>JBBGZY010000223.1:4115000-4715000 GCA_037952925.1 Lithobates clamitans
TGTAACTTTATTCAATTGTCGAAAATCGTTACAAAACCGCCAGCTCCCATCAGGTTTGGGCACTAGTACGATAGGACTGGACCAGTCACTCTGGGACTCCTCTATCACACCCAATTCCAGCATCCTTTGAACCTCCCCACGTATTGCCTCCCGTCGGGCCTCTGGTATTCTATAAGGTTTTAGTTTTACCCTTTCTCCTGGCGGGGTAATAATATCATGCTCTACGCCAGATGTTTCTCCCGGCAGCTCAGAGAAAATCTCTTTGTTGCGAAGTACAAACTCTTTAACCTCCTGTTTTTGGGGTTTCGATAAGGTGACTGCGATTCCAACCTCAGGAACAAAGCAATCAGACTGGACCGGTGACAAAGTCTCTGCAACTAGGGATTCCCTATCCCTCCAGGCTTTCAGCAGATTGACGTGATATACCTGTTCCAGCTTTCGCCTTCCTGGCTGTCTGACCCTATAGTTCACCTCGCTCAATTTTTCAAGAACTTCGTATGGACCTTGCCATTTGGCCATGAATTTGCTTTCAACCGTAGGGACTAGCACCAATACCTTATCCCCCGGGGAAAAAGTACGGGTCTTGGCCCCACGGTTGTACACTCTCTGCTGTGCTAACTGCGATTGGGCCAAATGTTCCTTTACGATTGGCATTACCTGTGCAATTCTATCTTGCATCAGGGCGACATGCTCAATCACACTCCTGTGGGGAGAACTCTCATTTTCCCAAGTTTCCTTGGCGATATCCAGCAGTCCTCTTGGGTGTCTCCCATAGAGTAACTCGAAGGGTGAGAAACCCGTAGAGGATTGGGGTACCTCCCTAATGGCAAACATCAAATAGGGTATTAGACAGTCCCAATTCTTTCCATCTCTATCCACCACCTTCTTTAACATTTGTTTTAGGGTTTTGTTGAATCTTTCAACCAACCCATCTGTTTGGGGGTGATACACAGACGTACGTAATTGTGTCACTTTGAACAACTTGCATAGTTCTTTCATAACCCGGGACATAAAAGGTGTACCTTGGTCCGTAAGCAGTTCCTTACAAATACCCACACGGCCAAAAACAAGAGATAGTTCTTTGGCTATGGTTTTGGCCGAGGTATTTCGAAGAGGAATTGCCTCCGGATAACGGGTGGCATAGTCCATTATAACCAAAATGTACTGATGCCCCCTAGCGGACTTCATTATCGGACCTACCAAATCCATTGCGATCCTCTCAAAAGGGACCTCAATGATAGGAAGAGGTACCAGCGGGTTACGGAAATGTGGCATAGGTGCCGACTTCTGACACACAGGGCAGGAGGAACAATAATTTTCTGTTTCCTTCATGACCCCAGGCCAATAGAACCTCTGCAATACTCTCTCTCTGGTCTTCTCTGTCCCCAGATGACCTCCAAGAATGTGCCCATGGGCCAATTCCAACACCAACTTCCTGTAAGGTTTGGGCACCACAAGTTGCTCAACGGTTTCTTCTGCCCTTTGAGCCACTCGATACAGTAGGTCCCTTTCCACAGTGAAGTACGGGTAAGTGCAAGTTTTTTCTGGGTTCACTAACTCGCCATCTATTTTCACCACATTTTCCCGTGCCTTTATTAGGGTGGGGTCTTTTAACTGTTCTGTGGCAAAATTTTCCCTGTGAACCTCAAGATCCGAAAATTCCACAGACGGCATGTTTTCATCTGAGGATGTTGGCTCCTCCCCATTTTCTCGAGTTTCCCCTGCCAATACCGACAAGGGAAATTCAGGAGAGTCCTCACCACTCTCAGAGGAATTCTGGTCATCATCTTTCTGGTCTATAGGGGCACTAGTGGGGGGCTCAGGACAATCCCAGAGTTCCCAGAACATTGGAAAATCCCTTCCCACAATGGCATCATGTGGTAAGTGAGACACTAACCCCACCTGATGAGAGAGGTTACCTTTGTGGGTCTCAAAAAACACTGAAGTTACAGGATACTCTCGGGTGTCCCCATGCACACAAATAACAGCCACCTTGTTATTTCCAGAGACCACTGTAGTAACTAATTCAGCCTTTATCAATGTCACCAGGCTACCTGAATCCAGCAACACATCAACATTTCTACCATTAATACACATTTTACATAAATGTTTCTCAGGTCCCCGAATGGCAGTACATGCGACTGTCGCAAACAGCGACTGACGTCTGTCCCTTATAAAGTCACATTGCATAGGTTCATCCACAACTGGGCAATTAGCTGAAATATGTCCCTCTTGCCGGCAGCGGTAGCAAATAATCTTTTTCGCTGCCTCTTGCGGCCTGGGCTTCCCGGGCTGCTCCCGCCAGACATTAGGTTGAACCCCCACCCTCTCACTCTCTCCACCCTCACCCCTTGGAGTCATCTTACCCGCCACTGGGGATGGTCTGGTCTTAGGGTGGAAAGTCCGTGAGTCCCTGGAAGAGGTGGTCAGGTTCTCTGTAGCCAAGTACCTCTCAACCAGATCCACAAGCTTATCTGCAGTTTCTGGGTCTCCATGGCTTACCCACTTTTGGATGGCAGTAGGAAGAGCTCTCAGGAAACGATCCATAACAACACGTTCCACAATGTTTGGTGCGGTCAAAGTCTCTGGCTGCAGCCACCTCCTGCTCAGGTGAATGAGATCATACATTTGAGACCTGGGGGGTTTTCCAAGCCGGAAAGTCCAGTTATGTACACGCTGAGCCCGGACGGCCAGGGTGACACCCAGCCGTGCCAATATTTCTGTTTTTAGCACCACATAGTCTTTTGCTTGGTGCGGCTCTAGGTCATAATAGGCTTTCTGCGATTCCCCCGTTAACAGAGGGGCCACAAGTCCAGCCCACTGCTCCTTAGGCCACTTTTCCCTTTCAGCAGTCCTTTCAAATGTGGTCAAAAACACCTCCGGATCATCCTCTCCAGTCATTTTTGTCAGTAAACGGCTCACACCAAAGGATGCAGTATTAGTGGAACCACTTGCCTCACTGGTCTGCGGCCGTTGCTGCATTAATGTCTCGATTTGTTGTTGGAGTCTCTGCTCTTGCTTTTGTAACAGGTCTATGAAGCGGGCCTCAGATTGCTGCTGGGCTTGTTGCTGAGTGTCCAGACTCTGCAGGTGAGCTTTCTGCTGAGCTTCCAGACTCTGCTGCAAAGTTGCATTTGTCTGCTGCTGGGCTGCAAGGCTCTTTTGCAAACCTGCATTTGTCTGCTGCTGATTTGCATTTGCTAGAGCCAGCTGTCTCAGTATCTCCTCCATGCTGGCCTTAAAAAAAAACTGCCCGCATTCTCCACCAACTGTGAGGGGGTTAGCTCGGTAGCGGGTGTGATTGACCCCCTGGATGGGTTCACCACACAAAATCAGGCACAGCAGACAGCGTTGTAGGTGAAACAAAAACAAAGGTGCGGTTTATTTAGACTAGATGCATTGAAAAATAACAGAAAAACAAAAAAAGAAACATGAAAAGAAATCCTGGTCAGCTTGACCGCTTACTACACACATAGATTCCCTAACTAACAACTGGGTGCAGCCTTGTGCTGCCCCAGTCCCTATCTCTCTTTGAGAAGTTTTGCCACACAGGCGTTAACTCACCGCAAAGCTCAGATACCACACTCCCCAGTCTACACAATCACAGAACTGGTTCCAGGATGAAGCATCTCCCTAAGCATGCTGGGATGTTTTCTATAGGTCTTAATGAGCCCACTTACTTCAGCTGGGCTCATTACCTCTTCCCCTGCAGGACTCCCAGCACTCCCCCTAGTGGTATAAGTCAGCATAAAGCCTGAATCTAGGGCATACATATTTTCCATCCTGGATGCAACCAGGTGTTTTTACCTGCCTGCTGTCACAATATATATATATATATATATATATATATATATACACACACAATACACTGTAAGTGCAGCTAACTGACTCAACCTGCCTACTCTATCTAACTTAAATCAAATGACACTGTCTCTCTGTCTATCTATCTCTCTCCACCGCAACACACTACACAAGGCCGCCACGCAGGCGGCCTTATATAGTGTGGGGCATGTACTAAACCCCTTGAGCCATAATTGGCCAAGGCCTCCCTGGCTTTGGCCAATTACGGCTCTCTGTACAGACAGCGCTGTGATTGGCCAAGCATGCGGGTCATAGTGCATGCTTGGCCAATCATCAGCCAGCAATGCACTGCGATGCTGCAGCGAATTATGGGCCGTGACGCGCCACTCGAATTTGGAGCAAACGGCCCATAATGTTCTCAATTCGACGAACAATCGAACAGGCGATGTTCGAGTCGAACATGGGTTTGACTCGAACTCGAAGATCATCCCTACAGGAGGGCGCTCGCTCATCCTCCCACTATCCTGACCTCCAGGTTACGTGTTCGGATAAGGGTCTGGTATGAATTTTGGAGGGATCCCGGCGTGGAGTTTCTCTTAAAATCCATACCAGACCCGATGGGCCTGGTATGTACTGGGGGGCCCTACACTGTTTTTTTCCTTGATTTTTCATATATATATCGCTGGGAGACAACAATACATTACAGCAGCAAGCAAGTTTAAATGACATTTTTTCCTTTAGAAATGTCATTTTGCTGCGGCATTGTTCTACACATCGCACAGATGTGCCACTTTACAGGCAGACTAAGGGGACCCCCCAGACACGATATTTATTAAAGGAGTATTTCATTTTTATTGTTTCACTTTAAGCATTATTAAAATCATGCTCCTGATTTTTCATGTTCGTGTCCCATAGACTTTAATTGGGTTTGCATGTTCGCTAAAGCTTTTTGCCTGTTCGCAGTGTACTGGTGCGACCCGAACCGGGGGGGGGGGGGCGACCATCCCTAGTCATTGGGTGTTAAGGATGTGGTGACTGGCTTCCTGGCCTACTACTTACTGTAACAACTGGCTATTCTTCACACAGAATTTGAACCAGTCGATCATTTTCCAAACGTTCTGAATTTTTAATTGTTCAGAAAATTAATAAACAAATGAAAACAAAACTAAATGAAAATAAACAAATTCTGAAACAAATCAACAAAACAAAATTAGTAACATAACAAATCTATCCGAAACATATTTTTCCATTCTGCACATGTCTAAATTTTATGCTTACCTAGGTACCAACCATATTAAATGACAATATATTAAGTTTGCCTTTATACCTGATTTGGTGCCTTGATAAAGCACCAATATTGGGTACTAAGTATTACTTTCCGTGAATTCCTGTGATTTTGTATTTTTGTAGACTCAACCTAGTGTGTCAAAGGGTCTGTGGTTCTTGAGATGGTCGGGGTAAAGAATAGAGGACCCATCCTATCCAGCGGCTCCTATGGAGGTAATGCTACATGTTAGTTTTATGTTGGACACCAGATATATACAGTACATTCATCCTCATCCTGCCATCTCCACTACCACAGGTAAAAATGCAAATTGCATTGCTTAGAAATAGACCATTTATATTTGTCAATATTGGCAGTGTGCCAACACTAGAAACAAATCCTTCAGTGAAGCTAGATGGATGTAATTGTTTATTGTATCAAACCACAGGAAATCAGTTCAACATCAATTGCTGATTTAATTTTTTTATCCTAGAAGTTTTTGCTAGCTCATCACTTGGTTTCCAGCAAGATCTAAGACCCAGTTAACCTTTTGATTTGGTTAACCTCTCTAGAGCTCAAAGAGTGTCATCTCCTCCAGTCCCTAACTTGAATACATTTGTGTAGAAAGTATCTTGTAATTACATTACCCTTCTTCCAAATGTTTGCTTATGAGGTACTGTAGTCCTAAAGTCCAAAGCCTAACTAACCCCCTAAATCTAGTTTGATAAAGCACTGAGCCATTTGTTTAATAAAATGCTGTTTTCACCCGTGTAAAGTATCTCACAAAAGTGAGTACACCCCTCACATTTTTGTAAATATTTTATTATATCTTTTTATGTGACAAAGAAATGACTGAAGAAATGACACTTTGCTACAATGTAAAGTAGTGAGTGTACAGCTTGTATAACAGTGTAAATTTGCTGTCCCCTCAAAATAACTCAACACACAGCCATTAATGTCTAAACCGCTGGTAACAAAAGTGAGCACACCCCTAGGGGAAAATGTCCAAGTTGGGCTCAATTAGCCATTTTCCCTCCCCAGTATCATATGACTCGTTAGTGTTACAAGGTCTCAGGTGTGTTACATTTGGTGTTATCGCTTTCACTCTCTCATACTGCTCACTGGGAGTTCAACATGGCACCTCATTGCAAAGAACGCTCTAAGGATCTGAAACAAAGAATTGTTGCTCTACATAAAGATGGTCTAGGCCAGTGATGGCAAGCCTTGGCACCCCAGATGTTTTGGAACTACATTTCCCATGATGCCCAACTACACTGCAGAGTGCATGAGCATCATGGGAAATGTAGTTCCAAAACATCTGAGGTGCCAAGGTTCACCATCACTGGCCTAAGCTATAAGAAGATTGCCAAGATCCTGAAACTGAGCTGCAGCACGGTGGCCAAGACCATACAAATTGGTCTGCATGGCTGTCATCCTATAAGGAAGCCTCTTCTAAAGATAATGGACAAGAAAGCCCTCAAACAGTTTGCTGAAGACAAGCAGACTAAGGACATGGATTACTGGAACCATGTCCTTTGGCCTGATAGAACCAAAATAAACTTATTTGGTTCAGATGGTGTCAAGCATGTGTCGGCAACCAGGTGCGGAGTACAAAGATAAGTGTTTCTTGCCTACAGTCAAGCATTGTGGTGGGAGTGCATACCACCCAACTTTTGAACTTCAGAATGAGGGACACTGGAGGTGTAAAAAGACCTGCGTCGCACTACATTGTGGCAAATTGAGGGAGTGGTCAAGCCCCGAGCAGTGGGAGGGGCTTAAGGGTTGTGATTAAACAAAACCTGTGCTTCCTTGTACCTATAAAATACGCTTTGATTGCTTTGTCTGAGCCTAACTTTAAGAACTTTATTAAAATAGTCAGGGACTGCATAGCAAAGGTATGGACATAATACAGAAGATGGTCAGAGACTGCAATTATGATACAAGATATGGCCAGAGACTGCAGACATGATACAGGAGATGGTCAGAGACTGCTTATATGATACAGTAGATTGTCAAAAAACTGCAAACATGATACAGGAGATGGTCAGAGAATGCAGACATAATACAGGAGATGGTCAGAGATTGCAGACGTAATACAGGAGATGGTCAGAGATTGCAGACATAGTACAGGAGATGGTCAGAAACTGCAGACATAGTACAGGAGATGGTCAGAGACTGTAGACATGATAAAGGAGATGGTCAGAGACTGCGGACATGATACAAGAGACATGATACAGAAGATGATCAGAGACTGCGGACATGCTCCAAAAGACTGTCAGAGACTGCAGACATGCTCCATAGACTGTCAGAGACTATGACCCCTACAGGGGTTGTTGGAGACTGGCGGCATGCTTCAGCAGTCAATCAAAGACTGGAGACATGGTACATGAGATATTACAGATAACTGTCTGCAGGGGATCAATGGGCCACACAAAAAGTGACAATGGGCTACATGTGGCCCCAGGCACTAAGCACTGCATTTTAAGTTTGGAGGGACATGCACATGCTTTTTCCAAAACCCCAAAAGCTAACACTTTTCTCCAGCTCTGGCAACACTGCCAGGATGTTGGCTCTGATACATAAAATACAAAATATAGATGGAGATTGGGGACATTAATGGGCCAGTCTTCACACAGCAACAATTCTACCACCTGGCAAACCTGAAGACTGGTAAAACATAACCTGAAACCCCTCAGCATTCTCCTAAAATGTAAAATGCTGTTAAAGTCCAGCTGAACTTGAAAATGATCCCTCGCAGTGATGATGTGCCAGCAGTGCAAGGGTTACCTGCATTGTAACTTTTGTCTGATGCTGTTTAGGCAGCGTGGTGTGTCTCCTCCCCCCACCTCCTCTGTGTACAGAAGAACATGACAGCACAGCAGTAGGAGGGGCAGGTTCCTGCATTGCCTGTGTGTAAGAGGCAGAGATGCAGCTGCCATGTATGTGTAGCTCATGGCGTGCAGAAACCATGGCAACCCACACATGCCACAGGCATTCCGGGACTTAGCCCTAATTCCCTGGGACTTCAGGAAAGGGTCCAATTTGTGGGACAATACCGCCAAATCAGGGACGGTTGGGAGGTATGGGGGTGTCAGGGTCTGGAGCTGCATGAGTGCTTCCGGCAGTGGGGAGCTACAGTTCATTGAGGGAACCATGAATGCCAACATGTATTGTGACATACTGAAGCAGAGCATGACCCCCTCCCTTTGGAGACTGGGCCGCAGGGCACTATTCCAACATAACGACCCCAAACACACCTCCAGGACAACCACTGCTTTGCTAAAGAAGCCGAGGGTAAAGTTTATGGACTGACCAAGCATTTCTCCAGACCTAAACTCTATTGATAATCTGTGGGGCATCCTCAAACGGAAGGAGGAGGAAGTGCAAGGTTTCTAACATCCACCAGCTCCGTGATGTCATCATGGAGGAATGGAAGAGGACACCAGTGGCAACATGTGAAGCTCTGGTCAACTCCATGCCCAAGAGGGTTAAGGCAGTGCTGGAAAATAATGGTGGCCACACAAAATATTGATACTTTGGGCCCAATTTGAACATTTTCACTTAGGGGTGTACCCACTTTTGTTGCCAGCGGTTTAGACATTAATGGCTGTGTGTTGAGTTATTGAGGAGAAAGAAAATTTACACTGTTATACAAGCTGTACACTCACTACTTTACATTATAGCAAAATGTAATTTCTTCAGTGCTGTCACATGAAAAGATATAATAAAATATTTACAAAAATGTGCGGGGTGTACTCATTTTTTATTACTGTATTTCGCCTTTCAGTGCTGTTGATCTCCTTCAGCCTCTTTCAGCCACTTCTTGTCCACATGCACATGCTCCAGCGTTCAGTCTTAGACACTAACCTATGTTTTTTTTTTTTTTTTTGTAATTGCAACGGTATAACAAGTTTGTTACGCTGTTTTATTTCAGGTTTTCTTCACTGTAATATGTTATATAGTTAGTCAGGTTGAAAAAAGAACATCTAGTTCAACAAAAAAAACCATACAATTCCATGTTCACAATCCTATGCCCACAGTTGAGCCAGAGAAAGGTGAAAAACCCCAGCAAAGCATGACCCAATTTGCTACAGCAGGTGAAATTCCTTCCTGATCCCCTGAGAGGTAATTGGATATTTCCTGGATCAACCTATAAATGTTAGTACTCAGTTATGTAATACTTATAGATTAACCACTTGCTTACTGGGCACTTAAACCCCCCCTCCTGTCTAGACCAATTTTCAGCTTTTAGCGCTGTCGCACTTTGAATGACAATTGCGCGGTCATACAACACCCAAATGAAATTTTTATCATTTTTTTCTCACAATTAGAGCTTTCTTTTGATGGTATTTGATCACCTCTGCGGTTTTTAGTTTTTGTTAAAAAAATTGAAAAAGACAGAATAAAAAAAAAAAATTATATTTTCTTTTATATTTTGTTATAAAATTTTGCAGGTAATTTTTCTCCTTCGTTGATGTACGCTGATGAGGCGGCACTGATGGGTGGCAGTGATGGGCACTGATGGGTGGCAGTGATTGGCACCACTGGTGGGCATTGATAGGTGGCACTTGTGGGCATTGATAGGTGGCACTGCTGGGCACTGTGGGCACTGGCAGGTGGCAATGACAGATGGCACTTGCAGGCACAGATGAGGCAAATGTGCCTCCTTCCTCTTCGGGACCGATGTCCCTTTGACATAAGCCGGTGATCGGCTTTTTTTTCCTCCTTCGCTGTCAGCGTGAGGAGAAAACGAAACCGATCACCGAGCTTTTGTTTACATCATGTGATCAGCTGTCATTGGCTGACAGCTGATCACATGGTAAGGGGCCAGGACCGGCCCCTTACTCGGATCTGTGATCATCCGAGTCTCCGTGACTCGGTGATCACAGCGCGCACACCGTGCGCCCTGCAGGGTGCGCGTGGTGCACGTGCACAGGGGAGGATGTTCCATGACGGCCTCCCGGAAATTGAGGTCCACGCTGTGGCCGTCATTCGGCTATGGCCCGGACCTCAAGTGGTTAAAGCCACTGTAAAGTCCCCCTTTTTTTATTCTTCTATAAAAATAACACGTTATACTTACCTGCTCTGTTGCAGTGGATTTGCACAAAGCAGCCTGGAGCCTCCTCTTCTCAGGTCCCTCTTCTGTGCTCCTCACCCCTCCCTCCTCTTGAATGCCCCCACATCAAGCAGCTTGCTATAGGGGCACCCAGGCCGAGCTGCAGCTCTGTATGTCCATTCAGACATGGAGCTGTGGCTCGGCCCCACCCCCTTTCTCCCCTGATTGGCTAACTGACAGCAATGGGAGCCAGGGGCGCCGATGCTGTGTCTCAGCAAATCAGGGGGGAGGGTCCGGGATGGACGAGACACTCATGGACATCGCTTGACAGAGATGGGGCTCAGGTAAGTTTTATATATATATATATATATATATATAAATGTTGCATTAAGTTAAAAAAATGACTGACTTTACAATACTTTTAATTTAATGGGAATGATTGAATATATTCATGCACAATTACCATACAATAGATGTTTATTGGTTCAGTTATATCATTGGTTGTTCATATGTATCTACATTTGAAGTATGACTATTTAATATTAAGAGGGTGTGGCAAATTCTGTAGTTCAGTCCCACAGTGCCAGGGCTTCACCCAGGGCTGCTATTAAAAATCATGGGGCCCTATACAGCCTGACAGGACCCCCCAATACCCTCCCTGAAAATTTTATTTTTGCTAAAAACACACTAAAATTATTATTAGCAGACACATACACAACATGACTTACATTTCTGATGAATCTTAAAGACAAAACTGTAAATAAAGCTGTGTATGAATGAGGTCTTGAGGCTCATTCACATGGATGCTGTGGCCTGTACACAGAGGTGTATCTAGTAAAAATGGCGCCTATGGCAAGCACTGAAACTGCACCCCTGTCAAAACATTTGAAACCCGTCTTTCAGGTAACCTAAGGAGCGTGTCGTTAGAGTCTGAGATGAAAGAAGGAGAAGGGAAAGAAAGAAGGATGGAAGGGCAGCAGGCCCAGATCCTAGACCACAATAGCAATATGTGTATTCCAGAAAGTTTAACAATCAGCAGATAAAGATATTCCAAACACCACCCCCCTAGGCAGATCCCATCAAACAGATACAAGAAAGGGTTAGAGAGTGTGCAGACATGGTGCAGGAGACAGTTAGAGACTGCAAACATGATACAGGAGATCAGAAACTGCAGTTTCTGTCTTACTAACAGTCCATTTGCCAAGCACAGTTAGTAAGACCATAAATGGTTAATACGTCTGTGAAGATCCAAGCCTGACCAGCCTAAATTCTGAAAGGCCATATAAAAACAAACAAATCATGCAGAGCGCACTGGACTTTGGCACCAAGAGCTCTTTAGAAACAGCTGCAAATCATCATGGACACTGTCACATTCTTGCAGCATCTTCCTGAAGTCTAATCATTAGCAATGTGCTTACCTGTCCTGTGTTCAGTGTAAATAAATAAAGAGAAGAGCAAGGGGAATCATTTCCTAACCAGTGTGAGCATTGGCTGATCTGCATATAGGAAGGGCGAGCTGCTGCTTAGATGTCTGCAGCTGGCATTACGTGTGTGAGACACAGTATGTGAGAGAGAGAGAGAGAGAGACTCAGCGCTCCTCCATCCTCTTTAGGTGTCACATAACCAATGGGAGCTCCTCCTGGTATCAGCTCCAATGAGCTCCTACCTTCTCCTGCCATCACGCCAAACTGTCCCTGATTTTGAGGGATTGTCCCTGATTTGGAAAAATGTCCCTCTGTCCTACATTCCTCCTCATTTGTCCTTCATTTTGGGGTGATCTATATAGCTGTATATAAAATGCACTTTCTATTTATCAAAAAGTGTTTCCCAGTGCTAAACCTTTCATCCAATTTCTAAATTGCTGCATTTGTAAATTCCAAAAGCCAATATAAAGGAATAGTAGTGGTTAAAAAAAATACTTGTGGGTTTAACCAATCTTGTTTTTTTGTACAATAATCCTTTAAGGGGGCGTGACAAGGGGTGTGTCCTATGCCTGCATACTTTTGCTGATAGGTTTCCCTCATTCCCAGAAATGCCCCCTTGCCCGATCTGATGCCCCCTAAAAAATTACGCTGCATCGCCTCACTGCCCACTGTACTAGTTCTGGCCTAGACCCACTTTATTTCACTCCCAGACGCTGCCTGGCTCACTGCCAAAACAACTGGTTGCTAGACACTGCCCGTCTGTGACGTCACGATGAGGAAGAGAACGGAGCCCCAGCATTCAGAGCGAGCTGGAGGAGGGTTCCTCCTCCTCGTGCCTAAGCTCCGCCCGCAGCTCCACCACTGACCCCGCCTCTGGGTCTTCCCTGAAGGCTGTTCCTGCCGCTGGAAGAAAGGTAGAAGAAATGCTCCCTGCACTGCGCTGACGCTTATGGTCACTCTGCTCCCCCCATATACTGCCCCGCTCCAGTCAGCTGTACAGTCCCCCCCATACTGCCCTTCACTACCCCCCATTATACTGCCCCCCTCCCAATATACTGCCCTCCACTGCCCCCTCCCATTATACTGCCCTCCATTGCCACCCCTCCCATTATACTGCCCTCCACTAACCCCCCTCCCATTATACTGCCCTCCACTACCAACCCTCCCATCATACTGCCCTCCCTCCCATCATATTGCCCTCCACTACCAACCCTCCCATCATACTGCCGTCCACTACCACCCCTCCCATCATACTGCACTCCACTAACCACCCTCCCATTATACTGCCCTCCACTACCACCCCTCCCATCATACTGTCTTCCACTACCACCCCTCCCATCATACTGCCCTCCACTAACCCCCCTCCCCTTATACTGCCCTCCACTACCACCCCCCTCCCATCATACTTTCCTCCACTACCACCTCTCCCATCATACTGCCCTCCACTAACCCCCCTTCCATTATACTGCCCTCCAGTACCACCTCCTCTCATCATACTGCCCTCCACTGCCACCCCTCCCATCATACTGCCCTCCACTGCCCCCTCCCATTATACTGCCCTCCATTGCCACCCCTCCCATTATACTGCCCTCCACTAACCCCCCTCCCATTATACTGCCCTCCACTACCAACCCTCCCATCATACTGCCCTCCCTCCCATCATATTGCCCTCCACTACCAACCCTCCCATCATACTGCCGTCCACTACCACCCCTCCCATCATACTGCACTCCACTAACCACCCTCCCATTATACTGCCCTCCGCTACCACCCCTCCCATCATACTGTCTTCCACTACCACCCCTCCCATCATACTGCCCTCCACTAACCCCCCTCCCCTTATACTGCCCTCCACTACCACCCCCCTCCCATCATACTTTCCTCCACTACCACCTCTCCCATCATACTGCCCTCCACTAACCCCCCTTCCATTATACTGCCCTCCAGTACCACCTCCTCTCATCATACTGCCCTCCACTGCCACCCCTCCCATCATACTGCCCTCCACTGCCACCCCTCCCATCATACTGCCCTCCACTACCTCCCCTCCCATCATACTGCTCTCCACTCCATCATACTGCCCTCCACTGCTTCCCCTACTATCATACTGCCTTTCACTGCTACCCCTCCCATCATACTGCCCTCCACCCCATCATACTACCCTCCACTAACCCCTCCCATTATACTGCCCTCCAGTACCACCTCCTCTCATCATACTGCCCTCCACTGTCATCCCTCCCATCATACTGCCCTCCACTACCTCCCCTCCCTTCATACTTCTCTCCACTCCATCATGCTTCCCTCCACTGCCTCCCCTCCCATCATACTGCCTTCCACTGCCACCCCTCCCCTTATACTGCCCTCCACCCCATCATACTATCCTCCACTGCCACCCCTCCCATCATAATGCCCTCCACTGCCACCAACTTTCATCAAAAACTGTAAAGAAAACCCTAAAAAATAAAATTGTAAAATAAGATATAACGGTAAAAAATAAAAAATAAAATAACAAATTAAAAACTAGTGATCCCATCCACTCCTCTACTGGCCACATCCACTGCCCTACTGACCACATCCACTGCCCTACTGATCACGTCCACTGCCCTACTGACCACGTCCACTGCCCTACTGACCACATCTACTGCTCTACTGACCACGTCCACTGCTCTACTGACCACGTCCACTGCTCTACTGACCACGTCCACTGCTCTACTGACCACATCCACTGCTCTAATGACCACGTCCACTGCCCTACTGACCCTGTTCACTGCCCTACTGACCCTGTTCACTGCCCTACTGACCCTGTTCACTGCCCTACTGACCACGACCACTGCTCTACTGACAATATCCACTGCCCTACTGACTACGTTCACTGCCATACTGACCACGTCCACTGCCCTTCTGACCACTTCCACTGCTCTACTGACCACGTCCACTGCCCTACTGACCACGTCCACTGCCCTACTGACCACGTCCACTGCCCTACTGACCACGTCCATTGCCCTACTGACCACGTCCACTGCTCTACTGACCACGTCCACTGCCCTACTGACCACGTCCACTGCTCTACTGACCACGTCCACTTCCATACTGACCACGTCCACTGCCCTACTGACCATGTTCACTGCCCTACAGACCATGTTTACTGCCCTACAGACCATGTTCACTGCCCTACAGACCATGTTCACTGCCCTACTGACCACGACCATTGCTCTACTGACAATATCCACTGCTCTACTGACCATGACCACTGCTCTACTGACCACGACCACTGCTCTACTGACAATATCCACTGCCCTACTGACCACTTCCACTGCTCTACTGACCATGTCCACTGCCCTACTGACTGACACCATTCACAGTCCACACTGACACCACTGGCAGAACTACCAGCAAAGGTTGCACTTGCAACTGGGTCCTGGCCTTCTGCCACCATGGCAGGGCCCAAGACTGCAGGACTGCACAACATGTGAAGGGGAGCCATCTCTCTTGTCAGCTGACACCTGTGGGGGCAGAGCCTTCTGTACCCCGGGCACTGATTGGCTAGGATACTGTGCAGTCCTTGCCATCTTTTTAGCTAGTAGCTGGCTGTTACATCCCTCCCAGCATACTGTGTGGGTCGCGCCGGGTGATGACGAGCAGAGCGGTTCATCTTTTGTAAGGGTGGGGGGAATCAGACAACTAGGCCCAATTCAGCCCTGCTTTTCAAGGATCTAAACAGACACCTGATGTTTCACTTTTGAGACTGAGAAAGTAAATGAAGACACAGACAAACAATCTCTATCTTCCCAGCCTTAACTGTACAGAATGAATGAACAGGAAGTGCTCTGTACAGAGCTTCCTGTTCATTCACAAACAGAAGCATAGTAAATACAGTTTCCTAAGCTTCAGTCACCAATGAACATGAGCGATCGGTACTGATCACTCACTGTATTCATTCAGAAATAAAAAGGGGCCAGTAAGTATGACATATTTAACCAGCCCCACCCCTCTTTCCATCCTGAAATGATCCCCTGTGCCCCACAGTAGGATAATTTCTGATCCTACTGATATGACTGATATAACAAGTGCCTTCTCAAATGTATAAGTAAGTCACAATTAATTTGATACCAGACATGCCTTGGATATAATGTACAGCAGGCAAACTGGTCAAATTAAAATATGTATTTAAGTGATGTATGTCTTATGTGATCTTTTTCAAATGGCAATTTCATTCTATTCAATATTCTGTTGGTATAAAAAATATATTATCCACAAATAGTATAATTTGAAAAGTGAGACGCTTTAGCCTGCCTACATCACAGCCCCTTTCATTAGAGGGGTTGGCTCAGTCACACTCTGTGGATGGTCAACAAAAACCTGCTGCATTTGCAGAAAAGCTTTCAATTTTCCATCAAAGCTATGCATGAACACTGAGAGTCATTTCTGAGAGACAGTGTCACTGTAAGAATCAGACTTATGTTTCAGTAAATTGTATTCATAATTGTATGAATAATTGTACAAGGGGTCTTCAAAAAGTTTCCAATTATTCGCATCTGAGAGTATCATGTGACTGGCCTGTCTGGCAAGCTGGCTGATCTTGCAGTTTAGTATAAGAGTTGTCACGCTGTGGTGAAGATGGCTGCGAAACATAAATTGCACCAAAGAGGAACAGCGTTCTTTCAGATACTTTTTGTTAACAGAAGGTGTGCCAGGAGCACAAATTCATCTCTGCATGTGTGCTTAATATGGGGATTAAGTTCTCTCCTGCAGAGTCATTTACAAGTGGGAGTTTATGGAACACCCAGCTTATACTCCGGATTTAGTGCCATCTGATATCAACCTTTTTGGACAAAGAAGCTTTAACGGGAAGAAGATTTTCATGCAATGATGCCTGGAGGAGGAAGAAGCGGGGAAGAAGAAGACATTTTTAACCACTTCAGCCCCGGAGGATTTGGCAGCTCAATGACCAGAGGACTTTTTACAATTTGTCACTGTGCTGCGTTAACTGGTAATTGCGTGGTCATGCAATGTTGTACCCAAATGAAATGTGCGTCCTTTTTTTCCCACAAATAGAGATTTCTTTTGATGGTATTTGATTGCCTCTGCAATTTTTATTTTTTGCGATATAAATGGAAAAAGACCGAAAATTTTGAAAAAAAATGATATTTTCTACTTTTTGTTATAAAAATGTTTTAATAAACTCAATTTTAGTCATACATTTAGGCCAAAATGTATTCAGCCACATGTCTTTGATAAAAAAAGTCAATAAGCGTATATTTATTGGTTTGCGCAAAAGTTATAGCGCCTGCAAGCTAGGGCACATTTTCTGGAATTTACGCAGCTTTTAGTTTATGACTGCCTATCTCATTTCTTGAGGTGCTAAAATGGCAGGGCAGTACAAACCCCCTCCTAAAATTACCCCATTTTGGAAAGTAGACACCCAAAGGAAATTGCTGAGAGGCATGTTGAGCCCATTTAATATTTTATTTTTTTCTCACAAGTGATTGAAAAATGACAACAAAATAAAAATTACACAAAGTTGTCACTAAATTATATATTGCTCACACATGGCATGGTTATATGTGGAATTACACCCCAAAATACATTCTGCTGCTTCTCCTGAGTATGTGGATACCTCATGTGTGAGTCTTTTTGGGAGCCTAGCCGCGTACAGGACCCCGAAAACCAATCACCGCCTTCAGGATTTCTAAGGATGTAAATTTTTTATTTCACTCCTCGCTACCTATCAGTTTTGAAGGCCATAAAATGCCAAGTTAGCACACCCCCCCCCAAATGACCCAATTTTGGAAAGTAGACACCCCAAGCTATTTGATGAGAGGCATGTTGAGTCCATGGAATATTTTATATTTTGCCACAAGTTGCTGGAAAATTAAATTATTTTTTTTTTGCACAAAGTTGTCACTAAATGATATATTGTTCAAACATGGCATGGTTATATGTGGAATTACACCCCAAAATACATTCTTCTGCTTCTCCTGTGTACAGGGATACCTCATGTGTGAGACTTTTTGGGAGCCTAGCCACGTACAGGACCCCAAAAACCAAAGCACCGCCTTCAGGATTTCTAAAGGTATAAAATTGTGATTTTATTCATCACTACCTATCACAGTTACGGGGGCACTGAAATGTCCAGATAACACAAACCCTCCCCCAAATCACCCCATTTTGGAAAGTAGACACCCCAAGCTATTTGCTGAGAGGCATGTTGAGTATTATGAAAAACAATAATTAACTAATTAATTGCAAACCGCACTCCTTGTGAAGTGCAAGTGCAGATGACACACTCTAATGTAAACAAAGTAAATGTTGTGTGTGTATATATATTGTGTGTCAATAGTGATACTCATAGGTAAATATCACCTCCAATATCAAGTGAAAACAGCAAATAATCAAACATCAACAATTGAAAAAACAAAACAAAAACAACTGAAAGCAACAGTTCAAATTCAAAATAAGGTCAAAAAATTAAATTTAAAAATTATATTCAAAAAATGGTATTCAAAAAAGTGTTCAAATAATGTTGAAATTGGACTCCTGGATGAATCCTCCTGGGGTTCAGCAAGGCATCAGACAACAGTAATCTACCACCATCACCGACCACACAGCCTACTCACCAGATTGTGGTGACTCCCATGACAGGAGTCAAAGAACGCTTCAAGAACAGACAAGGAAGCTCCACACAATCACGGCTTTGTTCATGTGCTGGAGCTCAGGTAACTCGGGTAACACTGTAGCTGCTTAGATGCATGGAAACAAACTCCCGATAGAGATGGGTCATTAAAGACCATTAGTGCCCAACTGCATTTAACAGGTGGCCTGGAGCAGACCAAAAAAGAACTGTCTTAGTTCTAAGACAGTTCTTTTTTGGTCTGCTCCAGGCCACCTGTTAAATGCAGTTGGGCATTTAACCGGGTTCTTCTTTGTAGCGAAAAAAGATGGATCACTCCGTCCATGCATCGACTACAGGGGCCTTAACGCCATCACCTTGAAGAACCGATACCCTCTTCCTTTAATTTCGGAACTCTTTGACAGGCTGCGAGGTTCTCATGTTTTTACCAAACTGGATCTTAGAGGGGCCTACAATTTAATAAGAATCCGGGAAGCAGACGAATGGATGACTGCCTTTAACACCAGGGACGGCCATTAAAATATCTTGTGATGCCCTTTGGCTTATGCGATGCCCCAGCGGTCTTCCAAAACTTGGTTAATTAGATCTTCCACGACCTTCTGTATGTCTGTGTTTATTGTATATCTGGATGATATTCTTATTTTCTCACCAGACTTACCTACCCATCGTCTTCATGTTAAAGCTGAGCTACAGTGTCTACGGGACAATTGTCTATATGCAAAATTGGAGAAGTGTCTATTTGAACAAACACAAGTTCCATTTCTGGGCTACATAATCTCATCACAGGGCCTCCTCATGGACCCAGCCAAACTTCGGGCCATCTCTGAGTGGCCCCAGCCCTCTGGTCTTAAAGCCACCCAACGCTTTTTGGGCTTCACCAATTACTATCGCCAATTCATTCGTAACTACTCCACCTTGGTGACCCCTATTACAGCTCTCACCCACAAGGGTCTCAATGCCTGGCTCTGGTCCCCTGAAGCCATTGATGCTTTCCTCAAACTCAAGGCAGTCTTCATCTCTGTCCCAATTCTCCTACGTCTGGACATTACAAAACCCTTTTCTTTGGAGGTTAATGCCTCTTCAGTAGGAGTCAGTGCTGTCCTACTCCAAGCTCAGAAGGGCAAGTTTCAGCCTTGCGGATTCTTTTCCAAGAAGTTTTTCTGATGCAGAGAAGAACTATACCATTGGGGAACGTGAGCTACTCGCTATTAAACTAGCTCTTCAAGAATGGCGACATCTTCTAGAGGGTTCTCCCCATTGTATTACCATCTATACTGATCATAAAAATCTGCAATATTTACAGTCCGCAAAACGTTTGAACCCACGTCAAGCTCACTGGGCCCTCTTTTTTGCCCACTTCAACTTTAACATTACCTGTCGTCCAGGTGCCAAAAACCTTCGTTCCGATGCCTTGTCCAGGTCGTTTGATGTCAGCGATTATGAATCACCTAGATCCTGGTCGCATCATCCCTCCGCATCGTATTCTAGCCACTACTCAGCTCCGGTCTACGCAGCCTCCTCCAGGTAAAACTTTTGTAGTTCCCGCACTTCGTCCCAAACTCCTTGCTTGGGCACATGACTCCAAGTTCTCTGGCATACCTCATACTTGTGACCTTTTTCAGCGTCATTACTGGTGGCCTTCTCTTTGTAAGGATGTCAAGGAATACGTTCAAACTTATATGGTTTGTGTACTATCCAAATCTTCCATGTCCGCCCCTGCTGGGTTGCTTTTGCCCTTACCAGTTCCCGATATACTTTGGTGTTGTATTTCCATGGATTTTATCTCAGATCTGCCCCCTCAACAGGTTCTACAATCATCTGGGTAGTGGTGGATCAGTTCTCCAAAATGTGTCATTTGATTCCTCTCCCAGGCCTACCTTCTGCTCCCAGTCTTGCCACAACTTTCATTAAGGAGATCTTTCGTCTTCATGGGATGCCTTCACATATCATCTCTGACAAAGGAGTTCAATTTGCTGCTCAGTTCTGGAGAGCCTTGGCCAGCTACTTTGGGATTAAATTGTATTTTTCATCTGCCTTTCATCCCCAGTCCAATGGGCAAACTGAATGTGTCAATCAAAATGTAGAAGGTTTTCTCCGTGCCTTCATCTCAGCCCACCAAGATGACTGGATGGACCTTTTGCCCTGGGCAGAGTTTGCCTTAAACCATCACTCCAATGCCAGTTCTGGAAAATCTCCCTTCTTCACTGTTTACGGGCAGCATCCATCTGTTCCCTTTCCTGTTCCTATTTCTCCTCTTGTACCAGCAGCAGATGAAACTCAAAGGTCCTTCAATTCAATCTGGAAAGAAGTCTATGAGAATCTTCATCTAGCTGCTTCCAGGCATAAAATGGACAGCAGATCGTCATCACCGTCTGGCTCCTAAGTTCCTGCCTGGTGATAGAGTTTGGCTCTCTACCAAGCACATCCGACTCCGGGTGCCCTCAATGAAATTTGCCCCTCGCTTCATTGGTCCATTTCCTATTCTCCGTCAGATCAATCCAGTTGCTTTCAAGCTCCGTCTGCCCTCTGATTTCAGGATACCCAACGCCTTCCATGTCTCCCTGCCCAGGCCACTGGTCCTCAATCACTTCTCTCGCCCTTATTCTCACCCCGCTCCTGTGGCTGATACCATGGATCAGTATGAGATTAAAGAAATATTGGACTCCAAGTACTCCCGAGGGAGACTACTCTATATGATTGATTGGAAGGGCTAAGGTCCGGAGGAGAGGTCTTGGGTTCCTGCCACGGATGTCTCAGCCCCATGTTTGGTGACCAGATTCCATCGGAAATTTCCCTCCAAGCCAGCCCCCAGACATGTAGGGGGACCTCGTAAGAGGGAGGTACTGTCACAGATCAACTGCGGAGCTGATCTGTGTCTCACCTTTACTGCTGTAGGCTGGCTAGCACCTGTTGTTCCACTAGCTTGTTTTCAGCTCTGCTGCACTCTGCAGCTATGGGTGTCGTCGGCTTCACCTGTTGCTTTAATATAGGATTCCTTCCTGCTACTTCCTGTCTAGCCCCTCATGTGATTCTATTTAAATCCCTCTCAGACCAGTTCTGGTTGCTTGAGCAACATTGTGTTTTTGAGCTCCCTTTGTGTAACCTGCCTTAACCTGACCTCTCCTGAACTGATCTCTTGTGTACCAACTCGGCTTGTTCTGATTACATTGTCTGCAGCCCGCCCTGGCCTTGGCTCGCTATCCAGCTCTCCTTTGCTTCATCCATCCATCCTTGTCTGACAGTGTCTTCTGGTACTTCCCTAGCAAGCAGGGTGAACCCGGGGGTCATGACCTGGGGTCAGCACGCAGCTAAGCCCAAACCCTCGTGAGGGGGTCCCTAGCAGAATACCTGCTGGCCCTTAGACTCCACGCCCTGGGAGCTCCCATGTCACCTGCTCACCTGTGGGCTCAATGTAAGTAGTACCGTGACAATAACCACTCAAAGTCCAGCAACATATCAGTACGTTGCTGGTCCTTGCTGGGCATACATTGTAATGTTCTTTTTTTTCATGCAGCCTGTGGGCTGAACGAAAAAAAGAGATTGATCGGTGGGTATGCCCACCATTAGAATACAGCCCTTCATCCATGACGGGCATACATGCACCATTTTTTCTAATTGTGGTGGTGAAATCACCTCTGACAGCGCTGGAGTCACGGCTTTACATATCGTGGAAGCAAACGCTGTTGCTGTCAAGATAAATAAACCTGTGCTGCAGTTGAATGGCGTACCTGCTAAGCAAATGATGGTTAACAATAAAACAAAGTAACATTACAGTAGAACAGTAAGACTTACCATACCTGCAAAGCAAATATAATAAAACACAGTAAAAATAAAACATTGCAATCTGTGCCTAAAAAAATATATGCCGAAGCTTGGGGGCAATCCGCCCCTAATGTTAGGAGCAAATCGTTCCTCCACCCCTGCCCCCGTGCTGCAGCTGAATGGCGTACCTGCTAAGCAAATGATGGTTAACAATAAAACAAACATTACAGTATAACATACCATACCTGCAAAGCAAATACAATAAAACATAGTAAAAATAAAAGAGAGAAGGATAGATATAAAACAATAATAAGCAAACAGTAGAGAGGATAACAGAGAGCAAACATAAGAGATAGAAAAATAGAGAGCGAGAAGAAAAATACAACCACTATTTTTGGATTTTATATATTATATTTTTTTCACTTTTATAAAAACTGTAAAAAAAACTGTAAATTGAACGTTGCAGATTAGGGTCTCTCAAAATGTGATGGCCATCACATCTTTCGAGACCCCGAGACCCTGTGTCAGTGTGCCTAGGACTGTGTGGTGCTGTACCCTATGCTAAAACTCCACTAGTGTGTGGTAGCGTTTGAAACATTCACCAATGCAGAGACCAGCTTGGTCAGGACAGGAGGGACAATAAAAGCGGGTGTCACGCCTAAATCCGAGTTTGCTGCAGACACAAAATCTTTTTTGGGGGTTTCTTTGGGTAGGGGTACCAGGGAGGACAAAAGGAAAATGCCTCTCATGCAGCCGGCTCGCTGCATTTGGATTGGGAAATTCTGACGATCCAGAAGGGCTCTGAAGGATCCAGTCCATTCTGAAGCTTTGTATAGCACAAAAGCGTTCAGCAAAGCCAATTGAAATCAATAAACAGACACTTTTTTGTACCGGCGTCTGGCCTTACAGGCAGTTAGGTACGGTGCCGACAACTGGTCGTTGAGGTCCATCCTCCCATGTTAGGGTTGTATTCATGGACACAGAGGGGTTTCTCCACAACACCAGTCACCGTAGGAATTTGGACTACCGTGTCTGCGTGAAGCGAGGACAGAACGAAAACATTCCATGAATCCCTCCACTTCACTGCTAACAAATTATTACACTTCAAGCAGGCTCTCTCCCCCGTCTAAGTCGGGATTGAACAAGCCGTTGAGGGATTAGATCGCATGGTGCCACATGCGCCAATTCCATAATCAAAAAGGTGACTAAAAAGTGGCACGCTCGTGTAATAATTGTTCATGTACAAGTGGTACCCCTTTCCGAATAAGGGTGACACCATGTCCTACACTATCTTACCAGCGCTCCCTATGTAGTCTGGGCAGTTCTCCGACTCTACGTGACTAATTCTTCCCTCGTAAACCATAAAACTATATGTATAGCTTGTGGCCCTGTCACAGAGCTTATACATCTTGACCCCGTATCTGGCACGCTTGCTGGGAAGATACTGTTCGATAGACAAGCGGCCAGAAAACTTAATCAGGGACTCATCAACGCTGACAACTTGCTCTGGAGTAAACAATGCTGCAAAATGTTGGTTCAAGTGGTTTACGAGGGGCCGAATTTTGTAGAGCCGATCAAATCCAGGGTCAACCCGAGGACGACAGAGATCATTTTCATTGAAGTGCATGAATCGCAAGATCTGCTCGTATCGTGTCCTGGCCATGGAGGCAGAGAACACGGGTGTATGGTGAATTGGGCCAGTGGACCAATATGACCGCAACTTACTCTTTTTAGTTACGCCCATGAGGAGGGATAGGTCCAGAAAGGTCTTAAATTCAGAAACCGTAATTGGTTTCCAATCTCTGGCAAGGGTCAGCTGGGGATTAGCAGTGATAAATTGACCAGCATACAAATTGCTTTGGTCCACAATAGATCTACAGAGATCTTCGGTGAAAAACAGCGAATAAAAATCAAGTGACAAAAAAAATCAGCTGTTTCCACTTGAATTTCGGGTTGGCCAGTGAATGGGGGAAGTACGGGTGCTGCAGAAGTGGTGGGTTCCCAATTAGGATTGGCAAATGCAGCAGGAAGGGCACTATGGACTCGACAGGCCTGTGTTTGTCTTGTTCTTGGTGGCAGCAGGACACTACTCGTGCTTGCCACCTCGTCAGCTTGAACTGCACTTATGGGACTTGCCACGTCACCAAGTGTTACTGCAGTGCTGGATGTATGACCAGGATGTACTAGGCTGCTGGTGCTTGCCAGTTCACCAGAAGGAATAGCAGCGCTGGTACTGGCTCTCTGCTCCATACGAGGGACCTCCGGTTCTTCCACCTCAACGACAGCAGAAGAAGATCAGGGTCTGGTACTCCTGACCCTGGCAGGGACCACAACTCCGTTGCCAGAGCTATCTGTCAGGGTGCTGCTGCTGTCTACAGGTTCGTATTCTGAGCCTGAATCTGACAGATGAGTGACTTCTTCTTCACTAGTTGTCATGCTCAAACATGTATGCCTCTTCACTAGTGTACCTTCGATTTGACATTTTGGTCTCTATATTTACTGGCACACTAGTGAGACTCACAGGTAAAAAAAAGCACCTGACTGTCAGCGACTGCTTCAAACGCTGCAAAAAAACTGTTAGTGTCCGCAGGGATCAGGCCTGACTCTACTAACGCTGCAGTTATGTGTTTTGTAAGTGACAGTGATCAATTGATACTGCACTTGGGTGGGCTGGGCTGAGGGGCTAAACACGAGTTCTAGCATGTAGAAAAAAACTGTTAGCGATCGTAGGGATCAGGCCTGACTCTGCGAACGCTGCAGTTATGCGTTTAGTGTTTTGTAAGTGTCAATGATCGATCAATACTGCACTTGGGTGGGCTGGGCTGGGCTGGGCGGAGGGGCAAAACGCAGGTGCTAGCAGGTATCTGGGCTGATCCCGCTAACACTGCATTTTTGGGAACCTTAAACTGCTGGGGACGCTAGTATAGATCTAATCAGATCAGATATCGATCTGTTCAGACACTATACTACTAAGGGAGGTGTATGGTGCGTATGTTGGTGTTAGCAGTACTGGCACTAATCTGACACTGCCTGGGGTGACGCAGACCCTATCTGATGCTAAAACCTAACTTTGATCACCTGCCGGGTGATCAGGGGGTTAAACCTTTATTGGGTAAAAGCTAAACTGCATCACCCGTGACACTTATACTGTGATCACAGGTGACGGGGTAATCAAGGGGTAAACCATAATTGGGGGGTCCCTAGACCTATCTGGGCCTAAGACTAATTACCCTAACACTGATTTTTTGGCACTAATGACATCAGTACAGCAATCAAAACAAAATCTGATTGCTGTACTGGGTAACACAGTGACAGGTGGTGAAGGGGTTAACTGGGGGGGTGATTGGTAGGGATGAGCTTCGCGTTCGAGTTGAACCCATGTTCGACTCGAACATCGTCTGTTCGATCGTTCGCTGAATTGCGAACGATATGGGCCGTTCACGCCAAATTCATGTGGCGCGTCACGGCCCATAATTCACTGCGGCATCGCAGTGCATTGCTGGCTGATGATTGGCCAAGCATGCACTATGACCCGCATGCTTGGCCGATCACAGCGCCGTCAGTAGAGAGAGCTGTAATTGGCCAAAGCCAGGGTGGCTTTGGCCAATTATGGCTCAGGGGGTTTAGAACACGCCCAACACTATATAAGGCCGCCTATATATATGTGCATCCCAGGTGTTGTGTGTGTATATGTATGTATGTGTGTGTGTATATGTATGTGTGTGTGTGTGTGTGTGTGTGTGTGTGTGTGTGTTTGTGTGTATATATATATATACACACTGTATTCAGTTTAGCTAGATCCATTCCTGTTATCTTCCTACTGACAGGCAGGCTTGTCTTGTTACAGTATTTACAGCTACCTGAAGAAAATTGCTGGTGTTCTTTTGATCCTATTAGTACCACAGTCAGGCAGCTAGACTATTTACAGTTAGTTTAGTGCATCCTCCTCACAATGTTCAGTTAAAGCTACAAGTTAGTTTAGTGTGACCTCTGCACAGTGTTAAGCTAAAGCTACAAGTTAGTGTAGTGCGTCCTCTGAACGGTGTTCAGCTAAAACTACAAGTTGGTGTAGTGCAACCTCTGCACAGTGTTCATCTAAAGCTACAAGTTAGTGTAGTGCGTCCACCTCACAGTGTTCAGCTAAAACTACAAGTTAGTGTAGTGAGACCTCTGCACAGTGTTAAGCTAAAGCTACAAGTTAGTGTAGTGCGTCCTCCTCACAGTGTTCAGCTAAAACTACAAGTTAGTGTAGTGCGTCCTCCTCACAGTGTTCAGCTAAAGCTAAAAGTTAGTGTAGTGCGTCCTCCTCACAGTGTTCAGCTAAAACTACAAGTTAGTTTTTTGCGAGCTCTGCACAGTGTTCAGCTAAAGCTACCTGTAGAAGGTTGGTGGTGTTTTCCTGATCCTATCACTACCGCAGGCAGCTAAATAAGCTACAAGTTAGTTTTTTGCAAGCTCTGCACAGTGTTCAGCTAAAGCTACAAGTTAGTGTAGTGCGTCCTCCTCACAGTGTTCAGCTAAAACTACAAGTTAGTGTAGTGCGACCTCTGCTCAGTGTTCAGCTAAATCTACAAGTTGGTGTAGTGCATCGTCCTCAGTGTTCAGCTAAAGCTAAAAGTTAGTGTAGTGCATCCTCTGAACAGTGTTCAGCTAAAACTACAAGTTAGTGTAGTGCGACCTCTGCATAGTGTTCAACTAAAGTTACAAGTTAGGGTAGTGCGTCCTCCTCACAGTGTTCAACTAAAACTACAAGTTAGTGTAGTGTGACCTCTGCACAGTGTTCAGCTAAAGCTACAAGTTAGTGTAGTGCGTCCTCCTCACAGTGTTCAGCTAAAACTACCTGTAGAAGGTTGGTGGTGTTCTCATACTACAGGCAGGCAGTTGATTTTGCTAGCTGCAGTATCAAAATATATATATAATCTATATATCCCAGCTTAGTGCAGCTACAGGACATTAGTATGTCTGGAAGGCCAACAAGGAGAGGCAGACAGTCACAAGCAAATAAAAGAGGGCAAGCTGGCTCTGTGCCTAGAGGCAAAAGTGCTGGTCGGGGAGACGGTGCATCCTCATCAGCACGTGGCCGTGGGAGACGCTTGGTCTTTTTATTCGGCAGCTGGCCATGTTGAGCCGCAACATGCGGAAGACTTGGTCGAGTGGATGACCAAGCCGTCCTTATCCTCCTCATCCTCTCTCACCCATGCTCTCTCACCCATGCTCAGGGTACTTTGTCTGGCAAAGCAGCTGCCAACGCGGCCTCTTCCCTCGGCTCAATGGCATCAGTGACTCCTTCCCTAGCCCCACCATGTCCTCCTGAGGAGTCCCTCGAATTGTTTGACCACAGTGTTGGGTATATGCTCCAGTAGGATGGCCAGCGTTTAAAAGGCTCTGATGATGATACTGAGCTAGATGAAGGCAGTAACGTGAGCACGGACAGAGGGGTTGCCCAAGAAGGACAGCAATCTGGCAGTCATGCTCCCCCTGCTGCAGCATACTGCCAGGTTTTCTCCAGTGATGAGGAGGGAGGGGATGATGAGGTCACTGACGTGGGTGCCTGATAGGAGAGAGGAGGAGGAGGAGGAGACACATCACCAACGAGACAGGATGCCCTCCAGGGGCCAGCCTAAGGGCAGCACACTGACTGCATCACACCTCAAAGCTCCGCATGTGCAGGGCGCTGCTGTCTCTGCACGTTATTCCAAAAGTTCTTTGGTGTGGGCCTTTTTTGAGACAAGTGCATCAGATCGCACCGCTGCTATTTGCAACATATGTCTCAAGCGTATCTCGCGTGGCCAAAACATCTCCCGCTTTGGCACCACATGCTTGACCAGACATATGTTGACCTGCCATGCAGTTCGTTGGCAAGTGTATCTAAAAGACACACACCAAAGAACAAAGAGGACCTCTCCTTGCTCCTCATCAGCTGAGATCTCCAACCTCACTATACCTTCAGTCCTCTCTGAGACCTGCACTGAGAGGAATGAAGGTGTAGAATTAGGTGTGTCATAGCCAAGCACTTGTGGGCAATCTGCTTTCGGTACACCGACGTCAGATTGTACCAAGCAAATTTCCCTGCCCCAGCTGCTGCACCGCCGAAAGAAGTTCGCTCCCAGCCATCCACATGCCTAGTGGTTGAATGCTAGCTTGGCAAAATTGCTAGCACTTCAACTGCTACCTTTTCAGTTGGCAGACTCTGCCCCCTTCCGTGAGTTTGTGGAATGTGCGGTTCCTCAGTGGCAGGTACCCAAACGCCACTTTTTCTCACGGAAGGCGATTCCGGCTCTCTACCGGCATATGGAAGGCAATGTCCATGCCTCGCTGGACAGGGCGGTCAGTGGTAAGGTGCATATTACCACTGACTCATGGTCCAGCAGGCATGGACAGGGATGTTACCTAAGTTTCACCGCGCATTGGGTGACTCTGCTGGCAGCTGGAAAGGATGCAGGACAAGGTGCAGTAGTGTTGGAGGTTGTTCCGCCACCACGCTTTCAAAATGCCACTACTAATGATTGTGACACACCTCTCTCCTCCACCCCCTCCTCTTCTTCTTCCTCCATGGCCTCTTCCTGTGCTTTGTCCTCAGAACCAGGGATGCTCCGTAGCTGTTCAAGGGGCTACGCAAGTATGCAGGCCAAAAGATGCCATGCGGTGCTTGAGCTGGTGTGCTTGGGGGACAGGAGCTACACTGGGGCAGAGGTTCTGTCAGCTCTGTAGGGGCAGGTTCAGAGGTGGTTGACGCCACGCCAACTTAAGGCAGGAATGGTGGTTTGCGACAATGGCACCAACCTCCTCTCTGCCCTCTGACAGGGACAAATGACCCATGTGCCCTGTTTGGCTCACGTCCTTAACTTGGTGGTGCAGTGGTTCTTGGGCAGGTACCCGGGCTTACAGGATGTCCTGAGGCAGGCCAGGAAAGTTTGTGTGCATTTCCGCTGGTCATATAATGCCAGTGCTCGGCTAGCAGACCTCCAAAAGTAGTTTAACCTGCCCAAGAACCGCCTAATCTGTGACATGCCCACCAGGTGGAACTCAATGTTGGCCATGCTTCAGCGGCTGCACATGCAGCAGAGGGCCATCAATGAGTACCTGTGTGACTATGGCACCAGGACAGGGTCAGGGGAGCTTGTTTTTTTTCCCCCATGCCAATGGGCCATGATCAGGGATGCATGCACTGTCCTGTCACCATTTGAGGAGGCCACGAGAATGGTGAGCAGTGACAGTGCATGCATCAGTGACACTGTCCCCCCTGTCCACCTATTGGAGCACATGCTGCGTGGAATAATGGACAGGGCACTTGAGGCAGAACAGAGGCAGGAAGAAGAGGACTTCCTTATCTCTCAAGGCCCCCTTTATCCAGACAGTGTTCCTGCATGCACGCCGATCACACAGGACGAAGAGGAGGAGGAGGATTGTGTCAGTATGGAGGTGGAGCCTGGCACTCAGCATCAGCAGCAGTCTTTAAGGGATCAGTCCCAAGAAACACATGGACTTGTACGTGGCTGGGAGGAGGTGGCTGTGGACCATGTAGTCCTTAGTGACCTAGAGGACTCCGGACCGAATGCCTCAGCAAACCTACGCTGCATGTCCTCCCTGATCCTGCAAAGCCTGCGTAAGGATCCTCGTGATATCAAGGAGAAGGACCAATACTGGCTGGCAACCCTCCTTGATCCACGTTACAAGGGTAAGGTTGTGGACCTTATCTTGCCATCGCCGAGGGAGCAGAGGATGAAACATCTTCGGGAGGCCTTGCAGAAAGGTCTGTGCAACGCGTTCCCAGAGACTGGGAGGTTACAAACTCCTGTTTCTGGACAACGTGTTGCTGAGGCTTCGGTCAGTCAAAGAAGGAGCGGTGGAGAAGGTGGCCGTCTGACCGATGTGTTCAGACAATTTTTTAGTCCGCAGCCCCAAGGTATGATTGGTTCCAGCAACCATCGCCAGCGTCTGTTTTACATGGTGCAGGTATACCTAGGGGCAAGATCTGACTTGGACACCTTTCCCAACGAAAATCCTCTGGGTTACTGGGTCTTGAGGATGGATCACTGGCCAGAGCTTGCACAATATGCAATTGAGCTACTGGCCTGTCCTGCGTCTAGCGTTCTTTTGGAACGCACATTCAGTGCTGCTGGAGGCTTTGTAACCGATCACAGGGTGCGTCTGTCCACCGACTCAGTCAATCGACTGACCTTCATAAAAATGAATCAGTCTTGGATCACCACCAGCTACCAAACACCTGATGCTGATGTAACCAAATAATTTTTTTTTAAATCTCAGATCCCTTCAAAGACTGCCTATGCTGATGCTGAGTGACTATCCTGAGTAATTATCCTCTTCCTCCTCAATGATCACGCTGATAGCTTGTAAGAACATTTTTGGTTCTGGGCGCCGCCACCAGTGCCTAAGGCCCAATTTTTCAGCCCCTGTTTAACAAGGGCGTGTAATTACAATTTTTGATGCAATACTTTGCAGCAGGGCTCGTTCCTGCATTCTAACTAGAGTATCTGTGAGGGGTTGCAGTGTTATGGCACCAGCACCAGTGCCTAAGGCCCAATTTTTTAGCCCCTGTTCAACAGGGGCATGTAATTACAATTCTTGATCTAATATTTCACAGCAGGGCCCGTTTCTGCGCCCACCAAGAGCGAGTGAGGACTTAGTGTTGTGGCACCAGCACCACCACCAAAGGCCCAATTTTTCTGCCCCTGTTGGGCATGTAATTACAATTCTTGATCTAATATTTCACAGCAGGGCCCTGTGAGGGCTCACAGTGTTGTGGCCACAACAACACCTAAGGCCCAAATTTCTGCTGAGTATATAAGGCTGGCCCCTACTTTTAAACATCCAACTTACAAACGACTCCTACTTGCAAACAGAAGGAGACAACAGGAAGTGAGATGAATTCTACCCCTAGGAAGGGAAATTCTCTCCTGTAAGAGTTAATATGGGAAAAACATTTCTCCTTTCCACTGATGCTTTATCACCAATCCTTGTTTCACAGAAAAACCCACATTTTCTAAAAACATTTGTCATTGGGACAAAAAGTTAGGTGAAATCTTCTGAAGAGGAGCACAGGCAGCAAAACAAATGTCACAGGGGTGATAACCCTTCCCTATGTTTTCCAAAAAGCTTAAAATAGATTTCTTGGCTGGAGCTAAACACGTTAAAAATGTACCAGTTCAAAATTACAAACAGATTCTACTTAACAACAAACCTACAGTCCCTATCTTGTTTGCACCGCCTGTATACTGCTGTTCAGAGTACAGAGCCTGTTTACTGCTGTTTCCTTTTTTAATTTGGGTGCGGGGTTCCCCTTAATATCCATACAAGACCCAAAGGGCCTGGTAATGGACTGGGGGGTACCCATGCTGTTTGTCTCACTGATTTTCATCCGTATTGTAATATTTCATTACATTAAAGCCGCAAGCAGTTTTACATGACTTTTTTTCCTTTAAAAATGACATTTTGTGCAGGGACTGTTCTAAGCACAGGAAACACACGTCACTTTACAGGCATACTATAGACACCCCCCAGGTACGATATTTAAAGGAATATTTCACTTTTTTTTTTACTTTAACCTCTTCAGCCCCAGAAGTATTTACCCCCTTCCTGACCAGAGCACTTTTTGGAATTTGGCACTGCGTCGCTTTAACTGCTAATTGCGCGGTTATGCAATGCTGTACCCAAACAAAATTTGCGTCCTTTTCTTCCCACAAATAGAGCTTTCTTTTGATGGTATTTGATCACCTCTGCGGTTTTTATTTTTTGCGCTATAAAGGAAAAAAGACCAAAAATTTTGAAAAAAAATGATATTTTCTACTTTTTGTTATAAAAAAATCCAATAAACTCAATTTTAGTCATACATTTAGGCCAAAATGTATTCGGCCACATGTCTTTGGTAAAAAAAATGTCAATAAGCGTATATTTATTGGATTGCGCAAAAGTTATAGCGTCTACAATTTAGGGTACATTTTCTGGAATTTACACAGCTTTTAGTTTATGACTGCCTATGTCATTTCTTGAGGTGCTAAAATGGCAGAGCAGTACAAACCCCCCCAAATGACCCCATTTTGGAAAGTAGACACCCCAATGAAATTGCTGAGAGGCATGTTGAGCCCATTGAATAATGACAAAAAAAAATTGTCACTAAATGATATATTGCTCACACAGGCCATGGGCATATGTTGAATTGCACCCCAAAATACATTCAGCTGCTTCTCCTGAGTACGGGGATACCACATGTGTGTAGGACGTTTTGGGAGCCTAGGCGCGTACGGGGCCGCGAAAACCAATCACCGCCTTCGAGATTTCTAAGGGCGTAAATTTTTGATTTCACTAGTCACTACCTATGACAGTTTTGAAAGCCATAAAATGCCCAGATGGCACAAACCCCCCCAAATGACCCCATTTTTGAAAGTATACACCCCAAGCTATTTGTTGAGAGGCATGTTGAGTCCATGGAATATTTTATATTTTGACACAAGTTGCGGGAAAGTGACAATTTTTTTGCACAAAGTTGTCACTAAATGATATATTGCTCACACAGGCCATGGGCATATGTAGAATTGCACCCCAAAATACATTTAGCTACTTCTTCTGAGTATGGGGATACCACATGTGTGGGAATTTTTGGGAGCCTAGCCGCGTACGGGGCCCCGAAAACCAATCACCGCCTTCAGGATTTCTAAGGGCGTAAATTTTTGATTTCACTCCTCACTGCCTATCACAGTTTCGGAGGCCATGGAATGCCCAGATGGCACAAAACCCCCCCAAATGACCCCATTTTGGAAAGTAGACACCCCAAGCTATTTGCTGAGAGGCATGGTGAGTATTTTACAGCTCTCATTTGTTTTTGAAAATGAAGAAAGACAAGAAAAAATGTTTTTTTTCTTTTTTTCAATTTTCAAAACTTTGTGACAAAAAGTGAGGTCTGAAAATACTCACTATACCTCTCAGAAAATAGCTTGGGGTGTCTACTTTCCAAAATGGGGTCATTTGGGGGGGGGGGATTTGAACTGTCCTGGCATTTTATGCACAACATTTAGAAGCTTATGTCACACATAACTCACTCTTCTAACCACTTGAAGACAAAGCCCTTTCTGACACTATTTGTTTACAAGAAAAAATATATTTTTTTTGCAAGAAAATTACTTTGAACCCCCAAACATTATATATTTTTTTAAAGCAAAGGCCCTACAGATTAAAATGGTGGGTGTTTCATTTTTTTTTTTCACACAGTATTTGCGCAGCGATTATTCAAACGCAATTTTTGGGGAAAAAAAAACACACTTTTTTAATTTTAATGCACTAAAACACACTATATTGCCCAAATGTTTGATGAAATAAAAAAGATGATCTTAGGCCGAGTACATGGATACCAAACATGACAGGCTTTAAAATTGCGCACAAACGTGCAGTGACGACAATCTACATACATTTTTAAAAGTCTTTAAAAGCCTTTACAGGTTACCACTTTAGATTTACAGAGGAGGTCTACTGCTAAAATTACTGCCCTCAATCTGACCTTCACGGTGATACCTAACATGCATGGTGCAATTGCTGTTTACATTTGACGCCAGACCAACAATTGCGTTCGCTTTTGCGCGAGAGCAGGGGGGGACAGGGGTGCTTTTTTTTTTTTTGCTTTTTTTTTTTTCTTTATTATTTCTTTCGTTTTTTTATCTTATTTTTAAACTGTTCTTTTCATTTTTTTTTAGTTATCTCAGGGAATGTAAATATCCCCTATGATAGCAATAGGTAGTGACAGGTACTCTATTAGACCCTAGATCTCTCCTGTGCCCTCAAAGCATCTGACCACACCAAGATCGGTGTGATATAATGCTTTCCCAATTTCCCAATGGCGCTGTTTACATCCGGCGAAATCTAAGTCATGAAATGCTCGTAGCTTCCGGTTTCTTACGCCATAGAGATGATTGGAGCCATTCTGGTCTCTGATCAGCTCTATGGTCAGCTGGCCGAATCACCGGCTGCATTCTCAGGTTCCCTGTTGGGACAGGAGAGCCAGAGAAAAACATGGAAGATGGTGGGGGGGCATTCCCTCCCACTGTTTGTAAAAGCAGTCTAGAGGCTAATTAGCCGCTAGGATTGCTTTTACATGAAAGCCGACCGCTGGCTGAAAAGAATAATAGCCAGATGATACCTAAACCTGCAGGCATCATTCTGGTATAACCACTCAAAGTCGTGAATGGCATACCTGAAAAACAAAAAAATGGTTAACAATAAAACACAGTAAACAGTAAAGTATAAAAAAATTGCATACCTGAAAAGTAAACATGATAAAACATAACAACAATAAAACATTGCAGAATAGAATACAGTAAAAAAGAGCAGAACAATAGAGAGAGAATAGAGAGAGAGAGAACAATGAAACGACAACTATTTTAGTTTTTATTATTTTATATATTTTTTTTTTTTACATTTTTTTGTAACTTTTATAACTGTAACCGGTTCGGGTCTCTCAAAATGCGATGGGATCTTGTGAGACCGTGTGAAAGTGTGCCTAGTCTGTGCAGTGCTGTACCCTACGCTAATAACTAGTGCATGGTAGTGTTCCAAATATTCACCAATGCAAAGACCAGAATTGTCAGGACAGGAGGGACAATAATAGCGGGCGTCACGCCTATATCCGCGCTTGCTGCAGACACAACATCTTTTTTGGGGGGGTTCGTCGGGTAGGGGTACTCGGGAGGACATAAAGAAAATGCCTCTCATGCAGCCGACTGCATTTGGTTGGGGATGTGAATGGGGGAAGTACGGGTGCTGCAGAAGTGGTAGGTTCCCAATTAGGATTGGCGAATACAGCAGGAAGGGCATTATGGGCACGGTGGGCCTGTGTTTGTCTTCTTCTTGGTGGCAGCGGGACACTACTTGTGCTTGCCACCTCACCAGCTTGAACTGCACTTATGGGACTCGCCACATCACCAAGTGTTACTGCAGTGCTGGTTTGACTATGACCGGGGTGTACTAGGCCGCTGGCACTTGCCAGTTCACCAAAACGCTACCAAAAAAACTGTTAGCGATCGTAGGGATCAGGCCTGACTCTGCGAACGCTGCAGTTATGCGTTTAGTGTTTTGTAAGTGTCAATGATCGATCAATACTGCACTTGGGTGGGCTGGGCTGGGCTGGGCGGAGGGGCAAAACGCAGGTGCTAGCAGGTATCTGGGCTGATCCCGCTAACACTGCATTTTTGGGACCCCTAAACTGCTGGGGACTCTAGTATAGATCTGATCAGATCAGATATTGATCCGTTCAGATACTATACCACTAAGGGAGTTGTATGGTGTGTACGTGGGTGTTAGCGGTACTGGCGCTAATCTGACGCTGCCTGGCATATCACCGCTGGGCGATCTGGGGGGCTAAACCTTTATTCAGTAATAAACGGCGGGTGCCCTGACACTATAAAAAAATAAACAAACTAACCAGCGTTACCCGTAACAGTTATACGGTGATCAGTGGTGAAAGTGTTAATTAGGGGGCAATCAAGGGGTTAAAACATTTATTGGGTAGTATATGGGGGTCCCTGTCGCTATAAAATGCTGAAGCGAACCTAAATATTTACCTCCCTAACTAGCGTCACCAGTGACACTAATACAGCGATCAGAAAAATGATCACTTAGCGACACTGGCGACGGGGGGTGATCAAGGGGTTAAAACTTTATTGGGGGGTTAGGGGGGTACCCTAGACCTAAAGGGGGCTAATACTAACTGCCCTACCACACTAACTGTCACAAACTGACACCAATGCAGTAATCAGAAAAAAAACTGCTTGGTTTCAGTGTAACGGGGGGGGGGGGGGGAGGGGTGATCGGGGGTAAAGGGGGGTGTAAAGTATGCCTGGCATGTTCTACTGTGTGTGTGTGTTTTACCATCAATCGGATGTCTTCTCTCCTCGGCGCCGGAATGGAAAATACCGAGCCGAGGAGAGATGACATCACTTCCTCTGCCTCTGTGTACTATACAGAGGCAGGGGAAGATTCTCATTGGCTGGGAGTGATCGCGAGGGGGGGCCACGAATGAATGGCCTCCCCCTCACCTCTGATCGCTCCCAATCAGAAGCCGACCGCCTCGGGCACCGGGAGGGGGTCCGATCGGACCCCCCGCCCGCGGCAGGCAATCACGTACCAGGTACGTGATTTTGCCTGCCCGTACCATTCTGCCACAGTATATGTCAGAGATAGTACTTACCGAGGCCGAGATGCCGAGAGCGGTTTCGCCTTTGCGACTAAGCGCAGTCCGCCCCCTGGAGTTGGGACAGGGGGTGAACGGCACAAAGAGGCACAAGCTCCCCAATGGACCGTAAGTGGCTCGCTGGTGAGGTCTTGAAGAGAGGAGCCGCTGTGTAGGTACTGGTAGGCGGGTGCAGACAGAGGCAACCGGCAGGAGGTCCAGAGCTGGGCAGAGGGTCAAACACTGGAAAGGTGCTATGGCACTACAGGATCTGCAAGGTAAGGTGACAAGATCAAGAAAGTCCAGGTACAAGCAAGGGGTCAGGCTGGGAGACAGGAGACAGTCCAGGTAACAGGCCGAGGGTCAAACACAGGAGATTGGTGGGAATCCGATAAGCAGGCAGAGGTCAGGTCCAGGAGAGAGGCAAGAGAAGTCCAAAGGCAAATCCGGGTCACAACAGGTAGTCAGGCAGAGATTCAGGATACAGGTTCAGATACTACAGGAAGCTGAGACAAACCAGCAATTTGTTTGATCCTCTGAGCGCCTTTTATAGGCTGCCCAGGGAATCACGTTGGGTGTGCACCAGTGCGCGTGCGCGAGCGCCGTAACGCCGAGCCGCGAACGCGCATGCGCCGAAACGCCGTTCCGCCGGGAATACGAGAAAAATGACCGGACCGGAACGAAGGCTTCTTCTGACAGTATATCTGCGTTAGGCGGTCGACAACTGGTTAAGCATCATTAAAATCACTGCTCCCGAAAGAACGGCCGTTTTTAAAAGTTTTTTTTGCATTGATACATGTCCCCTGGGGCAGGACCCGGGTCCCCAAACCCTTTTTTAGGACAATACCATGCAAATTAGCCTTTAAAATAAGAACTTTTGATTTCGAACGTTCGAGTCCCATAGACGTCAATGGGGTTCTAACGTTCATGCGAATTTTCGGTCCGTTTGCAGGTTCTGGTGCGAACCGAACCGGGGGGGTGTTCGGCTCATCCCTAGTGATCGGGGGGATGAATTGTGTGCCTAAGTGACCTGGTGTCAGTGTAGTGTTGTGCAACTCACTTTTAGCTGCTCTCTCCTCTTGGTCTGGAACGGAAAAGACCGACACAAGGAGAGATGGCATCACTTCCCCTGTCGGTGTTTACATTTACACAGACAGGGGAAGGATCTCATTTGTCAGGACCGATCACCAGTTCCAGGCCAGATATTATTGGCCTGGGGATTGATCGGTTCCTGATCGAATCCAATCATCGCGGCCGGTGAGGGGGCACGCGCCCCCCAGCCAGCCACGCGCGGAACATATACCTACGTGATTTTGCACAGCCGGACCAACCTGCTGCAGTAAAACAACGACATCTGGTCCTGAAATGGTTAATAAAGGTCTTTTGTCACACTATACTACTTTTTTTTGGGTAAATGGGTAGGGGTACAATGTACCCCATACTCATTCACATGAGGGGCGGGATCTGGATTCTGATAAGCTCCCCCTTGCCCCAAAGCACCCACCCCCCCAAGTTAAGGGCTTGCAGTGTGGTATGGTTTGGGGGGGTGCTCGCTTCCTGACCTGTTGGGCTGCATGCTTGGATAAGGGTCTTGTATGGGTTTTGAAGGGGGACCCCACGTCATTTTTTAAAAAATTGTTTGGTGTGGGGGGGTCTTCTCCAAATCCATACTAGACCCAGGGTATGGACCCGGGGGGCCCACACTGTTTTTATTTCACTTTTTTTTTTTAGCTGGCAATTCTTTTTTTTTAACATTCAGCTGTCAGCGGGGAAGCCACACATGCAAAATGCTGCATTTTGCGGAAAAAAGTCCCAGACCATTTCCGAAAATGCAGAGGCACAAAAATGCATTAATGTAAACGTGTTCCACAGGAACCCATGTAAAAAAATGTCCTGCATTTCAGCTAAATGCATCAAAAACACATTAGTGTGAATCAAGCCTTACACTTGGAAGCTCCTTCAAGGATCTTTTTGTTTTAGATTTGTTTGAGAAGCTGGATCAGTATGTGTATAGTAACTTTAGTTCAGAGCAGAGTTTATGGCAGATTCACACCACACTGTATGTCCCTGTGCAATTCACATGCAGTTCTGTGCAGTGTGATATCAGCCCATTCATTTTGGGCTGAAATCGCACCATACCCATGCTCTACTTTTGGAAACTCACTGCAACTGCATCACATGGTACTTTTGCACCATGCAATCTGGTGTGGGCAAACACACTGAATTTGCAACCTGCATTTGGGGTGTCATTAACTTAATATTGACACCCACTGCAGAGCTCAACTGTGTGGGTTTGCTACACCGCATACTGTTGCGTTCACATGATCTTTTTATACCTGATGCTTTGTCACATGCAGTGAAGCTAGGTACACTATCTATTTAGATTAGTTAGTTCATTTTTTAGGGGTGGTAATGGGAACTGTGACCCTCTGACTTTGCATTAATGTTCTTTGTTCATTTAGTCTGAAATCTGCAGGCAGTCTTTCTTTGTATTTTGCTGTCTTTTTTCCAAGTGATCAATATCAAAGGGGCATGTGTTAAGCCCATTAGAAAAGCAGATACATCTGATCAATGCTAAAAGAACTCTCGGCGTTGAGAGGAAACCAATACTCTACGTACCTCTGGATCAATTAGATTCCCCATCTCTACTTGTCAAGGCTTCCGACTGGCAGATTTGGATGCAAACAAGCTTTCATTACAGTTCTTCCCTATTTGTTAATCTAAAGTAGTTCAGGGACAGGAGGAAAGCAGTGCTGTGTGGTTTGCTTCTATATGTATTTATGTGTTCCAGTAAATACTTAAAAATTGTGCAGCTTTTCAGTTGTTGAAAGAGAAATTGCATCTGAAAGTGGATTTTATTGGAATAGTTCTAAAGGAATGTAGTACAACTAAAACTTTCCTATATTAGTATTAAGTAAATATTTATTATAATTATTATTATTATTATAATGCTCCAAATAAACTTGAAAGTTTGACATGAAACACCAAACAGTCCAAACATCCTAAAAGTCCAGGATTTTGTTTTCCTCAGTGCAATGTTTGAGTATGTGCTGCTGTCCTGCTGTGCTAAAGCTTCTGATTGCTTGCAGCCTGTGATTCTGTTGACTAGGAATTCTCAACCTCTATCAAAGTTTCTTTGGAATCACATTATGCACAACACTTCTAACTCAGAAATGAGTTTCCCTGTTCCACTGCAGTCTACTAGAAGTGTCACAGTGTAGATTGGAAGTCTAATTCATACAAGCATTGGCTTGAAAATGCAAGTGTTAAATACATTGTGTACATGAGGCATTTGAATTGCATTTTGGTATATTATGAACACCTACAGTATCTTGACACCATTAGAGCACTATTAAGCTTTAAGCAGTGCTGAATATCACTAAAAGCCTCCAGAAACAATGCTAAAAGCTTGTGTGAAAAAAATAAAAAAACGTGCAGCAGTCCCGACTGAAGCTTTTGAAGCATGCTATAAATTATATATATATATATATATATATATATATATATATATATATATATATATATATTATACATAAAAATATTAAAAAAAAAATATATATATACATAAAAATATTAAAAAAAAAAAAATATATATATATATATATATATATATATATATATATATATATATAAATATATATATATATATATATATATATATATATAAATATATATATATATATATATATATATATATATATATATATATATATATAAATATATATATATATATATATATATATATATATAAATATATATATATATATTATATATATATATATATATATATAAATATATATATATATATATATATAAATATATATATATATATATATATATATATATATATATATATATAAAAATATATATATATATATATATATATATAAATATATATATATATATATATATATATATATATATATATATATATATATATATATATATATATATATATATATATAAATATACAAATATACATATATATATATATATATATATAAATATACATATATATATATATATATATATATATATATATATATATATATATAATATATATATATATATATATATATATATATATATAAATATACATATATATATATATATATATATAAATATATATAAATATACATATATATATATATATATATAAATATACATATACATATATATATATATATATATAAATATACATATATATACATATATATATATAAATATACATATATATATATACATATATATATATATATATATATATATATATATAAATATACATATATATAAATATACATATATATATATACATATATATATATATATATATATATATATATATATACTATATATAAATATACATATATATATATATATATATATATATATATATATATAAACATACATATATATATATATATATATATATATATATATATATATAAACATACATATATATATATATATATATATATATATATATTTATATATATATATATATATATATATATATATATATATATATATATAAATATATATATATATATATGTAGGAAGGCCAGTATGGTGGCCTGAATTTATGGGAGGAGCCCGGGGGGTATTTAAGCAGCCCGCTCACCTGTGGTGCTTGTCGGTTTCCTGTGCGCGATATACGTCACTAGGCCGACTATTCGAATACCAGCGTCCGCAAGTTCTTGCCTCGCAAGTTCCCGTATTCGTTATTTCCGTGCTCAAACTTTCGAAGTCCGTGTTTACCGTTCGTAGTTCGTACCACGCGTCTGGCTTGGCTGTCGCAGGTAGGGTCCCGTCGGACTTTCTTTTACGTTTCATATCATGTCACTAAACCGTGATTTCAAATTTACGTATCACTCGCATTTTACAAACGTAACCGCAATGTATATCACTCGTACTATCGTTATGTTACCATTTCGCCTTACTCGAGAAAACCACCGCGACGCAGACGTCGCTTCATTTCTAGCATGTCGGTAATTTAATATACGTCTGTAGACAGCCACAGCGAGTCGCAATTCTCAAATCTATCGGATCAAGTCAGTTCGATGCCAATCATGTCTCATTTCTGAACATTTCTAAACTCATTTCTAACATTTCAAATCATTTCAATCATTTCTCATTTCAGTCACCTACCGCGCTCCGATTCGAATCCAGTCGCACCTAAAAGATGCACCGATTCGCTCCGGTGTGCCCCAGTAGTTACGGCCTCATTTCAGTACATGCTCCAGAGTTACGTTATTTTCAGTCATTCGTACCTCTGTCATGGTTATCATTTCATTACCACGTATCACGTTCCGACATGAATTCAGTCGCATGGAAATGCACCAATTCGTCTCGGCGTGCCCCAGGGTTGGCCACATTTCAGTACATGCTCCGGAGTCCGATTCGTAGTCAGTCGCTACAACAGCACGACCGATTCGCGCCTCCGTCATGGCAAATGATATGTTACACCTGCACTTACCGCGCTCCGCTTCGAATCCAGTCGCATCTTCCATGCACCGATTCGTTACGGCGTGCCCCAGGCTCGGCCTCATTTCTCAAACATGCTCCAGAGTCCGGATCATAGCTAGTCGCAGATATCGGGCGACTGATCCGTGTCTCTGTCATGCAATTACTACCATTTCACTCCCACAGCGCATCACCGTTTCGAACCAGTCGCATCCGAGATGCACCGATTCGTCACGGAATGCCTCACTTGTTTCGGCCGTATCCATACCTATACCAGAGCTCGGTTCGTTGCCAGTCGCAAAATACGGCACAACCAATTCGAGCCTCGGTCAAGGTAAACATTTCTCTCATTCTTTTCATACTGCGCTCCGATTCGAATCCAGATGCATCAAACAAGCACCGATTCGTTCCGGTGTGCACCAATGTTTCTTCAGTTGCCTCATTTCAGTACATGCTCCAGAGCCCGGTTCATGGTCGGATCAGTCACGACACGACCAGGCCGGACCTCTGTCATGCAGTTCATTCATTTCATAATCAAGGCAAACATTTCGAATCATTTCATTGTCACAAGATTGCAAGCACCATACAAATCGTTGCTTCAAGTTAGTTAGCAATCCCTTCACGAATTATCACCTTTCATTTTCTCTAGGTCAGTCAAAGTTCAGTAGGTCCACCCTGCACCAGGTTGGACGATATCCCCCCAGGTAAAAAAAAAAAAAGGAAGAATGGGAGGATAAGTCGGGTAAGTATGACTCAGGGGATTAAAGAAAAAAACTTGAAATTCATGTCACCCCCAATAGGTTACAGTCAACCGAAAAGTAAGAGCTCAAGACAGGAGATTCTCACCAGATCAACCATGTCTCAGGCCGGCAGCGAAGACTTCACGGCCCCTCTGTCACCTTCCCCGGTCTCAGAGAGCGGCAGCGTGCAGTCCCTCAGGGGATGGACTATCCCCAAACTGACAGCAGAGCTCAGACGCAGAGGTGTCCCCTTCCCCGCCACAGCGAGGAAAGGCGAGCTCTTCAAACTCCTCTTTCCCCCACCAGCAGCAGGACCCAGTACCCAACAGGCATCCCTCCAGTCAATATCATCAGCTATCTCACAATTACACACGATGGTGTCATCCTTGTCTACCTCAGTTACAGACGTCCAAACCAGGGTGGCACTCCTGGAGACTCGACCGGCCACGGCTGTCCCCGACCCAACCGCGACTCAAACCTTGACACCCCTTCCTGCAGGTACCTCAGGCTGGAGCCCCATTGTCTACCCCTCCCATTTGGTCCCAACCAGTTTAGGAAGGACATTTTGGACGGCAGGGACATCAACCTGGCCTCTCTCCTTATTTCCGTACATGACCTGGCAGAAAATAAGGCCTACTCCTGGGGTGACATATCGGTGGTCCTTAAAGCCAAAGACCCCAGATTGAACCGCAAGTTATCGGTCCCAGAATTTACCCTGGCCTTTGGCATGCTCAGAGACGTCCTATGCTCAGCCACCCCCAGCAGATGGGAAGAGCTGGACTTGTATCTCCATACGGTGGTAGACTTGGGCTATAAGTATGGAGGATTTGCATTTTATGATTACCACCGTTCCTTTTCCGCTATGGCCGCCGCCAGACTCACACAGTTCCAGACTACGACAAGTTGGAGTCTCATGGACACAGAGCTCTTCTGCTGCCACTTTGCCGGCTTACGCTCACCTCTGTGTGCGATTTGTCAGTCCTCCACCCACACTGCCACCTGGTGCGCCAATGCGGCGATCAGACGGCCCTTCGAGTTTCCCTCTACCTCGGGTACAATTCAGGGTCAGTCGCCCCCTGAACCAACGCCTCAGGTGGACAAATTCGGACGTCCAGTCCGAACCGTGGGAGGGGCAGCCATCTGTAATAACTACAACTACGGGTCCTGCAACTTCAGCCAGTGCCGCCTACTCCACATCTGCACCTTATGCCAAAGAGCACACCCAAGGAATTTGTGTGAAGTCAAACAACACAAGAGGGCATGACTAAGCCGGATCAACCTCTTATGGTTAGGACTGTACCTCACCTCACATCCCACCCCTTCCCTGGCCACCTACCTTATCCAAGGCTTCACAGCAGGCTTTCACACTGGCCTCATTTCACTACCCCACAGTACTCACGAATGTGCCAATCTTCGTTCAGCAGCCATTGACGAACAAGCCATAGATCAGCTCTTACAAGCAGAGGTAGATCGAGAGTACGTTATAGGCCCTTTCACTTGCCCCCCTTTCAGCACATGGAGAGTCAGCCCTATTGGGCTTGTCAAGGGCAAGTTCACGAATAAATTGCGTTTGGTGTGCGCCTCATTCTTCCCACATCCCCAGTCTCAATTCCCTGATCCCCTCCGAAGAGTTTTCCCTAAAATATTCCTCCGTCGACATGGCAATACAAGCAATCATCAAAGCAGGTACAGGTGCCTGGCTCTCCAAAGCCGACATCTCGGATGCCTTCAAGCTCCTGCCCATCCACCCATCCCTTTGGTGCTGGCATGGCATCAAGTGGAAGGAGGCATATTATTTTGCCACAAAACTGACCTTCGGTTCGAAGAGTAGTCCGTGGCTCTTCGACACGTTCGCTCAGTCCCTTGTTTGGATACTGTTACACAAGGGTCAATGCCAAGAAGTCATCCATTACCTGGATGACTTCCTACTAATAGAACCTCCCAGCAAGCCACCAGGAGACCTCGACAAACTCAGAGTGATATTTGGAAACCTCAATGTTCCCATCGCCGAGCACAAAGTCGACGGCCCAGCACACATCATCACCTTTCTCGGGGTCAGCTTGGATACCTGCGCTATGCAAGCCAGTCTCCCCCTCGACAAACTAACACGCATTAGGGCGGTCCTTCACGAATTCACACACACCAAGAGCTGTACCAAAAAGCAGTTGCAATCTCTCCTGGGAATGCTTAATTTCGCCATGCAAATTATTCCACAAGCCGCACCTTTGTATCACGCCTGCTTAGATTCCTGTCAGAAACTCAAGAGCCCCGATCAGATCTTAAATCTAGACTCCGCAGCTATAGCGGACCTATCTATGTGGGAGGAATTCTTGTCCGCCTGGAATGGCATATCCCTATTTATACCCATGGTTTCGCCCCTGTCACCCCAGGTAGTGACAGACGCTGCAGCCTCCACAGGTTTCGCGGCAATTTTTGGCCACCATTGGTTTTCAGGACCCTGGCCTCAACAGATACTGTTGATACCCGGTTTTACTCAAACATCTGCCCTCTTTGAACTTTATCCCATAGTGGCAGCTGCACAGCTCTGGGGCCACCACTGGACAGGACAAAACCGTAGTCTTCACCACCGCAGACATCATCAACAGAGGCAGGTCCAAGTCCCTAGCAGTCATGTCCTTCCTGCGCAGATTGGTACAACTGTCTTTACAGCGTCAGTTTAATATACACTGTGCATTTATTCCCGGCAGATACAACTTAGCTGCTGACGCACTGTCACGTTTTAATTACACCTCCTTTTTTGAACAGGTTCCCGATGCCGAACCAATGTCGGCCCCTATCCCTGTCTGGTCACAACTGACCTGGACTAGTTCAACATTTACACAGAGCAACGCAACTCATCAATCATTCACTCTCTCACAACACACTCAAAGCCTACCAGACAGCTTGGAAGGCGTTCAATAAATTCCTCACATCCTGCCGTAAAGGACCAACAGATGTCAAACAGGTACTGGCCTTCACTGCACACTGTCACTCGCAGCTGGCCTTATCCTACAATACCATTCGGCTATACCTAGCCGGCATTCAACATTTCTTGACGCTTGAAGACCCCACGAAATCTTCACTGTTCTCGTCACACGCTATACGAGCCATCCTAAGGGGCATTCAGAAACAACAACCAGTCATCAGCACCAAACGCTTACCCATTACGGGGCCCATCTTTAGGGACATGTCAACCTATTCTGGCTACTTCACCATTCGGTCTGCTCCCCAGCACGGTCTTACAAGCAGCTGTATATTTAGCTTACTATGGGTTCTTGCGACCTGGCGAATTCACCTCTAACAAACCCACAGACCAAGTACTATGCAGACGGCACTTGCTTCGATACCAAGACCATTTCATCCTGCACCTCGAGGTCTCTAAAACCCAGCAAACGGGCTCAGGAGTGAACATTCACCTCTACAAAACCAACAACAGCTGGTGTCCAGTCGCTGTACTCAACCGACTCCTGTCACTCCTGCCTGAGCAACCAGACAGCAGTCCCCTTTTACCATTCCCAGTTAAACCCTTAAGCGCCTCTCAGTTTGTGAAACACATAAGGATACTTCTCCGCAATCTTCACCTTAACCCTAGTCAGTATTCCGGACACTCCTTTCGCATCGGAGCAGCCTCCGCAGCGTCCCGCCACGGGGTTCCAGACCACATCATCAGAAGACTAGGCAGGTGGAAATCAGCCTGCTTTGCCCGGTATATCCCCAATCCGCAAACAGAGATGGCACAGGCATTTTCCAAATTGGCTCAATAAATAACTGAAAACCAATAAAAATTATAACCCTACCTGAATGTTTTTGCCCCCTTATTTTGGCATACCGGCCATTAGACCAAGGCACACTTTCAGGTCATTTCATATGGTAAGTCCACACTTTCAGGTCTATTTCCGATGGTAAGTCTTATCTTTACTATAAGTGTTATCTATGTCCATATCAGACATAGGGCTCCGACCATAAGTAGGAAGGCCAGTATGGTGGCCTGAATTTATGGGAGGAGCCCGGGGGGTATTTAAGCAGCCCGCTCACCTGTGGTGCTTGTCGGTTTCCTGTGCGCGATACCCACCCTCCCATCCCCATTTCACAGCATTTCTCAACTATTCATTTCATTCATTTCTCTTACAGAATAATCATTTCTTAAACCAGGGTATGCCCCCTTATTTTGGCATACTGGCCATTAGACCAAGGCACACTTTCAGGTCCAAGCAATTCCATAGTATAAGGTTCTGAAATGTTTTACTTGATTCAAATAGGAAAAGTTATTGTACAAGCAAGGAGTAAATCCGCTGAACTATGATAACAGCGCCAACTCAGCAGACTCCTCCTAAACACAACAATGGTTGAACAATTAATGTTACATACGCAAAAAAGGTACACTATATTCAGATCCTAAGTCACCTTCTAGTGGATGTTTCCGTGAACTACACTTGTGGCCACACTGAGACAAATGCAATCTAAACAGCCTATGCTATATTCATGGGTGTGTATATATATATAATGTGTGTGTGTGTGTGTGTGTGTGTGTGTGTGTGTGTGTGTGTATATATACAGGCTTCCTATAAGTGATGGCAGTAGAGTTCCAAGTGGTAGATCTGTTATTCTTCGCTAGCTAGTGGAAGTGTGTTAATTGTAATTCGTTTGGTGGCAGATGAAACAATAGATTCCAAGTAGTATAGGCCTAAGGCTTCTGAGTACTGTGTTACAACAATGCAGTAAATTGTTCTTGGATAAAGATGTGTGCGCACTGTGTTTGGTAATGGAGATAGTGGATAGATAAATATTAAGCAGCTTGCTTTCTCCCCAATGACCCAAATCACTTTGCTGTCTTCTGGACAGGAACATGGATGGCGACTCTCCGGCAACGACTTCTCTGTCTCGGTCTACCGTAGCGACTTTCCCCACACGTCTGCACTGATGGGTAGGCACTGTTCATAATTCTAGTAACAGGATGTTCCGCCAGTGGATAACAGGACCCGGCCTCTTAGGCCTCATCGTGGAAGTAATGTTCCGCGTGGTAGGCAGCGACCTCTCTCTCTGTCACACAGGAAGGTCCATCTTACATCAGACCCAGGAGGAAGAGAGAGTGCCTGGGCTTCATAAGATCCTTCTATCATCTCTCCCAGCAACCTTCAGGCCACTGGATCCATGGATTTTTTCTGACGGATGTTGGCTCAAACTTGTTTTGCATACACACGGTCACACAAAGTTGTCGGAAAATCCGATCGTTCTGAACGCGGTGACGTAAAACATGTACGTCGGGACTATAAACAGGGCACTAGCCAATAGCTTTCGTCTCTTAATTTATTCTGAGCATGCGTGGCACTTTGTGTGTCGGATTTGTGTACACACGATCGGAATTTCCGACAACAGATTTTGTTGTCGGAAAATTTTATAGCAAGCTCTCAAACTTTGTGTGTCGGAAATTCCGATGGAAAATGTGTGATGGAGCCCACACATGGTCGGATTTTCCGACAACACGCTCCGATCGCACATTTTCTGTCGGAAAATCCGACCATGTGTACGGGGCATTAGAGTACGGGACTATATAGCAGCAGATTCCAGAAGGACTATATGCCCCATAACTCACTCTGCTGGCGCACAGGTATGAGGTCACTGGCTGTCGAATAATCACGGGGCCAACAATATGCAAAACACTGGAAGGTACAAAACTTTCTGGTTACAGTTCACATTGCTACAAGGGCTATAATAGGCCATATGGAGAAATTTTAACGGTATGAACCGGTTCTTGGCAGAAATCATTGAGGTAACATAAAGTAAGGAAAATAATTATTTGATCCCCTGCAGCTTTTGTAAGTTTGCCCACTTACAAAGAAATGAAGGGTCTATCATTTTTATCATAGGTGTATTTTAAATGCTAGAGATAGAATATCTACCAAAAATCCAGAAAAAACACATACAACAAATGCTATAAGTTCATTTGCAGTTAAGTGAGTAATCCTCAAGCAAAAGAGTACTTGGTGGAGAAACCCTTGTTGGCAAGCACAGAGGTAAGACGTTTCTTGTAGTTGGTTACCAGGTTTGCACACATCTCAGGGGATTTTGGGCCACTCTTATTTACAGATCTTTTCTAAATCCTTAAGGTTATCTCTTGGCAATTTGAAGTTTCAGCTCCCTCCATAAGTTTTATATAGGATTGAGGTCCGGAGACTGACTGGACCACTCCATGACTTTAATGTGCTTCTTTTTTAAACCACTCCTTTGCTGCCTTGGTGGTATGTTTTGGGTCATTGTCATGCTGGAAGACCCATCCACGACCAATCTTCAGTGTTCTGGCTGAGGGAAGAACATTCTCATCCAAGTGAACTTTGTGGCAAGGGTTACTGAAAAACGGAGGTAGAGGTAGGACAATGGCTTTCCCATTACACTCGAGGAGAGCAGACGTTCAACAAGATCAGACTCCAGGACAATAAAGGAAAGTTTCAACCTACACTCTGAGATGAGAAAGATTGATTGATGAGCCCTGGGGTGGCAATCAAAACACCCCGAGTAACAAAGTGCCAGATCCTAATATAGAAGATTGAAGGATAAGGAAAAATGGACTTTAACGGCATGTATAGAAAAATATAACAAATTTTAATATTTCACATACATTGACTACATATTGTGTGCACATTCAATACAACACATTTAAATATTGACTACAGATAAAGGGACCCATTGATCGACCCAAGAATATAGAAGCCTCTTGTATACTTCCTGTGGTGCTATACTTGATATACGTCGGAAAAGCCCACACTTGGGTGCGGCATTCACTGTTGGGGTGTTCAAAGGTCCTTGAAGAGTTAAAAACTGCTCAACATGTTTCGCGACTAGGTTTGTCGCTTCTTCAGGAGATTCTGTGTCTCTAATTAAAGAGATAGATTGTAATTAGAATATGATATAAACACTTTAATACATAGTGTATTATAGTATATATGTATGCATAACCATATATATAAGTTGTGTGGACTCACCAAACTTGGTGTTGAGCAAAGTCTTAGTGCTCACCCCCACTGATGGAACACTGCTACTGACCAAAGACCCTCTCCTGATGGAGGGGAGAGAGGAATACCACAGAACTTAACCCCAAGCACAACAGGACAGCAACCCAGGATATAGATTGGGGGTACATCAGGTAGCTAGAATAATAAGGTATATATGTTTGACTACACTGGCTTGTACAATGCTTGGTATATGTGACAATTGTGATGGTAGGCAATTCCATACTCACATCTACACTGCACCCTGATTTCCACAAATGCCCGTAGGCATTATAAAGGGATTAATGTAGGAACTGTACTGTCTGAAAAAAGAGACATAGGGTATATTTGTACATTATAAACTGTATTCCCAATTGTCATAAACTATTCAAATTGAGGGCTAATAAAGCTCATTATGTTTAATTCAATTTGTATGTACAGATTATAAGTATATCTATAGGTGTACATTTTTAGTACATAAACGCCGGCTGATACTATTGAAATGTCAATAATTCAATTTGGGATTAATGTAATTAAATTAAATGATTATATACACAATTACCCAGATAAACAACAAGCATACTACCTCTCTAGGGTTGTTAAATAATATGCCTGTATCAGCCAGCTTAGGTAACCATGGACTCAAGAGATAGCATTGATGGTATTTGTCATATAGACAGAAACATAAGGGATGCAGCCATTAAGTACAAAAGAAGGGAATATTCAGATACCTAAATATTTCTATTAAACAGTCAAGAGGGTTCCTGGTCCTAATGTACCTGCAGAAAAATTTGTCTGCTATTGGTCCTGCTTCTACAGCAATGGTCAGCACATCTGCGAGGGGATCCAGGGATCCAGCCAGTCAATGGGATTGAGATAGACAGTTTTCATGCTTTTCAAGTTCTTATCTCAATCTCTCTAGAATCGATTTGGCCCTGGGTAATTGGGAGGCAATATCAATAATAAGTATAGAGTATGGTCCGAGAGGAGTCTCCGATCACTCTTCGCTTGTGCTGACAATAAATGCTGGGGGTAGGACTCTTCCTAGAGAATGGAAAATAAATACTTGTTGGCTGGAATTGATTGGCAATTCTGGAGAAGTGGTGTCTAGTCTAAATGAATATGTACAAATCAACACAGGCTCAGCATTGCCGGATGTGGTTTGGGACTCCTTGAAGGCCTATCTCAGAGGCCTCCTGATCCAACAGATGGCAAGAACTAAGAGGAAATCCAGAGAGTGGGAAGGGGATAGTAGGAAAGAGGTGTCACTGGCAGAGAAGCGGTATGTCGAAGATCCAGACCCAGATAGGCAGAGGGAATGGTTAGACAAGCAACACGTTTACAAAATGGCTATTACTAGGAGGATGGAGAATAGACGTATATTTCAGAGCAGTACCATTTTGGGAAGGGGGAAAAGTTTGGTCGTATGCTGTCCCTCCTGATTAAATCTAATACTCCCCCCGCTACCATCTCTGTTAAGACCCCTGATATCTTACCAAAGCCCCCAACAGGGCTAATAATAATAAAAAAAAGAATTGCAATAAATAATAAAAAGAAATTATTGTAAAAAATAATACAAAATAAAATAAAAAACACACTGACACTGTCCACTCCCCCCCGCCCCTTTATAAAAAGAACGCATTGTAAAAAACACATAACAAAACAAATTGTAAAAAATAATTTAAAAAAATAATTGTAAAAAATAAAATTGTAAAAACAAAAACAAAAAACTGCTGACACACGTGCCACTGTCACATGACATTAAAAAAAGAATCTGTAATCGTCATCGGCGAGTACATGCAAAAAAGTATCGGTACTTGTACTCGGTCTTAAAAAAGTGGTATCGGGACAACCCTACTAGCAATCATGACTAGATCAAGGCCAGACATACAGGGTTTCCGGCACCAGCTGGAAGAGGACAGGATAGCACTGTTCACAGATGACACCCTGTTTTTTCTTGGGGACGTTGAAACCTCGCTAAACCCAGTGATACAGATGGTGGGTGAGTTCGGGCACCTTTTTGGTCATGTCATCAATTGGGACAATTCGGCTTTGTTACTGATTGACCCATTTGGTGACCAGATACCACCGGGAATTTCCCACCTGAAAGTAGTGGCCAAGTTGAAATACCTGGGGGTTTAGATTACTAGTGATATAAACCAGTATGCCAATAATAACTTCTTGGCCCCATTATTATTGAAACTAAAACAAAAGGGAGACACCTGGTGCCGTTTCACCCTATCTGTCGCAGGGTGCTGTAATTTAATAAAGATGATATGGCTACTGCAGATATTGTATACGCTTTACAATTCTCTAAGAATTATTATAGATCGGCAGCTGACTGTATTTTAGTGCCACATCCGAAAATGAAACTGGACAACAAGAAGGATCCCCAAGTGGTGGACTTTTAAGGCACATACAAAATATATAAAAAATATGTCTAATACAAATATAATTTATTGAGTAGAAACAGTAAAAACATAGCAGTAATATAACATCTATTGTTTGGAATGCGAGTTAAGCAGTTTTACATTGGTGAGTATACAATGTTTGAACAGTACTCTTGCAAGAGTACTGTTCAAACATTGTATACTGCACAATTCTCCAACCTGGATAGGTCAAAAGTGGTTCAAGAAAATATAATCCCTTTTTCGGGAATTAATTTGGAAAAAGGGCCAATCTAGGATTAGCTTGCAAACGCTGCAATTACCGGTTTAAAGACGGCGGTATAGCAATTCCACACCCAAGACTATATTTTGTCATCTCAACTGCAACACCTAGTGGGTTGTGGAACCATAGGTGGTGGCAATTCTAATAACAGAATGATGATAAAGGGGGTCCCACACAATACACTAGTGGAGGCACTAGAGGCAGATTCTTTTACTTCTAGATGCCCGATGATAAAACTAGTTAGTAAAGTGCGGCAAGTAACGAAGGCACTAATGGGGTACAATGGGGTAACAGAATATACCCCTCTATGGCATAACAAAAATCTGGCTGAAATAAGGGGTATAGAGAGACCCTGGGAATGGGAAAGGCAAGGTATTAGCCATCTGTTTCAGTTATACGAGGGCGACCTTATGAAGTCTTTTTTAGATCTAAGACGGGAATTTAACATATCAAACAAGGCGTTCTATAAATACCTGCAGATTAGACATGCCATTCAAGTACAGTTCAGGTCTCAAGTTATAGAATGGACCCAGATCCCCATACTTAAAAATCATTAATTCAGCTTCTACTAAAGGTCTAATTTCCAAGATGTATACTAGTCTGGGGGAGAGAATTACAAGTGGATCGGGTCCTCTTAAGAGTAGAGAGGGGTGGGAGAGAGACGTACGGACAATCACTAAGGCACAATGGGATAAGATATTAGAATAAGGAGCCCTGGTCTCGATCACCCCTTTGCAGAAGCTTTCCCATCTGGTCCCAATCCATAGAGTCTACCATACCCCCCAAAAAATGTTTAAGCTTGGATGGAAACAAAATGATGAGTTCCCCAGGTGTAAGGTGTCAGACCTTATTCATATTGTATGGAAGTGTCCAAAGCTCTTTAGATTCTGGGGGAGATAATTACTAGGATAAATAAAACCTGTAGGGGCTTATTAGAACCTGAAGCCAAGATATGCCTACTAGGGTGTTTGGAAGCAGGAGTCCTGCCTGGTACTGCCGAGGTAGTGTTGAGATGTTTGTCCAAGCGAGAAAATTAATTGCACAGAAATGGCAGGCTCAGACCCCCCCCCCGATGGTGGAGAGTTGGATTGAAACTATCAATTCTATGGTTTGGCGTGAGCGTGTGCTGTATATTAGACAGAACAACCTCAGAATGTTGGAGAAAATGTGGAGACCTTGGCTGCAGGAGATGGGATGCCCGTATGAGGGGATGGCGGCGAGTTGAGGAGAATTTCCTCCCGCCTACCATCAGGCCTTCGTCTCCGCCTTTTCTCTTTTTCTCTCTTTTCTCTCTATCCTATGGTCCCTTCTAGGGATGAGCCAAACACCCCCCGGTTCGGTCCGCATCCAGAACATGTGAACAGGCAAAAAATTAGTTTGAACACCGTTAAAGTCTATGGGACACGAACATGAATAATTAAAAGTGCTCATTGTAAAGGCTTATATGCAGGTTATTGTCATAAAAAGTGTTTGTGGACCTGGGTCCTGCCCCAGGAGACATGTATCAATGCAAAAAGAAGTTTTAAAAATTGATGTTTTTCGGGAGCAGTGATTTTAATAATGCTTAAAGTGAAACAATAAAAGTGTAATATTCCTTTAAATTTCATACCTGGGGGTGTCTATAGTATGCCTGTAAAGGGGCGCATGTTTACCAAGTTTACAACAGTCTGACAGCAAAATGACATCTCTAAAGGGAAAAAAGTCATGTAAAACTACTATCGCTAGCGACGGCTATAATGAATTGTCGGTCCGCAATACACATAAAAGTTCATTGATAAAAACGGCATAGAATTTCCCCACAGGGCAACCCCAAACCAAAATTTAAAGAAAAAATGCATGGGGGGTCCCCCTAAATTCCATACCAGGCCCTTCAGGCCTGGTATGGATATTAAGGGGAACCCAGCGCCAAAATTAAAAAAAAATGGCATGGGGGGTCCCCCAAAATTCCATATCAGACCCTTATCCGAGCACGCAACCTGGCAGGCCGCAAGAAAAGAGGGGGGACGAGAGAGCGCCCCCCCTGAACTGTACCACGCCACATGCCCTCAACATTGTGAGGGTGCTTTTGGGTAGCTCCCCAAAGCACCTTGTCCCCATGTTGATGGGGAGAAGGGCACTGGGCAAGGGTTGTGGGGGTCTGGCGGGGAGCTTATCGGAATCTGGAAGCCCCCTTTAACAAGGGGACCCCCAGATCCCGCCCCCCCTGTGTGAATTGGTAATGGGGTACAAATGTACCCCTACCATTTCACAAAAAAAGTGTCAAAAAGTTTAAACACAAGAGACGTTTTTTGACAAGGCCTTTATTAATTTCATCTTCTTCCATCTTCTTTCTTCTGGTCTTCCTTCGGTGTTCTACTTCTTCCTCCATCTTCTTCTTCTCCATCTTCTTCTTCTCCATCTTCTTCTTCTCCGCTCCGTCCCCATGATCCCCCTCAGTGGGAGTCTTCCGCTGTGTGACACTTCGGTTCTTCTGACACTTCTTATATAACGGAGGCACGGGGATGCACGGGGACTTCCCTGTGTCTTTCCCAGTGTTGTCAGAGGGGGCGGGGTCACCCGGTTATGGTTAGAACACCAAAGGAAAACCAGAAGAAAGAAGATGGAAGAAGAAGAAATTAATAAAGGACTTGTCAAAAACCATCTCTTGTGTTTTTTAATCTTTTTGACACTTTTTTTGTGAAATGGTAGATTACCAATTCACACAGGGGGGCGGAATCTGGGGATCCCCTTGTTAAAGGGGGCTTCCAGATTCCGATAAGCCCCCCACCCACAGATCCCCACAACCACCGGGCAAGGGTTGTAGGGATGAGGCCCTTCTCCCCATCAACATGGGGACAAGGTGCTTTGGAGCGCTACCCCAAAGCACCCACCCAATGTTGAGGGCATGTGCCTGGCACGGTTCAGGAGGGGGGCACTCTCTTGTCCCCCCTTTTTTCCTGTGGTCTGCCAGGTTGCGTGCTTGGATAAGGGTCTGGTATGGATTTTTGGGGGGACCCCACGCCATTTTTTTTTTAAACTTTGGTGTGGGGTTCCCCTTAATATCCATACCGGACCTGAAGGGCCTGGTATGGAATTTAGGGGGACCCCAAGCATTTTTTTTTAAATTGTGGTTCTGGGTTCCCCTGTGGGGAAATTCCATGCCGTTTTTATCAATGAACTTTTATGTGTATTGCCGGACCGACAATTCATTATAGCCAGCACTAGCGATATTAGTTTTACATGACTTTTTTTCCTTTAGAAATGTCATTTTGCTGTCACACTGTTGTAAACACGGGAAACATGTGCCCCTTTACAGGCATACTATAGACACCCCCCAGGTACAAAAATTAAAGGAATATTACACTTTTATTGTTTCACTTTAAGCATTATTAAAATCACTGCTCCCGAAAAAACGTCATTTTTTTAAATTTTTTTTGCATTGATACATGTCCCCTGGGGCAGGACCCAGGTCCCCAAACACTTTTTATGACAATAACATGCATATAAGCCTTTAAAATTAGCACTTTTGATTTCTCCCATAGACCTTTAAAGGGTGTTCCGTGGCTTTCAAATTTGCAGCGAACACCCCAAATTGTTCGCTGTTCAGAGAGCAGCCAGTGTTTGAGTTAAACTCAAGTTTGACCCGAACATAAAACCCATCCCTAGCCCCTTCCATATGTCTTCCATCTGCTAATGGCGAGGATTTTCTCTCCCTCTCTGGTTATAGTGTTAGATAATAGACATGATGTCAGGTATAGATAATGTTTGAGCTATGTGTGATAGGGGGGACTATGTTGGGTTGGAGGGAGGGTGAGGGGATATAGCATAATAATAATAATATTTTTTGCAATATACATCATTTTAAAAAGTATAAATAGTAGAAAAAAAGTTGAAAGTCCCATCATCAGCTGAAAGAACTGAACATTTTAAAAGTTGAATGGCTGCTAATAAATAAAGAAACAAATAACAATAGTGGGGACTGCTGAAGCATTCCCACTAATAATAAATAAAAAATCAAATAACAATAGTGGGACTGCTGAAGCATTCCCACTAATTATAAAACTGTAAGTTCCTTTTCTCTACATTTTACAGATCAGGGATTGATACTAAACTCTAGTGCATGCTTTAACAGCATCCCACACTGCTGCACTCAGTGCGGAATCAGGGCTGATGCTCCAATAGACATTATGTTGTTCTCTGAAACTCTGTTCCACCTTAGTATCAGCAATCCAATAACAGGAAATCTGCCATAGTCTGTCCGAGGGGTCAGCTGAGATAGTTAAAAATTGGGTAATGACAAGAGATCCTCCGTGAAAGAATAGAAACATTACTGATCCTAGGTAGGACAGATCCCCCTACAAATGCCAGATCATTATGTGAAAATGTTTCATACAATGCCGAGTGGTACATAAATGCTTTAGTTGCAGGATTCTTCTATTTCCAGACGTCGGTTAGACTATATATCTGAGCCCATGTGGAGAGGTCAGTATGTAATGTGCTATCCAGGCCAGGGTCAGTCTATCAATGCATGGATCAGGGATCATATTGAAGTTGCCTATAATTATAGTGAGGGATGCACCAATGCCACTTTTTTGACACCGAGTACCGATACTTGACATCATGTACTCGCCGATACCAATTACCGATACCTGTTTTTGGTCATGTGACCATTTTTTAAAAAAATAATGAAAAATTACACATTTTCACCATAATATGAGTAATTCAAACGCAGTCAAAAGATTATGAAAGAAAACATGTTTATTTGCTGGTCACAAAGCTGTTAAAGCACAAATTGCACAGGACATGTTATATAAAAACTAGAAAATGCATTTCCTGGGGAAAATGCGTGGGAATGCTGAATTGCTAAAACGGCCCCCAGCAAAACTGCCCCCATCATATTGCCATCAAAACTGCCCCATCATATTGCCACCATCAAAACTGCCCCATCAGAATTGCCCCATCAAAACTGCCCCATCAGAATTGCCCCATCAAAACTGCCCCATCAGTATTGCCCCATCAAAACTGCCCCACCATATTGCCACCATCAAAACTGCCCCATCAGAATTGCCCCATCAAAACTGCCCCATCATATTGCCACCATCAAAATTTCCCCATCAAAACTGTCCCATCATATTGCCACCATCAAAACTGCCCCATCAGAATTGCCACCATCAAAACTGCCCCATCAGAATTGTCCCATCAAAACTGCCCCATCAGAATTGCCCCATCAAAACTGCCCCATCATATTGCCACCATCAAAACTGCCCCATCAGAATTACCCCATCAGAATTGCCCCATCATATTCCTCTATTATAAATCAGTACATGGTGTGTCTATCCCCTCCCCCGGGCTCTGTAATCAGAGCTGAGATGCTCCAGCCACCCCCCCCCCCCCTGTGTATAACAGAAGCTTTGGTAACCATGGCAACAAAACAAACACAGTACACTCTGATTAATGGCTAAAATTTCCTGAAATGACCTCTAAACAAAAAGCTTTTTCTCAAAAACTGTAAAAGATATCAAACTGAAAAGCTATAGCCAGATAGTTGAATATTTTGTGAACATTTTAAAGTTTGTTTGGTGTCTCTAGGTGAAAGTATGAAGGAGCTGAAACTTTTGGGAGCGGAAGAAGAATTTAAGGATTTCAAGCATGCTCCCATTGACTTCAATGTTAAAAAAAAGTGTTAAAAAGCTTAATATTTTAAAAAGTATAAATGGTAGAAAAAAAGTTGAAAAAGAGCACATCTCAACTAAAAGAGACGAACATTTTAATAGTTGGTTTTAATAGCTGAAAGTATGCAGAAGTTACGCAGAACCAAAAAACGTACGGAATAAGAAGAAAAACTAGAAAATGCATTTCCTGGGAAAAATGCGTGGGAATGCTGAATTGCTAAAACGGCCCCCAGCAAAACTGCCCCCATCATATTGCCATCAAAATGGCCCCATCATATTGCCACCATCAAAACTGCCCCATCAGAATTGCCCCATCAAAACTGCCCCATCAGAATTGCCCAAACAAAACTACCCCATCAGATTTGCCCCATCAAAACTGCCCCATCAGAATTGCCCCATCAAAACTGCCCCACCATATTGCCACCATCAAAACTGCCCCATCAGAATTGCCCCATCAAAACTGCCCCATCATATTGCCACCATCAAAATTTCCCCATCAAAACTGTCCCATCATATTGCCACCATCAAAACTGCCCCATCAGAATTGCCACCATCAAAACTGCCCCATCAGAATTGTCCCATCAAAACTGCCCCATCAGAATTGCCCCATCAAACCTGCCCCATCATATTGCCACCATCAAAACTGCCCCATCAGAATTACCCCATCAGAATTGCCCCATCATATTCCTCTATTATAAATCAGTACATGGTGTGTCTATCCCCTCCCCCGGGCTCTGTAATCAGAGCTGAGATGCTCCAGCCACCTCCCCCCCTGTGTATAACAGAAGCTTTGGTAACCATGGCAACAAAACAAACACAGTACACTCTGATTAATGGCTAAAATTTCCTGAAATGACCTCTAAACAAAAAGCTTTTTCTCAAAAACTGTAAAAGATATCAAACTGAAAAGCTATAGCCAGATAGCTGAATATTTTGTGAACATTTTAAAGTTTGTTTGGTGTCTCTAGGTGAAAGTATGAAGGAGCTGAAACTTTTGAGAGCGGAAGAAGAATTTAAGGATTTCAAGCATGCTCCCATTGACTTCAATGTTAAAAAAAGTATTAAAAAGCTTAATATTTTAAAAAGTATAAATGGTAGAAAAAAAGTTGAAAAAGAGCACACCTCAGCTAAAAGAGACAAACATTTTAATAGTTGAATGGTTTTAATAGTTGAAAGTATGCAGAAGTTACGCAGAACCAAAAAACGTACAGAATAAGAAGAAAAATAAATAAAAAAATGAACTAGAAAATGCATTTCCTGGGGAAAATGCGTAGGAATGCTGAATAGCTAAATTGCTAAAATGGCCGCCATCAAAACTGCCCCATCATACTGCCATCAAAACTGCCCCATCAGAATTGCCCCATCAAAATTGTCCCCATCAAAACTGCCCCATCATATTGCCACCATCAAAACTGCCCCATCATATTGCCACCATCAAAACTGCCCCATCTGAATTGCCCTATCAAAACTGCCCCATCATATTGCCACCATCAAAACTGCCCCATCTGAATTGCCCTATCAAAACTGCCCATCATATTGCCACCATCAAAACTGCCCCATCATAATTGCCCAATCAAAACTGCCCCATCATGTTCCTCTATTATAATCAGTACATCGTGTGTCTGTCCCCTCCCCCGGGCTCTGTATTCAGAGCTGAGATGCTCCAGCCACCTCCCCCCTGTGTATAACAGAAGCTTTGGTAACCATGGCAACAAAACAAACAGTACACTCTGATTAATGGCAAAAATTTCCTGAAATGACCTCTAAACAAAAAGCTTTTTATCAAAAACGGTAAAAGATATCAAACTGAAAAGATATAGCCAGATAGCTGAATATTTTGTGAACATTTTAAAGTTTGTTTGGTGTCTCTAGGTGAAAGTATGAAGGAGCTGAAACTTTTGGGAGCGGAAGAAGAATTTAAGGATTTCAAGCATGCTCCCATTGACTTTAATGTTAAAAAAAGTGATAAAAAGCTTAATATTTTAAAAAGTATAAATGGTAGATAAAAAGATGAAAAAGAGCACACATCAGCTAAAAGAGATGAACATTTTGATAGTTGAATGGTTTTAATAGCTGAAAGTATGCAGAAGTTACACAGAACCAAAAAACGTACGGAATAAAATTAAAATTAAAACTAGAAAATGCATTTCCTGGGGAAAATGCGTGGGAATGCTGAATAGCTAAATTGCTAAAACGGCCGCCATCAAAACTGCCCCATCAGAATTGCCCCATCAAAATTGTCTTCATTAAAACTGCCCCATCAGAATTGCCCCAACAAAACTGCCCCATCAGAATTGCCCCATCATATTACCACCATCAAAACTGCCCCATCATATTGCCACCATCAAAACTGCCCCATCATATTGCCACCATCAAAACTGCCCCATCATATTGCCACCATCAAAACTGCCCCATCATATTGCCACCATCAAAACTGCCCCATCAGAATTGCCCCATCATATTACCACCCTCAAAACTGCCCCCATCATATTGCCATTAAAACTGCCCCATTAGAATTGCCCTATCAAAATAGTCCCCATCAAAACTGCCCCATCATATTGCCACCATCAAAACTGCCCCATCAGAATTGTCCCATCAAAACTGCCCCATCATATTGCCACCATCAAAACTGCCCCATCATAATTGCCCTATCAAAACTGCCCCATCAGAATTGCCCTATCAAAACTGCCCCATCAGAATTGTCCCATCAAAACTGCCCCATCAGAATTGTCCCATCAAAACTGCCCCATCAGAATTGTCCCATCAAAACTGCCCCATCATATTGCCACCATCAAAACTGCCCCATCAGAATTGTCCCATCAAAACTGCCCCATCATATTGCCACCATCAAAACTGCCCCATCATAATTGCCCTATCAAAACTGCCCCATCAGAATTGCCCTATCAAAACTGCCCCATCAGAATTGCCCTATCAAAACTGCCCCATCAGAATTGTCCCATCAAAACTGCCCCATCAGAATTGTCCAATCAAAACTGCCCCATCAGAATTGCCCTATCAAAACTGCCCCATCATATTCCTCTATTATAAATTAGTACATGGTGTGTCTGTCCCCTCCCCCGGGCTCTGTAATCAGAGCTGAGATGCTCCAGCCACCTCCCCCCCTGTGTATAACAGAAGCTTTGGTAACCATGGCAACAAAACAAGCACAGTACACTCTGATTAATGGCTAAAATTTCCTGAAATGACCTCTAAACAAAAAGCTTTTTCTCAAAAACTGTAAAAGATATCAAACTGAAAAGCTATAGCCAGATAGCGGAATATTTTGTGAACATTTTAAAGTTTGTTTGGCGTCTGTAGGTGAAAGTATGAAGGAGCTGAAACTTTTGGGAGCGGAAGAAAAATTTAAGGATCTGAAGCATGCTCCCATTGACTTCAATGTTGAAAAAAAGTGTTAAAAAGCTTAATATTTTAAAAAGTATAAATGGTAGAAAAAAAGTTGAAAAAGAGCACACCTCAGCTAAAAGAGACAAACATTTTAATAGTTGAATGGTTTTAATAGCTGAAAGTATGCAGAAGTTACGCAGAACCAAAAAACGTACGGAATAAAATTAAAAATAAATAAAATCGAATAACAATAGTGGGACTGCTAAAGCAGTCCCACTAATTAAGTTTAAAAATACATAAAATCGAATAACAATAGTGGGACTGCTAAAGCATTCCCACTAACTAGAAAATGCATTTCCTGATGAAAATGCGTGGGAATGCTGAATAGCTAAATTGCTAAAATGGCCGCCATCAAAACTGCCCCATCATACTGCCATCAAAACTGCCCCATCAGAATTGCCCCATCAAAACTGTCCCCATCAAAACTGCCCTATCATATTGCCACCATCAAAACTGCCCCATCAAAAGTGCCCCATCATATTGCCACCATCAAAACTGCCCCATCAGAATTGTCCCATCAAAACTGCCCCATCATATTGCCACCATCAAAACTGACCCATCAGAATTGCCCCATCAAAACTGCCCCATCATATTGCCACCATCAAAACTGCCCCATCAGAATTACCCCATCAAAACTGACCCATCATATTCCTCTATTATAAATCAGTACATGGTGTGTCTGTCCCCTCCCCCGGGCTCTGTAATCAGAGCTGAGATGCTCCAGCCACCTCCCCCCCTGTGTATAACAGAAGCTTTGGTAACCATGGCAACAAAACAAACACAGTACACTCTGAATAATGGCTAAAATTTCCTGAAATGACCTCTAAACAAAAAGCTTTTTCTCAAAAACTGTAAAAGATATCAAACTGAAAAGCTATAGCCAGATAGCTGAATATTTTGTGAACATTTTAAAGTTTGTTTGGTGTCTCTAGGTGAAAGTATGAAGGAGCTGAAACTTTTGGGAGCGGAAGAAGAATTTAAGGATTTCAAGCATGCTCCCATTGACTTCAATGTTAAAAAAAAGTATTAAAAAGCTTAATATTTTAAAAAGTATAAATGGTAGAAAAAAAGTTGAAAAAGAGCACACCTCAGCTAAAAGAGACGAACATTTTAATAGTTGAATGGTTTTAATAGCTGAAAGTATGCAGAAGTTACGCAGAACCAAAAAATGTACAGAATAAGAAGAAAAATAAACTAGAAAATGCATTTCCTGGGGAAAATGCGTGGGAATGCTGAATTGCTAAAACGTCCCCCAGCAAAATTGCCCCCATCATATTGCCATCAAAACTGTCCCATCATATTGCCACCATCAAAACTGCCCCATCAGAATTGCCCTATCAAAACAGCCCCATCATATTGCCACCATCAAAACTGCCCCATCATATTGCCACCATCAAAACTGCCCCATCAGAATTACCCCATCAAAACTGCCCCATCATATTCCTCTATTATAAATCAGTACATGGTGTGTCTGTCCCCTCCCCCGGGCTCTGTAATCAGAGCTGAGATGCTCCAGCCACCTCCCCCCCTGTGTATAACAGAAGCTTTGGTAACCATGGCAACAAAACAAACAGTACACTCTGATTAATGGCTAAAATTTCCTGAAATTACCTCTAAACAAATGGCTGTATTTTAAAAACTATACATCCTACAGCGAAGATCTTTATATTGTGAGAATCACAAGACCCAGACCTAGATTTTGATACATAGTATGTCTCTGAAATATTAAAATTGAAGGCACGGTCGCAGTTTAGAAATTGACCTTCAAATTTGAAGGGGCTAGAGTGTAGTTTCAATGAATGTCAATGGACGGCGTGAGTTGCAAACAAATGGTCATATTGTGAAAACTATCAGGACTATGGCTTAGCCGTGGACATGTTTAGTGGCAGCAGGGATAGCTGAACGTTTTGATATAAGATTTATGTAGGTGGGCTTGAAAATGAGGGAGTGGCGGCAGTTTAGAAATCATGTTCTGATTTTTCAGCTTTTGTCCCCTCCCCTGGGTTCTAATCAGAGCTGAGATGCTCCAGCCACCTCCCCCCCTGTGTATAACAGAAGCTTTGGTAACCATGGCAACAAAACACACACAGTACACTCTGATTAATGGCTAAAATTTCTTGAAATGACCTCTAAACAAAAAGCTTTTTCTCAAAAACTGTAAAAGATATAAAACTGAAAAGCTATAGCCAGATAGCTGAATATTTTGTGAACATTTTAAAGTTTGTTTGGTGTCTCTAGGTGAAAGTATGAAGGAGCTGAAACTTTTGGGAGCGGAAGAAGAATTTAAGGATTTCAAGCATGCTCCCATTGACTTCAATGTTAAAAAAAGTGATAAAAAGCTTAATATTTTAAAAAGTATAAATGGTAGAAAAAAAGTTGAAAAAGAGCACACCTCAGCTAAAAGAGACGAACATTTTGATAGTTGAATGGTTTTAATAGCTGAAAGTATGCAGAAGTTACGCATTACCGAAAAACGTACGGAATAATAATAAGAAAAATAATAAAAAAATGAATAACAATAGTGGGACTGCTAAAGCATTCCCACTAATAAAAAAATGAACTAGAAAATGCATTTCCTGGGGAAAATGCGTGGGAATGCTGAATAGCTAAATTGCTAAAATGGCCGCCATCAAAACTGCCCCATCAAACTGCCATCAAAACTGCCCCATCAGAATTGCCCCATCAAAATTGTCCCCATCAAAACTGCCCCATCATATTGCCACCATCAAAACTGCCCCATCATATTGCCACCATCAAAACTGCCCCATCATAATTGCCCAATCAAAACTGCCCCATCGTATTCCTCTATTATAATCAGTACATCGTGTGTCTGTCCCCTCCCCCGGGCTCTGTATTTAGAGCTGAGATGCTCCAGCCACCTCCCCCCTGTGTATAACAGAAACTTTGGTAACCATAGCAACAAAACAAACACAGTACACTCTGATTAATGGCTAAAATTTCCTGAAATGACCTCTAAACAAAAAGCTTTTTCTCAAAAACGGTAAAAGATATCAAACTGAAAAGATATAGCCAGATAGCTGAATATTTTGTGAACATTTTAAAGTTTGTTTGGTGTCTCTAGGTGAAAGTATGAAGGAGCTGAAACTTTTGGGAGCGGAAGAAGAATTTAAGGATTTCAAGCATGCTCCCATTGACTTTAATGTTAAAAAAAAGTGATAAAAAGCTTAATATTTTAAAAAGTATAAATGGTAGATAAAAAGATGAAAAAGAGCACACATCAGCTAAAAGAGACGAACATTTTGATAGTTGAATGGTTTTAATAGCTGAAAGTATGCAGAAGTTACGCAGAACCAAAAAACGTACGGAATAAAATTAAAATTAAAATTAAAACTAGAAAATGCATTTCCTGGGGAAAATGCGTGGGAATGCTGAATTGCTAAAACGGCCCCCAGCAAAATTGCCCCATCATATTGCCATCAAAACTGTCCCATCATATTGCCACCATCAAAACTGCCCCATCAGAATTGCCCTATCAAAACAGCCCCATCATATTGCCACCATCAAAACTGCCCCATCATATTGCCACCATCAAAACTGCCCCATCAGAATTACCCCATCAAAACTGCCCCATCATATTCCTCTATTATAAATCAGTACATGGTGTGTCTGTCCCCTCCCCCGGGCTCTGTAATCAAAGCTGAGATGCTCCAGCCACCTCCCCCCCTGTGTATAACAGAAGCTTTGGTAACCATGGCAACAAAACAAACACAGTACACTCTGATTAATGGCTAAAATTTCCTGAAATGACCTCTAAACAAATGGCCGTTATTTAAAAACTATACATCCTACAGCGAAGATCTTTATATTGTGAGAATCACAAGACCCAGACCTAGATTTTCATACATAGTATGTCTCTGAAATATTAAAATTGAAGGCACAGTCACAGTTTAGATATTGCCCTTTAAATTTGAAGGGGCTAGAGTGTAGTTTCAATGAATGTCAATGGACGGTGTGAGTTGCAAACAAATGGTCATATTGTGAAAACTATCAGGACTATGGCTTAGCCGTGGACATGTTTAGTGGCAGCAGGGATAGCTGAACGTTTTGATATAAGATTTGTGTAGGTGGGCTTGAAAATGAGGGAGTGGCGGCAGTTTAGAAATCATGTTCTGATTTTTCAGCTTTTGTCCCCTCCCCCCGGGCTCTGTAATCAGAGCTGAGATGCTCCAGCCACCTCCCCCCCTGTGTATAACAGAAGCTTTGGTAACCATGGCAACAAAACACACACAGTACACTCTGATTAATGGCTAAAATTTCTTGAAATTACCTCTAAACAAAAAGCTTTTTCTCAAAAACTGTAAAAGATATCAAACTGAAAAGATATAGCTAGATAGCTGAATATTTTGTGAACATTTTAAAGTTTGTTTGGTGTCTCTAGGTGAAAGTATGAAGGAGCTGAAACTTTTGGGAGCGGAAGAAAAATTTAAGGATTTTAAGCATGCTCCCATTGACTTCAATGTTAAAAAAAAGTGATAAAAAGCTTAATATTTTAAAAAGTATAAATGGTAGAAAAAAAGTTGAAAAAGAGCACACCTCAGCTAAAAGAGACGAACATTTTGATAGTTGAATGGTTTTAATAGCTGAAAGTATGCAGAAGTTACGCATTACCGAAAAACGTACGGAATAAAATTATTAAAATTAAGTTTAAAAATAAATAAAATCGAATAACAATAGTGGGACTGCTAAAGCATTCCCACTAATTAAGTTTAAAATAAATAAAATCGGATAACAATAGTGGGACTGCTAAAGCATTCCCACTAACTAGAAAATGCATTTCCTGGGGAAAATGCGTGGGAATGCTGAATAGCTAAATTGCTAAAATGGCCGCCATCAAAACTGCCCCATCATACTGCCATCAAAACTGCCCCATCAGAATTGCCCCATCAAAATTGTCCCCATTAAAACTGCCCCATCATATTGCCACCATCAAAACTGCCCCATCAGAATTGCCCCATCAAAACTGCCCCATCATATTGCCACCATCAAAACTGCCCCCAATCAAAACTGCCCCATCATATTGCCACCATCAAAACTGCCCCATCAAAACTGCCCCATCATATTGCCACCATCAAAACTGCCCCATCAGAATTGTCCCATCAAAACTGCCCCATCATATTGCCACCATCAAAACTGACCCATCAGAATTACCCCATCAAAACTGACCCATCATATTCCTCTATTATAAATCAGTACATGGTGTGTCTGTCCCCTCCCCCGGGCTCTGTAATCAGAGCTGAGATGCTCCAGCCACCCCCCCTGTGTATAACAGAAGCTTTGGTAACCATGGCAACAAAACAAACACAGTACACTCTGATTAATGGCTAAAATTTCCTGAAATGACCTCTAAACAAAAAGCTTTTTCTCAAAAACTGTAAAAGATATCAAACTGAAAAGCTATAGCCAGATAGTTGAATATTTTGTGAACATTTTAAAGTTTGTTTGGTGTCTCTAGGTGAAAGTATGAAGGAGCTGAAACTTTTGGGAGCGGAAGAAGAATTTAAGGATTTCAAGCATGCTCCCATTGACTTCAATGTTAAAAAAAAGTGTTAAAAAGCTTAATATTTTAAAAAGTATAAATGGTAGAAAAAAAGTTGAAAAAGAGCACACCTCAGCTAAAAGAGACGAACATTTTGATAGTTGAATGGTTTTAATAGCTGAAAGTATGCAGAAGTTACGCATTACCGAAAAACGTACGGAACAAAATTATTAAAATTAAGTTTAAAAATAAATAAAATCGAATTACAATAGTGGGACTGCTAAAGCAGTCCCACTAATTAAGTTTAAAAATAAATAAAATCGGATAACAATAGTGGGACTGCTAAAGCAGTCCCACTAACTAGAAAATGCATTTCCTGGGGAAAATGCGTGGGAATGCTGAATAGCTAAATTGCTAAAATGGCCGCCATCAAAACTGCCCCATCATACTGCCATCAAAACTGCCCCATCAGAATTGCCCCATCAAAATTGTCCCCATTAAAACTGCCCCATCATATTGCCACCATCAAAACTGCCCCATCAGAATTGCCCCATCAAAACTGCCCCATCATATTGCCACCATCAAAACTGCCCCCATCAAAACTGCCCCATCATATTGCCACCATCAAAACTGCCCCATCAAAACTGCCCCATCATATTGCCACCATCAAAACTGCCCCATCAGAATTGTCCCATCAAAACTGCCCCATCATATTGCCACCATCAAAACTGACCCATCAGAATTACCCCATCAAAACTGACCCATCATATTCCTCTATTATAAATCAGTACATGGTGTGTCTGTCCCCTCCCCCGGGCTCTGTAATCAGAGCTGAGATGCTCCAGCCACCCCCCCCCCCTGTGTATAACAGAAGCTTTGGTAATCATGGCAACAAAACAAACACAGTACACTCTGATTAATGGCTAAAATTTCCTGAAATGACCTCTAAACAAAAAGCTTTTTCTCAAAAACTGTAAAAGATATCAAACTGAAAAGCTATAACCAGATAGCTGAATATTTTATGAACATTTTAAAGTTTGTTTGGTGTCTCTAGGTGAAAGTATGAAGGAGCTGAAACTTTTGGGAGCGGAAGAAGAATTTAAGGATTTCAAGCATGCTCCCATAGACTTCAATGTTAAAAAAAAGTGATAAAAAGCTTAATATTTTAAAAAGTATAAATGGTAGAAAAAAAGTTGAAAAATAGCACACATCAGCTAAAAGAGACGAACATTTTGATAGTTGAATGGTTTTAATACCTGAAAGTATGCAGAAGTTACGCAGAACCAAAAAACGTACGGAATAAGAAGAAAAAGAAGAACTAGAAAATGCATTTCCTGGGGAAAATGCGTGGGAATGCTGAATAGCTAAATTGCTAAAACGGCCGCCATCAAAACTGCCCCATCATACTGCCATCAAAACTGCCCCATCAGAATTGCTCCATCAAAATTGTCCCCATTAAAACTGCCCCATCAAAATTGTCCCATCATATTTCCACCATCAGAATTGCCCCATCAAAACTGCCCCATCATATTGCCACCATCAAAACTGCCCTATCAGAATTGCCCCATCAAAACTGCCCCATCATATTGCCACCATCAAAACTGCCCCCATCAAAACTGCCCCATCAGAATTGCCCCATCAAAACTGCCCCATCAGAATTGCCCTATCAAAACTGCCCCATCATATTGCCACCATCAAAACTGCCCCATCAGAACTGCCCCATCAGAATTGCCCCATCAAAACTGCCCCGTCATATTGCCACCATCAAAACTGCCCCCATCAAAACTGCCCCATCATATTGCCACCTTTAAAACTGCTCCATAAAAATTGTCCCCATCAAATCTGCCCCATCATATTGCCACCATCAAAACTGCCCCATGAGAATTGCCCCATCAAAACTGCCCCATCATATTGCCACCATAAAAACTGCCCCATCAGAATTACCCCATCAAAACTGCCCCATCATATTCCTCTATTATAACTCAGTACATGGTGTGTCTGTCCCCTCCCCCGGGCTCTGTAATCAGAGCTGAGATGCTCCAGCCACCTCCCCCCTGTGTATAACAGAAGCTTTGGTAACCATGGCAACAAAACAAACACAGTACACTCTGATTAATGGCTAAAATTTCCTGAAATGACCTCTAAACAAAAAGCTTTTTCTCAAAAACTGTAAAAGATATCAAACTGAAAAGCTATAGCCAGATAGCTGAATATTTTATGAACATTTTAAAGTTTGTTTGGTGTCTCTAGGTGAAAGTATGAAGGAGCTGAAACTTTTGGGAGCGGAAGAAGAATTTAAGGATTTCAAGCATGCTCCCATTGACTTCAATGTTAAAAAAAAGTGTTAAAAAGCTTAATATTTTAAAAAGTATAAATGGTAGAAAAAAAGTTGAAAAAGAGCACACATCAGCTAAAAGAGACGAACATTTTAATAGTTGAATTGTTTTAATAGCTGAAAGTATGCAGAAGTTACGCAGAACCAAAAAACGTACGGAATAAGAAGAAAAAGAAGAATAAATAAAATCGAATAACAATAGTGGGACTGCTAAAGCATTCCCACTAATAAATAAAATCGAATAACAATAGTGGGACTGCTAAAGCATTCCCACTAATAACAATAGTGGGACTGCTAAAGCATTCCCACTAATAAACTAGAAAATGCATTTCCTGGGGAAAATGCGTGGGAATGCTGAATAGCTAAATTGCTAAAATGGCCGCCAATAAAACTGCCCCATCATGCTGCCATCAAAACTGCCCCATCATAATTGCCCCATCAAAATTGTCCCCATTAAAACTGCCCCATCAGAATTGCCCCATCAAAATTGTCCCCATTAAAACTGCCCCATCATATTGCCACCATCAAAACTGCCCCATCAGAATTGCTCCATCAAAATCGTCCCATCATATTGCCACCATCAGAATTGCCCCATCAAAACTGCCCCATCATATTGCCACCATCAAAACTGCCCCATCAGAATTGCCCCATCATATTACCACCATCAAAACTGCCCCATCATATTGCCACCATCAAACCTGCCCCATCAGAATTGCCCCATCATATTACCACCATCAAAACTGCCCCATCATATTGCCACCATCAAAACTGCCCCATCATATTGCCACCATCAAAACTACCCCATCAGAATTGCCCCATCAAAACTGCCCAATCATATTGCCACCATCAAAACTGCCCCCATCAAAATTGTCCCATCAGAATTGGCCTATCAAAACTGCCCCATCATATTGCCACCATCAAAACTGCCCCATCAGAATTGCCCCATCAAAACTGCCCCATCAGAATTGCCCCATCAAAGCTGCCCCATCATATTGCCACCATCAAAACTGCCCCATCATATTGCCACCATCAAAACTGCCCCATCAGAATTGCCCTATCAAAACTGCCCCCATCATATTGCCACCATCAAAACTGCCCCCATCAAAACTGCCCCATCATATTGTCACCTTTAAAACTGCTCCATAAAAATTGTCCCCATCAAAACTGCCCCATCATATTGCCACCATCAAAACTGCCCCATCATATTGCCACCATCAAAACTGCCCCATCAGAATTACCCCATCAAAACTGCCCCATCATATTCCTCTATTATAAAGCAGTACATGGTGTGTCTGTCCCCTCCCCCGGGCTCTGTAATCAGAGCTGAGATGCTCCAGCCACCTCCCCCCCTGTGTATAACAGAAGCTTTGGTAACCATGGCAACAAAACAAACACAGTACACTCTGATTAATGGCTAAAATTTCCTGAAATGACCTCTAAACAAAAAGCTTTTTCTCAAAAACTGTAAAAGATATCAAACTGAAAAGCTTTAGCCAGATAGCTGAATATTTTGTGAACATTTTAAAGTTTGTTTGACGTCTCTAGGTGAAAGTATGAAGGAGCTGAAACTTTTGGGAGCGGAAGAAGAATTTAAGGATTTCAAGCATGCTCCCATTGACTTCAATGTTAAAAAAAGTGTTAAACACCTTAATATTTTAAAAAGTATAAATGGTAGAAAAAAATTTGAAAAAGAGCACACCTCAGCTAAAAGAGACGAACATTTTAATAGTTGAATGGTTTTATTAGCTGAAAGTATGCAGAAGTTACGCAGAACCAAAAAACGAACGGAATAAGAAGAAGAAAAACTAGAAAATGCATTTCCTGGGGAAAATGCGTGGGAATGCTGAATTGCTAAAACGGCCACCAGCAAAATTGCCCCCATCATATTGCCATCAAAACTGTCCCATCATATTGCCACCATCAAAACTGCCCCATCAGAATTGCCTCATCAAAACTGCACCATCATATTGCCACCATCAAAAAATATTTTTTTTTTTCAAAAATATTTTTTTTTTTTCAAAAATAATTTTTTTTTTTTCAAAAATAATTTTTTTCTCAAAAATGATTTTTTTTTTCAAAAATGATTTTTTTTTTCAAAAATATTTTTTTTTCAAAAATTTTTTTTTTTCAAAAATTTTTTTTTTCAAAAATTTTTTTTTTCAAAAATTTTTTTTTTTTTCAAAAATATTTTTTTTTTTCAAAAATATATTTTTTTTTTTCAAAAATAATTGCTGAATAGCTAAATTGCTAAAATGACCGCCATCAAAACTGCCCCATCAGAATTGCCACCATCAAAACTGCCCCATCATATTCCTCTATTATAAATCAGTACATGGTGTGTCTGTCCCCTCCCCCCGGGCTCTGTAATCAGAGCTGAGATGCTCCAGCCACCTCCCCCCCTGTGTATAACAGAAGCTTTGGTAACCATGGCAACAAAACACACAGTACACTCTGATTAATGGCTAAAATTTCTTGAAATGACCTCTAAACAAAAAGCTTTTTCTCAAAAACTGTAAAAGATATCAAACTGAAAAGATATAGCCAGATAGCTGAATATTTTGTGAACATTTTAAAGTTTGTTTGGTGTCTCTAGGTGAAAGTATGAAGGAGCTGAAACTTTTGGGAGCGGAAGAAAAATTTAAGGATTTCAAGCATGCTCCCATTGACTTCAATGTTAAAAAAAAGTGATAAAAAGCTTAATATTTTAAAAAGTATAAATGGTAGAAAAAAAGTTGAAAAAGAGCACACCTCAGCTAAAAGAGACGAACATTTTGATAGTTGAATGGTTTTAATAGCTGAAAGTATGCAGAAGTTACGCATTACCGAAAAACGTACGGAATAAAATTAAAATTATTAAAAATAATAAATAAAATCGAATAACAATAGTGGGACTGCTAAAGCAGTCCCACTAATAAATAAAAAAACGAACTAGAAAATGCATTTCCTGGGGGAAATGCGTGGGAATGCTGAATTGCTAAAAGGGCCCCCAGCAAAACTGCCCCCATCATATTGCCATCAAAACTGCCCCATCATATTGCCACCATCAAAACTGCCCCATCAGAATTACCTCATCAAAACTGCCCCATCAGAATTGCCCCATCAAAACTGCCCCATCAGAATTGCCCCATCAAAACTGCCCCATCAGAATTGCCCATCAAAACTGCCCCACCATATTGCCACCATCAAAACTTTCCCCATCAGAATTGCCCCATCAAAACTGCCCCATCATATTGCCACCATCAAAACTGCCCCATCAGAATTGCCACCATCAAAATTTCCCCATCAAAACTGTCCCATCATATTGCCACCATCAAAACTGCCCCATCAGAATTGCCACCATCAAAACTGCCCCATCAGAATTGTCCCATCAAAACTGCCCCATCAGAATTGCCCCATCAAAACTGCCCCATCATATTGCCATCATCAAAACTGCCCCATCAGAATTACCCCATCAGAATTGCCCCATCATATTCCTCTATTATAAATCAGTACATGGTGTGTCTATCCCCTCCCCCGGGCTCTGTAATCAAAGCTGAGATGCTCCAGCCACCTCCCCCCTGTGTATAACAGAAGCTTTGGTAACAATGGCAACAAAACAAACACAGTACACTCTGATTAATGGCTAAAATTTCCTGAAATGACCTCTAAACAAAAAGCTTTTTCTCAAAAACTGTAAAAGATATCAAACTGAAAAGCTATAGCCAGATAGCTGAATATTTTGTGAACATTTTAAAGTTTGTTTGGTGTCTCTAGGTGAAAGTATGAAGGAGCTGAAACTTTTGGGAGCGGAAGAAGAATTTAAGGATTTCAAGCATGCTCCCATCGACTTCAATGTTAAAAAAAAGCGTTAAAAAGCTTAATATTTTAAAAAGTATAAATGGTAGAAAAAAAGTTGAAAAAGAGCACACCTCAGCTAAAAGAGACGAACATTTTAATAGTTGAATGGTTTTAATAGCTGAAAGTATGCAGAAGTTACGCAGAACCAAAAAACGTACAGAATAAGAAGAAAAATAACTAGAAAATGCATTTCCTGGGGAAAATGCGTGGGAATGCTGAATAGCTAAATTGCTAAAATGGCCGCCATCAAAACTGCCCCATCATACTGCCATCAAAACTGCCCCATCAGAATTGCCCCATCAAAATTGTCCCCATTAAAACTGCCCCATCATATTGCCACCATCAAAACTGCCCCATCAGAATTGCTCCATCAAAATTGTTCCATCATATTGCCACTATCAGAATTGCCCCATCAAAACTGCCCCATCATATTGCCACCATCAAAACTGCCCCATCAGAATTGCCCCATCAGAATTGCCCCATCATATTACCACCATCAAAACTGCCCCATCATACTGCCCCCTTCATATTGCCATCAAAACTGCCCCATTAGAATTGCCCCATCAAAATTGTCCCCATCAAAACTGCCCCATCATATTACCACCATCAAAACTGCCCCATCAAAACTGCCCCATCATATTGCCCCCATCAAAACTGCCCCCATTAAAACTGCCCCATCAGAATTGCCCTATCAAAACTGCCCCATCATATTGCCACCATCAAAACTGCCCCATCAGAATTGACCCATCAAAACTGCCCCATCAGAATTGCCCCATCAAAACTGCCCCGTCATATTGCCACCATCAAAACTGCCCCATCAGAATTGCCCCATCACAACTGCCCCCATCATATTGCCACCATCAAAACTGCCCCCATCAAAACTGCCCCATCATATTGCCACCTTTAAAACTGCTCCATAAAAATTGTCCCCATCAAAACTGCCCCATCATATTGCCACCATCAAAACTGCCCCATCAGAATTGCCCCATCAAAACTGCTCCATCATATTGCCACCATAAAAACTGCTCCATCAGAATTACCCCATCAAAACTGACCCATCATATTCCTCTATTATAAATCAGTACATGGTGTGTATGTCCCCTCCCCCGGGCTCTGTAATCAGAGCTGAGATGCTCCAGCCACCTCCCCCCCTGTGTATAACAGAAGCTTAGGTAACCATGGCAACAAAACAAACACAGTACACTCTGATTAATGGCTAAAATTTCCTGAAATGACCTCTAAACAAAAAGCTTTTTCTCAAAAACTGTAAAAGATATCAAACTGAAAAGCTATAGCCAGATAGCTGAATATTTTGTGAACATTTTAAAGTTTGTTTGGTGTCTCTAGGTGAAAGTATGAAGGAGCTGAAACTTTTGGGAGCGGAAGAAGAATTTAAGGATTTCAAGCATGCTCCCATTGACTTCAATGTTAAAAAAAGTGTTAAACACCTTAATATTTTAAAAAGTATAAATGGTAGAAAAAAAGTTGAAAAAGAGCACACCTCAGCTAAAAGAGACGAACATTTTAATTGTTGAATGGTTTTAATAGCTGAAAGTATGCAGAAGTTACGCAGAACCAAAAAACGTACGGAATAAAATTATTAAAAATAAATAAAATCGAATAACAATAGTGGGACTGCTAAAGCATTCCCACTAACTAGAAAATGCATTTCCTGGGGAAAATGCGTGGGAATGCTGAATTGCTAAAACGGCCCCAGTAAAACTGCCCCCATCATATTGCCATCAAAACTGCCCCATCATATTGCCACCATCAAAACTGCCCCATCAGAATTGCACCATCAAAACTGCCCCATCAGAATTTCCCCATCAAAACTGCCCCATCAGAATTGCCCCATCAAAACTGCCCCACCATATTGCCACCATCAAAACTGCCCCATCATATTGCCACCATCAAAACTGCCCCATCAGAATTGCCCCATCAAAACTGCCCCATCAAAATTTCCCCATCAAAACTGTCCCATCATATTGCCACCATCAAAACTGCCCCATCAGAATTGCCACCATCAAAACTGCCACATCAGAATTGTCCCATCAAAACTGCCCCATCAGAATTGCCCTATCGAAGGGGGCGTGGCCAACTTCCGGGATGTGAGGACGTGAGAAGCCTGAGCTCCGTCCATACCGCTTCAATCCTACCATTATCCTGCTAGCCCGGTCGCCATCCGACACCATCCTCAGCCTACAAAGATCCCTGAGATCCTCCAGAGCAGCCCGCGATGGTGAAATACGGCCCAGCCATGGAAGAAACCCCGGGATTTGACCCGCTGGCGACGGCGTCTCAGCAGCAGCAAAATGGCGCCGGCCGACCTCATGCTCTGAAGCACAGCCATCCTTCCACCTCTCTGCCGGCCCAGCAACACCAAGGGAAGGGTGAGTCACAGCGAGCCCCCTCCTGCAGCCCTGAAGACCCCCTGCTGCTCTCCCCCTTAGAGGACACTGACCCAGCATCTCACTCCGCTACAGACGCGGCCTTAGGCCCTGCTGAGCCATCCCTCTCCCAAATAATGGAGGCCATACAGCACAGCCATGCCTCTCTGACCACTCAGATGGACTCCATTAAGAGTGACCTATCATTTCTTAAGCATGATGTGCAGAATTTGAGACACAGAGTGCAAAACGCAGAGCAGCGGATAGGAGATTTGGAGGATGACACCCGTCCTTTACAGGGGTCAGTCAGGGAGCTGCGTCAGGCCCAAGAATACACCTCAGACAAAATCACAGATATGGAAGATCGTTTAAGACGTAATAATCTCTGCTTCCTAGGCTTTCCAGAGGGCTCGGAGGGTAAAGCACCAGAGCAGTTTATGGAGCAATGGCTGACATCCACTTTTGGTGCCAATATGTTCTCCAAAATGTTTGCCATTGAAAGAGTGCACAGAGTCCCACTTCGCCCTCTACCTCCTGGAGCGCCTCCACGGGCTATGCTCATTAAACTACTATACTTCAGAGATAGAGAGGCCATCATCAGGGCAGCCAGAGAAAAAGGGAACATTCGTTTTAATGGTAATGGCATAACCATCTTCCCAGACTTTTCAGTAGCCACGCAAAAGCAACGGGCCAACTTTCTGGCAATTAAAAGGCGCCTACGTGACCTACAATTGCCCTACAGCATGCTGTACCCAGCGAGCCTACGTAGTATCCATCAAGGCAAGGCCCACTTTTTCACAGATCCGAAAGAAGCAGCTCACTGGGGAGACACATTAGGCCCATCCGACCAGAGAAATCAGCAATGGCGATACCCACATCGATGAACATATACCATACTTCATCACACAGCTACCAGCAGAACTTTCCATCTGCTAACATTCTGATACTGCTGCCACGTAACATTGACGGAACAAGATAAGAGCAATATAGGAACTTATACCACAAACAGAACATTTCCCTCTATGCAATTATTAGCTAACAGGAAGATTGAAGATCCTATTGAGGCCTGCAAAGAAAATCACCGCTGTCATCCTATCTGGCGGACTGTCACCTTTACTGCAACGTAAGCTAAATCAGAAAAGTTCATGTGCTATCTAGGCTGACATTGCCTTATGACCGGGCTATCATTTGCTCATCTAGTCCAAGGAGCGAACATGGGTGGTGACTTGTGCTCACAACCACCCTTGTCCGCACCACCTAAAGCTTGTTGACCACGAGACTGGTTTAGACACCCCCTATTTTACAGTTCCAGTTAAGGGATCAAAGCTCTCATGAGTTGGGGTTTGGGAGCCGGGAGGGTTAGGGTGGGTTGGGGGGGTTGGGGAATGTTTCAAGTGTCGCCATTGTTCAGGCCACACAAATGTTACTTCATAGTATTGGTTCACAGGTTTATAGGCCCTTTAGGCTATCAGGACGTCCAGGTATATACGTCAAAAAACATATTATTGTCATTATTACTACTATTTTTTATACTTCTGCATAAATGTTTTTCAGATTGCGCCACCGCCCATCGAGAGGTTCGGGTCCCCATGACTAGGAAATGGGCCCTGAGCTGCCTGGACGGGTGGTCGTGCAAACTCATACCCTATGTTCAAGAATGAACACTTTACGTCTGGTATCATGGAATGTGAGGGGGCTTAATTCAAAGGTAAAACGTTCAATAATGTTTGATTACTTATCACGTTATAAACCGCATGTGATCCTTCTCCAGGAGACCCATCTCCTGGATAATTATTTATTAGAGGTTTCACTTCCGAGATTGACGAGGAGTCAGGCTGATGAGCTTGACGCTCCGTTAACGACGGAAGAAATAGAGGAAGCAATACAATCCTTTGCCAGACATAAGACCCCGGGACTTGATGGATTCCCTATAGAGTGGTATATGCAATTCAGGGATCTCTTAGTCCCACATCTACTGCGTATGTACAACTATGCCCTTAGAACAGGCCAGTTACCACCATCCATGTCAGAAGCATTGATAGTTTTAATTCCCAAGCCTCATAAAGATCACCTTTTATGCGAATCATATCGACCAATCTCACTTATTATTACAGACGTTAAAATTCTGGCTAAAGTACTTGCTAGACGTTTGAACGTAGTAATCACATCCATTATAGGGGCGGATCAAACGGGATTTATGCCTGGACGATCAACCTCTATAAATCTGCGTAGATTATATACCAACCTACAGATATCACACGACGAGACTGGTGCCCGAGCGGTTTTATCGTTAGATGCTCAGTCGAATGGCCTTACCTGTTTGAGGTCCTTGCCAAATTTGGATTTGGCAGTGTCTTCATAAAATGGGTACAGCTCCTCTATTCAAAACCCATAGCTAGATTAAGGGTTAATATGTCTGTATCGGACGCTTTTTATATAAAAAGAGGAACACGACAGGGATGCCCGTTGTCACCATTACTATTTGCACTGGCAATAGAACCCTTGGCAGCGTTGGTGAGATCAAATGGAGAGATTAAGGGATTGACGACTGGGGGCCTAGAAGAAAAAGTCTCCTTATATGCAGATGATATGTTGATATATCTCGGGGACCCTCAGTCGTCTTTCCCAGTCTTGTTGGAAATTATCCGGCGTTTCGGTCACTTCTCAGGATTCCAGGTCAATTGGGATAAATCTCTTTTGTTTCAGATTGACCGAGAGTCACAAATAAAATTACCCCCGGCATGTCCATTACAAATAGTAACCACCTTTCGATATTTAGGGGTTCTGATCGAACACCCTATCTCCTCATATACTAAGATTAACTTGGACCCTCTCATCACTAGACTAAAATCCACCCTGAAAACTTGGAATAATCTCCCTCTCACGTTATTAGGTAGAATTAATATTTTTAAGATGATTTACCTCCCAAGAAACCTATATATCCTGAGTAATTCCCCAATTTATATTACTAAAGCTAAATTTAAAGAAATAGACTCAATAATTATTAACTTTCTATGGAAAGGAGGGGTGGTGAAGATTGCAAAACATACTCTACAACTACCCATTTTGAAAGCGGGTCTGGCTCTGCCATGCCTCCAAACGTACTACGTTGCCTTGCAACTGGTGCACGCTCATTGGTGGTTCTTCCTGGAGGCCAACAATGCAGCTACCGCACTTGAGGCGGCCATTCTCACCTCATACGAATCTCTTCAAAACCTAATACACCGCATGTCACTTAGAGGGAGGGAGGACGTAAGTATCTTATCTATGACCCTGCAGATTTTTAAAATTTCCAAATTGCTCCTAACTGACTCTCCAGCTGTCTATTCCCCCAATGCCCCACTCTGGGGAAATCCTTCCCTACCAGAATTTAATCAAAGGACTGACGGGGGGTACTGGTACAAAAAAGGAGTGAAAACAATATCACACTTATTTACGAGTAACACATTTAGATCCTTTCTAGAATTCCAAAGGGATTTTGGGCTCCCAAGGACAGCCTACTTCCAATACATGCAGATAAGACACACCGCAGCGGCACAATTTGGGCTAAGAAACATAGAAATGAAATCCTCCAGGCTTGAACTCTTGCTGACTGATCCCTCTCATGATAAATTAATTTCATCCTATTATAAAACTCTGCTTCACTCCACCACCACCAGATTGGAGAAGATTGAGCACACATGGCAGGCAGATATACCTGAGATGACGGAGGAGATATGGGGGGAAATTCTCCCTTTACAGGTCCCCTCTGCCATCTCCTCCAGGGATAGGGTGATCCAGTCAAAGCTGTTGTATAGAGCGTAATTCACTCCTAAATTGCTATTTAAACTGAAAAAATTACCAAATCCTTTGTGCTTGAGATGCGCTGCAGTTGAGGGTACATTCTTCCATCTAATGTGGGAGTGTGCTCCGATAAGGCGATTCTGGTCAGAAGTTACGGCTTTCATCAGCTCTGTAGCCACCATACCGAACATTTGTAATCCTCTTAGGTGTCTATTAGGCTACATTGATAATGAGAGCTTGTCTAAAAACACACAGTCCTTTCTAAGGATTGTTCTGTTCTATGCCAAAAAAACAATAACTATGCACTGGAAATCCCACTCTAATCCGACTATAAAGTTCTGGCTAACCCTCATCAATCAAGCTATACCATTGTATAAGTTAACATATGAAGCTAGAGGATGTCCCAAAAAATTTCTTAAGATATGGAACTCATGGGTAAACTCAGAAAGCACTATAACACCAGATTGACAAGCTATAAGTGTAGTATAGGAATAATATACTGTAGTAGTTGTGTTCAGCCTCCCCTAACTGCTATAAAATATGATGCAAGACGATTCATATTGATGTATAATGCAAACCTATATACCTGTTCAATGGATTGTGATATGACTAAAATAATGTCTGATATGATTATATGTCTGTGTAACCAATACTGATTTCCTTTATAAAAATAATAAAAAAAAGTTAACCTTTAAAAAAGAATTGCCCCATCAAAACTGCACCATCAAAACTGCCCCATCAGAATTACCCCATCAGAATTGCCCCATCATATTCCTCTATTATAAATCAGTACAGATAAGACACACATGGTGTGTCTATCCCCTCCCCCGGGCTCTGTAATCAGAGCTGAGATGCTCCAGCCACCTCCCCCCCTGTGTATAACAGAAGCTTTGGTAACCATGGCAACAAAACAAACACAGTACACTGATTAATGGCTAAAATTTCCTGAAATGACCTCTAAACAAAAAGCTTTTTCTCAAAAACGGTAAAAGATATCAAACTGAAAAGCTATAGCCAGATAGCTGAATATTTTGTGAACATTTTAAAGTTTGTTTGGTGTCTCTAGGTGAAAGTATGAAGGAGCTGAAACTTTTGGGAGCGGAAGAAGAATTTAAGGATTTCAAGCATGCTCCCATTGACTTTAATGTTAAAAAAAAGTGATAAAAAGCTTAATATTTTAAAAAGTATAAATGGTAGATAAAAAGTTGAAAAATTAAAATTAAAATTAAGTTTAAAAATAAATAAAATCAAACAATAGTGGGACTGCTAAAGCATTCCCACTAAATAAAAAAACGAATAACAATAGTGGGACTGCTAAAGCATTCCCACTAATAAAAAAACGAATAACAATAGTGGGACTGCTAAAGCAGTCCCACTAAATAATGTCAAAGTTATCAATGACATGTACATTGCAAGTTCACAATGTTTAGGCATGAGGAGAAGAAAGAATAGTACAGTACCTCAGTCAACTCACAACACAAGACATTATTTATAAAATTTCAAAAACCAAAAAAAAAACACAACATGTGTTTGTTTCCAGTTCAACTTACACATGTATAAGAGAAACACATTTCACAGACAGAACATTTCAGGATGGCAAGGATGTGTGTTAGGTTGGCATGTAGGCTGCAGTAATGCCTCATGCACAGCTCAAAGCAGCTGCTTCTCCAGGTGTTTTAGCTCTTTTGAGTTTTTTTTTTTCTCTATCTGTTACCTCTTCCCCTCCATGTTAGCCTATGTGTTCATTCATGGCCATTGGCCAAGGAACACTATGCGGTTTCAGAAGTTTAGTGGCAGGACAGTTTAGAGGCAGCAGGCAGAAACAAAAATCCAAAGAAATTGGAAATGGCAATCTTTGGATTTTTTTTCTGCCTGTAAACTTTCCTGCTACTAAACTCCTGAAACTAGTGTGCAATGGGCTGACATGGAAGGGAGGCATTAACAGGCAAGAAAAAAGCTCAAACTCCTTGAGGAGCAGATGCTTTTAGCTGCATTGTACAGGCATTATGCCTTGAAAATGAAAAGCTCAAATGTCACAGAGAAGATGAAATATCATCATTGTTAATAACGCCACGTATAAAACAAACATCACAAGTTCACGTCATAACATCAACCATCCCAAGTGCAATACAGTTAACCACTAAGCCACCGCCCACCGTCATATGACGGCGGGACGAGGCTTCTCTTGTTCTGGGCGGACGTCTTATGACGTGATCGCCCTCCCGAGCCACTAGGGGGCACGCGCACGTGCCCGCTGGGTCGCTTGGGACCCGATGCGCGTGCCCGGCGGCCGCGATGTCCGCCAGGCACCCGCGATTGCCGGGTAACAGAGCAGGACCGTGGATCTGTGCATGTAAACACAGATCCACATCTTGTCAGAGAGGAGAGGAGACCGATGGCGTGTCCCTTGTACATAGGGACACCAATCGGTCACCTCCCCCAGTCAGTCCCCTCCCCCCACAGTTACAATCACCTCCTTAGGTCATACATTAACCCCTCGAGCGCCCCCTAGTGTTAACCCCTTCCCTGCCAGTCATATTTACACAGTAATCAATGCAATTTTATAGCATTGATCGCTGTATAAATGTGAATGGTCCCAAAAATGTGTCAAAAGTGTCCGATATGTCCGCCGCAATATCGCAGTCACAATAAAAATCGCAGATCGCCACCATTACTAGTAAAAAATAAATAAATAAAAATGCTATAAATCTATCCCCTATTTTGTAGAAGCTATAACTTTTGCGCAAACCAATCAATATACTCTTATCGTGATTTTTTTTTACCAAAAATATGTAGAAGAATATATATCGGCCTAAACTGAGGAAAAAATTTGTTAAAAAAAAAAAAAATTGGATATTTATTATAGCAAAAAGTAAAAAATATTGTGTTTTTTAAAAATTGTCCCTTTTCTTTTGTTTATAGCGCAAAAAATAAAAACTGCAGAGGTGATCAAATACCACCAAAAGAAAGCTCTATTTGTGGGGAGAAAAGGATAAAAGTTTCATTAGGGTGCAGTGTAACATGACCGCGCAATTGTCATTCAAAGTGCGACAGCGCTGAAAACTGAAAAATGGCTTGGGCAGGAAAGGGGTGAAAGTGCCCTGTATTGAAGTGGTTAAATAATGTTAGGCCTGAGGAGGAGCAACTGAACAGTACCTCAAAACTAAGATTATTTTGTAAACATTTTTTAAATAATAGAAAAAAGTGCTAGCTTCTAGTTCAACTTCTTATGAAACTCGTGAAAAAACATTTTTCACAGACCAAAATTAGGGTCACTCTAGAATGGCAAGGCCAAGGAGCCAAGGACTTAGCAGCAGTAAGGCCACATGCACAATAAAGCTCAAAGTAGCTGCTCCTACAGGCGTTTGGGCTCCCTGTTTTTGAGCCTTTCGTTTGCCTGTAGTGTTAACTCTATGTCGCTCCATATTAGGCTATGTGTCCCCCATACATTGCACATTGAATCACCTATAGTGTGCAATGTGCACACCATAGGTGATTCACTTTTTCACTTAACTACTTCCATAAAAGCCAATTTTCAGCTTTCAGCGCTGTTGCACTTTGAATAACAATTGCGTGGTCATACTACACTGTACCCAAATTACATTTTTATCATTTTTTCCCCACTAATAGAGCTTTCTTTTGGTGGTATTTGATCACCCCTGCGTTTTTTATTTCTTGTGCTATAAACAAAACAAGAGTGACAAGTTTGAAAAAAACACAATATTTTTTACTTTTTGCTATAATAAGTATCCAATTTTTTTTTTATTTAAAACAAATTTTTTCCTCAGTTTAGGCCGATACGAATTTTTCTACATATTTTTGGTAAAAAATATCGCAATAAGCGTATATTTATTGGTTTGCGCAAAAGTTATAGTGCCTACAAAATAAGGGGATAGATTTATAGCATTTTTTTTTTTTTTACTAGAAATGGCGGCGATCTGTGATTTTTATCGTGGCTGCGATATTGCGGCGGACACATCGGACAATTTTGACACATTTTTGGGACCATTCACATTTATACAACGATCCGTGCTATAAAAATGCATTGATTACTGTATAAATGTGGCTGGCAATGAAGGGGTTAACCAGGAGGGGGCGCTGTAGGGGTTAATGTGTTGCTAGGGAGTGATTCTAACTGTGGGGGGAGGGGATTCACAAGGGAAGGAGGCCGATCAGTGTTCCTCTGTACAAGGAACACACCATCGGTCTCCTCACATCTGACAGGACGTGGATCTGTGTGTTTACACACACAGATCCACGGTCCTGCTCAGTTACCGGGCAATTGCGGGTGCCCGGCGGACATTGCGGCCGCCGGGCACGCGCACTGGGACCCGAGCAATGCAGCGCGCGCGCGCGCGCGCGCGCCCCCGGGCTGCCTGGAAGGCTGCGCCGTCATATGACGGCAGCCCAGGAAAACAGCTGCACCGTCCCGCCGTCATATGACGGCGGGCGGGCAGCAAGTGTTTAAGGAAAAAGGTTGTGGCATTGAGTTAAAAAGGCATATTTTATTTTTTTTAAAGGCCAACATGAAGGGGAGTTAACAGGCAGAGGAAACGCTAAAAAAAACGCTCAAATGCCAGGTGGAGCAGTTGCTTTGAGCTGCAGTGTGCAACCATGCATGATGCCTAATGCCGCGTACACACGGTCGGACTTTCTGTCCTACTTGGTCCGGCACACTTTCTGGCGGACTTTGTCCGCCAGGTGCGCCGGACTTTAAAATGGACGGACTTGCCCACACACGACCGGACTTTGCGGTGGGCTAAGTCCGCCCGTTTTTACGACGGACTTTCGCCGGAGTGATGGCGGACTTTCCGAATGAACTGACTTGCCCACACACGGACAAGTCCATTCATTTTGAACGTGACTCAGGTGCAATGGGACTAGAAAAGAATGTCAATCTTGCCGCTTTTAACGGCGAGATTGACACCTTGCGAGCCCCATCGCGGGGCATACCAGGCCCTTAGGTCTGGTATGGATTATAAAGGGGAACCCCCCTACGCCGAAAAAACGGTGTGGGGTCCCCGTACAATCCATACCAGACCCTGACCTGAGCACACGGCCTGGCCGGTCAGGAAAGGGGGTGGGGACGAGCAAGCACCCCCCCTCCTGAACCGTACCAGGCTGCATGCCCTCAACATGGGGGGATGGGTGCTTTGGGGAGGGGGCGCCCTGCAGGGCCCCCCCACCCCAAAGCACCTTGTCCTCATGTTGATGAGGACAAGGGCCTCTTCCCAACAATCCTGGCCGTTGGTTGTCGGGGTCTGCGGGCGGGGGGCTTATCGGAATCCGGGAGCCCCCTATAATAAGAGGGGCCCCCAGATCCCGGCCCCCCACCCTATGTGAATGAGTATGGGGTACATGGTACCCCTACCCATTCACCTAGGGAAAAAGTGTAAATAATAAAACACTACTACAGGTTTTTAAAAAATTTTATTAAACAGCTCCGGGGGGGGATCTTCCTCCTACTTCGGGTTTCCCTCCGGTTCATCTTCTTCCGGCGTCCTGTTGGTTCTTCTCCGCTTTCTTCTCCCGGTGTTCCAGTTCTTCGGCCGGCTCCTCCGCTGTCTCTTGCCAGCAGAGGTCCGGACTTCTGGGCTTCTTGTTTTCTCTTCTCTTCTCTTCTCTTCTCCAGATGTTGACACGACGCTCTCTCCGGCTGGACTGCTCTCTGAGGGCTGCGTTGTGACTTATATAGGCGGAGACCCCGCCCCCTTATGATGTCACAGTCCCTGGGCATGCTGGGACTGTGATGTTTTAGGGGGCGTGGTCACCGGGTGATGTTGACCACGCCCCCTAAAACATCACAGTTCCAGCATGCCCAGGGACTGTGACATCATAAGGGGGCGGGGTCTCCGCCTATATAAGTCACAACGCAGCCCTCAGAGAGCAGTCCAGCCGGAGAGAGCGTCGTGTCAACATCTGGAGAAGAGAAGAGAAGACAAGAAGCCCAGAAGTCCGGACCTCTGCTGGCAAGAGAGCTATCTGAAGACAGCGGAGGAGCCGGCTGAAGAACTGGAACACCGGGAGAAGAGAGCAGAGAAGAACCAACCGGACGCCGGGAGAAGATGAACCGGAGGGACCCCCGAAGTCGGAGGAAGATCCCCCCCGGAGCTGTTTAATAAAATATTTTAAAAACCTGTGTAGTGTTTTATTATTTACACTTTTTCCCTAGGTGAATGGGTAGGGGTACCATGTACCCCATACTCATTCACATAGGGTGGGGGGCCGGGATCTGGGGACCCCTCTTATTATAGGGGGCTCCCGGATTCCGATTAGCCCCCTGCCCGCAGACCCCAACAACCAACGGCCAGGGTTGTCGGGAAGAGGCCCTTGTCCTCATCAACATGGGAACAAGGTGCTTTGGGGTGGGGTGGCCCCGCAGGGCGCCCCCCTCCCCCAAAGCACCCATCCCCCCATGTTGAGGGCATGCAGCCTGGTTCAGGAGGGGGGGGGCGCTCGTCCTCACCCCCTTTCCTGACCGGCCAGGCTGCGTGCTTGGATCGGGGTCTGGTATGGATTTTAGGGGGGACCCCACGCCGTTTTTTTGGCGTAGGGGGGTTTCCCTTTATAATCCATACCAGACCTAAGGGCCTGGTATGCCCCGCACTCGCCGCAATAGGAAAATTTGTTTTTCCTATTGCAGCGAGCGCGAAATGCAATACCCTGCCCTTGTGCCGTATCTGGTCCGTTGGACCAGCATACACACGAGCGGGCTTTCCGTCGGACTAGCACACAGACGAGCGGACTTTCCGCCCGAAACTGAGTCCGATGGAAAGATTTAAAACATGTTTCAAATCTAGGTCCGGCGGGCTTTTGGGAAAAAGTCTGCCGGAAAAGTCAGCCGGCGCCTACACACGGGCAGATTGTCCGGCAAACTCTGGTCCGCCGGACCAAGTATGCCGGAAAGTCCGACCGTGTGTACGCGGCATTACTGTTGGACAGTAACATGCGGTAGATTACTTTTCCAATTCAAACGCAAGTGGCAAGTTTTTTTTAAGAAACAGAAGAATCTCTGCATGTTCAGTTAGAAGTCAGTTTCTGGTGTCAGTCAGAATGTGTGACGCTGCACTGAACAATCTCTCACTTTCCACACTACTGCAAGGAGCTGAAAGATATTTTTGTGTCATTTGGGCTAGAGTGGGAAATCGCATTTTATTGACTGCCCAATACTCAAGAGGTTTGTCCAAACGAGGCACAGTGACCTCTCCAAGATATGCTTCTAGTTGTATGGTAGCAGCTGTGGGAGCACTGTTCTCAAATGTAGATGAATAAGCAATTTCTTGAAAAACACTGTCCACGGGGGAGATGGGCGGAGTCTAGCGGAGCAGACATGCATTGTTAGAGCTCTGCTCCGCTGAGGAGAGAAGAGAAGGACAAAGCGGAGCCTGCAGGCTCAAAAGGTATCCATTTGAACCTTTTTGCCCCAGGGAACAAACTGTGAAAGTTTGGGTAGGAAATATGGTACTGGGAGGAAGCCGTGGCAGAAATAAAAATCACCTCACAAAGAGCTTACAGGCACTCACTGCAACTAAAGCAGCTCCAGTCACCTCACAATATACAGCATCAGGGCGCTCTCACAGACAGAAAATGTCACAGCAAGACTCTCCATTTGAGTCAGATACAGAACAAATCCTCTCACAAACTTCTCCACAAGCCTCCTCAGCATCCCCAGTAATATTATTACAATTTGAAAAGATGCTTCATAAGGCTTTAAAACAAACCTCAGACCAAATAACAAAAAGCCTAACCAAAGAAATAAGAGAGCTGGGAAACCGCACCGCAGCCTTAGAAATAAAAATTGATGAAATTGAAATTACAACCCAAGAAAATATAACAGAATTGGAACAATTAAAATAAGAGAATTTAATACTTCAAACTAAGCTCGAAGATTACGAAAATAGAGCCAGACGTTCAAACTTGCGCATAAGGGGAATACCTGAAACTGTGACAGACCTGCAATCTACTATTACTGCTCTATTACAAGAACTAAAGCCAGATATCCCTATTGAACGTTTAGAACTGGACAGAGTACACAGAGCCCTCACAGCCAAAAAGAAAGATGGACCCCCACGTGATATAATCACAAAATTTCATTATTACAGAACGAAAGAACAAATACTAATTGCTGCAAGAGAAAAAAAGGAACTTAATTTTCAAGGACACAATTATCAAATTTTTGCTGACCTATCCCAACTTACTATTACTAAAAGACGATCCATGAAACCCCAACTAATGGAACTGCAACGCCACAACATTATGTATCAATGGGGCTTCCCCTTTTCAGTCAGATTTAACTACCAAGGTACAATTTACAGAAGCAGATCAGCAGATGAACTACAACAAACCCTTTTAAAATTAAATCTGACAGAACCCACAAGCAGCAACTCTCCCACACGCAGAAGAATGGCATCATCTTCACCTTCAGGCAGCACCCAGAAAATTTCAGAACAAAATGGGAATCATCATTCTCACAAAAGAGGCCGTTATGCCACATCATCCATGAACCAAGAAGATTCAATGGACTGACATCCTAATTCCTGATATCTCTTCATTTATTATACTATGAAATGGTTCTCTATAAAAAACCTGTATTTATAACTGAATGTGACTGCATTCTGATAGTCACACACTGTGTGGAATCATGTTACATTCCAGTTATATTTCTTATTACTTCTGATTCATATAGCCTTAGAATATATAAGTGAAATAAGGAAATTCTTGTTCAGTTATATATTTTCAGGTAATAACAATAGATTTATTATTTTTTAGGACAAATATGTTCAATAATCCAGAAGTAATGGAAGCTTTTTCTTTCTTTTCTTAAAACAAATATATTATAACCTAACTAGTTTCTAGAACTATGTTTTTGTTTATTCTAATCTGAAGCAATACAACCTCAATTTTATGAGTTAACATATCTAAACAGTTACATATGAATAAAATATGTAATTGTTTACTCTAAAAGGGTTAAAATCCCAAAATAATTCAAACTATCTTCATCAATACCAAAGTTATTAACAGTACCTTTCTAACTGAATTATTTAGCCTAGGGCAAGACTAACCATATACAACCACCCTGGAATAAATAATTTTAACAAAAACCATATTCTGCACTCCAATTAATGAATCATCATTTTGATGTCTTTTGACATAGCACTTCTCTTCTGTAAGCGGAAGATCCGTGTACCCCCATTAGCCCTCCTCATTCTCCCAACCATATTATGTGGGAGTGTGACGAAGGCACTTATTCCCCTGAGAGAGATATTTATTCTCTTTCACAGGTAAATTGTGATTACTTACAAAAAATAATTTATACAATGTATCTCATATGTTTTTTGTTTTCCCTTTACTCCAGAATTCACTGATTTCTTTTCTATCTTTTCATCTCTTCAGTCCACACAGGTTGATCTGCGCAGTCAGCTATGCATAACAAAAAGTAAGTCAAAACTATTTGATCTGTTGCCATGGCACCACTGAATATACTTTCCCTGAATGTTCAGGGAATAAATGTCCCTCAAAAAAGGACCAAAGCCTTCCGTACTTTCCATAACAAGAAGGCTCACATAGTATGCCTCCAAGAAACACACTTCACCAAAGATTCTACTCCAAAATATATTTCTCCTTTTAATCAACAAATTTACACGGCTTCTGCCTGTACCAAACAAAGGGGAACTCTAATTGCATCTCACCGATCCACACCATTCACCTTATCATCAGAAATTAAAGACCCAGAAGGTAGATACCTGATACTCATGGGTTATATAATGGATACAGCAATCACGGTGATTTCCTACTACGCTCCTAACAAACAACCTACACCATTCCTCTCACATATATTACAAGTGATTAATACACACAAAATAGGAACAGTGATAATGTGCGGGGATTCGAACCAGGTCCTCCTCCCATTTCTAGATAAATCACCTTTTACACCATCCAAAATAACCTCTAGATTACCTTTTTCTCAACTTCTTTCCAAATACAATCTGGTAGATTCGTGGAGAGAAAGTAACCCAATGAAAAAGAAATTCACTTATTTCTCGCACCCTCATCAAACCTTCACCAGAATAGATCATATTTTTCTAACAATAGGAATGATACCAGAAATTATTGCATCAGATATAATTCAGATTCCGTGGTCTGACCATAATGCAGTATACACTACTATAGCCTCAGCCATACCAAAAGCGCATGACCCAACGTGGTACTTACCGGACATAATGCTCAAACACCCACTACATCAGATGGCCATTGAACAAGCTTTAAAGGAATACATATCAATTAATAATACAACAGACATTTCCCCAATAACACTGTGGGAAGCTCATAAGCCTGTCTTGCGTGGTACAATACAAAGACAAATGGCACTATTTAAACGGGAAAGCAAAAATCTAGCAAAAAAACTAGAACTCAATTTTAATGCAGCCTACATATCATTCCAAGATAATCCATCTCACAGTACAAAATCTCATCTGGAAAAATCTAGATTGGAATACGATCTATTTCTCACTGAGTCAGTTGATAAATCCCTCAAACGCTCCAAACACAATTTCTACATGAATACAAACAAACCAGGTACATATTTGGCTCGGGCATTAAATTCAACTAACAAATCTTTCAAACCAATACGTTTGAAATTATCAAAAAACGTTTATACTTGTAATCCAGTTAAAATAGTCCATAAATTTCACTCACATCTCGCAACTTTATACAAGACAAACAATGAATTTAATCCTACAGAGGCTGAATCCTTCTTCTCAAAAATAACCTTACCTGAGTTGTCTCAGAATCAAAAAAGCAGTTTGGATGATATAACTATAGATGAAGTTGCTAACGCCATAAAAGACCTAAAACTTAACAAAAGACCAGGCCCAGACGGCTACTCGGCTTTATACTATAAAACATTCTCAGAAATACTCTCTCCCATTCTCACTGAAACTTTTAACAAACTTCTAGAAGGACATTCTTTTCGGCAAGAAACACTAATGGCAATTGTTTGTATGATCCCAAAACCCCTTTCTGATGATACTTCCTTTGTGAATTATCGGCCTATCTCTCTGTTAAACCTTGATATTAAATTATTAGCAAAAATAATAGCAAAACGCCTCAATAGCATTATAGGAAAATTAATACATAGAGATCAAGTAGGCTTCATGCCAAATAGACAGGCAGGCGATAATATACGCAGGGCAGTGTTATTGGCACATATTGCTAAAAAACGGAAAATCCCTTTATGTTTTCTATCTCTCGATATTAAGAGGGCATTTGACACAGTATCCTGGCAATATATGCAATATTCATTACAAATATCAGTTACAATCTCCACACAATTCTCTCCTTTCTTTTATCAGAAATCCGGCCTTTTATCCGGCATGGATCTACTCAAATTCTTTTAAAGCTTGGACAACATCAGGCATTCAGACACTAAATGACTTCATAGCATCTAAATCATTCCTTTCATTCCCATCGCTTAGAGAAAAATATGATCTACCAAACTCTGAGATATTTAGATATCTCCAAATCAAAAATTTCTATACATCATTCCTAAAGGGGGATACACCATTATCCCAATTATCCATTTTTGAATCAATCTGTACAAAAGATCCATTTGCTAAAGGTACAATTTCATCACTTTATAATCAATTATATGGAGTAGTAAATCTTAATAGACCCTCTTACGTTCAGAAGTGGGAGGAGGACCTGGGACGAACTTTAGAAGACACGGACTGGTCTAGAATTTGGCTCACATCTAAGTCATCTTCACCCAACATCTTAGCACTGGAGACAAATTATAAAGTCCTAACTCGCTGGTACATTGTACCCGCTAGAGTGGCAAAATATTCACCTAATACCTCAGCTCTTTGTTTTCGAGGATGCCCAGAAATAGGCACACATTTACACATATGGTGGACGTGCCCAGTAATCCAAACCTTCTGGAAGGAAGTCTTCGTGATTGCATCTAAAATATTTAAAAAAATAATACAACCAGATCCATATATAACTTTACTTAATCTAAAACCGTGTATGTAAAAATCTTGTAAACCATGCGCTTACTCCAGATAAATCATAAATATAAGCAGCTAACACGACAAACAGAAAATTTGCAAAAAATCATGTAAAACCAGGTGTAGCGCTAAAAAATGAGAAAAATTAATGCTGTACCACATGTACAATAAATTATGAAAAATGGTGTTTTGTATGTTTTGTGAAAGTTCATACATAAAAGTCACTCATATAATAAACCCTTAGGGTCACCAAACGTGACAGCAAGATGCAATGATAGCAATCAAGTCCAAAACAAAATATGCAGGTGCAGTGAACATAAATGTTGCAGTGGTGATGAATTCCAAAAACATATACTCGTGAAGATTTCTGATATATTCCAACGTGTGCTGATAAACACTTGTGCACAACCACCACCCGAGATGACTGGAGGCTTACCAGAAAGTTGGGACCCACCGAGCATACGCTATATGGGTCAAACAGGCTTAGGTTGCTCACTGGCAAAGGAGGCAGGATACCAAGGGCTGGTAGATGGTGGAGTTGTGACGTGGCTATCCCGAAACAGTTTTCTCCATATGGAAGCTCGGACATCAACGGACATTACCCACATGAAATGAAGAAGGGGCTGATAGTGTAATTCCGTAAACCATATAAAATTTATTAACCACTTCCGGACCGCCCACTGTATATATACGTCATTTTTTTGAAGATGGATATCTCGGTAACGGCAGCAGCTGCTGCCACAACCGAGATATCCATCTTTTCAGCGGGCGGTTCCGTACACGATAATGGTGGTCTCCGCGGCGGGTTCGCCGCGAGATCACCGTTATCGGCGGCGGGAGAGGTGCCACCCCCCCTCCCGCCGCTCTCCCGCACCCTCCGCCGCTTACCGGAGCCGTCGGTAGCGGCGGAGGTGATCGGGTCCTTTCCCTGCCGAGGTATGGAGACAAGTGAGGCCAAGATGGCACTCACCCGTCTCCATACCATGTGACGGCCGGAGCGACGTCATTACGACGGCTCCGCCCACTCTCTTAAAGGCACAGATTTTTTTTGTGTCATTTTTTTTTTAAACGACTTTTTTAATTTTTTTTTTTTTTTTTGCATTTTAGTCTAAATATGAGATCTGAGGACTTTTTGACCCCAGATCTCATATTTAAGAGGACCTGTCATGCTTTTTTCTATTACAAGGGATGTTTACATTCCTTGTAATAGGAATAAAAGTGATCCAAAATTTTTTTTTTTTAAAAACAGTGAAAAAATAAATAAAATAAAATAAAATAAATAATAAAAAAAAAAAAAAATTTTTTTAAAGCGCCCTGTCCCGACGAGCTCGCGCGCAGAAGCGAACGCATACGTGAGTAGCGCCCGCATATGAAAACGGTGGTCAAACCACACATGTGAGGTATCGCCGCGACCGGTAGAGTGAGAGCAATAATTCTAGCCCTAGACCTCCTCTGTAACACAAAACATGCAATCTGTAGAATTTTTTAAACGTCGCCTATGGAGATTTTTAAGGGTAAAAGTTTGACGCTATTCCACGAGCGGGCGCAATTTTGAAGTGTGACATGATGGGTATCAATTTACTTGGTGTAACATTATATTTCACAATATAAAAAAAAATTGGGCTAACTTTACTGTTGTCTTATTTTTTTTTTCAAAAAAGTGAATTTTTTCCAAAAAAAGTGCGCTTAGAAGACCGCTGCGCAAATACGGTGCAAAAATAAGTATTGCAATGACCGCTATTGTATTCTCTAGGATGTTAGAAAAAAAACAATATATAATGTTTGGGGGTTCTAAGTAATTTTCTAGCAAAAAAACCTATTTTAAACTTGTAAACACCTAAAATCCAAAACGAGGCTGGTCTTAAAGTGGTTAAAGGAAAGACACTTACATCTCAAAGTAAAAAAGCGCTTGCAAATAAAATGGCGGCAGTGGAGTCCTCCCGACGCGTTTCGTCTCAAAATTGTTTATTTTATTACATTCCAATAAATTTTATCAGTTTTACACTATGTGAGCCCCTTCTATATTTCATGATACCTTTGCTATGGGTTCGTTGTTGTGGCTGATGTTGAGATGACCTCTGGTGGACACCACCGGCAGTTCCCATCCTTTGGCTTTTAAAACTTTCTGCTTGCTGTGACCCTCTGTGGTGGGGGGTCATGGCCTTCTGGTAAGAAGCAACCCCTTCTATTCTTTGGTGGTGGACCCCTCTTCGCTATTACAGAATTACACTGTCACTTGGACTTTTGTTTTCTAATTTTGGTGATCTAAACTCACTATGACATTTTACTGATGCTTCATTGGATGGGACTGTGTTTTTTTCACTATTACCATATGTTTTGCACATTGGTTTTATTTTCATATTCATTTATTTTTTATGTATGATCACTGTATAAATCTTCTAGCAATAATTGATTACCTTGGATCAAGTAAGGTAGCGATGCAGTAAAGTGCATTCTGCTCCATGTCGAATAACCGTTTCTGCAAAGCACCAAGCAATGTGTTCTTCATTGTTTTAACACCGTGATCCTCATCCACTTCTTTAGATAATAATTGCTGTAGCACAGTCACTGCAGGAATTACATCCGAGGCAAAAGAAACTGAACAACTCACATGCCATGTCAACTCTTCAAAGGGAGCCAAAATGTTGATCATCTTCTCCATGAGATTCCACTGATTTGCAGTGATCGTTTCAGGCAGCTCATGTTCTGACACATATACTCCAATGGCCCGTTTTTGCTCTATCAGAGACTGCAGCATGTAAAAGTGCTGTTCCAGCAAGTCTGAACATCTTGTTGAAGTCGTTTAATGGGTTGACCAAGCTGTATCTGAATATCTTGCAGCCAAGAATATGCCAGCTTTGAATGTTTAAAGTGCCCAACTATTTTGCGCCAAACTCCCACAGCCTCCGTAATGCTGCGCTGTGATAAAAGCCCCTCTGAGACAGCCAGCTGCAGTGTATGTGCCACACATGAAAGATTCTGAAGACCAGCATCTTGTACACCTTTTATCATATTTCTGCCATTATCACTGACTACCACATGTACAGAGCTTTTGGGAATCGCCCAAGTGTCAAGCATTTCTTCTAGTATGCTTCTTATGCCCCGTACACACAGTCGGACTTTGTTCAGACATTCCGACAACAAAATCCATGGATTTTTTCCGACGGATGTTGGCTCAAACTTGTCTTGCATACACACGGTCACACAAAGTTGTCGAAAAATCCGATCGTTCTGAACGCTGTGACGTAAAACACGTACGTCGGGACTATAAACGGGTCAGTGGCCAATAGCTTTCATCTCTTTATTTATTCTGAGCATGCGTGGCACTTTGTCCGTCGGATTTGTGTACACACGATCGGAATTTCCGACAACGGATTTTGTTGTTGGAAAATTTTATATCCTGCTCTCAAACTTTGTGTGTCGGAAAATCCGATGGAAAATGTCAGATGGAGCCCACACACGGTCGGAATTTCCGACAACACACACACTTTCCATCGGAAAATCAGACCGTGTGTACGGGGCATTATAGCATGGCCTGTGTGAGAGCTTTGAAATTTCTTTGCGTGCAGCATGACTTGGTGCAGAGTGAAATTGGCATCAATCCACTGTGCTGTTAAGCTAATTACAGACACAAGACTCACACTACTGCTCCAAATGTCCGTGGTGAAACTGATAGCCTTTATGTCCTCCTGTAGCATGTTGGTAATGTGTTTTTTCACTGTGTTGTGTAATTGTGGCAACATGACATCTGTGACATGATGGCGGCTGGGAATTTCGTACTTTGGCTCCAAAAGATTCATAAGTCGACGAAAACCCACATTGTCAACTATTGATAGTGGCTGATCATCAAGAAGGATGAATTGGGTAACTACTTCAGAAATTTTTTTAGCCCTTGGGTTATCCATGGAAAATTTTTCACATCTGGCAAGGGTTTGCTGCAGTGTCAGCTGCTGAGCACAAGAGCTAGTGACAGCTGTAAATTCGCCATGTGTTTTAAAGTCTTGTGTTTCATTTTGAGGTGTTTTATGAGATTACTGGTATTATAAGAACTAACTTTTGAACCTCCTCTGGATATTTTGGCAGAACAGAGTTTGCAGTCTGTAATGCGTTTGTTGGTTTCATTGGTTTTAAAAAACTTCCAGACAGCTGACATTTTGCTGGCAGTGGCATCTGCTTGCTTTGCACTTAAAGCCAGAAATAAGTAAGTCTCTCCACCTTAAGGGGGAAAAAATGAGGAAAATGGGGAAAAAATTTGGAGCCCAAATGTTTTGTTTTCTGATTTTTTTTCACACATGATGACACCTACTATTTTTTAGAATAATGAAGCTGCTCTCACCGGTGCTTGTTGTTTGTTGCTGCTGCATCCAGCATCTTGGTATGGCCAAGTAAACCAGCGGGGATGATGACATCCATCTGTCGGGTACAACGGTCAGTATCTCTACAATACAAAAAGCAGAGGATGGTCTCAGAAAGGCACATGCAGGAAAATGTTAGGCAAGAGACAATGATGATTTATGTAACCGCAGCAGTCATTTGCCACCATGATGGACATGTTAGGCAACAGAGACAATGTGGGACACTAAGTTATGTAACACACACAAACACAGGCCGGCCGCCATGCTGGACAGTGGTTATTATGTTAGGAAAGAGAGAGACAATGTGGGACAAACTAAGTGTAACACAGGCTGGCCGCCATGTTAGGCAAGAGAGAGACAATGTGGGACAAACTAACTTAAGTATAACACAGGCTGTCCGCCATGTTAGGCAAGTGAGAGAGAGAGACAAAGAGGGACAAAACTAACTTAAGTATAACACAGACTGTCTGCCATGTTAGGCAAGTGAGAGAGAGACAATGTGGGACACAAAACTAAATTAAGTATAACACAGGCCATCCACCATGTTAGGCAAATGATGATGTAAGCTAGTAGTACTGTGCAACAATCACCGGCCACGGGACAGATAAGAAGAAATCAAGCAACAGTTAAAAATAGAGAAGAGCACTCACCGGCCGCCATGAGGGGGCATGGTGTAAGGAGGATGCTCGCCATGTGGGGCAGCCATGTAGCAGGCACAGCAGAGGGAGGGAAACAGCACTCACCGCTGTGTGGAGAGGCCGCAACCTTATCCAATTCCCGAGCTCCGCCCAAGCTGACGTCCCTTCCGGTATCGGTTTCTGGTATCGGTGTATTCTCACGAGCACCGATACCCCCGAAAATGGCAAGTATCGGCACCGATATCGGTATCGGTGCATCCCCAATTGTAATGTTATCAGTTGAGTAGGTAGCCACAATAGCTAACAGTTTATGCACTAAATTAGGTGTAGCAGGAGGAAGTAGTTAGAGACCTACCAGGACAGTGTCCATACATTCAGTGTGCTCATGTTTAACTATTCCAAGTAATCAATTCACAGCCTAGCACACACGAGCCAAATTCCAGGCTACATTCGACCTGTGTGTATGTGTATTGGTTTCTGTCAGAGGAGCATGTAGGAAAACCAGCAGCTGACCAGCTCCTGATCAGCATTCTCATCTAATGGCTGAGAGCACTGACCTGAATGTTCTGGTGGGCTGTCTTCCTGTCAGAACAAATAGTGATAGTGTGTACTAGGCTTAATTGTAGACTCACTTTCCTGTATTTTGGGACATTTTGATCTGTATTTGTTACCCACAGAATGGTTTCTTTAAAATGAACCTCTCCTAATCCACCCCAGCTTTCAGAATGGATTAGTGAACTCAATAGATGTATAGTTAAGGAAAGGCATACATACTTCCTATGTAATATCATGTGTAAATTCAAGTCTATTTGTGCCCACTGGACAGAGCATATGTGCCCCAACATCTCTAGATAACCTGTCTTCAGTCTCTAAACCTGTCAGATATAGTAATCCTTTAAAAGCTTTTGTAACAGCATAATCTTTCATGGTTGATGTTGTCTATTATGTCCATACTAGTCTGTAATTTTATTTTCTTTGTTTTTCTAATTGCCCTACGAGACAAATTGTTGTTTTCTCTTTTTTCTTTTGTAAAATGCAAAAAAAAGTTTAAATTTTGACCAAAGTATGAAGCAATTCAGCCTTGAAGAAGCAGATGTACCAATATTACTTCAAAACATGTATGCTTTGACTGCTTTTATATAGTATACCTACTGTACATACTTTACTGTTTTTATAGGGAAGATTTATGGTCCCTTGTTTATATATGTGTATATCTTTGTAAACTTTTTTTCAATAATAAGTTATATAGTTTCAATTTTGTGTCTATATTATACTTGTCTGGAGATGACCGTTCAATGCCCTATATCCATTACCTACTTTTCTGAAGTTTAGTACTATATATACATATATATATATATATATATATATATATAGAAAAAGAGTCCAAGAGGTTGCTGCACTTAAAAAATTTTTCTTTGCTTTATTTCACAAATTGTTCAGTAGGGATTTACAAAGCAAGTATAATCCAAAATCACAGGCATGAAATGCCTACACAGTTTCAGACACAGGTAGATTCAGATATGGATGGATGGATGGATTACGTCTCGGGCTAGTCAGCTTACGCCCTTCCTAAGATCCATTGAAGCACATGATGTTCCATATCTGAATCTACCTGTGTCTGAAACTGTGTAGGCATTTCGTGCCTGTGATTTTGGATTATACTTGCTTTGTAAATCCCTACTGAACAATTTGTGAAATAAAGCAAAGAAAAATTTTTTAAGTGCAGCAACCTCTTGGACTCTTTTTCTATATACAAGGTCGGTGGGAAGACCTGATTGCTGGCACTAAATCGTAAGCAGAGTGCGGTTCTCCTCCACAAGTGAATATATATATATATATATATATATATATATATATACACACACACAGTATATATTGTATTTTTTTTGGTATAGGTGTGTATCCCCTTACCTGCAGGAAGCTGCTACTGGTAGGAATCATACCCGTAATTTTACCTTCACAGCAGCCAGATACTGTCCTGGGCATCTCTCTCCTGGCACTGTGAAGGTTAACAGTAGCCTCTGCTTCCAAGAAAAGTGTGGCAATCACACGCAGCCTTCTGCCTTCACCATTCACAAAACTCATATTACTGCACTCCCACAATGCATTGCATTTTGATAATGGCAGAATGTAAAAGGGGACAGGCTAGTGGAGCAACTTTTCCCAGTAGCAGAGCTGTTAGCTTTCACAGTGTCGGAAGGCACCCACCTGAAGGTAATGGGATAGTCACCATTACACATAATAACTAATGTGTTTGGTGGGGGCGTGGCCTGGCTCGGGATGTGAGCGGACGTGTTCCTGTGTAGCTCCGGTCTCTCCCTATACAATCCTGCTCCATCCTGATCATCCATCGTCGGCACCTGACTCCTTTCCTGCCTAATCCCTTCAGGTGTGTCTTGTGCATTACTGAGGGGCATTTTGGTTGATGGGAAAGCGGCGTACGAGGAAACAGCCTCCGGTAAAGATGAGCATCGCTACACGCTCCTGCCAAGATGGCCGCCGCCATACTGTACACGGGCCTAGCTCATCCCCAGCCTCCACTCCGGATCTCTTCGGTGACGGCCTGGACGGATCCCCACCACCCTCCCCGGAGATTCTGGACCCTGCAGCCACCCCTCCAATACCGACCCCGGGCTCGGCGGTCGCGGATGGCGCTAAAGAACCTACCCTGGCAGATGTCCTGGCCACTATCAAGGTAAACCATGCAGATCTGGTGGGGAAGGTGGATGGGCTCAAGATAGACTTAACTATTATGCGGCAAGATGTACACAAGCTGCGTGGCCGGGTTACCGAGACTGAACAACGTATCAGTGATTTGGAAGATACTATTACCCCCCATTCTACCTAGACTCAATACATATGGGGGAAAGATTTCAACTTTGGAGGATAAGGTCGACGACCTTGAAAACCGCCTACGCAGGAACAACCTGCGCCTGGTTGGACTTCCGGAGCGGGTGGAGGGATCTGACCCTGTGGCCTTCCTGGAGAGCTGGCTTGAGCAAGAGTTTGGTCGAGAACAGTTATCCCCCTGTTTTGTGATTGAGAGGGCCCACCGAGTCCCTGGGCGCCCCCTACCAAAGGGACACCCCCCACGTACGATGGTGATTCGACTCCTTAATTACAGGGACCGCGACTCCATCTTGGGGGCCGCCAGGCGGAAGGGAAGTCTCCGCATTAATAATGCAGTGGTGTCACTCTTTCCAGATTACTCAGCGACAGTCCGCAACCGTAGAGCCAGCTATCAACGGATCAAGCAGAAGCTTCGGGAACAAGATATTCAGTATTCCATGCTTTTTCCTGCCACCCTTCGGGTCACTTATCAAGGGAAAGCTCATTTTTTCCAGTCCCTACAAGATGCCATGTCTTGGTGGGAAGCATTACCCCACCCTCCCAAGCCTCCTGCCTGAAGCGGATCTCCACTTTATGATGGCCCCACAGTTTACACACAAGTTTCCTCTCCTCTCTGGGATCCCCTTGCCTGCATTATAATTTTCTCTTTCCCCTTGTCCCCCCCATATTGGTCATGATGGACAATCTTTCCCTGTTTCAGTACGGTCGTGTGCTGACCTTGGCGGATCCTATTTGTCTCCGGAGGGAGAGTACCTAGTTCCGGTTTATAACTGGACCCGAGCTGCTCTGGGACTCAGTCCCCTTATTCTATTTTGATATTATAATTGACTAATGACTTTTTTTGTTGCCTTTGAACTTATAATTTTTTCCTGCCTTCTGTTCCGGGCCATGCGCCCCAGGCACGATACAAGTTTTGGGTATAGGCCCACTCCTCTTTTTTGGAGCTGGGCAGGGGAATTGATACCCCTGTTGGGTATTGAACATGACAATGTCTGTTGTTGTATGGTTGTATGTATGTTGTATGTATGGTTGAATGAAAGTCTGGCACTGCGACCCTTAACTGTATATGTAGCCGTGACCGGGGGAGGGGTTCTGCTTCAGACCCCTTCTGTTCCGTATGCACCTATGCCATCAACCCCATGTCTAACGTAACTGTTTGCTCGTGGAATGTCCGCGGGCTAAATTCCAAATTTAAAAGAGCGTCCATCTTTGTAGCCCTGAAACTTAGTAAACCCCATATCCTGTGTCTTCAGGAGACTCATTTAATGGGGGCCAAGGTGATGGCGCTCAAAAAACACTGGGTAGCCAGCCATTACCACTCTACCTACTCAAATTATGCCCGGGGCGTAGCCATATTAATCCGTAAGGGATTACCCTTCGTGTGCCACCAAGTTATCCTAGACCCCAAGGGGCAGTATGTTATTCTACATGTGTCGATACATGGCACACCCTTCATTCTAGTGGCGGTGTATTTCCCCCCTCCGGTCACGGCTGCAATGTTTTCTGATCTTGATATTCAATTTGCAAATTTGCCTAGCTGTCCTATGCTTATCCTTGGGGATTTCAACTCGGTCCTACAACCTGACCTAGATAGATTAAAACCTTTGAAGTCCGAGTCCGGGTTGCTCCGCGCGTGGTGTAATACCTACGGATATGTGGATCTGTGGCGCTGGAAATTTCCAGAGGCCAAAGTGTACTCCTGCCAGTCTAGGTCCTATGCAACCCTCTCCAGAATTGACTTTGCTCTCGCCACGAAAGATTTCTTACCGATTGTTCAATCCATAGCGTATCTTCCCCAGACGGAATCTGACCATTCTATGATACGGGTGGATTTGACTTTGGGTCATAGACCGGGGTTTCGAACTTGGAGACTCAGCCCTCTTTGGATCTCTACTCCAGAGATAGCTGAGGGCATTCCGATTGACATGACTATTTATTGGTCCCTTAACGCTGACTCTGCTCCTGTGGGTCCTGTTTGGGATGCCTTCAAGGCTGTGGTGAGGGGTTCCTATATCTCTAGAATCAAGAGCTACAGGTCTGCCGGAAGGAGGACACAGGATGAGCTTCGGAAGGTTCTGGAGGAGGCTCGGGCCCGCCATGCGGGCGCCCCCTCCTCTGAAACCAGAGGCGTGCTGACTGGGGCCCACCGGGCGCTGCAGTTGCACTTGGTGGACTTGACTAGAAAGCAACAGCTGTACCTCTCAGCTCGTATACATGAACATGGTGGGAAGAATGGTAGGCTCCTGGCATATCTTGCTCACGCGGACTGTCAGGGAACCACGATTGCTGAAATTCACTTACCTGACGGATCGATTACATCCAACGCACTGACTATTAATAAAACCTTTGCGGACTTCTATGCCACATTATATAAGGGCACGGAAACCCCCCCAGAGACAGACTTTGTGGGCTTCTTTGAATCCCTTGACCTCCCGGTACTTGACACCTCCCAGCAGTCCCTCCTAGACAAGCCCATCACGCTGGAAGAGGTCACCAAGGCCATAAGCCTCCTTCCCTCTAATAAAACTCCGGGCCTGGATGGACTTCCCTCGGAGTGGTACCAGGCGCATGCTGAGGTACTGGCTCCTAGGCTCCTCAAATTGTTTCAAGACTCCCTTAAGTTAGGGAAGCTCCCTGAGTCCTTAAATGAAGCACTTATTGTGGTTATACCCAAACCCGGTAAAGATAGCAAACACTGCGGATCCTACAGGCCTATTTCACTTCTAAATGGTGATGTAAAGATCTTAGCAAAAATTCTCGCCCTTAGACTCCAGTCTGTCATCCTCGCCCTTATACCACCAGATCAGTCTGGTTTCATGCCTGACAGGAGTACATTTGATAATATCCGAAGGTTGTACCTACATGTCCATGAGGCGGCACGTGCGAGGCGATCCGGCTTAGTTCTGTCCCTAGATATACTAAAAGCTTTTGATACTGTGAGTTGGCCTTTTTTATGGGAGGCTATGGCACGGATGGGTATTGGCCCAACCTTTATTCATTGGGTCCGCTTACTGTACGCAGACCCAAGAGCTAGGGTGCGTACAAACATGGATATTTCTGCATCATTTTCCTTGGGTCGGGGTACCCGACAGGGGTGCCCTCTCTCTCCCCTGCTGTTCGCAATAGCCATTGAGCCACTGGCTCTGGCTGTGCGGCAGACGGCTGGGATTGGGGGCATCCGTTCGGGCCCGCTTGAGGAAAAAATCTCCTTATACGCAGATGATGCCCTGATATATTTAGATGGACGGGAAAGCTCTTTTGCAAAATTAATGCAGGTGGTGGAGGAGTTTGGTGTGGTCTCGGGACTCAAGGTGGGCTGGGAAAAATCGCAGGCCTTGGCTATCGGTCCCCCCTCCCCCTACAACTATCTACAGAGGTCATGCATCCAATTGACGCCCTCCCTTAAATACCTTGGTATCCAGATACATACTGATCTCTCTAGGTACGAGGAACTTAATGTCACCCCTATAGTCCAACAGATGACGGAGAAATTCCGTACCTGGTCGTCCTTACCTCTCAATTTAATTGGTCGCATAAACATATTTAAAATGATCTTTCTGCCAAAATTTCTCTATAGTTTTAGGGCCTCCCCCGTTTTCCTTACCAAAAAATTATTTGCAAAACTTGACTCTGCCCTGTTTACTTTCATTTGGAACGGTAGCCAACCTCGTATAGCCAAATCATCATTACAAGCGGCCAAACCTGTAGGTGGATTGGCTTGCCCAAATTTGAGGAACTATTTTCTCGCTTCCCAGCTCACTTATATCCACGATTGGTTGCACTCTGACCCCCAAACTCCATCCACGGCTTTTCTATTGTCTCTATTTGCATCCCCTACCTCCTTGAAGGACGAACTACATAGGTCCAAAAAAACGGGTGGTTCCAGATTTTCTCCCGCTGAGGTTTGCTTTATGGCCTGGAGGGAGGGGGGAAAGATACTGGCACAATTCCAAGTCGATATCTCGCCACAGACTCCTCTGTGGCGGAACCCGAACATTCCTGAGCTCTGTGGTCATCCAGATTCGATGTGGTGGGCCCGTTATGGGATCACGCACCTCTCTCATATTTTTGAAAACAATATACTAATGTCTTTTGAATTCCTTCGACTTAAATATGACATTGCAAACAAATTTTTCTTCAAATACCTTTTATTGCGACATGCCCTCAGGACACAGTTTGGTTCATTGACCATAGAGCTCAGGGAATCCTCCATGGAGGACCTTCTATCCTTTCCAGAGATAGACAAACTTGTGACGACCTTCTATGGGCGCCTTCAGGTGATGGGTGCGGATCCTTTTCAGAACTCTCAACGTAAATGGCAAAGGATTATGCCTGAGCTTTCTGAAGAGGACTGGGAGGAGGCAGTGGAAGTGTGCTTTCAGGATATCATCAGTACGGCTGATGTCCTGATACAATTTAAGTTTATACATCACTTACACTATACACCTGCTAGGTTGGTTACAATGGGACTGGGTCAGGATATTGCATGCGCTAGATGTAAGAGTATCGCTGCTGATTTCTTTCATATGTTTTGGGCATGTCCCGGACTTGCAGCCTTCTGGAAAGATGTTTTTTTCTTTTTCAGCCGTAAGTTACATATACCGCTGCCGCAAACTCCAGGGGTCGGCCTCCTGGGAGTACTAAATGATAGTGTTCCTCGTACTCATGCTAGGATGTTAATACGTATTTTATTGTTTTATGCACGTAAAACCATTTTATTGCATTGGAAAGATACTGAACCCCCTTCAGCCCAAGCCTTCTTCCGTATTGTACATGGGTCCCTCCCCAAATTTAAGTTGATTTACAAGAGCAGAGCATGCCCTAGGAAGTTCACCAAGATCTGGCAGCCTTGGCTGGATGTTTCAAAGGACTTCTGGGGGGAGGTCCTCTCCTCACAGTTGTCTCAGTGAGGAGGCGAGGAGATGTGTTCTTAGTAAAGATTACTTGACATATATCTTAATGTGGATGGAAATCTGTATGCGTTCTGATGAGGGGTTGCTCCACAAGAAGCGCCATAATTATACTGTAATATTGGTGGTCGCGGGTGACAGATGTGTGTATGAGTGTGTGTATGAATGGTGCGAATTGTTTCTGGTTGGGATGTTACTGTTCTGTACAGCTGTACTACTTCATGATTTTTGCTATATTCTCAATGATCAAAATACCTATGACATACATGTATGTAGGACAGTTTATATTATTGGTCTTCTTATTATTTCATCGTTTTTCTTGTATTATTTTTATTGCAAAAATCCAAAAATAAACACCTTTAAAAAAAAAAAACTAATGTGTTTGGTTCTGTCCCCCCCCCCCCTGCCCCCCCCCCACCAAAAAAAAAAAAAATACTAAACTTCAGCATTTAGTTTCTCAATGTGTTCTCCTTTATTTTTCTTACATGCACTAAATATATAGCTGGAATGTGGAATACTTACAGTATACTTCAGGGGCGGTATGTGCAGGAAGGTGCACATAAAGCTAAAGGTCTCTGGATAGAAGCAAAACATTTCTTTTGAACTGTAATTTACCCAGAAGCCCATTCTTCTTTTGGAGAGATGAGCTTGGTTTTGTGACCACAAATAATTGTGTTTTTGTTTTTGCCTGGACAGGGTTTATATTTTCCTTTGTGTACTTCAATGTCTTCTTTTAAATGCCTCAGTCTTTCCTTCTGTCAATCCCTTTTCACCTCTCCTCCTGTTCTCTTCTCTCTTCCATGTATGATTTGGAACGGATCCGACCACAGAGATTATCATTTGTTTGTTTCCAAGTCCTTTGAAATCTTAAGATGTGAATTTTCTATATTTTCCATCTGGATTCACTGCTCTGTACTGTGCACTGAGCTTCTTTTTGGGCTTTGACTATAACATTTAATTGAGCCTCCTATGTCTTAATGAGTGGAATCCATTTATAAGAAGAAAAAAAACAGCAGCAGTAGTCATTTTGATATCTTTGTCTCACCTTAGTCATCAGTCATCTGTGCGGTATCCAACTGTATGCAAGTGAGGGAACCAAAGCAAAATGCAAAAGCCAAAATCTGAACGGATTATCAGGTCTTAAATCTTTTTGGAAAAATAGCATTCTTTAAAAATTCCAATAAGTTCACAAGTTGAAACTTAACTTCTCCCACTAACATTATATTCTACGTTTTGTCAGTAATATCTTATTAATAACTTTTTAGTAATTATAATAACCCCTTCAGCTCTGGAAGATTTTACCCCCTTCATGACCAGGCCATTTTTGCTCTACTTTAACTGGCGACTGAGCGGTAATGCAACGCTGTACCCAAACAAAATTCATTTAATTTTTTCCCACAAATTGAGCTTTCTTTTGGTGGTTTTACATCACCAATGGGTTTTTTATTTTTTATCATATAAACAAAAAAAAAAAAAGACAGAAAATTTAGAAAAAAAACCCCATATTTTTTTACTTTCTGCTATAAAACAATATCCAATAAAAATACATTTTATTTGTTTATAAATTTAGGCTGAAATGTATTCTGCTACATGTCTTTGGTAAAAAAAAATCTGCGTGAAAGTTATAGCTTCTACAAACTATGATATATACTGGAATTTTTAATATATATATATATATATATATATATATATATATTTTTTTTTTTATACCAGTAATGGCGGTGATCAGTGACTTATAGTGGGACTATGATAGTGCTGTAGGCAGTGAGAACTGATTAACTGACACTAATATAGTGATGAGTACTAATTATATACACTGTCACTGTACTAATGACACTGGGTGGGAAGGGGTTAACATCTAGGGCAAAGGGTTAACTGTATGTCTAACAATGTTTACTGTGCATACTGTGTACTGTTTTTACTAAGCAACACGCCAGTTTGCAGGGAGAAAAAAACAGCCCGCTGCTGCTGTTTGTAGAGAGCTCTGTGCTGTTTACCAACACAGGGCTGTCTTCTGTCATTCACTGGCTGAGACTCACTGATCAATTTGTGTTGTAGCGATTGACAGCCCAGCCAGGGTGGTGGGCACAGGCGCACACCCCCTACCTGGAAATGCAAATCACGTCTATTTACGTGATCCTCCACAGCTGGGCAACACTGTAGCAGTAAAGGAGGTCCAAAAGTGGTTAAAGCTTACGTGTAGTAAAAAAAAAAAAACAGTACAAGAGACAATAATTACTGCAAAATGTGATGTGTCCCTTGTGCAGCTGGTTTCTGCTTTAGTTGAAATATTTCTCCTATGATTTACCCCCAGCTCTGCCACCTTTAATATTCTGGTGCAGCAGGGGTTACTAGAGTGGACGGATCTGTCATATGCATACATCAAGAGTAGTGTTGGGAGAAGGGTTCGAGCCTAGCAAAAGTCCGGCTCGAACATCACCTATTTGCCCAACAAATGAATTTGCAGGTCGCTCGGTGGGATGTTCGCCCGAAGTGCTCCCCACAATGCAGTGCTCACTTCACAGTGCATTCTAGGGCCTTAATTCGATGATACTCCAAATAAAAGGTAACTTCCCATAGGCAGCTTTTGCATTGTGCTGGAGTGGACATAGAGCAGGGCTCAGTTTTCCACTAGTGAGTTAGTGTGTTCACTTTATGTGACTCTGAGTGTAGAGTGTTTAGTGTGAGAGCATAGTGTATTGTTAGTGTAGTGCAGTGTTTAAAACAGAATTACATAATATTTAGTGCTGTATACAGTGCTGTATACCCCCCTTTTATTTTTTGATTGCTGTTTTTTTTTTTCTTTGTCCCCTGCCTGCCCACTTTTTTTTTTTATTGTCAGCTGCAGTTTTTCTGACTACGATGCTGATGTTCCCCCTTTTTTATTTTTTTAAAGTTTTTACATTTCTGTCAGCATCAGCTGACAGCGCACCAAACAGAATTTTATATATATATATATATATATATATATATATATATATATATATATATATATATATATATATATATATTTATTAGATTTTCATATAAAAGTACAAGATTTGTTGAAGTCGGAGTAGTCTGCCAGCAAAGGCAACAAAGTAAAAGACATAATATTACATAGTAAGCAGGATGACACTGCATGGTTTGGAGCCTACAAACATTAACAAGATAACTAATAACACAGTATCTGGTCCAACAATAGTAACTAACTGGTGGTTCTGCCAAAGTAGTGGTCAAAGGAGTGGAAGCAGGTGAACATTCACCCTGGAAACGGGTAGAAAGATTAATACAATTATGAAGAAATATCAAACATTTCACATCAAATAATGTACTACTTTATCACAAAGATTAGGTGGAATGCCTGGGGGGGGGGGGGGGGGGGGGTGAGGGGTTAAGACACTGGAGGTGTCCTAGATCCTAAGTTTACCCAGTGTATTAGCAAGGTCTGCACGCAGGCACCAGTCCGTATAATGGAAGGGAGTTATATGAAAAGAGATTTCTTCTGGAGAGAAAGAGTGTTCCATGAATGAACGCCACCTTGCAATAAAGCGTTTCAGTGATGTTGAATGTTGGGTGATAGTGTCTAATTTCTCAATGTGAAATAGTGTTAAGAGTGCTTGTTTTACTGAGGCAATTTGAGGCTGGGAAGGGTGGATCCAAGCTTGCATTATTGCCCTGCGAGCTGTCAGAAGGCAGATATGAACCCATTGAGGAAGAGAGTCACAGGTATGCGTTGACGAGGAAGCCTGTGAGGTATCACAGCTGAAAAGGCATAACAAAGGGTCCTTAGGTAGAGGTAATTGCTGAGATTTATCAATGTATTTTAACACCTGGTCTCAAAAGGTGGAGATTGCGTGACAGGTCCATAATCTGTGGAAAAGGGATGGTCTGGGAGTAGTGCACCAAGGGCATGCGGAGAAAGAGGATTCAATTTTGCTGTGGCGAAACGGGAGATACGCCCGATGGGCAATTTTTAACTGGGTTTCTCTCCATGTTTTGCAGATCACCAGAGACTGGATTTTTTGATACCCCACCAGGATTTTTTCCAGTGTGTCTTAGTTGCCAAGAAGAGAGATCCAGGCTTTGAAGGGAACAATGTGGTATTTTGAAACCTGATGGGTGATGAGGTTCGAGTATATCTCTGATATGGAGTACTGGTCCCAATCTATTAGGACATCAATAAAAGAGCGCCGACAAGGGTTTTTGCGTGGGCTGAAGCAGGATCTGAGGTAGCTGGTTAGCTGATGATAGTGAAACACCTGTGGTGGCGTGAGGGAGTACTGTTTAGTCAGTTCCAAAAAGGGTCCAAAAGTACCTTGGGCAGGATCGATGACTTTAGAGATGGTTGTTAGCCCGGAGGATGACCATTGAGCAAAGGCCTTGTGAACCATAGAAGGGGGGAACATTGGGTTGCCAAGTATGGGAAGGTGGCTTGAAATGTTGAAGGGTAGGCCTAGGAGTCTCCGTATTTCTCTCCAGGCAATCACTGTGTCTCTAATCAAGAGGTTGGATCTCGGGGGCTGGGGAAGGGCTTGGAGTTAAGGACAGCCTGGAGATTAAACGGGGACACAAGGGCGCCCTCCAGCATGTAGTTAACTGGAGTAACAAGAGTTTTTGGAGAACCAATCAATATCTTGTCTCAATAGGCAGATAAGATTATAAAATCGAATACTGGGCAGGCCCGTTCCACCTTTAGTCTTCAGGAGACAGAGTTTTTGAAGCGCAATGCGAGGTTTTCTGCCACGCTAAATGAACGTGAGCAGTGCAGTGTGTATCTTTTGGAGGTCAGTATGTTTCAGTAATAGAGGTAAGGTTTGTAATGGATACAATAGTCTAGCAAACAAGACCATTTTAACCACTTCAGCCCCGGAAGGATTTACCCCCTTCCTGACCAGAGCACTTTTTACAATTTGGCACTGCGTCGCTTTAACTGCCAATTGCGCGGTCATGCAATGCTGTACCCAAACGAAATGTGCGTCCTTTTCTTCCCACAAATAGAGCTTTCTTTTGACAGTGTGTTATAAAAAAAATCCAATAAACGCAATTTTAGTCATACATTTAGGCCAAAATGTATTCGGCCACATGTCTTTGGAAAAAAAAATGTCAATAAGCGTATATTTATTGGTTTGCGCAAAAGTTATAGCATCTACAAACTAGGGTACATTTTCTGGAATTTACAGAGCTTTTAGTTTATGACTGCCTATGTCATTTCTTGAGGTGCTAAAATGGCAGGGCAGTACAAACCCCCCCCAAATGACCCCATTTTGGAAAGTAGACACCCCAAGGAAATTGTTGAGTCCATTGAATATTTATTTTTTTGTCCCAAGTGATTGAATAATGACAAAAAAAAAAATTACAAAAATTTCTCACTAAATGAGATATTGCTCACACAGGCCATGGGCATATGTGGAATTGCACCCCAAAATCCATTCAGATGCTTCTCTTGAGTATGGGAATACCACATGTGTGGGACTTTTTTGGGAGACTAGCCACGTACGGGGCCCCGAAAACCAATCACTGCCTTCAGGATAAGGGCGTAAATTTTTGATTTCACTCCTCACTACCTATCACAGTTTTGAAGGCCATAAAATGCCCAGATGGCACAAACCACCCCAAATGACCCCATTTTGGAAAGTAGACACCCCAAGCTATTTGCTGAGAGGCATGTTGAGTCCATGGAATATTTTATTTTTTGACACAAGTTGCGGGAAAGTGACAATTTTTTTTTTTTGCACAAAGTTGTCACTAAATGATATATTGCTCACACAGGCCATGGGCATATGTGAAATTGCACCCCAAAATACATTCTTCTGATTCTCCTGAGTATGGGGATACCACATGTATGGGACTTTTTGGGAGCCTAGCCGCGTACGGGGCCCCAAAAACCAAGCACCGCCTTCAGGATTTCTAAGGGCATAAAGTTTTGATTTCACTCCTCACTACCTATCACAGTTTTGAAGGCCATAAAATGCCCAGATGGCACAAAACCCCCCCAAATGACCCCATTTTGGAAAGTAGACACCCCAAGATATTTGCTGAGAGGCATGTTGAGTCCATGGAATATTTTATATTTTGACACAAGTTTCGGGAAAGTGACAATTTTTTTTCTTTTTTTTGCACAAAGTTGTCACTAAATTATATATTGCTCAAACATGCCATGGGCATATATGGAATTACACCCCAAAATACATTCTGCTGCTTCTCCTGAGTATGGGGATACCACATGTGTGGGACTTTTTGGGAGCCTAGCTTCATACGGGGCCCCGAAATCCAATCACCGCCTTCAGGATTTCTAAGGGCGTAAATTTTTGATTTCACTCCTCACTACCTATCACAGTTTCGAAGGCCATAAAATGCCAAGATAGCACAAAACCCCCCAAAATGACCCCATTTTGGAAAGAAGACACCCCAAGCTATTTGCTGAGAGGCATGGTGAGTATTTTGCAGGTCTCATTTGTTTTTGAAAATGAAGAAAGACAAGAAAAAAATTTTTTTTTTCTTTTTTCAATTTTCAAAAGTTTGTGACAAAAAGTGAGGTCTGCAAAGTACTCACTATGTCACACATCACCCACTCTTCTAACCACTGGAAGACACTTTTTGTTTACATGAAAAAATTATTTGTTTTTGCAAGAAAATTACTTTGAACCCCCAAACATTATATATTTTTTTAAAGCAAATGCCCTACAGATTAAAATGGTGGGTGTTTAATTTTTTTTTCACACAGTATTTGCGCAGCGATTTTTCAAACGCATTTTTTTTGGAAAAAACACACTTTTTTAAATTTTAATGCACTAAAACACACTATATTGCCCAAATGTTTGATGAAATAAAAAAGATGATCTTAGGCTGAGTACATGGATACCAAACATGACATGCTTTAAAATTGCGCACAAACGTGCAGTGGCGACAAACTAAATACATTTTTAAAAGCCTTTAAAAGCCTTTATAGGTTACCACTTTAGATTTACAGAGGAGGTCTACTGTTAAAATTACTGCCCTCGATCTGACCTTTGTGGTGATACCTCACATGCATGGTGCAATTGCTGTTTACATTTGACGCCAGACCGACGCTTGCGTTCGCTTTTGCGCAAGAGCAGGGGGGGGGCAGGGGTGCTTTTTTTTTTTTTTTTTTCTTTTTTATCTTATTTTTAAACTGTTCCTTTCATTTTTTTATTTTTTTTTAATCATTTTTATTGTTATCTCAGGGAATGTAAATATCCCCTATGATAGCAATAGGTAGTGACAGGTACTCTTTTTTGAAAAAAATGGGGTCTATTAGACCCTATATCTCCCCTCTGCCCTCAAAGCATCTGACCACACCAAGATTGGTGTGATAAAATGTTTTCCCAATTTACCAATGGCGCTGTTTACATCCGGCGAAATCTAAGTCATGAAATGCTCATAGCTTCCGGTTTCTTAGGCCATAGAGATGTTTGGAGCCATTCTGGTCTCTGATCAGCTCTATGGTCAGCTGGCTGAATCACCGGCTGCATTTTCAGGTTCCCTGTTGGGACAGGAGAGCCAGAGAAAAACATGGAAGACGGTGGGGGGGCATTCCCTCCCACTGCTTGTAAAAGCAGTCTAGAGGCTAATTAGCCGCTAGGATTGCTTTTACATGAAAGCCGACCGCTGGCTGAAAAGAATGATACCAAGATGATACCTAAACCTGCAGGCATCATTCTGGTATAACCACTCAAAGTCCAGCAACATACCAGTGAGTTGCTGGTCCTTGTTGGGCATATATTGTAAACTTTTTTTTCATGCAGCCTGTGGGCTGAACGAAAAAAAGATATTGATTGGTGGGTATGCCCACCATTAGAATACCTCCCTTCATCCACCCACTTCTAATGATGGGCATACATGCACCGTTTATATATGCCGAAGCATGGGGGCATCCTCCCGCAAAAGGCAGGAGCAAATCGCTCCTCCACCCACTGCTGCCCCCACGCTTCAGCATATATGCTGAAGTATGTAACTGTGGTGGTGAAATCACCTCCAACAGCGCTGGATTCACGGCTTTATGTATCGTGGGAGCACACGCTGTTGCTGTCAAGATAAATAAATCCGCGCTGCAACTGAATGGCGTACCTGCTAAGCAAATGATAGTTAACAAAAAACAAAGTAACATTACAGTATAACAGTAATACTTACCATACCTGCAAAGCAAATACAAAAAAAAACATAGTAAAAAATAAAACATTTAACGCAACCTGTGCCTACCTAAAATATATATATGCCAAAGCATGGAGGCATCCTCCCACAAAAGACAGGAGCAAATCTCTCCTCCACCCACTGCTGCCCCCACACTTCGGCATATATGCTGAAGTATGTAACTGTGGTGGTGAAATCACCTCCGACAGCGCTGGAGTCACGGCTTTATGTATCGTGGGAGCAAACGCTGTTGCTCTCAAGATAAATAAATCTGCGCTGCAACTGAATGGCGTACCTGCTAAGCAAATGATGGTTAACAAAAAACAAAGTAACATTACAGTATAACAGTAATACTTACCATACCTGCAAAGCAAATACAAAAAAAAACATAGTAAAAAATAAAACATTTAACGCAACCTGTGCCTAAAATATATATATGCCGAAGCATGGGGGCATGCTCCCGCAAAAGGCAGGAGCAAATCGCTCCTCCACCCACTGCTGCCCCCACGCTTCAGCATATATGCTGAAGTGTGTAACTGTGGTGGTGAAATCACCTCCGACAGCGCTGGAGTCACGGCTTTATGTATCGTTGGAGCAAACGCTGTTGCTGTCAAGATAAATAAATCCGCGCTGCAGCTGAATGGTGTACCTGAAAACAAAAAAATGGTTAAAACACAGTAAACTATAAAAAAATTACATACCTGAAAAGCAAACATGATAAAACATAACAATAAAACATTGCAGAATAGAATACAGTAAAAAGGAACAGAACAATAGAGAGAAAAGAGAGAGAGAGAGAACAATAAAACGACAACTATTTTTGTTTTTTTTATTTTATATTTTGAGTATTTTTTTTTTTTTTTACTTTTTTTTTTATAACTGTAACTTTTTTAAAACTGTAACGGTTCCAGGTTTGGGTCTCTCAAAATGCGATGGAATCTTGGGAGACCCTGTGAAAGTGTGTCCTAGTCTGTGCAATGCTGTACCCTACGCTAAAACTCAACTAGTGTATGGTAGCGCTCAAAACATTCACCAATGCAAAGACCAGGATTGCCAGGACAGGAGGGACAATAATATCGGGTGTCACGCCTAAATCCGCGCTTTCTGCAGACACAACATTTTCTTTGGGGGGCTCGTTGGGTAGGGGTACTCTGGAGGACATAAGGAAAATGCCTCTCATGCAGCCGGCTTACTGCATTTGGTTGGGGAAGGTGAGGTGGAGCACCGTCTGGATACAGAAGGGCTCTGACGATCTCTTCCTGGAATTTAAGGAAGGATCCAGTCCGTCCTGAAGCTCTGTATAGCACATGAGCGTTCAGCAAAGCCAATTGAAATAAGTATACAGACACTTTTTTGTACCAGCATCTGGCCTTACGGGCAATTAGGTACGGCGCCAACAACTGGTCGTTGAGGTCCACCCCTCCCATATTTTGGTTATATTCGTGGACACAGAGGGGTTTCTCCACAACACCAGTCGCCGTAGTAATTTGAACTGTCATGTCTGCATGAAGGGAGGTAAGAACGAAAACATTCTTATTGTCCCTCCACTTCATAGCGAGCAAATTATTACACTGCAAGCAGGCTCTCTCCCCCAGCCTAAGACGGGAATCTACAAGCCGCTAGGGAAAGCCCCGGCGATTAGGTCACACGGTGCCACATGCTCCAATTTGATGATCAAAAAGGTGACTAAAAAGTGGCACGCTTGTTTAATAATTGTCCACATATAAATGGTACCCCTTTCCAAATCAGGGTGACACCAAGTCCCACACTATCTTGCCAGTGCTTCCTATGTAGTCAGGGCAGTTTGTCGGCTCTACGTGACTATCTTTGCCCTCGTAAACCATAAAACTACATGTATAGCCTGTGACCCTGTCACAGAGCTTATACATCTTGACCCCGTATCTGGCATGCTTGCTAGGAAGGTACTGTTTGAATGACAAGCAGCCAGAAAATTTAATCAGGGACTCATCAACGCAGACAACTTGATGGGGAGTAAACAAGTCTGCAAAACGCTGGTTAAGCTGGTTTACGAGGGGCCGAATTTTGTAGAGCCGTTCGTATTCAGGGTCTCCACGAGGATGACAGAGTTCATTGTCATTGAAGTGCATGAACCGCAAAATCTGCTCGTATCATGCCCTGGCCATGGAAGCAGAGAACATGGGCATATGGTAAATTGGGTCAGTGGACCAATATGACCGCAACTCACTCTTTTTATTTATGCCCATGTTAAGGGAAAGGCCCAGAAAGAGCCTAAATTCGGAGACCGTAATTGGTCTCCAATCTCTGACAAGGGAGGACTGGGGATAAGCGGCGATGTGTTGACCAGCGTATAAATTGCTTTGGTCCACAATAGATCTATAGAGATCTTCGATGAAAAACAGTGAATAAAAATCCAGTGGCGTAAAATCAACTGTTTCCACCTGAATTCCGGGTTGGCCAGTGAATGGGGGAAGTACGGGTGCTGCAGAAGTGGTGGGTTCCCAATTCGGATTGGGGAATGCAGCAGGAAGGGCACTATGGGCACGACGGGCCTGTGTTCGTCTTCTTGGTGGCAGCGGGACACTACTAATGCTTGCCACCTCACCAGCTTGAACTGCACTTATGGGACTCGCCACGTCACCACGTGATACTGCAGTGCTGGAAGTACGACCAGGGTGTACTAGGCTGCTGGTGCTTGCCAGTTCACCAGAAGGAATAGCGGCGCTAGTACTTCTCTGCTCCATACGAGGGACCTGCGGTTCTTGCACTTCAAGGACAGAAGAAGAAGTTCGGGGTCTGGTACGCCTGACCTTAGCAGGGACCACAACTCCGTCGTCAGAGCTATCTGTCATGGAGCCGCTGTCCTCTACAGGATCGTATTCTGAGCCTGAATATGACAGATGAGTGACTTCCTCTTCACTATCTGTCATGCTCAGAAACGTGTAGGCCTCTTCACTAGTGTACCTTCGATTTGCCATTTTGGGCTCTAAATTTAGGGGTACACTAGTGAGACTCACAGGAAAAAAAGCTCCTGACTGTCAGGGACTGTATCAAAATGCTACCAAAAAACTGTTAGCGATCGCAGGAAACAGGCCTGACTCTGCGAACGCTGCAGTTATGTGTGCTTAGGGTTTTGTAAGTGACAGTGATCAATCGATACTGCACTTGGGTGGGCTGGGCTGGGCTGAGGGGCAAAACGCAGGTGCTAGCAGGTATCTGGGCTGATCCCACTACCACTGCGTTTTTGAGGACCCTAAACTGCTGGGGAGTATAGATCTGATCGGATCAGATATAGATCCGTTCAGATACTATAGCACTAAGGGAGGTGTATGCTGCGTGCGTGGGTTGTAGCGGTACTGGTGCTAACCTGACACTGCCTGGGGCGACGCAGACCTTATTTGACCCTAAAAACTTAACTTATATCACCGCCGGGCGATCAGGGGGTTAAACCTTTATAAGGTAATAAACGTCGGGTGCCCTAAAACTATAATAAACTATAATAAACTATAATAAACAAACTAACTAACCAGCGTCACCTGTAACAATTATATGGTGATCACTGGTGAAAGGATTAACTAGGGGGCAATCAAGGGGTTAAAACCTTTAGTAGGTAGTATATAGGGGTCCCTGTCGCTATAAAACACTGACGGCGAACCTATATACTTACCTCCCTAACTAGCGTCACCTTTGTCACTAATACAGCGATCAGAAAAACGATCGCTTAGTGACACTAGCGACGGGGGGTGATCACGGGGTTAAAACTTTATTTGGGGGGGTTAGGGAGGTACCCTAGACCTAAAAAGGGTACCCCAGACCTAAAGGGGGGTAACCCTAACTGCCCCAACACTTATAACTGTCACAAACTGACACCAATGCAATAATCAGAAAAAAAAAACTGCTTTTGGTGTCAGTGTGACAGGGGTACAGGGGGGTGATCAGGGGGTGACTGGGGGGTGATGGGGGGTGACAAGTGTGCCTGCGTGTTCTACTGAAAGTGTAGTATTGGTGCAAACTTACTTGGATGTCTTTTTTTCTCGGCGCCAGAACGAAAAGACCGGCTCGAGGAGATGTGACATCACTTCACATCACATCACTTATGTTTACATTACAGAAGCAGAGGAAGCCCGTCATTGGCCAGGAGCGATCGCGAGGGGGGAGCCACGAATGAGTGGCCTCCCCCTCACCTTTGCTCGCCCCTGACCTGAATCCGACTGCCGCAGGCACGGGGGGGTCCAATCGGACCCCCCACCCTCGGGCAGGCAAGGACGTACCTGTAAGTCCCTTTGCCTGCCCGTGCCATTCTGCTGACGTACATCGTCGTGCTGCGGTCGGCAACTGGTTAAAGAGGTGGCATTTCCCAAATAGTGAAAGTGGTAAGTCCACCCATGCTTCATGTACTCCTGTACAACTCCTGTACAATCTTGGCTATCACCGTGGGGGGTAATTCAAGCTATATAAAAAGGAGAGTTCCCTGCCAATGCGGACATCTAGGTAGGTAATATGATGTTTCGCTACTATGAACGGGGATGAGCCCATCCAGACTCGAGCCAGCTGTGGTTTGAAAGCCAAAATTTTGCTCTTGTCAAAATTAATCTGGAGCCCTGAACAAGCCCCGAAGGTCGCAAACAGATTTGATGTGTGCCTGAGTGCCTTAGGGAAGGTATGGGCCCTCAGCCCACATTGCTGTATAAACATGGGATAGGGTATCAGGAATGACCTTGGAAGTGAATTTGTAGAATTCTGCTGAAAAGCCGTCTGGGCCAGGGGCTTTTCCAGTAGAGGGATTTCATAGTAGAGCAGATGTCCTCAGAGGAAATGGGGACATTTAAAGTCTCCAACTGGTCAGGAGATAGGGTAGGTAGTTTAATTGTCGTGAGTATTATGTTTGCCGCTTCCTCGTCAATAGGGTCTTCCGAGTAGAGGTTGGTGTAGTACTTAGTGAGGATGGCACTAATCTCAAATGGCGCATTAGTAATATTTCCATTAGAGGAGCATAGAGCTCCAATGTCACGCGAGGCAACTGTCAGGTGGAGGGTGATTCTGCGACCTTCTGAATCCATCTCAATGGAGCGAATGGTATAGTGGAGATTTTTGTGGAGTAAAATTGCTACCCCAGCTTTACGTCCCACAGCTGGCGAGCCATAAACCTCACCTACCCATAATTTGCACAGGCGAGAAAGGTCATCTGCGGCCAGATGGGTCTCCTGTAAAAGAGCGGCATCTGCTCGCAGGCGCTTAAGTTGTCTAAAAATGTGCATACGCTTATGAGGGGAGCGTAGCCCCTTGACATTCCACGAGATTACCTTTAGGTGATTCCCATCATCCAAAGGAGCCATGGCTGAGGCAGTAGTAGCTAGATGTGAAATGGCCCAGTTAGGGGTAGTGCTATCGCAGTCATCGCCCCGCCGGATCCGGAACCATTGGAACCCTGGCAGAATCCTAGAGATAAATCAAGAGATAAAAGATTAAATGACCAGATACATAAAACAATAACAAACAGGAGGGCAGACCTCCAAAAACATTCCATGAACTTCACTTCAGGCATTTCCCACGGACAGAAGCAAGGTAGGCTTTGTGACATCTTTGCTTTCTGAGAGCGCCTTGGCCTGGGCAAAGCCTCTATGGGAGATGCAAAATCCTGTTGTCCTGAGTAATCCAGAGTGTGTGGCTTTCTTTAAAAGGGTATTTGATATTCCCGCACGCTCCACTTTTGCGGCCAACTACGAGAACTGTTGCTGATTACGCCATTCAATTCCGTACTCTGGCAGCAAAGGTTGGTTGGAACAATGAGGCTCTCATGGTTGCTTTTTCTTATGGTCTCTCGGATAACATCAAAGATGAGATAGCAGTGTGAGACATACCCACTGAGCTGGAGAAGTTGATCACGTTTGTCATTCACATTGACTCCAGACTCCGAGAGGGACATTCCTTTAAGGAGTGCTTGCGGAAGCCTTCTGTATGTTTGGGTCCGAGCTTTGTAGTCCCACCCTTGCCTTCCTCACCTCCCATACCTCCTAGTACAAACTCTGCCAGTGAGGTAGAACCCAGGCAGTTGGGCTTCACATGTCTCTCTGTGGTTGAGAGGGCCTTTAGGAGGAGGGAGATATTGTGCCTTTATTGTGGCCAGGCAGGTCACTATATGAAGTCTTGTCCTACCCTTCCGGGGAGACACTTGAACCTGAGGTCCTGTAGGGGACAGACCTTAGGTGGCATTGTTACGTCCCCATTTGTCCAGAAGGATAAGCCCCTTGTTCCGGTTACCCTTTCTTGGTCTGAGTCGTTCATCGAGATAACGGCTCTAATCGACTCTGGGGCTGCAGACCTGTTCATAGATGATGCCTTTGTTTCTAAGCACTCCATTACGCTGCAGCCACTCCACTTGCTATTGAGGCTATTGATGTGAGACTTTTACAGCCTCCCCATGTGACTCATTAGACTGCTCCATTGACCATGGTCGTAGGGTCTCTTCACCATGGGGCAATCCAATTCCAAGTCATTTCCTCTCCTCATTTGCCAGTGGTAATTGGTTATTCTTGGTTACAGAGGCACAACCCCTCTTTTGACTGGCTTCATGCTGAGGTTCTTTCCTGGTCGCCTCAATGCAGCAAGACATGTTTTCAGAAAGTGGCTAAAGTCTTGTGCACCTCTTTACTCTCCTCCCTGCCGAAGGAGTATTGCAATTTTAGCAATGTCTTCGACAAAGGTCAAGCTGGTAGTTTGCCTCCCCACCGGTTATATGATTGCGCAATTGACCTTCAACCTGGTGGCATACCCCCTCGTGGTTGGTTTTACCCTGTGTCTGTCTCGGAGGACAAAGCCATGGAGAAGTATGTTGCAGACGCATTTTCTCCAGGATTCATCCGCAAATCCTCATCTCCTGCTGGTGCTGGCTTATTCTTTGTGAAGAAGAGTGGTGAATTGAGACCTTGTATTGATTATAAGGGTCTCAATAGTTTCACGATTAAGAATGCTTATCCGATTTCGTTGATTACAGAGCTATTTGACCGCCTCAAGAGAGCAACGGTTTTCACAAAGCTTGATTTGAGAGGGGCATACAATCTCATGAGGATCAAGGAGAGCAACGACTGCAAAACTGAGTTTAATACCAGAACAGGCCATTATGAGTACCTTGTAATGCCGTTTGGCCTTTAAGAGTCTCAAGGCTGCCTTTGTTTCTGCTCCTGTTGGCACATTCTGATCCTACGTTACCCTTTATCCTTGATGTTGATGCATCTGAGACTGGAGTTGGCACCCTTTTGTCTCAACATCCTACCTCTGAGAGCGCTATGCATCCTTGTGGCTACTTTTCCAAAAAATTGTCACCTGCGGAGTGCAATTATGAGATTGGGGACAGAGAGTTGTTAGCAAGCATTTTAGCCCCTAAAGAATGGAGGCATCTTCTCGAATGTACCACTGTGCCGGTTCTCATTCTGACTGGCCATAAGAATCTCACATTCTTGTCTGAGACTAAACGCCTCTCTCCCAGAAGAGAAGGGCGTGATGGGCTCTTTTCTTGTCATGCTTCAATTATATAGTCTCCTTCTTACCCAGTACTAAGAATGTAAGGGCTGATGCATTGTCTCGACAATTTTCCTCCGCTTCCAAGATGGAGTCAGTTCCTGTTCCTGTGATACCGGCTGATTGTATTCTGGCTACGGTTTCGTACCAGTCTCACTTCACCTTTGGGTGACAGAATTCTTGCCGCTCAGATTAATTCTCCTTCTGAGAAACCTTGTGACCGATGTTTTGTCCCTGAGATTCTTCACACCGCTGTGCTCCAGACTTACCATTCTCCCAAGGCTGCCAGCATTCTGGGAAGAATCAACTCATTTAGGCTATTTCCCATCAATTCTGGTGGCTTAAGAGTAAGACACCACAACACCTTCCAGTGGGCCTCCTACAACCCACACCCAATAGAGAGAGTCCTTGGACCCACCTGTCTTTGGATTTTATTGAGGAGTTACTTAACTCCCAGGGCAACAGAGTTCTCCTTCTGGTGGTTGACCGGTTCTCAAAAATGTCACATTGCATTCCACTTAAAAAGTAGCCTACATCCAAAGAACTACCAGTCATTTTTGCTCGGGAGATCTTTCAATTACATGGGCTGCCCAAGGTTATTGTCTCGGACAGGGGTAGCCAGTTTGTATCCAGGTTCTGGTGAGCCTTTTGTGCACAGATGGGAATTCAGCTTTCCTTCTCTTCTGCATATCACCCGCAGTCTAATGGGGCCTCAGAACGAGCCAACCAGTCATTGAAGCAGTTTCTACGTTGCTATATTTCTGACCATCATAACAACTGGCTCGACCTCTTACCTTGGGCAGAGTTTGCTCACAATAGTACCGTTAATTCCGTATTCCCATTGTCCCTGTTTATGGTGAATTATGGTTTCCAACTATCCATGTTGCCTGACTCATTTGTTCCTCAGAGCATTCCTGCGTTAGAGAAGCATCTCTGTGGTCTTCATTCCACTTGGGTACAGGTTCAAAAGTCCTTGCGACATGCCAATGATAGGTACAGTCTCCATTCTAACCACAGACGCCTACCTGCGCCTTCCTACCAAGTTGGGGAGAGGGTCTGGCTGTCATCTCGCAACCTCCGACTCCATGTTCCCTCACTGAAATTGGCACCTTGGCTTACGCTTTAGACCTTCCTTCTAATATGTGTATCTCTAATGTATTCCATGTCTCCTTATTAAAACCTTTGGTGTGAAACCGCTTCACCACCTCAGTGCCACGTCCTTACCCAGTACAGGTTGAGAACCATCAGGAGTATGAAGTGCAATCCATCATTGACTCCCTTAGGTTCCGTGGGCGCATACAGTACCTGGTTCATTGGAAAGGGTACGGTCTGGAGGAGTGCTCTTGGGTCTCATCCTTAGACGTATATGCCCCTGTCCTCCCCTCAAACCCGGTGGCCCTCCGAGGGGGAGGGGTCATTGAAGAGACGGTAATGTCAGGTCTGGGCTCAGCCCTCTCTTCTCAGAGCTCAGGCTGCTTAGCTGTCAGTTAATTGCCAGTACTGATCATTCCTCAGTGACTCACCTGGTGATCATATCCTGCTCATTAACAAGCCCTGCTGGCTTTTTAAGCTGCGTGGATTAGATCTCCTGTGCCTTCGCCTTGGTCAACATATCTAGAGACTCTCTGCTGTATTCCTGTTGAAGACTTGCCTGGCTGACGTCCCTTCTGGTTCCTGATCCTGTCTGCTGCTCTGACTACACTGATCTCTGGCTCCCTGATTTCCTGGCTTGTTCTGACTACCTGATTTGGTTACCGAACCCTGGCTGTGTTTTGACTAGGTTTACTATTTGTACCATTTTTACCACTATATTAAATGGTGTGATTTTTACTGCATTTTCTGTCTCTGTCCTGACAATTTATAAGGAATTTTTCATATTTATTGTTTCACTTTAAGTGAAGGGTGTTCGGCCTAGCTCTAATCAAGAGTGCCAATTATGCCAACCCTTTCTGCCTGCCTCCTCCATTCAGAGAAACTACTATATCTTCTATGAATGAAAAACAAACTATGAATGGAGGAGGTGAACCTTTCATTAATCTGCCTGTCCTCCATTCCTAGAGTGACTTTTCATTCATAAATAGTATAGCTTCTATGAATGGTGGAGGGGTGAAGAAAGTGAGAGCACAGTTGGCACTCTTGATAATTGCAAATGACAAGTCCCTCGCCTTTATTAGGGGGGAGTGGAGGAGGATATATTTTTTATTGCTAAACATAGGCTTTAAATATTTTTATTGATTATGTTAAATAATATTATCTATTAAACACAAATAATGTATATCATCAGAAGCAGTAACAAAAAAAAATGGGGTAAAAGTAGATCTGTTGCAGACAATAACCAAACATGTTTCTTTAACTGGGAAAATTAAAATATATGTGAACCATCATCTTGTAAAACAGCCCCTCCAAAGTAACAATAGAAATGAAATGCAAAACATAAAACAACTAAACTTAAGGGGATGTGCTTCTGAGAAAGTGGGGAGGTTCAGTTTCTGTAGGAAGCTATGAATAGCCTCAGTTGTGGGTTAGGGAGTGCTGGGGTCATCCAGTAGGTTGTATAAATCCTCATAGTAATCAGCAAATTGGTTTGCAATTTCTTGGGGGTTAATAATTTTGTGGTGAAGAGAGGGGCAAATTAAATTAGCAATTCTAGATTTAGATTGGGCTATTTTTATTCTGTTGGCAGATATTTGCCTGCTCTATTTGCATTAGCATAAGAGTTTGCCTTTAGGCAGTGGAGGAGTTTGTCTATTACTGTGCCAATACGTTTCTTAGATCCTCTCTTAGGTTACCAAGGAGTTTGGAGGTGTTAGGTGTGGTGTTTTGTTTGTTCTTGGATTCCAATCCTGTGAATCTGAGACAGGAGGGTATTGAGTTTAAGATGATATTGCATTATTGCCTGAGCACCTTGTTGGATCAAGATACCCCTTATGTATGCCTTAAGGGAATTCCATAACATGTATGGATCCTCAACTGATGTTGTATTATGATGAAAAAAATCTTTGAGATGTCGAGTAACAACCTCAGAGCTGTTAGGCTCTTGTATGATCCTATTGTTGCAGCACCAGATAGAAACAAGGGGGGGGAGACATGCTTCTCCTCTATTGTTATGGAAATTGCTGCATGGTCAGAACATGTGATGTCATGTATCCTGGATGAGGATACTTTTTGTAACAACAACCATTTGTCCATCACAAACATATCAATACAGGAGTAAGTGCAATGTCTGGCTGAGAAGTAAGTGTAATCTCGCTCCAGGGCCACTGATAGGGGGAGACCACCAGCCCTGGTGTAGGGCCCACAACATAGGGGGGCCCACACAGGGAGGGGGATTAGTGACAGATGACAATTGTGCTTCTTTTTCTCCAGTAGATGAAAGCTGATCTCCTCCCCTTTCCCTGCCACCAGCTTTTATCTGCTAAGAATGAGACAGTTGTCCTTCACTAATCCCCCTCCCTGTGTGGGCCCCCTCCTCTCCTCTCAGCACTGGTTTTTAAGGTTATTTCCCCTCCTGAGTTTATCTCTCTAACTTAGGCTCCAACCACACTGATTTAAAACTCACTGCTTCTACAGGAGTTTTGTGTTCTGTCTGTAGAAGCAGCTCAATGTTATCCTATGTGTCCATGCACATTAGGACGTTTACAGGCGTATTTTGAGCTCAGCGTTTAGAGGCAGGAATAAAAAAAGTTCTGGTTTGCGTCTCTGATTGGAGATTACTGTCAGAAAAAAATGTAAAACTCTCCTAAATTTGTCTAAACTTTGTACAAAAAATACTCTATATGAGTATTTTTTTCTGCTAGGTGAATTGGAGTTTTTTTTAAGCCCAGTGTGTATAGAGCCTAACTTTGTTTCTCTCCCTCTGATCCCGCAGCCTGTATATTTTTTTCATCCTGCCTTCATTTTTATTTATTAACTCAGTTTAATCCTTTAGATTTGGCAGGAATTCTATGAGTTATGTTGTATTTGTGTCTGCTAATAGTTTTATTGTATTTTTAGCGAAATATAGCTTTAATATTTTCTTGGGGGGGGCCTGTCAGGTAGTCTGTATGGGGCCCCGCGATTTATATCAGCAGCTCTGTCTCGCTCACTAGCATGTTGGCACCTCCAGACATCGTACACCTCCTCTGAGTGGAACATTTGAAGTAAAGAGGTACCACAACTTTTTACTAGGGTACTGGTATCCAGGTGAGGATCTGCTGTTAGGTTGAAGTCTCCACAGATCAGGAGGTGATCATATTTGACAGCAGCTATACGTTGAAACAGCGACCCTAAAAAGCATAACTGGTGTGAGTTTGGTGCATACATAGCCACCAGTGTATAAGGCTGTGCATTAATCTAGCATATAATTATGATATAGCAGCCCTCAAAGTCTAGGAACTATTCTTCAAGCTGAAAAGCAAGAGCATTACGAAAGGCTAGAAGTACTCCTCTTTTCTTTTCTTGAGCGCATGCTAGGAAGACGTGTGGATAGTCTCTGTGGGAGCACTTGGAGATTTGGAAATGTGTTTCCTGAACACTCAGTATGTCAGACTTATGTTCAATGGCTTCTTTCCACATGGAAAAGCATTTAGCGGGTTGATTTAAGTCCCTGGCATTTAGTGAAAAGCATGTAAAATTCACAGTGTCTATACCTTAGGAGGAGTTTTTTTTTTTTTTTACTCACAGTTATAGCTTGGTAGTGTAAAGTGGACAGCAGTCCAATGCAGTTTATTGTGTTCATTAGAGGCCTCTCAGGTCTTCTCTGTAGGAGCCCTGTTGAAGGACTTGTGGATTCCTTGAGGGTTGGATACTGTTCTATAGAGCTAGCGATCTCAGAAGCTGTTACAGTATCTTTTTCAACATGTTATGTACCAAACAAGGAAATGCGGAAGTAAGATAGGACAAGGGTTAACGTAATTGTAAGTGGGGGAGGGGGCAGGAAGGTAGGTATTACATTCCTATAACCAGGTGATCATGAGGTTTTTGGATGTAACTTGCAGAAAAATTGTGGAGCCTCCATATGAGTGCTTTTGGGTGGATCTCTTGTGTGATACCACTTGCCCCTCTGCTTCTATGACTGGTAGTGATTTGGATGCTGAGGAAGTAGAGGGATTCTCAGGAATTATGCCCCATTGGCGTAGGGTGACTATGCCTTCCTCTAGGGTAGACACTGTGGTAGTAGCCCCGTTGTGAGCAATGGAGAGTGTAGCAGGATGCTTCCACTTTTGCAGAATGTTGTGGTTTATGAGAGCCTTTATGACAGTCACCAGATTGCGACGGTGTTGGAGAGTGTGTCTGGATAGGTCTGGTAGCAGTTGGATTGCTGTGTATTGGTCTGGTAGGTGCTCTGCCTTCCTAAACAAGATCATTAGCAGCTCTTTTACATGGTAGAAATGTACCCTTATTAATACATCTCTGGGTACTTCTGCAGCTGGAAAAGATGGTTTTGGTGCTCTATGAATCCTGTCTATTATGAGGTCCTATGCTGACAGTGTGGAAGCAAGGGAAGAAAACAAATCTTGGACATATTGCTGTAATTGCGATATAGGTACCGACTTAGGAATACCTCTAATTTTTATGTTATTTCTCAGCCAAATGATTTCCTCATTGTGGGCATTATACACATCCACTGGTGTGTTGAAAGATGAAGAATACTTAGTCATGGTCTGTTCCACGTGATCAACGCTGTCTACTAAGATTTGCACCTCAGCCTGGCACTTGATACCAGATTCAAGTGTAAAGATGCCCTGAGCGATAGCATAATTTCTTTTAAGACGGTGTCAGATATGGGCTGGCCTGTGGTCGGGAAAGCAGCAATAGGATCCACTATACCTGAAAGGATGCCATCTTTAGAGGCCTGGGGCCCACTCACTTCCATGACCCTGTTAGGAGAGACTCAGCGGGGCTTGAATTTAGCTGGGCTCCGGGTCGTTGGGCTAGAGGTACTGGAGGATGATCCACTTTACACTCCTGCAAGTGCATTGTCCTTTTTATTTGAGCTGTGACCCAAAGGCAGATTGTCAGCATTCCCGTGTTAGCTCGAGGAGCGGCCGCCACCATCATTTAGTCGTAGCCCGCGAGAGATTGAGGTGAAAAATCCTGGCAGCTTGTTATCTGCTGCGGTTCCTTACGGCACCGTGGCATTGTTCGGGTGTTCCCAGTGCTCTGGGCACTGTCTGGGGCTGTCTAGAGGGTGAGGAGGCTCAGATGCAGGCAGATTCCCCCGGCAGCTGAGCGGAGCTCCTGGATCAAGCGTCCATCTTAGAGCTCAGTCACCACACCCCCAACATTTTAGATTTTGATCATGACAGATGAGAGTAGCGGGGAACTCTTACTATCAGATTCTAATTCTGAATATGAACCCATGTGGAGCAGTAATTTATTTAGAGGAGGAAAGGGTCCCAACAAAAAGAATCAGACTGAACAGCAGGCAACTACCAGCAGAGCAATACATCCCATGACGTGGTGAGAATCAGCAGTGCAGTATACCTTAAAAAAAGACCAACTACAAGTAGCGGGGTTTTGCATCAGCTATGAAGGATTATGGCCCATACTACTGTCCCAGAGGCACTTTCCATCTTTATGGCTTTCCTCTAAATCAGCAGCACCTAGCATCCCCCATTTACAGGGAAACCAAGCATTCAGGTATAAACCAAAAATTTTACAGCCATTGAATTTTTTTATTTATTTTTCACAGAAGATTTTTCAATTTAAATGTGGACCATGGCAATCTATATGCCTATCAGTACATCATCATAAAAATCCCAGTTCTATGTATGCCCATCCATTTGAGTCGAAGTCTGTCAGTTCAAGAAGCATTCTTTGCCTTACATTAAATATGAGACTCACAAAAAAACTGAGCTGCAGTGCTATTGGTCCACAAGCCCCATTCACCATATGCCACTCTATTCCTCCTTTAGAGGGCACCCTATAAAATAATTATAATATTTCTGCATTTTAATGACAATTTCCTGTGTCCTCCCTGAAGTCACTCAGAATGCGACAAGCTTTATAAAATTATTTTACCCTCACAATTTCAGAAATTTCACTCCTGGCAAACACATCCTTGTTTATGAGTCCCTCTTCCATTTTAGAGGCAGACTTGACATTAAACAATATATCCCAATCAAATGTGCCAGATACAGGGTGAAGTTATATAAACTTTGTGAGAGAGCCAAAAGGAACGATTCTGCATTTATGAAGGGATGGACAGCCAGCTGGAGTCCCCTGGATGTACAACTTACTGTATATATGTAGCTTAGCAGTAAAAACATTGTGTGGGACCCTATATCACCCCCATATTTAATCTAGCCACTAACTTTTTACCAGCAAACTTTAGCATGTGGTACCCCACAAGCAAACCAAAAGGGAATCCCACAAAGACTTCTGAGCACTTATATGGGAATAAAAGGTCCTTGAACCTGTGTTGACATACCAGCAGTGCCAGGAATTGATGCCACCAAGAATCTCTGCCATCTTGTTTAAAATGTAAAACAAGTTGTTGGGCATACTGACTTCTGGCTACATTTGCATGAAGTTAGGGTGAACCCAAAATCCAAATCTAGTCATGTAGATCATCCATTGAGTGAACTGCAAATAAGCTGGGTTTGGATAAAACTCGTGATTGACCGGAAGCCTATCCCTACTTATAAAATAGGATAGGCAGTCCATGGAGCACAGTATGTGTACACCTATAGGCAGTTACAATCTCCCTTTTTCCATTAAACTTTTTTTTTTTTTCAGAAAAATTATAATGGGCACCAGGATTAAAGTTAAGGGTTGACCATTTTCCTTTTTCCTGCATTATTGTTTTCATCAAATAAAGTACCATGCACTACAATGTCATTGCATCCCCATTTCTTGCATTGCACATGTATATATGTGTAATGCACAGCCTGCTGCCTAGGTCAGGAACTATTCCTGGTGTGTTTTTATTCAGCCTATAGCAACTTCCATTCCAATAAGGCAAGGAGGCCTGCAGGAACATGCTTGCTTCAGGTTTTAGAACATGGTGCTATCAATTTCTGACACCAGAACTGAATGACTGAGATAAGGAAAGGGACCTATAATCCAAAAGGCGATCAGGTACAAGACAGAGGCTTATAGTGGAACAGCCTGAAGTCAGTGCAGGGAGTGAACAAGCATAGTCTGCAAACATTTCCAGGGTCAGAGCTGGTAGAAAGCAAACGTTGGCCAGTTAACAATCCAATGTTAAGGCAGCAATTAAAGTCATCTGTGTACAAGTCAAGAGTCAGCAGCAAGCAAATGCAAGATTATAGCAGGGAACCAGACGCTAAGACCCCTTTTACACCGAGCCGCCTAGGGCGTCAGCAGTAAAACGGTGCCGAAAAGGGGTTAAATCCACCCGCAAAATGCCGCCAGAGTGGCTTTTTGCCGGCAGTATCGCAGCACTGCCCCATTGATTTCAATGGGGAGAAGTGGTGGAGGAGCGGCGAGTTCACCACTCCAAAGAAGCTGCTGGCAGGACTTTTTCTGACGCCCTGCTAGCGCACCGCTCCAGTGTGAAAGCCCTCAGACTTTCACACTGGAGTGAATGGAGCCGCTTTTTTCAGGCGCTATGCAGGTGCTATTTATAGCGCTGCAGCATCTGAAAAACGCCCGCAGTTTGAAAGGAGTCTAACACTATCACAAGCAAAGAGACACAGGCTGATGAGTTTTAAATAAGGTACCTGCTACACTGAGGACCAATACGGCTAGGGGGCAAGTGGTCAGACTCCTTACCCCACAGCTGATGGAGGCAGCTAGCAGACTGATAAGGCTTGTTACCCTGCAGCTGATGGGAACAGCTAAGAGCTTGAGGAAACAAATTAACCTTCAGCTGACTGAGAAACTAGAAGACTGTCTAACAATATGGTGAAACAAACATTTTTATAAATAAACCAAGGATACATAATCACTAAAAAGCTCAATATTTTCATGCTGGAAAGTCCATGTCAAAGTTCAAAACCCTGAATATTCATGATACAGCTATGAAGACATAGTATAAATTTAGAATTTAGAGGTATGCTGATTGCTGATCTAGGCAATAGGAGAGAATGCCCAGATCCCCAATTGGGACAAGCTACAGAAAGAACCCCTCTAATGGGAATTTAAAGGGCATCGACTCAAAGGATAAAGTGGTGTTTGTTATGGTTATAACAATAGTTTCTATAGTTGCAAAGGGCAAATAAAATTAGAAACTTTGCAAATATATTTAAAGTAATATAATTACAACCGCAAAAATATACACTGACAATTTGGATATAGAAAAATATCCTGGACATCCGCATCAGTGGACAAAGACAAGGATTGCTCCCATAGGTTAACCAGGAGTCCAGAGGGTAAGGGGTAGAAAAATTCAACTCAGTCTACTCACAAAGGGCACCGCACCCCACCCCAATTGGAATGCCACACCATGGGCCAAAGAAATAGTGAGTCTAACAGTATAAAATTAAACAATCAGTATCCAAAATCAATTAAAGTATGATATATTATACTGTATAAAACCTATCATATTACCCACCTAAGTCTACGAGATCAATAAAGAGCTAGATGGAAAACTCCAGAATATTAAAAAAAAATACCCAAAAAGGATACAAGAATAATAATTTCTTTCATTCACCTAAAATTTTAAGCAGGTTAGCTGAAAAAAAAGGAGAGACAGCTAAATAACAGCACAATGTTGACTACATTTAAAGTCAGAGTTTACTAATACCAGCCAAAGGGGAGGGAGAATGGACATTGGACATGCCAATCTACCTGACCACGATAGGTAAAGTTAGCTCATTTTAAGAGTGTCTTTTTGAATTTCTACCAGAAGTGGGGCAAAGTTCTCCTTGTATAGGTTAGAGAGAGGAGAAGTTAAAGTGATTCCCAGGTAGGATAGTGTGTTGGAGGACCATGGGTATGAGAACTGGGATTGTAACGAAATTTTAAGGGTTCTGTTAATGTTAATATGCTAGATATATGCTAGATTTTGTTTCATTGACTTTATAGAGGGAGACTAGATTGAACTCGTTGAGGATCTGGTGTACGGCTGGCAATGATCTAGCAGGGTCATCTGATGTCAGAATAATGTCATCCGCAAAAAGCGTTATAGGATAATGTTCTCCCACTACCTGTATCCTTTTGACACTATGGGACCTACTTTTCTCTGCTAGGGGTTCCATCACCAAAGCAAAAATGAGAGGAGACAGGGGTAAAGTTTTTTGAGAATAGACCTTCTGAGTATACATAAGCAGATGGGACTGTATATAGAGCGGTGATGGCTGAAAATATTTTACCTCGTATGGCAAACTTTTCCAATACACTGGATAAGTATCCTCAGTGGACCCTGTCGAAGGCCTTCTCTGTGTCCAATGTTAACAGCAGAGAAGGCCTTTGAGAAGACTCTGTCTGATGTATGAGGTTTATGATACGTCTAGTGGCATCAGGGGCCTGGTGGCCTGGCACAAATCCCATCTGGTCTGGTTTAACAAGAGTAGGTAGGTAGGATTGGAGCCTAGTGGGGATGAGTTTTGCAAATATCTTTGAGTCGACATTGAGGAGAGAAATAGGCCTGAAGTTTTGTACATATGCAGAGTCCTTCCCCAGTTTTAGTATGGTAATAATATTGGCAGTCAACATTTGGACACTGCGGCGCTGAACATCACCTCCATATGTTTAGTTAGGGTGTTTTGGAACAATTGATAGTATTCAGGGGAGAATCCGTTGGGCCCGGGTGCTTTGTCATGTGGGAGTGTTTGAATAACTTTCAAAATCTCTGCTTGTGTACAGGGTTTGTTAAGGAGTGACCTGTCTTCTGAGGAGAGGGAGGGCAAGTTGATTGAGTTTAGGAATTTTTCTATTGTTTCTGAAGTAGGTTGTGGGGTGCCTTCCTGTTTTTGGAGATTATATAGTGAGCTATAGTAGACACTGAAGGCATCTGCTATATTCTGTGGGTTCAGTAGTTTTTGACCTGTTTTGGGTTCAAAAACTACCCCAAAACAGGGTAGTTTTGTTGCCATGGAGATACCCCCAATCTACCCTCTTTGTTGCCATGGAGATAAAAGTTAGCTTTTAATGCTCTTAGTTGTTTTGTTAGGATTGCTCTAAGGTCAAGTCTCACCTGGGTGAGTTTCGCCAATGTGTGAAGAGGATTTTGTTTGTGGGATTGTTCTAGAAGTGTGTCATTCAACCGCTGTGACCTAAGCTTCCTAGCGATGGAACTCTGCTTCATAAAATGCCACATATAAAGGCCTTGTGTGAATTCCACAGCGTGAAGGGGTCCGCCGCGGACGGAGCGTTTATTTCAAAAAATTCTTGCAATGCTTTTTGTATTTGAAGCTTGTGCTCTGGACGGCCATCAGCACTGCATCGTTACACCATCTGTTCGCTCTCGTCCCCAGCTTCCCCCTCCCAAATGAAATGGACACAGGCGCGTGGTCTGACCACGTAATGTTACCAATTTCTGACTCTTGACCATCCTGCAAAAGAAATTTATCTGTTAAGAAAAAATCAATACGAGTTTAAGTTTTATGGGCGTGAGAAAAAAAGGTAAAATCTTTTTCCGTGCCGTGTTGGCAGCGCCAGACATTAAATAGAGTAGAAGAATCCAGGAAGTTTGCTAGGGTTGCTCTGTGGGAGCGATTCGGTGAGGAACTTGACGTGTCCATTTTGTGGTCTGTTATCGCATTAAAGTCCCCGCACATGATAATGTGACCTTGACAAAAGGGATGGATCTTTTTCCAGATTTTGTTCAGTGTGGAAATTGGTCTAATATTGGCTAAGTAGACATAGAAGATAGAGTAGAGAACGTTGTTTATCTGGCTCACTAGTACCAGATACCGTCCCAGATGTTCCACTTCCAGAGAGATCAAGGTAAATGCCACCGAGTCCTTTATAGCAATGAGAACCCCTCTTTTCTTTGAGGGAGCATTGGCTTGATATACATTAAGGGAACTTTTTATGCTTGAAGGCAGGAGGTTTGTGTGAGGCGAAGTATGTTTCCTGTAGACAAAAAATGTCATAATTAAGCTGCTGTGCCTCTTTCCATGCCATGTGCCATTTAGTTGGGCTGTTCAGGCCTTTAACATTTAGTGAGAAGATTTTAAACTGCATCTTGTAGTTAGTAGACTTCTTATTCAATAGGAAAGAGCTTGGAGAAAATATATGTCTAGCTTGTATTAGGTACTTTGAGGGGATATCAAATGTCCAGATTTATGATTCAAATCCTGGTAGTAGCTGGGGAGTGGGTAATGACCGTGTGCTGGAGTCAGGCAATTGGGTAGATCACAAACAGTTAATGAGGGGGTGAGTAATTAAGGAAGAGGGAGTAGAACCAACTGTTCCCTCGGGAACAGAAATCCAGAAATGGAAACAAAAAAGTATGGTTATAGCCAACTAACTTAGTAATCAGCTTGTGCATTATACTAGCTCGCTGGAGCTAAGTTTGCTTAGCCATATTTTAGTTCATGCAGGACCTTGTTTAGTGGAAGGGGCTCTGCGGCGAACATAGTCAGTGTGCGGTGAGTTCGACCCGTCTGTGGTAGCAATATCTGGGTCTAGGATTTGCCAATCTCGTAAAAGGCGAATGCCCTCTTTTAGAGAAGTGATCGTGTAAAATTGATCATCCTTTGTGACAAGGAGTTTCACCAGGTACCTCCATTGGTATGAGATGTGGTGGTCCCTCAGAGGTTTCGTTATGGTGGCTAGTTGTCTGCATTGCTGCGTAGTGTGCACAGACAGGTCAATGAACAGCGAGAGCGTCTGCAATTGATCTGGTAGTTGATCAGCATGTCTAAAGGCCACCATTAGTTTCTCTTTGGTAGGAAAAAAATGAATGCGGACTACGGTATCCCTGGGCAGATGAGCGGGGATGTGTTTAGGTTTTGGTAGCCTGTGTATGCGGTCAATTAGTAAATCCTCTAGGGTGAGTTCAGACAGTGTAGCCTTCATCACATCTGTGAAGAAGGTCATTAGGTCAGGATTTTTAATAGTTTCAGGGATTCCTCGAATTTTAACATTATTGCGTCTGGAGCAATCCTCCAGGTCTGCGATTTTTGATTTCATCCAAGTGATTTCATCCTCATGAGCGTCTATCAACTCATTAAAAGTAGAGGCAAAGTCACCCATCTTGTTTTCAACATGTGTAACCCGCTCCCCAATTTCACTCACTTCTGATTTGAATTGCTGAGCAAGTGAGATAATGTCTGCATGGAGTGTGCTTCTCAGAGACACCAGCATATCTTTTAATGTAGTATCTAGCACTGGTTGGTTTGCTGTGGGGAATTCAGCAATGGAATCCTGCAGTTCTCTGGTATCATCTAGAGAGCCTGTCATGTTACTCATCTCCAATGCTGGGTCAGGTGTTACTCACCTCCAATGCTGGGTCAGGTGTATCGCTTTCACTGGGCTGGACGAACAAGAGGAGGATTGGGAAGCTCTGGCGCTTGCCTGCTGAGGGTGAGTGAAGTCTGGGGAGAAGTGCTTCAGGCGCTTCTCTGTGGCACCGGGGAAGCCACATTTGTGCTGCTGGGATCCGCCGGTGCCATCTTGGCTGGAGAAGCGACGGGGCTGAGGATAGAAATCCGTCATTCTTCTTGAGGGATTCCGGTCCTTTCATTTTTGAGTCATGTAGCACAGGGATACCTGACCTGATGTAAGTTATTTTCACTGTTATATAGGGCACTGGACGTTTGTTAAATGCTCCGGTGAGCTGGCTGTCTGCGGAGCAGTGTATTAAAGTGGCCATCTCCTTCACTAGCCGGCCATGCCCCTGATTGATTTATTTTATATAGACACACTATTTCTTTGGCCCATGGTGTGACGTTCCAATTGGGGTGGGATGTGGTGCCTTTGTGAGTAGTCTGGGATGGATTTCTGTACCCCTTATCCTCTGGACTCCTGGTTAAAGTATGGTGGCAAAAATCCTTTAAATATATTTGCAAAGTTTCTAATTGTATTTCCCCTTTGCCACTATAGATACTATTGTTATAACCATACCCACTTACCCCTGAAGAATTAGGAACAATGTTATATCTTGAAACGCGTTCGGTATTACTCTAAATATTTGTGTTCCACCAACAGAGCACTGTGGTTATTTGTATTGTAATTATTGTGTATTTTCACTGCAACCGCATTGATTGTACTAATTTTAGTTATGCACTTGGATTTCCTGTTTTAACATTTTCAAATAAAACATTGATTTGTTTTATACAAACACTACTTTATCCTTATGGAGTCTATGCCCTTTAAAGTCCCATTAAGGGGGTTCTTTCTGTAGCTAGTATAAATATAGTAACTAGTAATAAAAGAAGAGAAAGCAAGGACATGCGAGAGAGGGGGGATAAGGGTGTTCCAGTTAAAAATTGCATAAGTGTGACCATAGAGGTGGTGCTTTGACTGTGATTTAGGTTGACTGGCCATAAAAAAAATTAAATTCCTGTAGACAGAAACAGACAGAACAGAAAGGGCAAAACTCATCTAGCATTCTATTAAGTGACCCCAGGGAAGATCCTGGAAGACTAAAGTATTATTACCACAAAAACTTGAATGTTTAAAAAATCATCACTAGAAAAATCACTAGGAGTAATAAAAATGTTTAACCACTTGCCGACCGCTGCACGCCGATATACGATGACACAATGGCAGCGGTGGGCAAATGGGCATACCTGTACATCCCCTTTAAGACGTGGGATCGGCAGACTCGATGTTCACCGGTCTCCCGGCGATCTTGTCACGGAGCCTCAGAATGGGGAGCAGTGATCGTTGTCATGTGACTTGAAGCCCATCCCCCCACAGATAGAATCACTCCCTAGGATCACACTTAACCCCTTCATCGCCTCCTAGTGGTTAACCCCTTCCCTGCCAGTGTCATTTTCACAATAATCAGTGCATTTTTTTTAGCACTGATCGCTGTATAAATGACAATGATCCCAAAATAGTGTCAAAAGTGTCCGACGTGTCTGCCATAATGTCGCAGTCCCGATAAAAATCGCAGATCACCGCCATTACTAATAAAAAAAGAATAAAAAAAATAAAAATGCCATAAAACTATCACCTATTTTGTAGATGCTATAACTTTTGCGCAAACCAATCAATATACGCTTATTGCGATTTTTTTTTACCAACAATATGTATAAGAATACATATCAGCCTAGACTGAAGAATTGTTTTTTATATATTTTTGGGGAATATTTATTATAGCAAAAAAAAAGGGTTTTTTTTTTCAGTGTTCGCTCTTTTTTTGTTTATAGCGCAAAAAATAAAAACCGCAGAGGTGATCAAATACCACCAAAAGAAAGCTCTATTTGTGGGAAAAAAGGACATCAATTTTGTTTGGGTGCAACGTCGCACGACCGCACAATTCTCAGTTAAAGCGACGCAGTGCCGAATCGTAAAAAGTGCTCTGGTTAGGAAGGGGGTAAAATCTTCCAGGGCTGAAGCGGTTAATCTACCTAAAGGTATTTAATGCAAGAAAAAACTGCCAGAGGTTCTTATTGTTCAATTCCTCAGCATTCCGAATACAGGGGTGCCATCTGCATTCGTCTGCGGTTCTGCAATGCGTCCCATATTTTAACAGTGTCATGCGTTTCATGGTGCAGGTATGTTGGCCACCAGTATCATGGAAATGCACGATACTCATCCAGAGCAGAAGCAGAAAAACACAACACAGCGCAGAAAGGTATCAGTAGTGTCCAACATTTTAATAATAAAAATAAAAATCTGAAGAATCTGATGACAAAGGGGGTAGGGGGAACTGAAGACTCTGATGTTAAAAGAGGCTATTGAGAGAACTCTGATGTGAAAGGGGGATCACTAAGGACTTTGATGTAAAAGAGGGGACTATAGACTCTGATATTAAAGGGGAGGGGGAATAAGGATTCTGATGTGAAAGGGGGGGTATTGAAGACTATCATGTGAATGTAGAGAGACAGAGGACCTTGATGTAAAAGGAAGGGCAAAGAACTCTGATGTGAAAGAGGAAGACTAAGGGCTCCAATGTGAGAGGGGGGGGACTCTGTTGGAAAGGGGCGGGGGGGACTGAAAGAGGTTGAAAAACTCTGATCTGAGGTGACTCAGTTGCTTATGTGAGGATAATCGCTGGAGTATGTTACATATGCTCTTTCGATTTTAGGAAGCCATTTAAATGAGGATTGAAACATTTTCAACATAACAAAACATATTAATCTGAATGTAACTTACTATTACTAGCCAGACAGGTACCCTCACTTCAGTTAGGGCATGGGTGACCTGCTTCTTATGCCCTGTACACACGGCCGGACTTTTCAACCAAAATTGTCCGACGGAACAAATCCGTCAGACAATTCGACCATGTGTGGGCTTCATCAGACCTGCAGCGGACCCTTTTCTGTCGAAAATGTGACAGACTTTAGATTTAGAATCTAGGGCAGCTATTGGCTACTGGCTATGAACTTCCTTATTCTAGTCTGGTCGTACGTCATCACGGTCGAATCTGTCGGACTTTGGTGTGATTGTGTGTAGACAAGACCGATTCAACGGAAGTCCGTCAAAGTCAGTCGAAAGTCCGTCGAAAAGTCAGTCAAAGATCCGATCGTGTGTACACAGCATTAGTTATTCTACTGTTTGTGTATAATCTAACATCCTGCTATTATGGTCTATTCACAGCACATTAAAATCATGCTATTCTGCAAATCAGGTCTGTTGACTAGCACTTTCCTCTTGATGTGTTCAGGTGGTTTGTATGAAATATTCATATGCATTTTTATTTTTTATTTTTTTTTAAAGGATAAAAAAAAAGTATGACCAAAGTTTTTTAAATTACATTTGCACTCCCGTGGCCCAGAGTCAGTTGATGTGGCAGAGTAGCTCCAGGCTCTGGAAGGATCCTGACAATATTGTTGGGATTTACCTAGTTGCTGGATTGACAGCTGGCTCTGCCTCTCAATGTGCTGGTACCTGTTTTTGGCATTGTGCGCTTACTTTGTACCTTATCCCTAGATTTTCAATAAAATTACAGATAATTAAATCTATAGAGGAGAGTATGTTTGTGTGTGTATGTGTGTTTTTTTTGTTTTTTTTTACAGACCTTAAACTTTTTCTTTAAAAAGTATTTTTTTAATGCATATTTCTTTGTGATATTAATAAAGAAACTTTATGCAAAACATTGTGCATTCACTTTTAAACAGAAGTTTGTAATTCTGGTCCAAATCCAAACAATAAGGGGTTCATTCTTTGTCTATATCCTTTTATCATAGTGAGCAGAACCATTTTAAATTGTTTCCTTATGCCCCTGTGGCCAACTGTCCATCAAAAAATAGAATTACTAGTTTATAGCACAGATATAGACTATGATTACAGAGGCGTTTATCCCAGCTTAGATACAGCTGTTTCAGTCATTTTGACCAACGTCAATGCAAGGTAATGGAAAACCTGGCTCTATGGAATAGAGCTTGGGGAGTACCAAAGAAAGAAACAGAAATGGCACTCAATTAATCTTAACAAACCTACAGTTCTAAAACCTTTTAGTGATTTCCAGTAATTTCTTTCCAACTTGGTCTTTTTTATTCATTCACAAAGATATTAAGTAATCTAAATTAAATTAGAGAAATTTAAACTTTAGACTGGATGAAGCCAGAGTAATGAAAGTTAACCAGGAATAGGCAGAGTCTCAGTCTTGGCCTGTAACGTATCCTTTGGAAAAGATCCATATTATATAGTCATATTAATGTAGCACAGACTCCAAATGAGCCTTGCAGATTTGTCCCAGGTTCTATTCCCATGTTGATGCATGGCAGCCAGCATACAACAGCTCCCATAGTCACACAGCTTGATGAACTTGGATGGGGTGCATGGAAGCCTTAGGATACTCCATAATTCAGTACTCTAAACACTCAGAGGACTCTCTCTCTCTTCTGCCTACTCTCTTCAGGAGCACCCCCCCATCCCCATTCTGTAGAGACTACTGGCACAACACTTATGGGATTTCCAGCAGGGTAAATCCCACTTTGGCAGCTCTAGCACAGTCACCCAAGGGATTAAATAGCCAGCAGGCCTTTACTCACTGCACCTCCAGATAATTGCTTTCAATTTTTTTCTTAAAGAAAGTCAAGATACAAACTTTTCGAAAAAGAAACCGCAAAGGTCGGAGTCCCGACCTAAGTACAGAAAATAATGGTGTCAGAATCAGCGAAACCATAATGGATGAGATAACAGGGACAATAGCAATGCAAATAGCAAATAAACAAGTAGAGTCCAAAACTGTTTGACTGGCCAGTAAGGCCATCAGAGCTTGCTGCCTGGGTTCACACATACAACAAAGAGAAAAAGCAGCACATTCAGAGATGAAGAAAAATGTGTTGGCTTATTGTAGAATCAAAGGTTAAAAAACATGACACACGAGGGATCCACACTGTTCAGCAGGCGCGTTTCACACAAAGTGCTTAATCATTGCTGACTGGGTGAGCATGCTCCTTTATAGACCAAAGTGTGTGGCTGGAACCAATCACAAAAAGACAGGTAAAAATCAATCAATCACCTGTCAAAAAAGAAATGTTCAACACACCATGTGCAAATAGGATTATCAGTCAAAGAAGACATGCACTCCTGGACAAAACACATATACATGTATAATACAAATGTCAAAATGTCACAGGAGATAATTAATCGCATACTGATGTAAAATAGTATAAACATTGAAAAACATGCATAAAGGGCTTACAAAAGATTTTTACCTGTCTTTTTGTGATTTGTTTCAGCCACACACACTTTGGTCTATAAAAGAGCATGCACACCCAATGATAGTCATCTCTGGATGTGCCACTTTTTCTCTTTGTTGCATGGATTTCCCAGGTTGCGGACCTTGGCAGGCACCCAGTCTTGTTGCCACAGCAGTATCAAGAGATCCTTAATTTGCAGACAGCCTTGGAGCGGTGTACATTCTACTTCCCTTTTCCTTTGGATTTGGATTTTCCTTTTCATCAGCTCGGCGTGTGTGTCTGCTTACCAATCACACAATCATCAGAGGTCTAAAGTGAGTGATTCATCTATTTTGTGTCTTTTGAAGCATATATATGGATTTACTTTTATATTTATTTGGATGATATCTCCGATCAGATCTCTATATTGTTTCATCTAATTGGATTTTGGGCAATACTATTTTGACCTACTTTTGACCTATATAGATTGACATACTCCTGTAGATTGTTTGTTGATTTATTTAAAGAACTGTTTATCTAACACGACTACACAGGATTTGCACCAACACATCAGCTGCACCTTTCGCACACCCAATGATAATCCGTTGAGAACCAATATACAAGACACATTACATACCAACAATGAGGATGATGTGGGCTGAAGATCATAGTTTCATAAACTGGAACGGAATATGGATAAAGACTCGGGATCAAGAAATTTGCCACATTCGAGCTCTTTAATGACAATTTAAAGAAAAGATGGACAGATGCTCTTTCTTTTTGTTCTCAAACATTGATGAGTCTAATCATTGAATCCAAGACCAAAGAGATTGATAGATTGCAACAGGAGATTTATAATATACAACAAAATGTGTTACCATTAAAAACTTTGTCTCAGTTTGCTGAAGTAAACAAAAAATTGGATGATAAAATGACCCAGTTGGAAAAGAACATTGTCTTAGACAAAAAAGAAAAAATGCTATGTGATAAATGTGATTATGACACTGACAATGTGAATACCTGGAAAAGCAACAGACCATGGAATCAGAGCCAACATTTTGGGAATAATGTGTCACAACTCCCACGGAAACATCTCTCCTGTCAAAGGATTTGAACTTTTATCCATCTCAGCATTTTGACATTTTCGGGACACTTTTGGTTATAAATAGATTTATAAGGAATATCCCCAGTAAAAGACACTATTTGTCCTGTGAAGAAAATATCCAAGAGTGTCCTGACATTAAAGCCTCATTGTGAAACGCGTTAGCAGTTATCCTACATTATCCACTTTTTATGTGACCTATTTGCACTTATTTTTTATCACAATAAAGGTGCTTTTTTTCTTCACGGAAGTGCGTCCGTCCAGATTTCTCTCCCTTGTTTTCCATTAAAGCCTCATACACATGATTGGATTTTCCGACGGGAATTGTGTGTTGACAGACTGTTGGCCTAAAATCCGACCGTTTGTACTCTCCATCGGACAATTTTTGTCGGATTTTCCGAGGACAAATGTTGGATGGCAGGCTTATAAATTTTCTGCGAACAACAGTCAAAAGTCCAAAGTTCAAACACGCATGCTCGGAATCAATGCTCACCAAACACAACATTAGCAGAAGGTGCCCAAAGGGTTGTGCTAAAGAGCTGAAAAGCCACGTAGTACGTCACTATATTCGTATTTATTGGCTGACAATTGTGTGCCGTTTGTATGTGAGACAAGTTCCGGGCCAACGCCATTTGGACAAAAGTCTGACGTTTTGTCTATGGAAAATCCGATCATGTGTACAATGTTTTATTCTATGCAGGATGATATACCAGAATGTTTTTCCTTTCAGGAGCACTGCTCAATTAAAGATCTCACAGGTCTAGCTGCAGAAAGCAATGGTAATGGTTCAATAGGATATGTGGTGAATGAGAGCATCCAAAGCAAATCAAATTTCTATCCTATCAATACATGCATAAAAGGAATGGATAGATTCCAAAAATGCGTGGAGAGAGATCTGATACACTTGACCACTACGATCCATATTACTAGTACACGTTTTGATAATCTTACTATTGATGACAAGTCTGCTTTACTTGATTTACAGGATGATGTCTCTATAGGTGCTTAGGAATTCCAATAAGGAAGGTATGGTAGTTGTCATGGATGCCCGTGTGTATCATGATGAGGCAATCAGACAGCTTTCTGACCAGAATATCTACATGAAACTACGGGGGGAATCCTACTAGGACATATAGGGGCATTCTGTATAACTTGATTCAAAAAGGTACACATTTGGGTGTCTTTAGTATTAAGGAAGCAGAATCTCTTATTCCAGGATGCCCCATTATATCTACATTTCACCATCTTCCTAAAATGCACAGGGGTCTAGATCCCTTGTATGGTAGACCAATCATAGCCGGGATCAGTTCATTAAATGAGAGATTGGGACAGTGGTTAGATGGTCAGTTACAACCCATAGAGAGCTCCTTACCTCTTCTTTTGAAGGACACCGATCACTTGCTGAATGCCACGAGGGAGTTGGTGTGGAGGCAGGAGTATATATGGATGACATGTGATGTCACTAGCTTGTACTCGAATATTCTGCACCACCTGGCGAGACAAGCTGTTTCCTTTTATTTATAATACTCCACTACTTTACCTCTAACTCAACGTGCATTCATCTTGGACCTTTTAGACTATCTTTTGAAGCACAATTTTTTTATATTTGATGGCACATTCTATCTCCAGCGGTGTGGGGCCACGATGGGGGCTAAGTTTTCACCGTCTCTCGCCAAACTTTTCATGGGTTGGTGGGAGTGGTCCCACATCTATGGAGATAGCGACCCTTTCAGACCACATATTTGTGTATTCTTTCGCTACATAGATGATTTATTGTTTGTTTGTGACAAACAAATTGGGGATTTGCAATCCTTTCTGACCTATTTGAATTTAAATACTAACAAGGCAGGGGCATTGTACAATAGGTTTAGACAACGGGGTTACCCCGTTTGGATGTTAAAGTGTGCATTGGGCATCTCTAAGAATAAGAACAGAGAAGATCTTCTCTCTAAACATAATTGGCCCCAAAATAGATCTAATGACAAACCCACTGCAGTTACACGATTTAGCCAGGAATTCTATCAGATTAGAGAGGTGGTTAATAAGTATTTGCCCCTCTTTTTTGAGGACTTTGATGAAGATTCTAAGTGGAGGGATAAACTTTATACCTAGTAAGCCACGGCCCCTAGGTAGCTCTCTTTCTCCTAGCTTTTTTTCGTTCCCAGCCTAAACAATCAACCACATGGTTACACTTTAAAGGCAACTTCAGGTGTGGGACCAGGGATCGTCCTTGCTTTTCGCATATTGTCCTTGCTGTTCGCATATTTCTGGAGGTCAGGAGGTGATGTCCATCAGTAATGGCAGGATCTTTCATTTAAAACATTTTTTTCAATTGTAATACCGCATATGTCATCTATGTCATTACTTGCAAATCATGCAATATCCAATGTGGGACGCACCACTCGCAGACTATGCGATTGCTTCCGTGAACACCTAAGCGACATTAGAACAGAAAAATCCACGAATGTAGTGAGGCATTTTAACAACCACCATGGTGGTAATACTGGTCTGGTGCAAGTACAAATAGTAGAAAGGGTTAAACTCTCAGCCAAAGAGGGGGATTTATTTATACTTTTATGTAGGAGGGAAGTTTACTGGATTTTTTATTTGAGTATCCGTATTTCCTCTGGCTTAAACTGATTGGGATGTTTCCCATTATTTTGAGTAATTCTAATGTGTTTCATATATATTTTTTGTCCTTCTTATTAAACTCCTGCTCTCTGTCTTTTTTGATGTAAAAAAAATTTTTGATGCAATTTTTTTTTTTTGCACAATTGCCTGGTTTTCTTGATTTTTCTTGGCTAGTATCCATCTTTATGGGCTCAGTTATATGCACACATATTTTTTTTTCATGAAACATATATACTTTCTTTGTTTTGAGGACTATTCTGTTCTTGTTTTTTGCAAATGTTTGGGTGTTTTTGATTTTAATGGTGTCAGTATAGTGGTGTTTTCATGCGACCTTTTATTTACTTTTGTGCCTCCAATTCCAAATATAAATATAATTATATACATATGCTTATATGCATTTTCTTTTTAGATTTTTATATATACTGTATTAGGCTGCTGGTAAATTCTGGTCCATGGGGGGATTTTTCATGTATACATATGTTATATATCCTTACACATGAGTTTCCTCCTACCATGATTCCATCACTATCTTTGCTGTTATGTGTTTGTTTTTTTGAAAGTATACGTATACATTCTTATTCTTTTATGCATACTGTTTTCACTTCTTTATACATGTTTTTCAATGTTTATACTATTTTACATCGGTATGCGATTAATTATCTCCTGTGACATTTTGACATTTGTATTATACATTTATATGTGTTTTGTCCAGGAGTGCATGTCTCCTTTGACTGATCATCCTATTTACACATGGTGTGTTGAACATTACTTTTTTTACAGGTGATTGATTGAATTTTACCTGTCTTTTTGTGGTTGGTTCCAGCCATACACTTTGGTCTATAAAGGAGCATGCACACCCGGTGATAGTCAGCAATGATTAAGCACTGTGAAACGCGTCTGCTGAACAGTGTGGATCCCTCGTGTGTCATGTTTTTAACCTTTGATTCTACAATAAACCAACAGATTTTTCTTCATCTCTGGATGTGCCACTTTTTCTCTTTGTTGCATGGATTTCCCCGGTTGTGGACCTTGGCAGGAACCCCATCTTGTTGCCACAGCAGTATCAAGAGATCTTTAAATTGGCGGACAGCCTTGGAGCGGTGTACATTCTACTTCCCTTTTCCTTTGGATTCACATATAGAGAATAAAACGGGGTTCAGCTCCAACCGTAAGAAAATAAAAGAAAATGGGGGAGATTTACTAAAACTGCTGCACTCAGAATATGGTGCAGCTGTGCATGGTAGCCAATCAGCTTCTAACATCAGCTTGTTCAATTAAGCTTTGGCAATAAAACCTGGAAGCTGATTGGTTTCTATGCAAAGTTGCAGCAGATTTTGCACTCTCCAGCTTTAAAAAAAATAACCCCCAATGTGCCTCCAGATATTTGGATTGATTCCGTCTAATATTAGTTAGACACTGTACTGTGAATCTCCAGTCCGGATCCTTAATGCTTCCCCTTACTTGGTTCTGAACTGCTTTCTGGAAAATATGGAATGCACCTATAGGCACTGGTCCACAATAGATCTGTACAGATCTTCCGTGAAAAACAGCTCGTAAAAGTCAAGGGAAGTAAAATACACTGTTTCCACCTAAATTCCGGGTTGGCCAGTGAATGGGGGAACTACGGGCACTGCAGAAGTGGTGGGCTGCCAATCAGGATCTGAAAACATATCAGGAAGGGCACTATGGGCTTTACGGGCCTGTCTTTGAATTCTTGGTGGCTGCGGGGCACTACTTGTGCTAGCCACCTCACCAGCTTGAACTACACTTATGGGACTTAGTTACCAAGTGTTACTGCAGTTCTGGTTTGTCTAAGACCACGATGTACTAGACTGCTGGTGCTTTACAGTTCACCAGAAGGTTGAGTGGCACTAGTACTGGCTCTCTGGTGCATATGAGAACCATGCGGTTGTTGCACCTCAACAACAGAAAAATGGGGTAGGGTACTCCTGACCTTAGCAGGGACCGCTACTCTGTTGTCAGAGCTATCTGTCAGGGTGCCGCTGCTCTCTACAGGTTCGTAAAGTGAGCCTGAATCAGATTTTGATTCTGACAGTGAGGCTAACCCTGTGTTCTCATCTGTCATGCTCAGCATTCTGTAGGCCTCTTCACTAGTGTACCTTTACTTTGACATTTTAGCCACTAAATTTACAGGTACAGCTAGTGTGACAAAAAAATTAACTGTTATGCCCCATACACACGGTCGGACATTGATCGGACATTCCGACAACAAAATTCTAGGATTTTTTCCGATGGATGTTGGCTCAAACTTGTTTTGCGTACACGCGGTCGCACAAAGTTGTCGGAATTTCCGATCGCCAAGAACGGGGTGACGTCAACCACGTACGACGAGACTAGAAAAGGCCAGTTCAGAACCAAGCACGGCACCCTTTGGGCTCCTTTTGCTAATCTTGTGTTAGTAAAAGTTTGGTGAGAGACGATTTGCATTTTTTCAGACTCGTTTTCAGATCATTTTCTGCTGTTCAGTTTGTGTTTGTGGGTTTGTATCTGCTCTTCAGTGCTTGCAGCAAGCTACGCGTGACTTTGATTAGTCATTGTGTTCTTGTTCGTTCATTACTGTTTTTCAGGTCGCTCTTCACAGGCCTTGCTGTTCTTCAGTGCGTTCTGTTACTTTGTTCTGAGCAGCTGACCATTTTCTAGCCATGTTGCGTATACGTACTCCTCGTAGAGTTCGTGCTGTGTGGGGGCTTGGTGTTGGGGTCCTGACCTTGACACAAGTCCAGTCCATGAACAGGGTGGGGAGGAGGTCATGGACCAAGAATTGGTTGCTTCAGCGTGACCAGTTCTGTCATATGCCTTTGCTCCGTGAGATCCGTGAGAATAATCCTGATGATTTCAGGAACTTTCTCAGGATGACGGAAACCGTATTTCACCGTTTTTGGCTTCGCTGACCCCCTATATCAACAGGCAGGATACCTGCATGAGGCAAGCCATCACTCCGGAGCAGAGGCTCGTCGCCACCCTGCGGTAGTTGGCGACGGGGAGAAGCCGGCAGGACCTCAAGTTCTCGAAAGGCATCTCCCCCCAGGCTCTGGGGATCATTATCCCAGAGACCTGTTCTGCCATCATTCAGGTCCTGCAGAAGGAGTATATGAAGGTAAGATTTTTATCCTTTAACATCACATTTTATTGTATATAATGTTTGATAATGTATTGTATTTCTTTCCTCATTCCCTAATTACCATGATTGTAATATGCTGTGAATGTCCCCTTTGTCCTCATGCATGCTGGATTTTAATGTATATATTTTTTCGTCCTTCATACATATTTGCCTTCACTTACCTCCCCAGCATGCTCTCCTCGCCCTATATTCACCTCATGTAGTCACTTAACAATGTATTTTATCAGCTCCATAGTAGTGCTATACCCCAAACACCCCCTAAAATGTTTTGAAATGTGATTTGTGCTTTAAATTCAGGCAGAGTGCCAGAGGCTTTTTTTGGGGTCCCCAAATCATTTGGAACCCTCACCCCAACTGCTAAGTCAGCTGATACCAATTCTCTATCTACAGTATCCTCAATCATCTATCTGCTGACTTTGCCAAACCCATACACACTATACCCATCTCTTTTGTGCTCAGATTTATAAATGAATTCCCCAAAGCATGTAGTGCAAGGGCCTGCCTGTTACTTTCAAATGGTACTGTTTAAAGTTTTTGTATACTATTATTATCTTGATAGGTAATAGCAGAATGTCCAAATGTGCTCAAATGTGTACAGCGTGTATTTATATCTTTGTATTATGACACTTCTTACCTGTCCAGTGGGCTGCCAATAGTGTAACTAAGGAGGGGCTGTTCCAAGTAATACCCATTATTTAGGCATTCATCTCTCAATGAAGTGGAGAGGGTTACCTGTCCAAGAGCTCCCCCCTATAATGTTAGAAATGGCCCATGAAAGGGGGGGAGGGGGAATATGATAGGTGTACCTTATACTTTGGTCTTTAAAAATTCCCATTAATAAATGTTATTTTGATGTTGGCAAAGAATGTTTGTGTCTAATCTGCTTTCCATGTTTATGTGCAAAAAGACTAATTTATTTTTGTTTTCCTCAACAGTTTCCTTCCACGCCACAGGAATGGCAGACTGTGGCCTCCCACTTTGCCCAGCGGTGGGACTTTCCTAACTGCGGAGGGGCAATTGATGGGAAACACGTCCACATGGTCCCACCACCCAACTCGGGGTCGTACTATTATAATTATAAGGGGTTTAATAGTATTGTGATGTTGGCGGTGGTGTCGGCTAATTATGAGTTCCTGTATGTGATCGTGGGGAAGAATGGCCGGATGTCCGATGGTGGAGTCATCGCCCAGACGGAATTTTTCAGGCATCTCCAGAATGGCAGCTTGGACTTGCCACCTCCAGAAGAGAATGTGGAAGGACTTCCATTCGTCTTCCTTGCGGATGAAGCATTTGCGCTGGGGGTCCATCTTATGTGGCCATTCCCGATGAGGACCCTCACCCCGGACCAGAGGGTTTTTAATTACCGGCTGGCCAGAGCCAGAAGAGTGGTGGAGAACACATTTGAAATCATGGCCAGCCGGTTCCGCCTATTACTGACAACCATACATATGGCGGAGTATAAACTGAATCATATTATCCTGGCGTGCTGTGTTCTACATAACTTTTTACGTCAACATTCTGCCAACTATGCTGGCTCAGTTGGGCCTGAGGCCGGAATGATAAATGAAACAACCCTGACGGCGCTTGAAAGTGGCCGTCCTGGCTTGCCTTCCCTGAGTGCCCGTGATGTCAGGATACCTAGAGTTCTTTGCGGGTAGGGGGGCCATCAATATGCCAGACAATGTGTGAAATCTTTATCAAATAAAAAAAAACAGCAAATCTTTGGTGACATTTATTGCTTGTGTTTTGTTTAGCTGACCCTGTCAGAAATGTGGTGAGTCGTGAAAATGGCGTGATTGTGTAACCTTACAAAGCACTGCTGGGTGTTATTTACTAAAGGCAAAGACACTTTGCACTACAAGTGCACTTGAAACTGCACTGAAACTGCACTTGTTGTGAAAAGTGGATTTGCCCTTAGGAAATAACACCCATTGTCACAGAAAGCAGCAATTAGAGCCCCACAAAAGTGTTGTAACGTTGAGACAATAATCCACACATTCTTGATTAACAATCTTTTTAATACCTGCACAATCACATGTGCATTTTGACAAGGTTTTTAAAACAAACCAACATGTTTGTTGTATAACAATTTTTGGGGTGTCAATTATAAAAAATAGAAATGTCCATTTAAGATAAAACAGGCATGTTTCCAAACAACCAGAAAGACACAAATCTAGAACTTACAAAGTTCACATTTGGTAGAACTTGAAGGCAATATCAGACATGAGTATTTAGGAACTGTGTTTGATATTGCGTTCAGATGGGGTGAATCACTCCTGGAAAAGCCAAATTTTGAAGATGCACACCAATTTACGAATGTCAACACGTGCGACCTGCCATCATGGGGGATCAAGGGACGTGTTTTGGGGGAGCAGCCCCTTCCTCTCAACTACTTTATTATTGAGGAAGGGGTTGCACCCCCAAAATGCTTCCATTGATCTCCCGTGATGGCAGATAGCACATGTTGACACACTGTGTGCATCTTCAAAATTTGGCTTTTCTAAAAATCGCTAAAACATTTTTAACATTGTAGCACACCATAAAACAAAGGGCTTTGGAGGGGTTTTAAACTCTCCCCAAAACATCAATGATGTTCTTATTTTTTTTAATAACATCATTGATGTTTTTCATGATGTTTTCCAATGCAACATAAACCCCATGATCTCCCCAATCAGGACCTGGGCACGTTCAGAGGTGAAAGGATCTGGATCCACAACATCACGATCACCTAAAAAGAGAGGAACCAAAAATAAAAACATGTATTATAAATATGCCGGCATCCATCTCTTACCTGGCTTTGGGATATTTCCCCTTCTTCCAGAGGTGGGGGGTCTCTGGTCTCCTCGGATGAGGGGTGTCCTCCGAGTCGTTTCTTCCCTATGTAAAAAAAAAAAATGGTATACTTAGCACACAGATATTTGTAAGGCAGAACTATAAATATGAAACATTGCTTGGAAGTGGGGTACAATTGTCTATTTTGGCAGAGTTCCAAGATGTAGCATTTTCAATGTCCTTTGTTAAGCTTCAATACTTTACCTGTTTTGTACAAGCTTCACAGATGGAGACACCCCTTTTGTATACACTGGATCACCTGTGTGGGCCCCCTAATAAAAAGGGTGTTCTTGTGTCCCACATTAGTGCTCCAGTGTCCAGATGTTTAAACAGCTGCTGAGTGTCCTCTCCTTACACAGAATTTAGTTTGCATTTCTAGTAACAAACCCATCTACACAACCAAATTAGTTTCAGACAAGTAGGCCCTCAAAAATGTGGCCAAATGCATATGGCCAAAACAATGGTGTTTTATAGGCCTAAAGAAAAATGTTGGATACGAACGAATAATGTGCCAATGAATATGAAAGTTGCCATTTTAAACTGTACAACAGTTCCTAAAAGCACATGGAGTAGCACAAACGTAATAAACAGAAAAAGAATAGGAACACTGGACAACTACTTACTTTTTTGCAGCACTCTCCGGATCTTTCTGTACTGCTCATGTTCTCGTAATTTGAGGTCTGACCACCGCTTCCTGAGCTGATCTTTCGATCGTCGTACCCTGAAATTCCGGTGAAGACTCTTGACCACTTTTGCCATAATCTTGGCCTTTCTGACATTGGGGTTGGGGTAAGGTCCATACTTCCCATCATAGTCGGCCCTCTTCAGGATGTCCACCATCTCCACCATCTCCCCAAAGGACATATTTGAGGCCTTAAATTGTCTCCTTCTGGATCTGGACGTTTCTGGCTCCGGGCTTTCCTCCTCCTCCTCCTCGTTGCTGTAATTAGCACGCACCTGCTGTGTGCTTTTCCCCCACTGCGCCGAATGAAAAGGGGCAGGGAATAGACTAGAAAGAACGTCAGGGGCGGGCGGAGTTACACGCATGCGCAGTGTGTATAAAGCGTAACACGCGTGCGTAGTACGTACGACCTGTGAGCGGAGGAAGGAGTATCAGAGGCGTCGATCGTGAGAACGAAGGTAAGATCTAATCTTGGGCCTATACTGCTTCTAGATTGAGGCTTATATTGTAACAAGATTAGGAGAGTTTTGCCTGACATTAGGGTTTGTCTTGTGTTGTGTCTTGCAGAGAAAATGGATGGCTTCAATGACCACATTTCCTCCCCCTGTTCATAGACAAATACAGGGAGCTGCCCTGTCTGTGGCAGGTGAGACATCCTCATTATAATAATAAACAAAAGAGGCAGGCAGCACTGGAGAAGCTGCTGGAGTTGGTGATACCGGTGGTCCCCACAGCAAACGTCCCCTGTTTAAAAACCAAAATTGGTGCCTGGGGAGCACTTATCTTAGGGAACGCAAGAAGGTCACGGATTCCCAGAGATCAGGAGCTGCAGCAGATGACATTTATGTCCCCAGGCTGTGGTACTATGAGAGACTGCGATTTCTGTCAGACCACACTGAAGTCAGGGAATCCCTCTCCACTCTTCCTTCTACTCTTCCTTCCACCCCAGCTGAGGCTTCCGATGTCCAACCTGGGCCTTCCAGCCAGGAAGAAGTGGAGGAGCCCAGCTGGAGCCAGGTATAGCATTGTTCTACAGATTTCTGGTCAATAAAGAAATTATGTTTCCTAGATGTTATTATTGATCACTAATTGCTGATTAAAAAAAGTGTTTTACATATCAATAGAGAGTAGTGGGCACCCAAAATTGGGACAAGAATGAAAAATGCTGGGCTCAGAATGATAGTCTGTTATATTTGTTAACATTCAATTTGCAACAGTCAGGAGGTGAAAATTGTGTGTGATTGATGAATTAAAAACTAAAACTATGTCCCTTTTTCATACACAGGAAGACCTCAGCCAGGAGGAGGCTGTGGAATGTGGCAACCAGGAGGAGGCGGGGGTTAGTGGCAGCCAGGAGGAGGCGGGGCTAAGTGGCAGCCAGGAGAAGCCTGGGACCAGTCGCAGCCTGACAGGTTCCTCCCCTCCGCCTTCCATACAAAAGAGCAAGGAAGGCGACTAATATGGAGGATTCAGCGCTCAGGCTGATTCAGGAGGCTTCTGCGTCCCTCAGAGCCTTACCCACTCCTGAAGAGGCCTTTGCCTGCATGGCTGCCACCAAACGGGAGGACATGCAGGATGGTCAATGCAAGCTGTGTGAGGACCTTCTGTATAAAGTCCTAAGTAAGGGGGTGAGTGGGGAACTAACACCCAATACCCACCTGAGTGAGTTGGCCCCTCCTCCTCCTCCCCCTGCCACAACTCCACCACCAGAGCCACAGCGTGGAAGGAAGCGTGGAAGGAAGACCAGAGAGTAATGGCCCTTGGTTCAGTCTGGTCTGACAAAAGATGCAGTCTCTTGTATGACCACAGCCTGGGGACACAGATGTCATCTGCTGCTTTCCTGGATCTCTGGGACTTCTGGACCAGACTGCACTCCCTTAGATATGGACTCCTCAGGCCACCAATTTTACTTGAAAATAATTGATGTGTGCCCTGGAGGTCCAAGGCTTCACCCATTTCTGCTGTTTCTCCAGCGTTGCCTCCCTCTTTGTTTAGTTATGAGCCCTTAATAAAGGAATTTTTTGTTCAATTATACTCGCCTATGTGTGTTTTCATTCAAAAAGGACAGTTTGTTTGTGAGTAGGCAGGTACATTTAAAAAATATAATGTGAAATTAACAAAAGACAACAACACCAAACAATCTCCTACAGATTAAATAATACAAGATATCAATGGTGTTTTGGTAACTTGACACACATAACACACACAAAAATTTTCTGGAGTAAAACACAACAAAAACAACAATAAAAACACAGCCTTGAAAAAAAAAAAAAAAACCCAAAAAATACAAAACCAGCCTGGAAGAAAACCAAAAAAATTGAAAAACAACCAAAAACAAATTTGGTCAGATGTGACAAATCTAAATATATTAAAGGGAATCACAATAAATAATAAAGAAAGAAGTTTGTGATAAGTCTGTGTGAATATGAGCAGCAAAACTACTTCATTCTTCTCACATTATAAAGAAGAAGAGAGTGCGCTGTATTAAACTATTTTTGACATTGCAGCGTGACGAAAGTGCTGTATCCATTCCGAACGCTAATTTTACCCGACCGAGCTGTTCCGTCTCGGAATTTCTGCTGAGCATGCGTGGCACTTTGTTCGTCGGAACAGGTCACACACGATCGGAATTGACGCGATCGGATTTTGTTGTCGGAAAATTTTATAGTGCCCTGGAAGACGTGATGATGTCACGAAACGCGTAGGGCGGAGCCAGACGACGTGCTGACGTCACCCCCAAGCGATTTACATTCCAGTAGGACGGGTCTGTCCGAGCTCTGGTGGCCATGGAGCCGGACTTAAGGCTGTCTTATCCATTTACACTCTGTAAGTGCGCATTTGTATTATCTTTTAATTTTTAATAAATCAAATCAGTTTTACACTATGTGAGCCCCTTTATATTTTATGGTATCTATGCCCCGGGTTGTTGGAGTTGCTGAGGATGTGATGACCCCTGGTGGACACCGCTGGCATTTTCCATTTCTTGGCTCCTAAAGATTCCTGCTTGCTGTGACCCTCTGTGGTGGGGGGTCATGGCCTTCTGGTAAGGAGTAACCCCTTCCATTTTTGGTGGTGGACCCCTCGCTGCTGTCACAGAATTTCATCAATTTCACTTGGATGTTTTTTTGTATATTGTTGGTGGTGTGGACTTTTTCATGACACTAAATTGATGTTTCATCTAAATGGTTTTTTTCACTATCACCATATGTTTTTTTTGCACATGGACTTATTTTCATTTATGATCACTATATGAATTTTGCTTCACTGTGAATTATCTATTATGCTTTATTAGTATAGCGCAAACCCCTTATTTTCCTTACGTTTTTCCACAATTGATGTTTTTGTGGGGATTGCTGCTTTACATATTATTTGATTCTTATTTTGTTTTTAGCGCAGTTTTTTTCACTATTTTTCATTCCGAACGCTAATTTTACCCGACCGAGCTGTTCCGTCTCGGAATTTCTGCTGAGCATGCGTGGCACTTTGTGCGTCGGAACAGGTTACACACGATCGGAATTGACGCGATCGGATTTTGTTGTCGGAAAATTTTATAGCCTGCTCTTAAACTTTGTGTGTCAGAAAATCTGATGGAAAATGTCCGATGGAGCCCACACACGGTCGGAATGTCCGACAACACGCTCCGATCGGACATTTTCCATCGGAAAATCCGACCGTGTGTACGGGGCATTAGCGTTAGCAGAGATCAGGCCTGATTCTGCTAATGCTGCAGTTATGTGTGCTGTGTTTTGTAAAGTGACAGTGATCTACTGATACTGCACTTTGGGTGGGCTGGACTGGGTGGAGGGGCTAAATGCAGGTGCTGGCAGGTGTCTGGGCTGATCCTGCTAACGTCGCATTTTTGGGAACACTATACTACTGGGGACAGATCAGATCTAATCAGATCAAAGATATTGATCTGTTCAAACACTATACTAGTAAGGGAGGTGTATGGTGTGTGTGTTATCGCTACTGGCAATCAAGGGGTTAAAATATGATGCTGTCTGGGATTGACACTGACACTAACTGACCCCAGCACCTAACTTATGTCACCTGTGACGCTAATACGGTGATCAGAAAAGAGATCTGTACACTATACTAGACACAGTGACAGGAAGTGAAAGTGTTAACTGGCGGGTGATCAGGGGGATAAAACTTTATTAGGGAATATGCGGCAGGTACCCTGATGCTATGCAAGACTGACGGTGACTCTAACTAGCTAAGCAGCGTCACCTGTGACACTAAATACAGTGATCAGAAAATAGATCTGTACACTATACTAGTGACACTGTGACAGGGAATGAAAGGGTTAACTTGGGGGTGATTAAGGGGTTAAACCTTTATTAGGAAATATATGGGGGTACCCTAAACCTACCTGGGTCTACCACTAACTGCCACTAACTGCCCTAATGCTGTTTAGCGTCACAAGTGACACCAGTACAGTGATCAGTGAAAAATAAGGAAAATGCACTTGGTGACACTGTGACAGGGAGTGAAAGGGTTAACGGGGGGAGATGGCAATCAGGGAGTGATCAAAGGGTTAAAAGTGTGCCTATGTGTACTGGTGTTAGTGTAGTGCTTGGTGTACTCACAGTAGATGTCTTCTCCTCTCACACTGGAAACGAAAAGGCTTCAAGAGGGGAAATGACATCACTTCCTCTGCCTGTGTTTACATTACAAAAGCAGAGGACAGTTTGTCATTCTCCAGAACCGATCAGCAGGTCCAGGCCAGAAATCATTGGCCTGAGCCTGTAGACTAATGGGTTTTAAAGTGGCACTACGATTCACGCAGGAGAGTAACCTTGCCGCAGAAAGCCTTTTATCCTAAACAGCAGTCTTCAGCTACAGTTTCTCCTTATAAAAGGGGTTACTGTTTCGCATACAAGGAAAATCAGTGTAAGTTTGAAGGGGGGGGGGGTCATGCAGCTGTCATTGCTCAGGACCTCATCTCTTACTTAAATGTTTTAAAAGGAGTGCCAATTTTCATGGTCAAAGAGATAACCTGGCCAAAAGCTTACACTCCGGTGAATTTGCCAAGCATGCAGCAATAGCTGGAAGTGTACCCTGATCAGGAGACAGCCGAGTTTTTAACTGATGGCTTTTCTAGGGGTTTCCCTTTACCTGTATTTAAAGGAAATGGATATGTATTAGTGAACAATTTAAAATCCGTTAAGAACTTTTCTTTTATTGTCAGGGAAAAATGTCATGGAGAAATTAGGGCAGGGAGAATAGCTGGACCATTTAGTACCCCACCATTTCCAAATTTCAGAATATCGCCCTTGGGGATTGTTCTCAAAAAGGAGCCAGACTCATTCCATTTGATCCATCATCTCTCATTCTCTAACGGTTCTTCATTAAATGATGAGATTGATGAATGTCTATCATCTGTCCCTTAATGCACTTTTGAGGATGCCATATATCATATTAGAAAAGTAGTAACTAATGCGCAAAAACCACACTAATTGATAAGCTAGACAAGGAGCCGCCAACATAAACCAGTGTACTCACATAACTCAGATAAAATATGTGTGTTCACGCTTGATTCGGCCCTTTGGGGGCCGCTACTACAGGTGAGAGGCTGGGGGAAATGGTTGCAGCACAACAGAACAGGACTGGATAAATACTTTTTTGAGACACTTGCTGCCACTGCACTTGCACTTTCTCTACCCATAGAAGATTTCTTCCTGCTGACATTAGGAGTCGCATTGGGAGTCGCATTGCATGCTTCTTTGGACTGCACTTTATATACTTTCCACCTTTTATGATTACCATTCCGTTTTATGTTATTATGTGTCAATAGTTCACATTGATTACACTTTACTTGTCTGGACATATTATGCTATTACGTGGCATTGTTCACATTTTTGTATTTACTATTTTGGTTTTTGCACATTATTTCCTCATTGTGTACACATTGCACTTTCGTGGATCATTTATATATTGTCTTTGCACATATCCACTTATGCATTGATCATTTATTTAGGTCATAGATCATCCATTATTTCAATTTTCTTTATTTTTATTGTTTGGTTTTTTTAGTTATTGCACTTAGACTGAGGTAGCGCCACATATTTTTAATATATATCATATTAGGACATTTGGACCAATAGACAAAATGGGGCTCCTTATGGCTTTCTTCCAACAATGCTTTCTTTTTGCCATTCTTCCATAAAGTCCAGATTTGTGGAATGCACGTCTAATAGTTGTCCTGTGGACAGATTCTCCCACCTGAGCTGTGGATCTCTGCAGCTCTTCCAGAGTTACCTCTGGCCTCTTGGCTGCTTCTCCGATTAATGCTCTCCTTGCCCAGCCTGTCAGTTTAGGTGGACGGCCATGTCTTAGTAGGTTTGCAGTTGTGCCATACTCTTTTCATTTCTGGATGATGGATTGAACATTGCTCTGTGAAAGGTTCAAAGCTTGGGATTTTTTTTTGTAACCTAACCCTGCTTTTAACTTCTCCACAACTTTATCCCTGACCTGTCTGGTGTGTTCCTTGGCCTTCATGATGCTGTTTGTTCCCTAAGGTTCTCTAACAAACCTTTGAGGGTTTCACAGAACAGCTGTATATATACTGAGATTAAATTACACACAGGTGGACTCAATTTACTAATTGACTTCTGAAAGCAATTTGCTCCACTAGATTTTAGTTAAGGGTATCAGAGTAAAGGGGGCTGAATACAAATGCACGCCACACTTTTCAGATATTTATTTGTAAAAAATTTTGAAAGCCATCTACCATTTTCCTTCCACATCACAATTATGTGCCACTTTGTGTTGGTCTATCACATAAGACAACTTTCACATTTTTGGTTGTGCAGTAAAATGAAAAAATGTGGAAAATGTCAAGGGGTATGAATACCTTTTCAAGGCACTGTAGTTCCAACATTGTCTGTGTGCAGTACAACATTTTGACAAATTTGATGCTTTTCTGAGCTAAATACTGTTTCTCTGGTACTTGACTTTTATTGTGTAACAGATATACGGTAGTATATTATACCTGGAGTAATCATCTATAAAAGTAAGAAAATATCTTTTTTTCCTGGAGTCACTTGTTTTCATTGGACCGCAAGTCCAGAGGTTTCTTGGCTCTGCTGTTACTCTGCTTTGGAAAGGCTTTTCTTGTAATTTTTCCTTTTATGCAGCTGATGCATTTCATTGTTTGATCACATGGACTATTTTTTTATTCCACTTGCATAGTCATTCTCAGTTAATTTCCTTTTCAATATTTTTATTGAGAATTTTAAGAGCAGAGTACAAATAATCATTACACAATCATTGTCTTATGATCTGGGCCAACTTGACCCTATCATGAAGGAAAAAGACGTAGTTAGTACATCAGCAATAAACACAAAACAAGAAAAAAGAGAAAAAAACAAAACTGTATAAAACTGAATACAACAGCACAGCTAGGGATCTTGAATACCTTTAAGTTAAACAGCTATTGAGGATGATTCAGAGATCCATAAGGAACTACCTCGTCAAACAATGTAACTAAGATGTTTAGGTTGAGGGTGCAAGAAGGGGACAATGGGATTTGTACCTGGAAAGATTGGGAGAGTCAGTCTTATAGAAAGTGGGCACCAGGGAGCTTCACGGGTCACCCCTTTGGGATCTCACTGCGACCCATTTAGCTCTTGCTGGGCCCTTTGAGCATCTCCCAACTTCTCTCCCTCATATATATGAAGGTGTACCCAGAACCCGTACACAGGCTCCTCGAGAGGAATCCTTCTCGCTTGTCGAGGTTGCCTCTATTCCTTGTGTTCAATAACAGGTGTCAGCCCCTGATGTCCCTTCGCATCAGGGGTTTACCTGGTAGGGGACGGATAGGAGAGAAGAGAAGAATAGAAAGAGTGGGGGGAGGGGAGGGGGGACTGGGGAGGTCACCTCTAGTGGACGGGCAGTTTAGGGCAAAATATGGATATAGTGAGACCCTGGTGTAAGCCGCCCAAGGTTCCCATATGGCTATACTTTTGGGTCCTGTCTAGGAGCATTGCTGTCATTTGTTCCTGGGTCATTATCCAGGAGATCTTGTGTTTTGTTGCTTGGATAGAGACCCTGGGTTTCTTCCAGGCCCTTGCTAGGGATATTTTGGCTCCCAGTAACATAAAGAAGATTAAAGCTTGCGTATGTTTGTGAATGTTGTTAATTCTATGGTTCAGCAGCGCTATTTTAGGGTCTTGGGGGATCGTGTCTTAGTGACTTTTCGAACTAGAACAAAGAAATAGTTCCAGAACCTGCGGATCCGTGGACACGTCCACCAAATATGATGGGTGGTACCTAAGTGACCGCAACCCCTAAAGCATAGAGGGGAGGCATCTGGATAATTCTTCGCTAGTCTTGTGGGGACATAATACCACCTGGTGAGTAACTTGATATTTGCTTCTATTAAGCCTGTGTTCAAAATACCTTTTTTAAGAGCGTCTGAAGGAGTAGAACCAATCCTCCGAGTTCAGGTGGAGGTCCAGTTCAGACTTCCAGGCTCGGGCATAGGCAGGCTTTGTCTTGTTCAGTGCTAGTGGGGCATAAATGAGTGAAATACCACCCCTCTGATCCATGAGATTAGAGCACCACTGTTCATAGATGGTGGGGTTGGGGGGGGGTTGGGGGGGCGATCTATCCATCCAGAGGGAGTGGAGGAAATGCCTGATCTGGGAGAGACCTAACCGCTCCCTGTCAGGCATCTCAAGTTTGCTTAGGCAATCTCCTAGGGAGATAGGGCCCGATGAGGTAAAGAAATGCCCTATTCTGAATAAGATGTGTCCGCATTTGTGTGCCTCCCTATGACAGTGGGCACCTCCTGTGCTCACATGTCAGCCATCCACACATGGTGTTGGGGGCGGAGCCTCCTGGGCTCTTCCGCGGTAAAATTGGAGGTCAGGCATGGCTTGCATTTCATTTCATTCTTCATTGAGGACACACACAGCTGTGGAGGTTGTCTGCTGTGTCTCATTACTCTTACATTCAAGATATTCACCACACTCAGGTATTTACCATTTTCACCTTTTGATACTTGTTACATTTAGGCACACTTGTATACCTCATACATAGCTTTATTCATTTTATTTTATTCATTTACTTTTATTCAATTTTTTAATCATTTTTGAGCACCTATTTTTATTTATTTTGGATTTTTGTTATTGCACATCTCGCTACACTATCACAGTCCACCCCTCTTTCCTCTCCATCTTTTTCATTTTGTCACTTGTTAGTATCCCTCTGCTATCCTATGTTTTCCAACATCTCCATGTCCCTACCATCCTTGGCCCAGGCCTTTTTCTTATTTATACATATCTGTATGCCATTACTCATTGATTTTACTTTACTACTTTAGATGCCTGACAAACATACTCCTGTTTATAGCCTATACTCTTTATGGACTAACAAGGTTTCTAGGGATACATCACTACCCTACTATTACACAATCACAGTCCACCTCTTTCACTTTTTTCTTTTCTATCTTTTCATCTGCTAGTATCCCTCTGTTATCCTATGTTTCTTACCATCTCCATGTTCCCTACCATCTTTGGGTCAAGGCCTCTCAATTTGTGCATATATATCTTTATGCTAATACTTATTGATTCTATTTTTACTACTTTAGATGCCTGACAAACATACTTATGTTCACAGCCTATACTCTTTATGAACTAATGAGGTCTCTAGAGTTACATCACTACACCCATGCCATGCCTGCTCGCCGTTTGGCCCCTGGTGGGGTCCCATCTGACTTCGCCCCCTCAGCTCCCTGGTGAGGCACCTGCTGCCGCTATCTTGGAGCCACACACCTGTAGCCATGGTCAAGCTCAGTGGTGAGTATGGGGACCCATAACCCCTCCTACCCTGAACTAATACAGTGCCATTTTGCCAACTATATACTTTTGTATTTTAGGTACAATGTTACACACATCCACCCCTGAAGAGCGAGCTGGATCTCGCGAAACTAGTCGGGTAGTATGATGCCCGTGTACTATGACTGCTATTACAATCATGTACCAATATTTTCTTGTTTATATATCTTTTTTGGCAACTGTTGGTGTTATCTATGCATGTAAACAATTTTACTTGAATAAACCATATACTGTATTTACTACTGTTATATTTACTGGCGGAAACGGTACCCACTTCATTTAAAGTCCCAGGGCGAATCCTTTGTTTTACTAGATGTTATAGGGATGGAAGTGTGTTACTGGGGACACCAGAACTTTCTCTTTTTTCTTTATTCTGAATAAGCCTTTATTCAACCACCATCTAAAGACTTTAATATTCATCCCCGGTTGGAAGTTTTGGTTATGGAATAGGTGAGAAAGAGGTTTTAAAGTTGAGATTAAGGAGGTTTGATTGTGTAGGGCGTCTGACAGGGACACTGAGAGGGAAAGGGTAGGGGCCTTATTTTTGGCGAGCACCACAGTAGGTAATCTATCGTGTGGTGGGGAACCGCATGTCTCTCTAGTGTAAGCCAGTCAGGCTTTGGTCCCCTAGAGTATACTATAGATAGTTGAGCTAGTTGCGTCGCTTGATAATACCACCCTATATTTGGTAGGCCCAGCCCCCCCTGATTTTTATGTCTGAAAAGGATATCTCTAGAGAGACGGCGACCCCTCTAACCCAAGACAAAGGCCACTATTTTAGACTGAAATTTGGCAATGTCCTTTTTTGGAACGGGAATTGGAGGGATCGGAACAGGTATAGAATCTGTGGCATCAGGGTCATCTTTACCATGTTTATCCTGGACAGATCACATATAGCCCAGGTTTTGAGGTCATCCTCCAATTTCCGAAACATCGGAGGGTAGTTAGCTTTGTAAAGTTTATTAAGATTGTCTGTGAGAGTAATCCCTAAGTACGGTATCGAAGTGGAGGCCCAGGTGAAGGGTAGATTGTGTTTTAGTTGATTAAGAAGAGGTGGAGGGAAAGAGGTGGAGGGATTGAAATGTCAAGCGCTAGTGACTTTTTGGTATTAATGGAGAGGCTTGAGACTTTGCTGAATTGTTGGAACGTTTTGAGGAGGACAGGTATGGAGACCAGGGGAGATGTTATGAATAATAACATATCGTCCACGAACAATGCGCATTTATGTTCTTGGGTACCACTTGAGACCCCCTTGATGTCCGGATTTGATCTGATGGCTATGGCTAAGGATTCAATGGCAATTGCGAAGATCAGCGGCAAAAGGGGACAACCTTGTCTGGTGCCTTTTCCAATGTTTATGCTTTCTGAGTAATGACCCCTAAGTCTAACGTGCGCATTGGGGGTAGAATAGAGTGAGCGAATGGTCCCCATAAAATGGGGGCCAAATCCCCATCTCTCCAGAATTTCAAACAGGTAAGGCCAAGCAACAGAATCAAAGGCCTTCTCCAGGTCTATTGAGAGTAGCATCCCAGCTTGTGGAGGGCCTCCATCCCATTGGGATTTCAATAGGGAAATTATATCTATAGCTCTTCGCACCTGATCAGGGCCCTGCCTCCCCGGGATGAAGCCCACCTGGTCTTTGTTTATACACTGCACTACGAGGCTAGCCAAAATTTTTGTCATGATTTTGATATCATTGTTTATAAGCGAGATCGGGCGGTAGTTTCTGACCTCACTGGAGTCCTTCCCTGGTTTTGGGATTACTGAGATAAAGGCAGCGTTGAGATCTCTGTCCAGGGGGGGCTCCATCCCGTAGTGAGTTAAAGAATCGTGTCAGGTAGGGGGCCAAACTTTTTGTAATAACCACTAGAGAAGCCATCAGGGCCCGGGGCTGAGCCTTGTTTAAGTAATTTGATAACGTCCATAACCTCTGCTTCAGAAAAGGTCTCGTCTAGGAGCTCTCTATGGTTTTCAATAAGTTTAGGTATGGGGAGGTCTTTCAGGAAGGCCTCTATGTTGGAAGGCGAGGGAGGGGAGCTGTTTGTATATAGATTTTGGTAAAAGGTTTGGAAGATCTTCATGATGTGAATGGGGTTCTGGGTTAGATCCCCTGTCGCTATTCGGATTTTTGGGGTAGAGATGGACCGTGTCTTGGGACACAATCTAGTCACTAGCTTGGCCCCTATTTTTTTTTGATTGATAGTAGAACCTGACTCCTGTCCAACGTAGATGCTTTTCAGCAGAAGTGGTTAGGGCTCGGTTCAGTTGGATGCGCGCCAAATCTAGTTTGGAGAGGGATTCCGATGTCGGGCTGCGTTTGTGTGCCTTACTAGCGGCCAGGAAGATGTTCATGAGTTTTTGGGTATCCGCCTTTCTCTCCCATTTCAGTTTAGAGGCTAAATGGATCAGACTCCCCCTCACCACCGATTTATGCGCCGCCCAAAGCGCCGAGGGTGAGACCAAACCCGTGTCATTAGTTTGGAAATATTCCTTAATCAATGTCTCTAGCAGAGTGCAGTGTGCCGGGTTGCTCAATAAAGATTCATTAAGTCACCACTTGTAGGTCTGTTGGTCTGTTGTACTCCCTGTGTACACTCCATTGTCAAGGACATTATAGAGTGATCCGATAGTGAGGTGTTCTTAATTTGGGACTCTATTGCAAGGGGGATCGAGATAGCTGGTAAGAAAATGTGATCTATCCTGGCATAGGTCTGGTGTGGGGCCGAATAGTGGGTGTAATCTTTTGTTCGTGGATTGAGTTCTCTCCAGATGTCTACCAACCCTAGTGCGTTTAGTTGTTTAGCTCTTTTGAGGCTCTGTCTAAGGGGACGTCTGGCCACGGATCCTCGTGCACCAGATTTATCAAGGAAGAGATGTTCGAGTCCCCACCCATAACCACTTTTCCCCTAAAGAGTGGGCTCGATTTAGAAAACATGTTCTCAAAGAATTTCCCTTGACCCTTGTTGGGGCGTAATAAGAGAGGAAGGTGTAAGCCTCTCTGTCTATTGTGCCCGTGGTCATCAGGTATCTGCCATCTGGATCCCTGACGACCTCAGACACTGAGTAATTAACTCCCCTGGAAAAGCTTATCGCCACCCTTCTGGTTTTGCTCTCAGCATTAGCCAGGTAGAAGTGTGGAAACTTTTGGTGGAGAAAGGTCGGATTATATGAGGAGGGGAAATGTATCTCCTGAATGAAGATGATATCCGCTTTTAGACTGTGGTATTGGTGGAATAGTTTGCGCCCTTTTGATGGGGGAGTTTAGCCCCTGGACGTTGTGAGAGAGGATCAGCAGTTTACATGGTACCTTAGCGGGTTCTGTCATGGATCAGAGAGGTGGGGGCACTGTAAGGAAAATGGAAGCTTACCCCTGGTGGTCAGGTTATCCGAGCAGATAGTGTGTTGGGAAGGTTTCTGCTGCCTTGAGCCTGAGAGTCGGTGCCGGGCCCTCCCCTGGACGATCATGGATCTGAGGTGACCTGTTAAGTGGGAGAGAGAATGGGGGTGGAAGGGGAGGAACAGGACAGGGAAAGAAGAGCATGTTAGATAAGTCTTGTACATATCGTTACATTGAATAAGACTAGGGGAGAAGGTGTTGCCACCCTCATCCCCTGAGTCCAGGGAGAGTGATTTTCCTCAGCCCTGGAAATTTCAGAACGTTTCCGAGAGGCTTGTAGCATCCTCACGAAAAGCGGTTGAAGCATATGGCAGCCATTCCGATCCGCCCACCCTAAAAGCATATTGTAACGAGCCCTTGCTCGCTCGATTCCACTCTTCCGACACTCCTCTGCGGCTATAGAATCAGATTGCAGATCGCAACATATGATGGTTCGGTCATCCGATGGTCCGGGACTATAACTACAGCTATGTGCCGTTCTAATCCAGTTGTGTAGCTCAGAACAAACACCAGGCAGGCTGTATGTAAGTTCAACCAGGAATCTCTTTTATTGAAAAATACAGGCTCTTTTATACACTAAAAGTGGAGGTGGATACCTCCGGCTCATATTACTCTGAACATACACCTGTGACCAGAAACCTAATTAACATGGGCTAATTAACTAATCCCTTTAGACAGTCTAGATGAGTCAGACATGACCTTTAGGCCAGACTGTCGGTCTTGTAGCTCAGAAAACACAATCAACATTATCACAAATCAACACAGACTCTTCTTCACACAATAGCAGAGGTAATTAACACAAACAACAATGGGGATCTAATGACTCTTAGATAGTAGACTTATTTACAATACACATTCTAGCAGGCAACAGACAGACAGGTGGCTGGAATTGACATCAGCCACTATTCCAAGCTTCATGACAATCCAGTATTCCAAGGTTCATGACACATATAATACTTCCTTATCTAGCCTCTAGCAGAGCACAGGCCTTCTAGAACATAAACAGTATAATCTGCAAAAACAAAACAAAAAATGTAAAAAAACCCGAAGAGGGGGGAGAGGAGTTAGTACTTTACAACTTCTGACATTGAAGGTATCCTCAGGGTTACCTAGGATCCATACCTCCCAGGGACCCCCAAAACACCCCCAGGCCCCTCCCTAAACCCCCTGTCAAACCATAAAAGTGTCCCTGAAATTCGGTAAACAAATATATAAGTATTGCAGTGTATGCATAAATTGCGTACACCGTGGCAAGGCCTCGGGGAAACTTTACAAAGTGCCAATAAGTGCCAAAAAGGGGGGGAACCAAAATGAAAAAAAAACAAGGGGGATAAACATTGCTAAAGGCTCAGGTGGGAGCAGTTCCTGTGGGAGCTGGTCAAAGTGGAATCACAGGTGTCATCAGTTGGGCTGTTAAGGGTGACATCCATCCTTGGCCTCTTGACTTGTTGTTTCTGCCAGACTGACGAAATTGGGCTAGGAGGAGAAGGTCACTTGACTGATGAGGATCCTTGTCCTGTGGACTGGTGTGGCATTTCCTGGGAAGTGAGGCCTAGCTGAATCAGAAGTCGCTCACCTTCAGCGAAGGAGGAAAAGCCATAGGGTTTATTCTGGAAGGAAAAGTTCAGGCGAAAGGGGAAGGCCCACCTGTATGTAATTTCTTTTTGTGATAATATTAGTAGCAACGGTTTAAGGGACTGTCATTTTTGGACCGTGAGGGGGGAAAGGTCCGCAAAAATCTGTATTTGATGCTCCCTAATAGTGAGCTCGCCCGTGCGGCTCTCATTACTTCTTCTTTTACCGAGTAATAGTGGGGCTTCACAATAATATCCCTGGGGAGCCCATCTTTTCTCAAAGGCTGGAGTGCTCTGTGTGCTCTGTCTAGCTCCAGTTTGTGATCAGGGATATCCGGGATAAGCTTCTTGAGGTGCATGTGAACTGCCGGCTGGATTTCCTTCATAGATTCAGGGAGGCCTCGGATCCTAAAATTGTATCGGCGAGACCTATTCTCTAGGTCATCGATTTTAAAAAGGGCCACATCAAGTTGGTCTTGTATGACCTGGATTCTGGCTGTGTTCTGATTGATCCTGGCCACTGACTGGTCTGTTTTCTGCTCAATTTGTTCAATTCTCAGGCCTAGGTGTTGGAGGTCAGCCTGTATGGCAGTGGTGATTTGTGTAGCCGTCTGAGCAAGTCCCCTGGCTAGCATTGTAGAAAACACCTCCATTAATGCTGGGAGATCTGTGGGTGGTGGATGAGGTGTATGTCGCTCCATCACAGAATGATCAGGGGTGCACAGCATGTCGTTCAGGAAGGTGAGGTGTAAATCCCCCACGGTTCTCCCTATCAGGGATTCAGTGGAGGCTGGTGAGACTGGGGGCATGAAGGGTGAACACACTGTGGCCATCCCTATTCCAGAAATGGAGGCTGGCCTCTCGTCCTGGTCTGCGATGGAGTTCTCAGGCTCCTGAATCAGTCTCTGTGTGTGTGAGGTCGCGGCTGTCATCTTGGACCGGCCCGATAGGAGAGATGTCTCCTCCAGCTGTTTGGACAGGTCTCTCCTTGTGTGACACCCGCTCATCTGGATGTTCCCGGGAGCCTCCCCGAGTGATCCGCTGTGGAACCGGCCCGGTCCGGGCACTGCAGTTAATTTCTTTATTATGTCAATGCTTCTGTGCCCAAATCGGCTGTGCCATGTGTGAATGCAGTTGAAATGTTTTCCTCCTTGGCAGTATTAACCACCCCATTGCAGTTCAGCCGATACAGTTTATCTGTAGTTTTAGCCTTTGCAAGTAAGATATCCCCTTTTGTAATGGCACACGTCATCTTGTAAGGTCACTACATTGCCTTGTTTTATTAGCTTCTTCACTGACAAAGGATTAGTTTCAAGAGCAGGGACATAAAGGACATTTTTGACAGATATCTTTCTGGTGACACTCTGGGAACTAAGAGTAAAGAAAACCATTTCCTATTCCTTCTCATTCTATTATTTGCCCATGAGCTCTGGTGTTTTTTTCTGTTTTACTCTGATCAAGGTGAATAATTAAATTTCTGTCATTTGTCATGTGACTCATAGCACCTGAATCAACACATTATGCCTGTAAATATGAGGTGCAACTTTTGGATTGAAAAACATATTCATGGCGCATGCACGGACTCTGAGCGAGATGGACATGCCTGCTTAGAGCTCTGCTCCAGGAAGAACTTCACCAGAACTCACGGCCATGCATCGGCTCCCTGAACTGCACCCAACGCCTTCTCTAATTGCGGGCAGATCGTCGCTTGCACAGCCATGGTTTTTGGAGGCTCCAAAGTGGTGGTATACTCCAGAAACATTAAGGACTCCCTGACCAGGCCTCCCAGACCTTCCAAGATGGTGCCTGCTTCTTCCTCCCTGCCCAGCATGCCGCACTCTGCCAACTCCTCACAGCATGCTCAGCTACCTCAGGTTAGTAACGATGACTCAGACTCTGACACAGGCAGCACACAGACAGTGGTCCATGCAGGCATATTCAAGCAGTTTGAACAAATGCTGCAAAAAGCCCTTAATCAGACTTCGGACCACATCACATACAAGCTGACTCATGAGATCAGGGAGTTAGGTCAGAGAACTGCTGAGCTGGAAGTGAGGGTTAATGACCTGGAGAACCACACTCAGGACTATATGGCAGAATTTGAGAACCTCAAGGAGTTAAACTCGGTGCTACTGTCCCGCTTAGAAGATCAGGAGAATAGGGACAGGCACTTAAATCTGCAAATCAGGGGGATACCAGAGACAATGCTAGATCTGCAAGCTACTATTATGGCCATGTTCCAGGAACTTCTACCTGGCATCCCTGTTGAAAGACTGGAAATGGACAATGTACACAGGGCCCTGGCCCCGTGCAAAACTAACGGTCTCCCCCAGGGACATAATAGCTAAATTTCACTACTACTGCATGAAGGAGCAACTCCTTGCAGCAGCCAGAGGGAAGGATGCATTGACCTTTTAGGGACACACATATATTTGCTGACATTTCCCCTCTTACAGTGGCAAAGAGACGCACCCTGAAACCACACCTCCAGATCCTACAGCGGCATAAGATCCCATTCCATTGGGGATTTCCTTTCTCTGTTCGCTTCACGCACCTGGAGACCAAATACATCTTCTGCACAGCTGAGGAGCTACTGTACAGACGGCCTTGCAAGATTTGGACCTGATGGATCATATCTCAAGTAGGGATTCTTCCTGCAGATGTTTGGCTTCTCGTTCCCTGCAGAAAACAGCTGCAACGGATCCAGCACATGCCTGTGGAACTCTACATAAGCGCGGTCTCTTTGACAACCCTGCAGCATCCACTGAGGACTCCATGGACTGATTCTGACTAGGTGACAAGTACCAACTTTAATGAATCCCCCTTTGTGTAATTTTTAGATTATGAAGATCGCCTCCTCAAATCAGCTCTCAACTCCCCCCCAACTTTTTTTCTTTTTTTTTTTCTGGTTTCCTATTGCAACCAGCTCCCTTCTCTTACCCTGCTTCTGTTAGTCTGGACTGTTGCCAGCCAAAGTTCAAAGTTTTATTGATCATAATTGAAGCTTCATTGCTCACTGTTGGTTAAGAGTGTGGACTTCTATTTTAAGGGGTTCCTGGCCCTCAGGGCCTATAGCATAAATTTAGTAAGCTTGTCCCCTTCAAAGTGAGCTAAGTGACCTGTGACCCATGTCACGTACCTTTAACCTCCATTACACTTTTTGAGGAAGCCCCTGCTCCATTGACTATGTTTATTTACGTTATGTTTGGTCTATGCCTCAGCCTCACTCCTCGGTTAATTTTAAACTTAGGTGGCGGGTCCTCCTAGACCTCCTTTAGTTCTTTTTTTTTTTTCAAATAGTTTTTATTGAGTTTTCACAGAGTATACATGTGATATAACCATACATCAGCAAAATGTTCAAAAATACATGAAAGGACTAATACAAGGTTATTGCATGGTCCGAGTTACCTTGAAGTTATCATAAGCATATTATCTCCATAGGTGTACATATACTCCGGCAACATAGATAAAACTGTCGGGAGGTGGAAGGAAACATAAGACATAGGAATAAGAAAGTTGGAGAGGGATGGGAAAAAGATAGGAAAAAGGTGGGAGGGGGAGGGGGAGGGAAGGTTTTTTCCTGGTCTGACCTTCTCGTAAACATAATATATATAGTTATAGTAAGGTGAGTTTATCTCAAAGATTGTTCAGCCTTTATTACCTTTAAACCATGTTGTCCATATTTTCCATTGGTTATCAAACTTTTCCTTTTGACCACTTCTACTAGCTAGTAGAGATTCATATACTTAGTGAGTCTGGGTGATTGTAAGGACTTCGGACACGTTTGGTGCTTTGTCTGTTCTCCAGTGTTTGGCTATTAAGGTTCTAGCTACTAGAAAAATGTGGGTGATCACAGTTCTAAATTCGGGTGGAAACAATTCTATACCTATATTTCGTATTGCCAAACTTGGCTTTGGACGGGTCAAGATCCCTGTGATAGTTAAAAGTGACCGAAAGATAGAGTTCCAGAAGCTGGTTAAATGTTTACAGGTCAAGAACATATGTAGCAAGTTGCCTATTGAACCACAATTTCTCCAACATAGTGGAGAGCTGTAATTTCCAAACTTGGAGACTCTATATGGGGTGAGGTACCATCGAAGTGCTATCTTTTGGGACAGTTCCCAGTGGTTAGCGCATCTGGATGCTTTATATAGTGATCGAAATGCGTGTTGCCATTGAGCATTCGTAATATGTATTCCTAGGTCTGATTCCCATTTTTTATAAGGTGGGGATTTTATGAACTCTAATTTATGTTGGAAAAGATTGTATAACAGAGAGATGCCTCTGGGTGGAGTTGGTTTCTTGGTGAAGTATTCCCACACTTCTTTTGAAAGGTAAATATGATAAGATTTGATGGTGCGTAGGAGGTGAGCTATTTGATTGTATTTGTATTGGTCGGTAGAGCAAAGATTGTACTGATTCTTAAGCACAGGAAAGGGGATAAGGGTGTTATCATGGTATAGATCAGCAACTGTTTTAATGCCTTTATCGTGCCAGTCTTTGATATATAAGATTTGGAATGGCATGAGAAAGAATTGCTATAGGTATAGGAATGTCCTTTTGATTGGGTTTTGGAGTTGGGACGTTGCATAGGTCCCTCCATGCTAAGACCAATGCTTGGATAGCAAGTGGTAGTTTATTAATGGGAAGGGGTCTCCAAACATCTAGTAGTAGGAGGCATTCCAGAGTACTAGACAGGATCAGAGTTTGTTCTATGTCGCACCACAAAGTTCTAGGTGTCGAGTCGAACCACTCTTTAAGTTGTGTGAGGATAGCTGCTCTATGGTAATCTTTAATATCAACTAGTCCCATACCACCCGCCTTTCTATATTTGACCAACAATGTTTTGGAGCATCTCGGTCTTTTAAGTTTCCAGATATAGCTAGAGAGCAGGGTGTTTAGTGCTTTGATGTATGTCTTGTGTATTGGGACCGGTAGGGTACGAACACATAAAGTATTTGGGGCAGGATTAACATTTTAAATGAGGCTAGGCGTCCTGTCCAAGTTAACTCAGTATTGGCCATTCTTTTTGTTTCCTTGGAGAGTTTAGTAATTAAAGCAGGATAATTGGCTTCTGCTAAATCTTGGGGATTTTTAGTTAGTGTTAGGCCTAAGTAGGTAATACTTTAGTTGCTCCAGGTATAGGGATAGGATGCAAGTAGTTTAGATTTTAAGGAGGGTGTTATTCCCAAATCTAGTATAATTGACTTTGTGAAGTTGACTTTGTAATATGAAAACTTGCTGAATTCGTTGAGGGTATCATGTGCATGTAGTAGTGATATATCGGGTGATGATGAGAAGAGAATAATATCGTCTGCAAATAAATTTATATTGTGGGCTTGTCCTTGTATGGCGAAGCCCGAGATATTGGGGTGAGTCCTAACTCTTTCTACAAGGGGTTCAATTAGTGGATTAAAAATGGAGGGAGAGAGGGGGCAGCCCTGCCTAGAGCCGTTAGATATAGTGAAGGTGTCTGATAATAGGTTAGAGGTGAAAACTTGTGCACAGGGAGAGGAATATAGAGCCAGTATGGCAGATAAAATGGGCCCATGGAAGCCAAACTTTTGTAGTGTGTGTCTCATATAGCCCCAATGGATCCTGTCGAATGCCTTCTCCGCATCCAAAGAGAGGAGCAGAGAAGGCATCCGACAGGACCGAGCGTATTGCATGATATTGATAACTCTCCTAGTGGCATCAGCAGCTTGTTTTCCCGCCGTGAAGCCTGATTGGTCAGATTTTACAAGAAAAGGAAGGATAGGAAGTAATCTATAGGCTAAGATTTTCGCATAGATCTTGACGTCAGTGTTGAGTAATGATATCGGCCTGAAGTTGGGCGGGGATGTGGGCTCTTTGCCAGGTTTAGGGATAGTCACAACGTAGGCCTTTAGCATTTCGGGGGGAAATGAGGCAGAGGACATCGCGGCTGAGAAGACCGCCTGCAAGGTCTGAGTTAGTTTGGAATAAAATGTTTTAAAATAGTCGTTGGGCAGACCATCTGGGCCTGGAGATTTACCCAATGGAAGTGTTCGTATCACTTTCTGGATCTCAGACTCTGTAATAGGGGCATTAAGGTATGCTATTTGTGATTGTGAGAGAGAGGGAAGTTTAAGTTTGGACAAAAAGATCTGTATGCTTTCCTCTGTTGGTTGTGGTGTGTTGGGGTCTTTATTTAGATTGTATAGTGTTGAATAGTATTCAGCAAAAGAATTAGCTATTTCTTTAGGGTTGTATATTTTATGTTTATCTTTTGGATGGAGTAAAAATGGAATTTTAGATTTAGTCCTGGCTGTTTTGAGCCTTTGGGCTAGGAATTTGCCTGCTCGGTTGCCAGATGAATAATGTGTCAGTTTTAGAGATTGTATGTGTTTGTCATAACGTTCAATTAGCAGGAGTCTGAGATCAGAGCGAAGTTGGGAGAGTTTTTGGGCTGTATGATGGGTGGAGTTTTGCTTATTTAAAGTCTCCAGGGTTTTTATGTCTTTAATAATTAGGTTTAGCCTATGTGTCCTCTGCCTCTTCTCCCTTGCACATATCTGAAGTAATATCCCTCTAATAAAAGCCTTATGTGAGCATCACAATATTGCAGGATCAGATACAGAGTTGGTATTTAATTCAAAAAACTCAGATAATTTATCATTAATATTTCTGACATGTTGTGGCATCTGAAAAATACATGAATTAGCTCTCCATATGTAGGTAGGACTCGGAGTGTGCCCCTCCACCACAGTGATAGATACAGGAGCATGGTCAGACCATGTTATGTTATGTATGGTGGAGGAGGACACAGCTTGTAGAAGTACTTTGTCCACCAATATCAGATCTAATCTGGAGTATGAGTTATGTCTGGTAGAGTGGAAGGTGAAGTCTCTTTCGTTAGCATGTTGGCATCTCCAAACATCATAGATATCTTGAGAACGTAGTAGAGGTTGAAGCGAGGGGGAGGTCGTTTGGCTTTGGATGTGGTATCCAATGAGTAGTCCGCTGTTAAGTTATGGTCTCCACATATCACCAGTGATCCTTTTTGAATATTGGTGGCTTTCTGATAGAGTCTTCTTAGAAAGCGGAGTTGATGGGAATTTGGCGCGTATAGGTTAACAATTGTGTAGGGTTTATTATTCAGTTCTCCAAGGAGAATGAGATATCTTCCTGCAGGATCTATGTGTGTTTCCAATAGATTGAAGGCCACAGAATCTCTGATGGCTACAAGGACTCCTTTTTGTTTTGAAGGAGCTGAAGCAAAAAATATGTGGGGGAATTTTTTATGCTTAAAATAGGGGGTTTTGCTGGCTAAGAAATGTGTCTCTTGGAGACAGAGGACAGCTTGGAGTTTAATCGCCTCACTCCAAACCGAGGCTCTCTTGGCCGGGTGGTTGAGGCCATTTACACTAAAGGAAACTATTTTAAGCGCCAATTATGTGGTGTGGATGTAGATGTTTACGGTACCTTAGTCCTGGAAGTGTAGCCCATCTTGACTTGAAATTTTGATGATAGTTGGATTGGGTTTTTCGGTATCACTTCCTTGGAAGCTTGCATCCGGAGGTCAGACCAGTGGAAAGAAATTGCGGTTGAGGTGGAGGGAGAAATAAAATTAGAATGAAAAGCGAAAAAACATTGCAGTAAAAAGATAAAGTCAAACTTGAACTTGAGCTTGAACTTGGGGGCAGAACATTTGCCCATATATCAGAGGGGGAGAAATCTCAGCCGAGAACTCCATATTTTGTTGGGAACCTTGATAGAAAGGTAGTTTACTTTTTGTGATTGGGTGCTCTTGATTTATTTTGTTTGTTGCTCTTCTTACTTGACACTGTTTGCCATTCATACTGGGTGTTTAGTTTTGCAGGGGGAGAGGGGCCTGCAGGTGCGTGATCAGGTAGTATGTCCAGGGATCTGAGTAGCTGGAGTCCCTCTTCCACATCCGTAACTACTGTGGTGTTACCATCATGAGTGACCGTTAATTTGACCGGGTACCCCCAGTGGTATATGATATTATGGTTGCGCAAGGCCTTGGTCACTGGCAATAAAGCTGTACGTTTTTGCATTGTGAATTGTGAAAGATCTGCAAATAGTTGAATATGCGCAAATCTTTCTGGTGGTTGTTGGTTTTTGCGGAATGCGGACATAAGTTGTTCCTTGGTTTGATAAAAATGTACCCGCATCAGGACATCTCTGGGTATATTATATGGGAGATGTGACGGTTTTGGCAGTCTGTGAATGCGGTCAATTTGAATTTCAGATTCTGAAATGGTGGTTAAGAAGGTCTTGAGTAAGTCTCAGGCATACTGTTGAAGTTGTGGGGGAAGAATAGTTTCGGGGACCCCCGTGGCTTAACATTATTTCTTCGTGACCTATCTTCAAGGTCAGCGACCTTGGACCTCAGCCAAGCAATCTCATTAGAGTGATCATTGTGGACATCAATTAGGGTGTTGTGGGATGAAGCAAAGTCCCCCATTTTATCCTCTATATGATTTACTCTCCCTCCCAGGGTTCCCAGTCCTGTTTTAAAGTTGTTAACACACTGCAGCATGTCTGTGTGCATAGAGCTGCAGAGGGAAACAAGCATATCTTTGAGTATGGTGTCAGACACAGGCTTACCCGTTGTGGGGAATGCTGTAAACGGATCCACCAGCTCCCTTGTATCCTCCATGGAGTCTTGTGTCATGCTTCCTTGCTGGATGTCATCCGCCAGACGTGGCTTTGATTTGGCTGGGCTGTGGGAGAGAGGTGTGGAGGCATCTGGAGACTCATGGATCAGGCCTGTTTGTGAGCCTGGGCTTGAGGCTGGAGACCGCGAGCTGCCTGTGGGGGAAGGAGAGCCGCTCCCTGTGCCGGCACCATTTTGGGCACAATCGCGGTCTTTCGACTGGAAGAAATCTTGTATTTTCTTTAGCTGTGCCGCGTCTTTCCTCTTGTGCGTCATCTGGGCGGGTCGGTGGTAGTGTTATGCTGTCTGCAAAGGCAGATAGTGGGTCGGTGTCGTCCCAATATTCGATGGTTCCCTTAGCTGGAGCCGAGCTGCGGAGTTACACAACCATTCAGCCACGCCCCACCTACCTCCTTTAGTTCTATTGCCATGCCACTAGTATGTATGTCATTCAATGTTGTTTTTTTTTTTTTTTTTTCTTCCGGTGATGTTCCCCATTGGAACATATTGCACCCACATTTACTGCCCTCAGCTCCCTGCTTTTATTATGCAGGACTCTGATAGTAGTCTCTGAGCCTCTTCGGGACCGCACGTCGATCCCCTAGCATGCTCACATACCCTATTGTTTTACTGTTATGCTGCAACACTGCTTACATTATTAAGGGTTGTACATTCTCTCTATGTTCTTCTCTATGCTCTTTCCCCCCTCTCTCTCTCTCTTTCTCTGCGGTAGCCGCGGTTCTTATTTTGGAAAGAAAATATAGAATCGCGCTAAACCTGTAAATATAAAGTGAATATGAATCACCCACCGATTGAGGAGCAATCCAAAATTCAGCATAATTCAAAAATGAATCTGCAAGTGCATGAGTATTAATTTCTAGAACCAAAAATCTCATAAGCACAAATACACATGAATGAAAACCTTCTAAACCACAAAATAATAAATACTCCAAATTCAATTAGAAGAAACATCCCCTGAAGAAGCCACGTGGCCCGTGACGCCACGCGTAGGGACCGGCACCCTCCACTGTAACAATAGACGAGCTCGCCGCTCGTCAGGATACAACTCATCCCCTGTTGCACCACTGTGTGAGTACCCTATGCGATTTTTAAATAAAGCCTCTACTTTATTAAAATTACTACACTATGTGGCACCTTTGTTTCTCTTATGGCTGCTATGCCCCCTGCAATATCTGAGGCATACTGAAGGACAGCTTGAGACCCAGGGCTGACCACCATAGGAGACATCACATACATTGATTGATTCATGCTGTAACCTCAGCACAGTGAGGTAAGGGGCCATTGCCCTCCATTATAGGATTGCTGCATGAAGAGGATTGATGTTGTCACCCTACATTTCTCACCTATCTGAGGAAAGCAATGCTAGAATCTAGCTGCTGCCTTCACGTTTCCTATTAAGCACATTTAAGAAGCTTTGTAATTTACTGTTGCTGCACTAAGTCACTTTATCCTTTGTTTTTGGACGCTGTATTATTTTTGTGAGCACGGATTGCTTGACACTGGACACTTTTATATCACCCTCAATAGGATTTTTTAGGACATTTATTTTTACACTGCACTGGAGTGCGGATTATGTCATCTTCATTTTTTTGTATATGCGTATATGCTTCTAATGTTTGTTTTTTTTAGAGGTTCGCACTGTAGGTGAAGGATCTGTTCCATTCATATCCATAAGCTTAAGATTATCTATGTACAGTTCGTATTGTGCACCTTTTTATTGTATTCATCAATTTTAGTTGATCTCTCAGGACACCCATAGTAACCTTGCACCTTAGTGTGGTTTATTGCTACATCCCGATCTCTTTTTTGTACTATTTATGTGTTGTCACTCTGCATATATACCACCTTATTGTGATCTCTCTAGACATTCAGAGGCACCCTGTACTTGAGTGCGATTCACTTTATTCCTATTTCACCTTATTTATTAATTTTAATTTTTTTTTTTTATATTTTTTTTTTTAAGTGTTTTCACCTTCCACATGCACTTTTATTGCCTTCTACACTACAGGTGAAATGTTTGCATCAGTTGTGAATTTATTTTATTTTTTACATATGTATGCAGCACATTTTAACTACGAGCAATACACCTCCCCACAATATCTATGGGACTGAAAACAGCATGTGACACCTATACCAGCAATCCTGTTAATATCCTGGAAGTATTCCGTTCTAAAGCCTCATACACATGATCAAATTTTAAGCAGGGAATTGTGCGATGACAGACTGTTTGCCTAAAATCCAAACATTAGTACGCTCCATCAGACAATTGTTGTCCAACTTTCCACCAACAAATGTTGGATGTCAGGCTAGTAAATTTTCGGTCTGTTGTCACATTTTCGTCTCGTCTGTACACAAGTCTGTCACACAAAAGTCCAAAGTACAAACATGCATGCTCGGAAGCAAGGACGAGACAGAAGCATTCTGTCTTTTAAACTAGCCTTCGTAATAGAGAATTAACATTCGTGAAGTGGCAAATTATGAAATCTCGAAATACAGGGCACATTCTCTTCTTGAAGCTGCTTTGCTGGTGATATTGATGAAGTTTTGTCAAACGTATTTTCAAAGGCTTTATTTTTCTAGTGATATCAAGAATAATATTATTATGCTTGTTTTTTTGTTTTTTTTGGCCAAGTTAGCACAACACTATTATCCCATAGTTTTTAATATCAAAGATACAACTATGTTGGTGTCCCTTATTAATTTTACATTGTATTTTTGAAAAAGTACTGGCCTACTCCCAAACTGTCATGGCTGGTATTGCCATTGACCGCCATGCTGCTGTGATGGGTGGGGTGGCTGGTGTGGGTGGGGTTGCTGTGGTGGGTGGGTTGGCTGCGGAGGTTGTTTATGTGGGCTCACAAAATCACACAGGTGGGTGGTGGCATAAATCTCGCCCATCGCCCCCCCTCTTGAGGAGCTGCAGAATGAGCTCCTCACACCTTCTCCTCTGGTTATTGGCCATTCCCCTTAACCTATTGGCTGTAACCACCCCAAATCCCTCACACTCATCTGGGTCAGTGCAGATGGCAGTAGTGGCCTGGTTGAGGAAGACAGCTGTGGCCTCATCCAGATTCCTGCTCTTCCTGGCCCTTTTAGCAGGAGGGCATAGGGGAGGGATCTGGGACTCCGTCTGGCTGCTGGCCACGGGTTCCTCCTGACTGCCACTTTCCTGTGTATGAAAATGGGACATAATTAGAATCTTTTTTAGGGTTTGGTCATCAAGCACACACAATTTCGATCTCCACTGTTGCAAATTGAATGTGGACAAACAGAAAAGACAATCATTCTGACCCTAGTATTTTTTATTCTTGTACAAATCATTTTTGATCACTACTGTCTATTGATATGGAAACCACTTCTTTAAGGTAGAAATATTTTAACAATAATGTCTAGTTATCGTTGTATTTTTGGATACAAATATGTTCAACAATGCTATACCTGGGTCAAGTTGGGCTCCTCCACATCGTCATCCTGTGCAGCGGGACCTGTGTGGACCTCTAGAGCATTGGCCTCAGCAGATGCCGAAGGGAGCATAGTAGGGATGAGCCGAACACCCCCCGGTTCGGTTCGCACCAGAACCTGCGAACGGACCGAAAGTTCGCACGAACGTTAGAACCCCATTGACGTCTATGGGACTCGAACGTTCGAAATCAAAAGTGCTAATTTTAAAGGCTAATTTGCATGGTATTGTCCTAAAAAGGGTTTGGGGACCCGGGTCCTACCCCAGGGGACATGTATCAATGCAAAAAAAACTTTTAAAAATGGCCGTTTTTCAGGAGCAGTGATTTTAATGATGCTTAAAGTAAAAAAAAAAAAAAAATGAAATATTCCTTTAAATATCGTACCTGGGGGGTGTCTATAGTATGCCTGTAAAGTGACGCGTGTTTCCCGTGTTTAGAACAGTCCCTGCACCAAATGTCATTTTTAAAGGAAAAAATCTCATTTAAAACTGCTTGCGGGTTTAATGTAATGTCGGGTCCTGGCAATATGGATGAAAATCAGTGAGACAAACGGCATGGGTACCCCCCAGTCCATTACCAGGCCCTTTGGGTCTTGTATGGATATTAAGGGGAACCCCGCACCCAAATTAAAATAAGGAAAGGTGTGGGGCCACCAGGCCCTATATACTCTGAACAGCAGTATGCAGGCGGTGCAAACAAGACAGGGACTGTAGGTTTGTTGTTAAGTAAAATCTGTTTGTAATTTTGAACGGGTACATTTTTAACGTGTTTAGCTCCAGCCAAAAAATCTTTTTTAAGCTTTTTGGAAAACATAGGGAAGGGTTATCACCCCTGTGACATTTGTTTTGCTGTCTTTCCTCCTCTTCAGAAGATTTCACCTCACTTTTTGTCCCAATGAAAAATGTTTTTTGAAAATGTGGGTTTTTTTGTGGAACAAGGATTGGAAAGCATCAGTGGAAAGGAGAATTTTTTTTCCCATATTAACTCTTACAGGAGAGAATTTCCCTTCCTAGGGGTAGATTTCATCTCACTTCCTGTTGTCTCCTTCCGTTTGCAAGTAGGAGTCGTTTGTAAGTTAGATGTTTGAAAGTAGGGTCCTGCCCTATATACTCAGCAGAAATTTGGGCCTTAGGTGTTGCTGTGGCCACAACACTGTAAGCCCTCACAGGGCCCTGCTGTGAAATATTAGATCAAGAATTGTAATTACATGCCCCTGTTGAACAGGAGCTGAAAAATTAGGCCTTAGGCACTGGTGCTGGTGCCACAACACTGCAACCCCTTACAGACACTCTAGTTGGAACGCAGGAACGAGCCCTGCTGCAAAGTATTGCATCAAAAATTGTAATTACATGCCCCTGTTAGACAGGGGCAGAAAAATTGGGCCTTAGGCACTGGTGCTGGTGCCGCAACACTGCAACCCCTCACAGACACTCTAGTTGGAACGCAGGAACGAGCCCTGCTGCAAAGTATTGCATCAAAAATTGTAATTACACGCCCCTGTTAGACAGGGGCAGAAAAATTGGGCCTTAGGCACTGGTGCTGGTGCCACAACACTGCAACCCCTCACAGACACTCTAGTTGGAACGCAGGAACGAGCCCTGCTGCAAAGTATTGCATCAAAAATTGTAATTACACGCCCCTGTTAGACAGGAGCAGAAAAATTGGGCCTTGGGCACTGGTGCTGGTGCCACAACACTGCAACCCCTCACAGACACTCTAGTTGGAATGCAGGAACGAGCCCTGCTGCAAAGTATTGCATCAAAAATTGTAATTACACGCCCCTGTTAGACAGGAGCAGAAAAATTGGGCCTTGGGCACTGGTGCTGGTGCCACAACACTGCAACCCCTCACAGACACTCTAGTTGGAATGCAGGAACGAGCCCTGCTGCAAAGTATTACATCAAAAATTGTAATTACACGCCGCTGTTAGACAGGGGCTGAAAAATTGTGCCTTAGGCATTGGTGGTGGCGCCCAGAACCAAAAATGTTCTTACAAGCTATCAGCGTGATGATTGAGGAGGAAGAGGATAATTACTCAGGGATAGTCACTCAGCATCAGCATAGGCAGTCTTTGAAGGGATCTGAGATTTCAAAAAAAATTATTCGGTTACATCAGCATCAGGTGCTTGGTAGCTGGTGGTGATCCAAGACTGATTCATTTTTATGAAGGTCAGTCGATCGACCGAGTCGGTGGACAGACGCACCCTGTGATCGGTTACCACGCCTCCAGCAGCGCTGAATGTGCGTTCCGAAAGAACGCTGGATGCAGGACAGGCCAGTAGCTCAATTGCATACTGTGCAAGCTCTGGCCAGTGATCCATCCTCAAGACCCAGTAACCCAGAGGATTTTCGGTGGGAAAGGTGTCCAAGTCTGATCTTGCCCCTAGGTATTCCTGCACCATGTAAAACAGACGCTGGCGATGGTTGCTGGAACCGATCATACCTTGGGGCTGCGGACCAAAAAATTGTCTGAACGCATCGGTCAGACGGCCACCTTCTCCACCGCTCCTTCTTTGACTGACCGAAGCCTCAGCAACACGTTGTCCAGAAACAGGAGTTTGTAACCTCCCAGTCTCTGGGAACGCGTTGCACAGACCTTTCTGCAAGGCCTCCCGAAGATGTTTCATCCTCTGCTCCCTCTGCGATGGCAAGATAAAGTCCGCAACCTTACCCTTGTAACGTGGATCAAGGAGGGTTGCCAGCCAGTATTGGTCCTTCTCCTTGATACTACGAATACGAGGATCCTTACGCAGGCTTTGCAGGATCAGGGAGGCCATGCAGCGTAGGTTTGCTGAGGCATTCAGTCCGGAGTCCTCTGGGTCACTAAGGACGACATGATCTGCAGCCACCTCCTCCCAGCCACGTACAAGTCCATGTGTTTCTTGGGACTGATCCCTTAAAGACTGCTGCTGATGCTGAGTGCCAGGCTCCACCTCCATACTGACACAATCTTCCTCCTCCTCCTCCTCCTCCTCCTCATCCTCTTCCTGTGTGATCGGCGGGCACGCAGGAACACTGTCTGGATAAAGGGGGCCTTGAGAGCTAAGGAAGTCCTGCTCTTCCTGCCTCTGTTCTGCCTCAAGTGCCCTGTCCATTATTCCATGCAGCGTGTGCTCCAACAGGTGGACAACGGGGACAGTGTCACTGATGCATGCACTGTCACTGCTCACCATCCTCGTGGCCTCCTCAAATGGTGACAGGACAGTGCATGCATCCCTGATCATGGCCCACTGGCGTGGGGAAAAAAACAAGCTCCCCTGACCCTGTCCTGGTGCCATAGTCGCACAGGTACTCATTGATGGCCCTCTGCTGCGTGTGCAGCCGCTGCAGCATGGCCAACGTTGAGTTCCACCTGGTGGGCATGTCACAGATTAGGCGGTTCTTGGTTAAACTCCTTTTGGAGGTCCGTCAGCCGAGCACTGGCATTATATGACCGGCGGAAATGCACAGAGACTTTCCTGGCCTGCCTCAGGACATCCTGTAAGCCCGGGTACCTGCCCAAGAACCGCTGCACCACCAAGTTAAGGACGTGAGCCAAACAGGGCACATGGGTCATTTGTCCCTGTCGGAGGGCAGAGAGGAGGTTGGTGCCATTGTCGCAAACCACCATTCCTGCCTTAAGTTGGCGTGGCGTCAACCACCTCTGAACCTGCCCCTGCAGAGCTGACAGAACCTCTGCCCCAGTGTGGCTCCTGTCCCCCAAGCACACCAGCTCAAGCACCGCATGGCATCTTTTGGCCTGCGTACTTGCGTAGCCCCTTGAACGACTACGGAGCACCGCTGGTTCCGAGGAAGAGGCCATGGAGGAAGAAGAAGAGGAGGGGGTGGAGGAGAGAGGTGTGTCACAATCATTAGCATTTTGGAGGCGTGGTGGCGGAACAACCTCCAACACTACTGCACCTTGTCCTGCATCCTTCCCAGCTGCCAGCAGAGTCACCCAATGTGCCGTGAAACTTAGGTAACGTCCCTGTCAATGCCTGCTGGACCATGAGTCAGCGGTAATATGCACCTTACCGCTGACCGCCCTGTCCAGCGAGGCATGGACATTGCCTTCCACATGCCGGTAGAGAGCCGGAATCGCCTTCCGTGAGAAAAAGTGGCCTTTGGGTACCTGCCACTGAGGAACCGCACATTCCACAAACTCACGGAAGGGGGCAGAGTCTACCAACTGAAAAGGCAGCAGTTGAAGTGCTAGCAATTTTGCCAAGCTAGCATTCAACCGCTGGGCATGTGGATGGCTGGGAGCAAACTTCTTTCGGCGGTGCAGCAGCTGGGGCAGGGAAATTTGCCTGGTACAATCTGACGTCGGTGTACCAAAGGCAGATTGCCCACAAGTACTTGGCTGTGACACACCTAATTCTACACCTTCATTCCTCTCAGTGCAGGTCCCAGAGAGGACTGAAGGTCTAGTGGGGTTGGAAATCTCAGCTGATGAGGAGCAAGGAGAGGTCCTCTTTGTTCTTTGGTGTGGGTCTTTTAGATGCGCTTGCCAACGAACTGCATGGCAGGTCAACATATGTCTGGTCAAGCATGTGGTATCCAAGCGGGAGATGTTTTGGCCACGTGTGCTGCCCTTAGGCTGGCCCCTGGAGGGCATCCTGCCTCGTTGGTGATGTGCCGCCTCCTCCTCCTCCTCTCTCCTATCAGGCACCCACGTTGAGTCAGTGACCTCATCATCCCCTTCCTCCTCATCACTGGAGCAAACCTGGCAGTATGCTGCAGCAGGGGGAGAATGACTGCCAGATTGCTGTCCTTCTTTGGCACCCCCTCTGTCCGTGCTCATGTTACTGCCTTCATCGAGCTCAGTATCATCATCAGAGCCTTCCAAACGCTGGGCATCCTCCTGGAGCATGTACCCAACACTGTGGGCAAACAGTTTGAGGGACTCCTCAGGAGGACATGGTGGAGCTAGGGAAGGAGTCACTGATGACATTGAGCCGAGGGAAGAGGCCGCTGCTTTGCCAGACAAAGCACCCTGGGCATGGGTGAGAGAGGATGAGGAGGATGAGGACGGCTTGGTCATCCACTCGACCAAGTCTTCCGCATGTTGCGGCTCAACACGGCCAGCTGCCGAAAAAAAGGCCAAGCGTGCCCATGGCCACGTGCTGATGAGGATGCACCGTCTCCACGACCAGCACTAGACACAGAGCCTGCTTGCCCTCTCTTATTGGCTTGTGACTGTCTGCCTCTCCTTCTTGGCCTTCCAGACATACTAATGGCCTGTAGCTGCACTAAGCTGGGATATATATATATATATATATATATATATATATATCTATATATACTGCAGCTAGCAAAATCAACTGCCTGCCTGTAGTTTGAGAACACCACCAACCTTCTACAGGTAGCTTTAGCTGAACACTGTGAGGTGGACGCACCCCACTAACTTGTAGGTTTAGCTGAACACTGTGAGCAGGACGCACTGCACTAACTGTAAATAGTCTAGCTGCCTGACGATGGTACTAATAGGATCAAAAGAACACCAGTAATTTTCTTTAGGTAGCTGTAAATACTTTAACAAGACAAGCCTGCCTGTCAGTAGGAAGATAACAGGAACGGATCTAGCTGAACACTGTGAGCAGGACGCACTGCACTAAATGTAAATAGTCTAGCTGCCTGACCGTGGTACTAATAGGATCAAAAGAACACCAGTAATTTTCTTCAGGTAGCTTTATATACTGTAACAAGACAAGCCTGCCTGTCAGTAGGAAGATAACAGGAACGGATCTAGCTGAACACTGTGAGCAGGACGCACTGCACTAAATGTAAATAGTCTAGCTGCCTGACCGTGGTACTAATAGGATCAAAAGAACACCAGTAATTTTCTTCAGGTAGCTTTATATACTGTAACAAGACAAGCCTGCCTGTCAATAGGAAGATAACAGGAACGGATCTAGCTGAACACTGTGAGCAGGACGCACTGTACTAAATGTAAATAGTCTAGCTGCCTGACCGTGGTACTAATAGGATCAAAAGAACACCAGTAATTTTCTTTAGGTAGCTGTAAATACTGTAACAAGACAAGCCTGCCTGTCAGTAGGAAGATAACAGGAACGGATCTAGCTGAACACTGTGAGCAGGACGCACTGCACTAAATGTAAATAGTCTAGCTGCCTGACCGTGGTACTAATAGGATCAAAAGAACACCAGTAATTTTCTTCAGGTAGCTTTATATACTGTAACAAGACAAGCCTGCCTGTCAGTAGGAAGATAACAGGAACGGATCTAGCTGAACACTGTGAGCAGGACGCACTGCACTAAATGTAAATAGTCTAGCTGCCTGACCGTGGTACTAATAGGATCAAAAGAACACCAGTAATTTTCTTCAGGTAGCTTTATATACTGTAACAAGACAAGCCTGCCTGTCAATAGGAAGATAACAGGAACGGATCTAGCTGAACACTGTGAGCAGGACGCACTGTACTAAATGTAAATAGTCTAGCTGCCTGACCGTGGTACTAATAGGATCAAAAGAACACCAGTAATTTTCTTTAGGTAGCTGTAATTACTGTAACAAGACAAGCCTGCCTGTCAGTAGGAAGATAACAGGAACGGATCTAGCTGAACACTGTGAGCAGGACGCACTGCACTAAATGTAAATAGTCTAGCTGCCTGACCGTGGTACTAATAGGATCAAAAGAACACCAGTAATTTTCTTTAGGTAGCTGTTAATACTGTAACAAGACAAGCCTGCCTGTCAGTAGGAAGATAACAGGAATGGATCTAGCTGAACACTGTGAGCAGGACGCACTGCACTAAGTGTAAATAGTCTAGAAGATAACAGGAACGGATCTAGCTGAACACTGTGAGCAGGACGCACTGCACTAAATGTAAATAGTCTAGCTGCCTGACCGTGGTACTAATAGGGTCAAAAGAACACCAGTAATTTTCTTTAGGTAGCTGTTAATTCTGTAACAAGACAAGCCTGCCTGTCAGTAGGAAGATAACAGGAACGGATCTAGCTGAACACTGTGAGCAGGACGCACTGCACTAAGTGTAAATAGTCTAGAAGATAACAGGAACGGATCTAGCTGAACACTGTGAGCAGGACGCACTGCACTAAATGTAAATAGTCTAGCTGTCTGACCGTGGTACTAATAGGGTCAAAAGAACACCAGTAATTTTCTTTAGGTAGCTGTTAATTCTGTAACAAGACAAGCCTGCCTGTCAGTAGGAAGATAACAGGAACGGATCTAGCTGAACACTGTGAGCAGGACGCACTGCACTAAATGTAAATAGTCTAGAAGATAACAGGAACGGATCTAGCTGAACACTGTGAGCAGGACGTACTGCACTAAATGTAAATAGTCTAGAAGATAACAGGAACGGATCTAGCTGAACACTGTGAGCAGGACGCACTGCACTAAATGTAAATAGTCTAGAATTTAACAGGAACGGATCTAGCTGAACACTGTGAGCAGGGCGCACTGCACTAAATGTAAATAGTCTAGAAGATAACAGGAACGGATCTAGCTGAACACTGTGAGCAGGACGCACTGCACTAAATGTAAATAGTCTAGAAGATAACAGGAACGGATCTAGCTAAACTGAATACAGTGTATATATATATATATGCAACACCTGGGATGCATATATATACACAATACACTGTAAGTGCAGCTAACTGACTGACTGTTCTGCCTAATCTATCTAACTCAAATCAAATGACACTGTCTCTCTGTCTATCTCTTTCAACGCCGGAACACACACTACACTACGAATTGCTGATGATTGGCCAAGCATGCACTATGACCCGCATGCTTGGCCAATCATAGTGTGGGGCGTGTACTAAATCCCCTGAGCCATAATTGGCCAAAGCCTCCTTGGCTTTGGCCAATTACGGCTCTCTGTTCAGGCGGCGCTGTGATTGGCCAAGCATGCGGGTCATAGTGCATGCTTGGCCAATCATCAGCAAGCAATGCACTGCGATGCCGCAGTGAATTATGGGCCGTGACGCGCCACACGAATTTGGCACGAACGGCTCATATCGTTCGCAATTCGGCGAACGACCGAACAGCCGATGTTCGAGTCGAACATGGGTTCGACTCGAACACGAAGCTCATCCCTAGAGCATAGACAGCGATGGCCTGGGTTCTGTCTGGTTGGACAAAAACCGCAGTCTGTGGTAATACCACAGCCTGGGGACATACAGTGGGGATGGAAAGTATTCAGACCCCTTAAATTTTTCACTCTTTGTTATATTGCATCCATTTGCTAAAATCATTTAAGTTCATTTTTTTTCCTCATTAATGTACACACAGCACCCCATATTGACAGAAAAATACAGAATTGTTGACATTTTTGCAGATTTATTTAAAAAGAAAAACTGAAATATCACATGGTCCTAGGTATTCAGACCTTTTGCTCAGTATTTAGTAGAAGCACCCTTTTGATCTAATACAGCCATGAGTCTTTTTGGGAAAGATGCAACACGTTTTTCACACCTGGATTTGGGGATCCTCTGCCTTTCCTCCTTGCAGATCCTCTCCAATTCCGTCAGGTTGGATGGTAAATGTTGGTGGACAGCCATTTTTAGGTCACTCCAGAGATGCTCAATTGGGTTTAAGTCAGGGCTCTGGCTGGGCCATTCAAGAACAGTCACTGAGTTGTTGTGAAGCCACTCCTTCGTTATTTTAGCTGTGTGCTTAGGGTCATTGTCTTGTTGGAAGGTAAACCTTCGGCCCAGTCTGAGGTTCTGAGCACTCTGGAGAAGGTTTTCGTCCAGGATATCCTTGTACTTGGCCGCATTCATCTTTCCCTCGATTGCAAACAGTCGTCCTATCCCTGCAGCTGAAAAACACCTCCACAGCATGATGCTGCCACCATCATGCTTCACTGTTGGGACTGTATTGGACAGGTGATGAACAGTGCCTGGTTTTCTCCACACATACCGCTTAGAATTAAGGCCAAAAAGTTCTATCTTGGTCTCATCAGACCAGAGAATCTTATTTCTCACCATTTTGGAGTCCTTCAGGTGTTTTTTAGCAAACCCCAGGCTTTCATGTGTCTTGCACTGAGGAGAGGCTTCCGTCGGGCCATTCTGCCATAAAGCCCCGACTGGTGGAGGGCTGCAGTGATGGTTGACTTTCTACAACTTACTCCCATCCCCCGACTGCATCTCTGGAGCTCAGCCACAGTGATCTTTGGGTTCTTCTTTATCTCTCTCACCAAGGCTCTTCTCCCCCAATAGCTCAGTTTGGCTGGAAGGCCAGCTCTACGAAGGGTTCTGTTCGTCCCAAACGTCTTCCATTTAAGGATTATGGAGACCACTGTGCTCTTAGGAACCTTAAGTGCAGCAGAATTTTTTTGTAACCTTGGCCAGATCTGTGTCTTGCCACAATTCTGTCTCTGAGCTCTTCAGGCAGTTCCTTTGACCTCATGATTCTCATTTGCTCTGACATGTACTGTGAGCTGTAAGGTCTTATATAGACAGGTGTGTGGCTTTCCTAATCAAGTCCAATCAGTATATTCAAACACAGCTGGACTCAAATGAAGGTGTAGAACCATCTCAAGAATGATCAGAAGAAATGGACAGCACCTGAGTTAAATATATGAGTGTCACAGCAAAGAGTCTGAATACATAGGAAAAAAAAAACACAAGTAGAGTGGCGCCTCTGGGTGCAGTATTTAGGAAATAATGCTTTTAATAATAGATGTAGATCAAGTCACATTTTGTAGGAATAAACAGGCATGGTATTAATATTACAGTGACGCATCCCCGAGTCCTAGGCAGTAGGGAATCCTTGCTGACAGCTGTGAGATCTTCTGGCAGAGGGAGGACGCCGGCTCCGGAGAGCGTCTTCAGAGCGAGGCATGGAACACACAGGACAGCTTGGATGACGTCATCAAAGCTGGACGCGTTTCGAGAGCATGCGCACTTGACGATGTAAGCAAGTCGCTCTCCTTTGTCAACATATTAAAATAGAAATACCATGACTAGACTTTATAGAGGGCTGACATGGGAACATGGGTGGGGTCATGTAACGAGCAAGATATAAGGAGCATGTATACAGAACTATCAGAATGCTTATGATGTCTGACTTGTTTTGTGCCTATACTTGTTATATTGTCTGAATACTTAGGACCATGTGATATTTCAGTTTTTATTTTTTAATAAATCTGCAAAAATGTCAACAATTCTGTGTTTTTTCTGTCAATATGGGGTGCTGTGTGTACATTGAGGAAAAAAAAAAAGAACTTAAATGATTTTAGCAAATGGCTGCAATATAAAAAAGAGTGAAAAATTTAAGGGGTCTAATACTTTCCGTCCCCACTGTATATGTCAACTGCTGATGCTCCAGATCTCTGTGAGTCCATGACCTTGGTGATCTCCTTTTTAAAAGTACTCCTCAGGTTTGATATTTTTGTCTTGACATAGTTGATGTCTGCCCTGGGGTACACTGGCTTCACCAACTCAAGCAGTTTCTCCAACGCCGCCTTCCTCAAATTTTATTAGAGTAGACTCGACTCTTGACCTTGACAAAACATAATGTCTGGCTTAACTCATAAGCTACTCCCAATCTAGGCCTCAATCTAAGCAGTATAGGCCACTAATCACCTATGCTCCAATTTACAATTGTCCCTTCATTTTCTGGCTCCTTTTGTATGTTGGCGATGGCGATCGTTCGTCCTCCACTCCAAGATCGTTCCTACGGCCGTTCCATCGACCATGCGTTAAGGCTTTATCTACACTGCGTATGCGTGAAACTCCACCTGGCTGCTTAAGTCATCTCTCCTCAAAGCATGGCTCCACCCCAGTCCCTATCAGGGAACACTATATTAACCTGTGCACTGCAAGCCAGCTCTGTTGATCAACATTGTGTGTTTAGCTTTCGTGTGCGACTTGCTGTGTCTTCTACATCTGATTCCAGTTACCGATCTTATCTTGTTTTTGACTATCCTCCTCCTGCTTGTTACCCCGAGCCTATATTATATCCCTCCTGTCTGGCGAGGCATTAGCCTGGGCTGCCCCTCTGTGGGAACTGAATGATCCAGTGGTATCTAGCCTGTCTGACTTCTTGAAACTTTTTCGGAATATCTTCAAGGAACCAAGTCATGTCTCCTCAGCGGCCAGTGCCCTTTTACATCTCCGTCAAGAGTCTGCTTCTGTGGGATAGTACTCTCTTCATTTTCGTACTTTGACTGCTGAGTTGAGCTGGAATAACAAGTTGCAACCTTTTTACATGGCCTCTCTGATAGAGTGAAGGATGAATTAGCGGGAAGAACCATCCCTGCTGATCTGGACGGTGTCATCACCTTGTGTAACCAGATCAACATTCGCTTTCAGGAGAGGACCCTGGAAAAAAGATGGCAGCACTCCCCGTTCTTTAGGAAGCCTGAGCTCCCTGTCCCCTCTCTTTGACCCGAGGAGCACCTCCTGCCAGCTGAGGAACCTATGCAGCTAGGCCGGACCAAGCTATCTCCCAAAAAATGCGCTAGGTGCAGAATTCTGGGCCTGTGCCTCTATTGTGGGGCCAAAGGTCATTTTGCTCTCTTTGTCCAGAAAAACGCTCTGAGCTAATACATCTGGAAGGTGGAGTATTGGACCCTGAAATATCACCTTCACATTCTTGTCTTCTTCTTTCTGTGTTCCTTCATGTCGGCGCTTCCTCTCATTCGGTCTCAGCATATTTGGATTCTGGAGCCGCTGGCAGTTTCATGGAATGGGGAACTGCATCTTGAGACTTACCCTTTTGCCCCTTACAATGCCATCGGTGGTCTTGACGATTGATGGCACTGTTCTCCCAGGGGGCCCTATCCGCTTCCAGGCCCTCCCTGTTAAGATATCGGTAGGGACACTCCACCAGGAGTGGATACCTTTACTTATCTTACCTAAGGTCTCATCTCCTATCGTTTTAGGTCTTCCTTGGTTACAGCTCCATTCTCCACACGTTGACTGGACTGCTGGACAGATCCTGGCTTGGGGTTCCTCCTGTTACTCATCTTGCCTACTCAAGGTTGCCCCAAAAGAGAAACTTCCTGTTGCCTCTATCCCAGTATCTTCTGCTCTTCCCGCTGCATATATTGATTTCTTGGATGTGTCCTGCAATAGTCGGGCTGATGCTCTCTCTAGGTCGTGTGGCAGTCTGGATGAGGAGCCTACCTGTGAACCTGAGCCGATCAATCCCTCCAGTTTGCATAACCATTTACCTTTGCCTGTCCCTAAACTCCCTTGGACGCACAGCCAGGCTAACTTGTCCACCAGTTCCACAGTCACTACACCATGGGATGCAATTCGGGTAGTCGCTACACCTGCCATTCAGTCGGCCTCTGCACCAGTTATGCCAGTCCAGCCTATGCCCAATGAGCTTCCTGCTTTTTCTTATTCAGAACCTTCTGTAACCTGGCCTCACCCTACCACTACTACGTCCATTCAAACCTTTCTAAGAGGCTCAATCCATCCTTTGAATAGACTGCCTCATTTGGCTAGGTGGGGTTTTCAACCATTTTTCAGGGTTCTCTGCATTCTGCTTGTGTTTCAGCTATCCAGCTTGACTCCTGTGACACGTCACCTTCTAATCAACCTGGTCTCAGGGATCCACTGACCTCCGCCCAGTCTGATGGTCCTGTGCTGGATGTCCATCTCATCTTTAAGGGTCTGGGGGACCCTGGTCAGACTCCTGATGGTCTTCTCATACCCCTACCCATTCCTAAAAAGCCTTTAGTCCTCAATAAGTCCTCTTGTCCTTTCCCTACCTCAGTTCCGGTCTCTGAGGATAATCTAAAGTATAAGGTTAGTCAAGTTCTGGATTCCCGTCTCCGTAAAGGCATTCTTCAGTACCTCATACATTGGAAAGGGTTGGTTCTGAGGAAAGGTCTTGGATCACTGCATCTGAGGTCTTTGTGCCTCGTCTGTTGAGGAGGTTTCCCTTTAAGCCTGGGCCCAGGCGGGGGAGGGGGAGGCTTCGTGAAAGGGGGTGTACTGTCATGGTTATGCAGTAATGATTGGTAGCTTACCTCTCCATGTGTTCAGATTAAGAGGCCAGCTACTCTCACCTGGCTGCTTAAGTAATCTCTCCTCAAAGCATGTCTCCACCCCAGCCCCTATCAGGGAACTCTATATTAACCTGTGCACTGCAAGTCTGCTCTGTGATCAAGATTGTGTGTTTTGCTTTCATGTGCGACTTGCTGTGTCCTCTACGTCTGATTCCAGTTACCGGTCTTGGCTTGTTCTTGACTATCCTTACCTGCTTGTTACCCCGATCTTTGGCTATCTCCTGACTATCCTTTGTTGTTGTTGTCTGCTGCTTCCACTCTACCTCCCTGTAGTCTTCCATGAGCGTGAGCTGGGAGGCCCTAGGGGTCGCGACCTGGAGCCAGACTGCAGCTAAATCCATCCCCACCACTAGGGGCTTCTGGTGAACACCCACTGACTTTTGGATTCTGCATCCTGGGAAATCTCATGCTTTAGCTCCCAGTGTCATCCATGTAGGTACTTCAGAGTACCTGCTCTCCTGTGTATCCTATAGCTCCATCCGCAGCAGTCAGCCGTAGGGTCCACTACCTGGTCCACTACCCCGTTGGGGTCTGGAGGTGGACTCCAGACCCCAACGGGGTGCATCTGTCACCTGGACTCAGGTGACCTGACAACAATGTGTGGCTTATTATTTAAAAACTCAATACCAGTGTATTTGTTAAGAAGTTGTAGTTACATTGACAATGTGCTCTTGAAATGTGGCAAACTCCTGCAATTTTTAGTCCTCCCCAAAATTATAAGAGTTGAAAAGGCATAATGTTTTTGAACTTCATGCATTAGATCCATTAAGAACAAAAACATTGTGTGTGTAGCAGAGTCACAGCACACCATAATAGTTAGCTGAAGAAGATATTGTCACCTCATGTAGTAGTACAAATAATGTACATTTGCATTTTTGGAACAAGTAGCCAAAATAAAGCCCATTTGTGAACAGGGATGAGCTTCGAGTTTGAGTCGAACATGACTTGACTCGTGGAATTGCCAACGTTATGAGCCGTTCGTGCCAAATTCGAGTGGCGCGTCACGGCCCATAATTCACTGCAGCATTGCAGTGCATTGCTGGCTGATGATTGCCCATGCATGCACTATGACCCGCATGCTTGGCCAATCACAGCGCCGTCTCTACAGAGAGCAGTATTTGGCCAAAGCCAGGGTGGCTTTGGCTAATTATGGCTCAGGGGGTTTAGTACACGCCCCACACTATATAAGGCCGCCTGCATGGCGGCCTTGGGTAGTGTGTTGTGGTGGAGAGATAGACAGAGAGACAGTGTCATTTGATTTGTTAGATATATATATGCATCCTAGGTGTTGTGTGTGTATATATATATATATATATATATATATATATATATATATATATATATATATATATACACTGTATTCAGTTTAGCTAGATCCGTTCCTGTTATTCTCTTCCTACTGACAGGCAGGCAGGTGTTTTTACAGTATTTACAGCTACCTGAAGAAAATTGCTGGTGTTCTTCTGATCCTATAAGTACCCCAGGCAGGCAGCTACAGTATTTACAGTTAGTGTAGTGCGTCCTCTGCACAGTGTACACATAAAGCTACCTGAAGAAAATTGGTGGTGTTCTGATCCTATTAGTACCACAGGCAGGCAGATGCAGTATTTACAGTTAGTGTAGTGCGTCCTCTGCACAGTGTGCACCTAAAGCTACCTGAAGAAAATTGATGGTGTTCTTCTGATCCTATTAGTACCACAGGCAGGCAGCTGCAGTATTTAGTTAGTGTAGTGCGTCCTCTGCACAGTGTGCACCTAAAGCTACCTGAAGAAAATTGATGATGTTCTTCTGATCCTATTAGTACCACAGGCAGGCAGCTGCAGTATTTACAGTTAGTGTAGTGCGTCCTCTGCACAGTGTGCACCTAAAGCTAACTGAAGAAAATTGGTGGTGTTCTTCTGATCCTATTAGTACCATAGGCAGGCAGCTGCAGTATTTACAGTTAGTGTTGTGGGTCCTCTGCACAGCGTGCACCTAAAGCTACCTGAAGACAATTGCTGTTGTTCTGATCCTATTAGTACCACAGGCAGGCAACTGCAGTATTTACAATTAGTGTAGTGCGTCCTCTGCACAGTGTGCACCTAAAGCTACCTGAAGACAATTGCTGTTGTTCTGATCCTATTAATACCACAGGCAGGCAGCTGCAGTATTTACAGTTAGTGTACTGTGTCCTCTGCACAGTGTGCACCTAAAGCTACCTGAAGAAAATTGGTGCTGTTTTTCTGATCCTATTAGTACCACGGGCAGGCAGCTGCAGTGTTTACAGTTAGTGTACTGTGTCCTCTGCACAGTGTGCACCTAAAGCTACCTGAAGACAATTGCTGTTGTTCTGATCCTATTAATACCACAGGCAGGCAGCTGCAGTATTTAGTTAGTGTAGTGCGTCCTTTGCACAGTGTGCACCTAAAGCTACCTGAAGAAAATTGATGGTGTTCTTCTGATCCTATTAGTACCACAGGCAGGCAGCTGCAGTATTTACAGTTAGTGTAGTGCGTCCTCTGCACAGTGTGCACCTAAAGCTAACTGAAGAAAATTGGTGGTGTTCTTCTGATCCTTTTAGTACCATAGGCAGGCAGCTGCAGTATTTACAGTTAGTGTAGTGGGTTCTCTGCACAGCGTGCACCTAAAGCTACCTGAAGACAATTGCTGTTGTTCTGATCCTATTAGTACCACAGGCAGGCAACTGCAGTATTTACAGTTAGGGTAGTGCGTCCTCTGCACAGTGTGCACCTAAAGCTACCTGAAGACAATTGCTGTTGTTCTGATCCTATTAATACCACAGGCAGGCAGCTGCAGTATTTACAGTTAGTGTACTGTGTCCTCTGAACAGTGTGCACCTAAAGCTACCTGAAGAAAATTGGTGCTGTTCTTCTGATCCTATTAGTACCACAGGCAGGCAGCTGCAGTGTTTACAGTTAGTGTACTGTGTCCTCTGCACAGTGTGCACATAAAACTACCTGAAGACAATTTCTGTTGTTCTGATCCTGTTAATACCACAGGCAGGCAGCTGCATTATTTAGTTAGTGTAGTGCGTCCTCTGCACAGTGTGCACCTAAAGCTACCTGAAGACAATTGATGGTGTTCTTCTGATCCTATTAGTCCCACAGGCAGGCAGCTGCAGTATTTACATTTAGTGTACTGTGTCCCCTGCACAGTGTGCACCTAAAGCTACCTGAAGACAATTGCTGTTGTTCTGATCCTATTAATACCACAGGCAGGCAGCTGCAGTATTTACAGTTAGTGTACTGTGTCCTCTGCACAGTGTGCACCTAAAGCTACCTGAAGACAATTGCTGTTGTTCTGATCATATTAATACCGCAGGCCATTAGTATGTCTGGAAGGCCAACAAGGAGAGGCAGACAGTCACAAGCCAATAAAAGAGGGCAAGCAGGCTCTGTGTCTAGAGGCAACAGTGCTGGTCATGGAGACGGTGCATCCTCATCAGCACGTGGCCGTGGGACACACTTGTCCTTTTTTTCAGGAGCTGGCCATGTTGAGCCACAACATGCGGAAGATTTGGTAGAGTGGATGACCAAACCGTCCTCATCCTCCTCATCCTCTCTCACCCAGGCTCAGGGTACTTTGTCTAGCAAAGCAGCTGCCAATGCGGGCCTCTTCCCTCTGCTCAATGGCATCAGTCACTCCTTCCCTAGCCCCACCATGTCCTCCTGAGGAGTCCCCCGAACTGTTTGTTCACAGTGTTGGGTACATGCTCCAGTAGGATGCCCAGCATTTTGAAGACTCTGAGGATGGTAGCCAGCTAGAGGAAGGCAGTAACGTGAGCCCAGAGAGAGGGGGTGCCCAAGAAGGACAGCAATTTGGCAGTCATGTTCCCCCAGCTGCAGCATACTGCCAGGTTTGCTCCAGTGATGAGGAGGGAGGGGATGATGAGGTCACTGACTCCACATGGGTGCCTGATAGGAGAGAGGAGGAGGCACATCTCCAATGAGGCAGGATGCCCTCCAGGGGCCAGCTTAAGGGCAGCACACCGACTGCATCACACGGCAGAGCTCTGCATGTGCGGGGTGCTGCTGTCTCTGCGCGTTATTCCAAAAGTTCTTTGATGTGGGCATTTTTTGAGACGAGTTCATCAGAAGATCCCACCACTGCTATTTGCAACATATGTCTCAAGCGTATCTCGTGTGGCCAAAACATCACCCACTAGGGCACCACATGCTTGACCAGACATATGTCGACCTGTCATGCAGTTCGTTGGTGAGTGTACCTAAAAGACCCACACCAAAGAACAGCGGACCTCTCCTTTCTCCTCATCAGCTGTGATCTCCAACCCCACTATACCTTCAGTCCTCTCTGAAACCTGTACTGAGAGGAATGAAGGTGTAGAATTAGGTGTGTCACAGCCAAGTACTTGCAGGCAATCTGCTATCGGTACACCGACGTCAGATTGTACCAAGCAAATTTCCCTGCCTCAGCTGCTGCACCGCCGAAAGAAGTTCGCTCCCAGCCATCCACATGTCCAGCAGTTGAATGCTAGCTTGGCTAAATTGCTAGCACTTCAACTGCTGCCTTTTCAGTTGGTAGACTCTGCCCCCTTTCGTGATTTTGTGGAATGTGCGGTTTCTCAGTGGCAGGTTCCCAAACGCCACTTTTTCTCACGGAAGGTGATTCCAGCTCTCTACCGGCATGTGGAAAGCAATGTCTTGGCCTCGCTGGACAAGGCAGTCAGCGGTAAGGTCCATATTACCGCTGACTCATGGTCCAGCAGGCATGGACAGGGACGTTACCTATCTTTCACTGCGCACTGGGTGACTCTTCTGGCAGCTGGGAAGGATGCAGAACAGGGTGCAGTAGTGTTGAAAGTTGTTCCGCCACCACACCTCCAAAATTCTACTAGTGGTGATTCTGCCACACCTCTCTCCTCCACCCCCTCCTCTTTTTCTTCCTGCATGGCCTCTTACTGTGCTGATTTGTCCTTGGAACCAGCGGTGCTGCATAGGCGTTCAAGGGGCTACGCAAGCACGCAGGCAAAAAGATGCCATGCGGTGCTTGATCTGGTGTGCTTGGGGGACAGGAGCCACACTGGGGCAGAGATTCTGTCAGCTCTGCAGGGGCAGGTTCAGAGGTGATTGACGCCACGTCAGCTTAAGCCAGGTATGGTGGTTTGCGACAATGTCATCAACCTCCTCTCTGCCCTCCGTCAGGGACAACTGACCCATGTGCCCTGTTTGGCTCACATTCTTAACTTGGTGGTGCAGCGGTTCCAGGGCAGGTACCTGGGCTTACAGGATGTCCTGAGGCAGGCCAGGAAGGTCTCTGTGCATTTCCGCAGGTCATATAATGCCAGTGCTCGGCTGGCTGACCTCCAAAAGGAATTTAACCTGTCCAAGAACCACCTAATCTGTGACATGCCCACCTGGTGGAACTCAACGATGGCCATGCTTCAGCGGCTGCACACACAGCAGAGGGCCATCAATGAGTACCTGTGTGACTATAGCACCAGGACAGGGTCAGGGGAGCTTGTTTTTTTTCCCCACACCAGTGGGCTATGATCAGGGATGCATGCACTGTCCTGTCACCATTTGAGGAGGCCACGAGGATGGTGAGCAGTGACAGTGCATGCATCAGTGACACTGTCCCTCTTGTCCACCTGTTGGAGCACACGCTGTGTTGAATAATGGACAGGGCACTTGAGGCAGAACAGAGGGAGGAAAAGGAGGACTTCCTTACCTCTCAAGGCCCCCTTTATCCAGACAGTGTTCCTGCATGCCCGCCGATCACACAGGAAGAGGAGGAGGATTGTGTCAGCATGGAGGTGGAGCCTGACACTCAGCATCAGCAGCAGTCTACAAGGGATCATTTACAGTCCGAAGAAACCCATGGACTTGTACGTAGCTGGGAGGAGGTGGCTGAGGATCATGTCATCCTTAGTGACCCAGAGGACTCCGGACCTAATGCCTCAGCAAACCTATGCTGCATGGGCTCCCAATCCTGCAAAGCCTGCGGAAGGATCCTCATATTCATGGTATCAAGGGGAGGGATGATTACTGGCTGGGAAACCTCCTTGATCCACGTTACAAGGGTAAGGTTGCGGACCTCATCTTGACGTCGCAGAGGATGAAACATCTTCAGGAGGCCTTGCAGAAAGGTTTGTCCAATGCGTTTCCAGAGCCTGGAGGTTACAATTTCCTGGTCCTCCTGAACAACCTGTTGCTGAGGCTTCGGTCAGTCACAGAAGGAGCGGCGGAGAAGCTGATTCACATGGTGCAGGATTACCTAGGGGCAAGATCAGACTTGGACACCTTTTCCCACCAAAAATCCTCTGGGTTACTGGGTCATGAGAATGGGTCACTGGCCAGAGCTTGCACAGTATGCAATTGAGCTACTGGCCTGTCCTGCATCCTGCATTTCGGAACGCACATTCAGTGCTGTTGGAGACTTTGTAACTGATCACAGGGTGCGCCTGTCCACTGAATCGGTCGATTGGCTGACCTTCATAAAAATGAATCAGTCTTGGATCACCAGCTACCAAGCACCTGATGCTGATGTAACCGATTGATTTTTTTTAACATGAGATCCTTTCAAGACCACTTATGCTGAGTGACTATCCTGTCAAAATCCTCTTCCTTCTCAATTTTCATGCTGATAGCTTGTAAGAACATTTTTGGTTCTGGGCACCGCCACCAGTGGCCAAGGCCCAATTTTTCTGTCCCTGTTTCAGGGGGCGTGTAATTACAATTTTTGATGCAATACTTTGCAGCAGGGCTCATTCCTGCGCTCCAACTATAGTATCTGTGAAGGGTTGCAGTGTTGTGGCAGCAGTGGCTAAGGCCCAATTTTTCTGTCCCCGTTTAACAGGGGTGTGCAATTACAATTTTTGATGCAATACTTTGCAGCAGGGCTCATTCCTGCGCTCCAACTAGAGTATCTGTGAGGGGTTGCAGTGTTTTGGCACCAGCACCAGTGCCCAAGGCCCAATTTTTCATCCCCTGTTTAACAGGGGCGTGTAATTACAATTTTTGATGCAATAATTTGCAGCAGGGCTCATTCCTGCGCTCCAACTATAGCATCTGTGAGGGGTTGCAGTGTTGTGGCACCAGTGCCTAAGGACCAATTTTTCTGCCTCTATTCAACAGGGACATGTAATTATAATTCTTGATATAATATTTCACTGCAGGGCCCGTTCCAGCGCCCACTAAGAGTAACTGTGAGGACTTGCAGTGTTGTGGCACCAGCACCACCACAGGCCCAATTTTTCTACCACTGTTCAACAATGGCATGTAATTATAATTCTTGATCTAATATTTCACAGCAGGGCCCATTCCTGCACCCACCAAGAGTAACTGTGAGGGCTTACAGTGTTGTGGCAACACCAACACCTAAGGCCCCAATTTCTGCAGAGTATATAGGGCAGGCCCCTACTTTCAAACATCCAACTTACAAATGACTCCTACTTGCAAATGGAAGGAGACAACAGGAAGTGAGATGAAATCTACCCCTAGGAAGGGAAATTCTCTTAATATAGGAAAAACGTGTCTCCTCTTCACTGATGCTTTATCACCAATCCTTGTTTCACTAAAAACCCCAAATTTTCAAAAAACATTTGTCATTGGGCAGAAAGTGAGGTGAAATCTTCTGAAGAGGTGCACAGACAGCAAAACAAATGTTACAGGGGTGATAACCCTTCCTTATGTTTTCCAAAAAGCTTAAAAATAGATTTTTTGGCTGGAGCTACACTTTAAAAATGTACCAGTTCAAAATTACAAACAGATTCTACTTAACAACAAACCTACAGTCCCTGTCTTGTTTGCACCGCCTGTATACTGCTGTTCAGAGTATATAGGGCCTGGGGGCCCCATGCCTTTCCTTTTTTAAATTGGGTGCGGGGTTCCCCTTAATATCCATATAAGACCCAAAGGGCCTGGCAATGGACTTGGGGGGGTACCCATGCCATTTGTCTCACTGATTTTCATCCATATTGCCGGGACCCGACATTACATTAAAGCTGCAAGCAATTTTTTATTTTATTTTTTTTTACTTATATCTTTTTTTTGAAAAAATTTCATTAAGAACAAGAAAAAATATAAGATGCCATCATCTATCCAGACATTATATTTATCTCATTTATACACCAAATCAAAACATCCGTAAACAATAATATACAAAAAAAAAATTTATTTTCCTTTTACCTAATCCCCCATTCCCCTCCCCTTACTCCCCTCCCCCCAATTTACATCCCCCCATATCCCCTCCCCCCCAAATCCTCCAACCTCACCCCCCTCTAAACACCCACCAGCCATCCCTCCCACTTCCACTTTCGTCCTACACAACTTCTATTCTGACCTCCTCCAGATTCACCCATAACTTCCATATTTTTTCAAATTTTTTATGGTTACCCCTTTTCTTATAGATATAGTTCTCTCTACTAGTCACCTCCCTTACTTCTTTCATCCACTCTACTACCATCAAGGGATCTTTTCTCTGCCAATTCCGAGCAATGAGTTTTTTACCCTGAAACAAACATCTGATTATTGCAGTCTGTGTATCCCTCAAGATCTCTTGTTCCTCCATCAAGCCCAATAAGCATGTCCTGACCTCCATGCCCAGCGATGTCCCAAACACAGAGTTGATTTTATCCACAATACCCCTCCAATATCTATACAGCTTGGGACATCGCTAGAACATGTGCACCAAATCTCCTCTTCCTCCTCCACATCTTTGGCACTTCGCATCAGGCTTCTTACCGATCATGAACAGCTTCAATGGTGTATAATATGTCCTGTATGTCATATATAGATGAGAAACTATCTGTGAGGGAGAGAGGGAGATCCTGGGCCCTAATGCCAGAACATACTCCCATTGGCAACATTGGCCCAACATCTCCCTCCCATTTAATCCTATTTTTAATTTCCACCATACTCTCCTGACCTGATACATTCAAACTTCCATATATATCAGAAATTAGTCCTTTTGTAGAGTTAGCATTAACTAACTTCCTCAGGGAGGTCATATCACACCACACTGGTTCCTTCCCACTAAATTGTGCTTCTAAGGCATGCCTAATTTGCAGATACCTATAGAATAATCGATTAGGAATCGCATATTCTTCCACTAACTCCTGGAATGATTTTAGTCTCCCCGCCTTATATAGCTGTGACAGATAATGAATGCCCTGACGATCCCACTCTTCAATAATCCCCATTTTTTTCAGTTCATTAAGATTGTTGTTATCCCATAATGGTGAAAACTCAGAGAAGCCCACATAGCCCATTATTTTTTTAACATATGCCCAGCCCTTGACTATCATCCGAGTGGTGGGGCACTTGGTACCGAAGACGTCCGCCTCCAATGCCTCTACTACTGTATCATATTTGGTATCATTCAGTAGTACATTACACCCTGCTACCTTGTTCCCTGGCCTATTACTGCCCCCCAGATGTTGCATTTGAGATGCTAGGAAGTAGCATTGAGGGTCCGGCACTCCCATCCCACCCTTCTCTCCCGGCCGTCGCAGCGCCTGCAAGCTGATCCTTGCCACCCCGTTTTTCCAAATTAACTCTCTGAACACGCTGTCCATTTTATTAAACCAATTCTTAGGAATCCACACTGGAGAGTTATGTAATATGTATAAAATTTGTGGCAGCCAGACCATCTTGATTAAATTGCAGCGCCCGGCGACCAAGAGAGGCAACCAACCCCAAATCCGACATTTCTGTTTTAATTTTTTCATAAGTGGGACCAGGTTTCCAGTTATGTATTGCCCTGGATCTCTTGAGATGGTAATACCCAGATATTTCATTTGGCTTACTACTTTAATCTGGGGTGTTTGATATGGGAGTGACTCTGTGAGAGGGTCTATTGGCAAAATTACTGATTTTTCCCAATTAATTGTTAGCCCAGAGAAATGGCCGAATTCCTCAACTATACCCATGGCTGTCTTCAAGGAATCCTGTGTGTCCCCCAGAAATAATAAAATGTCATCCGCATACATAGCGATTTTCTCCTCTCCCCTCCTTCTTTTAAAGTCCTGCACCCCCTGAGGGATCCTTAACGCAATAGCCAAAGGCTCCATTGCTAGGGCAAAAAGCAGGGGCGACAAAGGGCACTCCTGCCTTGTTCCCCTTCTTAATTGAAACCACTCTGAGCACTCACAATTGACTCTAACCTTGGCTTTTGGGTTGTCATATAATAGGCTCAGCCAGTGGACAAAGTTAGAGCCAAATTGAAATTCAGCTAGTACCTTCCACATATAGTGCCATTCCAAACAATCAAATGCTTTGGCTGCATCTAATGAGAGGAGGGCTCTCTTACCACTGTTTTCTATGTGTAATTGCATATTTAAATACACTGGTCTTATGTTCGTACTTGTAGATCTATCCGGGATAATGAGATATAAATTAAAAGCGGTGTGGCGCTCCCTACGGGGTTTAGGGATAATGTAAGGGAGGGGGACGGGTTGTCTGATGGGTTAAATTAAATCCAAAGGTGATATCCCCCAATCATCAACCTAGTAAGGTACCTGATACTAACAAAAATTATATATACAACAAATACATTAAATTAATTAAACGAGAGCGATCTTCAGTATTGTGTGCAGATACAAAAATGCCTTATATGTAAAGGATGTGTGCTGAGCCCCCTACATCTATGATAGGTCTGCACCATACATCGCCCCAAGTGAAATAAGTATAATCCAAACCATAACCATAAAAAATTCAAACGTAGAAAACATATATGTGCTCTACCTATCCGGTGCAAATATTACTATATAATGTAATCTGCCTAAAATAGTGCCAAATATTTTCACATTGGTGATCAGAGTCCAGTGAACAGATGATTGCACCTTACCCTAATTAGTGCAAATATAAAACAATTAGTAATAATCATAGTCCTTATAGTGGTAAAACTCTTCAAACACAGTGTTTCAGGGAATTTTCTTAGCAAGAGAAAACCGTGACAAGAGTGCTCTCAGGTGGTTTCTGTGACTTTTGTGCTCCCCCTTTTGGGTCCCCACTCACCGAATCCAACAACCCCAAAAGGGGCAAACAGCATAGGGTATCTCGATCACGGTCAACTCTCCACCACGATCATGTAGGGCATTCAGGTGGTTTCCGTATTGTTGGTTTAAGATGTTCCCAATGGCTCCCCGGATCCACCAACCCCAAAAAAGGGGCAAGCTACATGGGGTATCACGGTCACGATATCCTCTCCACCACAATCCTACAAAGCATCCAGGGTAATTTCGAATCCAACAACCCCAAAAGGGGCAAACAGCATAGGGTATCTCGATCACGGTCAGCTCTCCACCACGATCATGTAGGGCATTCAGGTGGTTTCCGTATTGTTGGTTTAAGATGTTCCCAATGGCTCCCCGGATCCACCAACCCCAAAAAAGGGGCAAGCTACATGGGGTATCACGGTCACGATATCCTCTCCACCACAATCCTACAAAGCATCCAGGGTAATTTCGAATCCAACAACCCCAAAAGGGGCAAACAGCATAGGGTATCTCGATCACGGTCAGCTCTCCACCACGATCATGTAGGGCATTCAGGTGGTTTCCGTATTGTTGGTTTAAGATGTTCCCAATGGCTCCCCGGATCCACCAACCCCAAAAAAGGGCAAGCTACATGGGGTATCACGGTCACGATATCCTCTCCACCACAATCCTACAAAGCATCCAGGGTAATTTCTGTAATGTTGAATTGAATTATTCACAATGGCTCCCTCATGGAGAAAAAGAATAGAAGGCTCCCATGGTGTAGTAGGTAAAAGAAAGATTTTATTCAAAGAAACTCCATACACACTCAATAGGAGTTAACATTAAAAAAAAAAAAAAAAAACTAAAAAAACTAAAAAACCTAAACAAATAGGCTATAGTAGTAAACTATAAATAGAGTACAGCAGTCTACTATCGCTGGGTACAAGTACGTCCCTGAAAAAAACAACCCTGTAAGGGAATGACAGCGTACCGCTGGTTGGACTAATGTGAAAATATTTGGCACTATTTTAGGCAGATTACATTATATAGTAATATTTGCACCGGATAGGTAGAGCACATATATGTTTTCTACGTTTGAATTTTTTATGGTTATGGTTTGGATTATACTTATTTCACTTGGGGCGATGTATGGTGCAGACCTATCATAGATGTAGGGGTCTCAGCACACATCCTTTACATATAAGGCATTTTGTATCTGCACACAATACTGAAGATCGCTCTCGTTTAATTAATTTAATGTATTTGTTGTATATATAATTTTTGTTAGTATCAGGTACCTTACTAGGTTGATGATTGGGGGATATCACCTTTGGATTTAATTTAACCCATCAGACAACCCGTCCCCCTCCCTTACATTATCCCTAAACCCCGTAGGGAGCGCCACACCCCTTTTAATTTATATCTCATTACTCTGTGGAGGACCCTTAGGGAAACTCCTTTAGGGGGGCTGCATACCTATACGTTTGTCCTAAGCGCAGCTTCCATACTTAATTACTATCCGGGATAAACCCGGTTTGGTCTATATGTATTAATTTAGAAATTATTTTTTTTAGCCTTGTTGCCAAAGCTTTTGCCAAGATCTTCACGTCCGAACATAACAGTGATATAGGCCTATATGAAGTCACATCTAGCGGATTTTTCCCCTCCTTCAGCAAAATTATTATACTGGCTTCTGTCATAGATGTGGGTAGTTCTCTGTCCTCCATAGCTCCATTGAACACCTGCAAAAGTATAGGAAGTAAAACCTTCCCATATTTTTAAAATATTTCTATGGGTAGACCATCAGGGCCTGGTGCTTTCTGGTTCGCCATGTCTTCTACTACCCTTTGAAACTCTTTGAGTGTTAATGGGGCTTCTAACATTTCCCGATCTTCTTTTGATAAGGGGGTTATTTTCAGTTTCTCAAAAAAATCCCACATTTCCCCCTCCAGATTTGTTTGCACCGTACTGTATAGATTTTTAAAATACTTTCTAAATTCTTCTAATATTTCCGGGGTGGCCTTTTTGATTATTCCTTCCCTGCCTTCAATTGCCGGTACAGTGCTTGAGGAACTATTTGCCTTAATAATCAAAGCCATAGTTTTCCCAACTCGCCATTGGTCAGGACCCTTCCTGCCTGTTCTGAGCTTTTCTTCTCCCTTTTTTTTTTTTTTTTTTCCCCCTTTTTCTCCCCTTCTTCTTTTTTCTTTTTTTCTTTTTTCTTCTTTCCCTTATACTTTTAATTAAATATTTTTCCTTCAAATTTTTAGATTATCACTATGGTTCCTTGCTCCTGATGATAGGTCAAATACCTTGAAACGCGTAGAGCCAACAACAACCTAGTGTACATTTTGATGCATCTTACCAGGCCGTTCCATAATAACTTGTTTTTTGCCCCCTATGATTTGAAACCCTTTCTTTTCTCTTTGTTCTTCAATTTTTCTATTTAATGATGTAACCTTGCTCTAAATGTTTTTACATTATGTATTATGTATTGATTCCTTGTTGGAACATGTATGTATTTATATCTCTTTTGGTTTCAATGAATTGTAATAGTTGTACGAATGATTTTATATATAGCATCATGCATTGAATTATTCGAATACAGAAACTTTATAACCATTTGATTCCAATAAAAGCTATTTATTTTTATTCCCGCTCCCGAGTGTCTATATAAAAAGTCCCGCTACCTCTCTATATATTTTTTCTTCAATCAAAGCCATAGTTTTCCCAACTCGCTCCCCTTCGCCAAAAAAACTCAGTCTCTGAAATAATTTTTTCTTTTACATCTTTTCCAGAATCATTCTACTATAATTGTCTTGCCTCTCCACCCATGCTTCATAACTAGTTGGGGTTGGTGTCTCCACGTACTGTACTTCCGCCCTTCTTACCCTTTCTTTTGCCTTTAATTCTTCAGATTGTGATTGTTTTTGGCATAGGACATTTTTTGTATTAAGACTCCCTGGAGAAAAGCCTTCAGGGAGTCCCATACTATCCCTAATGGAGCCGTTCCTAGATTTAAATTTATGAATTCCACCAACCCTTCCATAATGATTGCTGTGTCCTCAATAATCTCGAGCCAAAAGGGATTTACTTTCCAGTCACCTCTACTGGGGCTCCTCCCCCTTTTATATCAATTACCACCGGCGAGTGGTCCGAAATCCCTCATTGGCTCATAGACTATCTCCTCCGTTCAATGCTTCCTCATTACCCAGCACAAGGTCGATTCTGGACAGGGTGGCATGTGTCCTGGAGTGGCTTGAATATTGTCTCACCTCAGGATGCCTCCTCCTCCAGATATCCACCAACCCAACCTCATCGCAATATTGTTAAAGAGGACTCCTGGGAGCTCTACTGCTGATGATTTTCGGTGGGAAACCTATCTATACCATTATTCATAGACATATTAAAATCACCGACCACTATGATCGGAATCCCTGGAAAACAGTATCAGTACCAGTATCCCCATGCTAAATGGGGGAGGGATGTAGACATTAGCTAATACATATTTTCTATTTTCAATTAAACAGTAGAGAAAAATATACCATCCATATATATCCACCTTGCTCTGGCTGCAGGAGAAAACCAAACCTGAACTTATCAATATACTCACGCCTCTTGAATAAGAGGAGTAGGTGGAATGATACTGTGTCTGGAATTTCTTATGATCCAGTACCTTAACCACTTGCCGACCGCCGCACGACGATGTACGTCGACAGAGTGGCACGGGCAGGCAAAAGGGCTTACCTGTACGTCCTTGCCTGCCCACGGGTGGGGGGTCCGATCGGACCCCCCCAGTGCCTGCGGCGGTCGGCAAATGTCCCCCGGGGATTGGTGGTGAGGGGGAGGCCATCCATTCGTGGCCCCCCCTCGCGATTGCTCCCAGCCAATGGGATCATTTCCCTGCCTCTGTATTGTACACAGAGGCAGAGGAAATGATGTCATCTCTCCTCGGCTCTGTATTTTCCGTTCCGGGCTGAGGAGAGAAGACTGTAATGTGAGTGCACAACACACACACACACAGTAGAACATGCCAGGCACACATTACACCCCGATCCCCCCCCCCGATTGCCCCCCGACACCAAGCAGGTTTTTTTTTTCTGATTACTGCATTGGTGTCAGTTTGTGACAGTTAGTGTGTTAGGGCAGTGAGTGCTAGGCCCCCTTTAGGTCTAGGATACCCCCCTAACCCCCCCTAATAAAGTTTTAACCCCTTGATCACCCCCCGTCACCAGTGTTGCTAAGCGATCATTTTTCTGATCGCTGTATTAGTGTCGCTGGTGACGCTAGTTAGGGACGTAAATATTTAGGTTCGCCGTCAGCGTTTTATAGCGACAGGGACCCCCATATACTACCTAATAAATGTTTTAACCCCTTGCTTGCCCCCTAGTTAACCCTTTCACCACTGATCACCGTATAACCGTTACGGGTGACGCTGGTTAGTTCGTTTATTTTTTATAGTGTCAGGGCACCCGCCGTTTATTACCGAATAAAGGTTTAGCCCCCTGATCGCCCGGCGGTGATATGCGACGCCCCAGGCAATGTCAGATTAGCGCCAGTACCGCTAACACCCACGCACGCAGCATACGCCTCCCTTAGTGGTATAGTATCTGTACGGATCAATATCTGATCCGATCAGATATATACTAGCGTCCCCAGCAGTTTAGGGTTCCCAAAAACGCAGTGTTAGCGGGATCAGCCCAGATACCCGCTAGCACCTGCGTTTTGCCCCTCCGCCCGGCCCGGCCCAGCCCACCCAAGTGCAGTATCAATCGATCACTGTCACTTACAAAACACTAAACGCATAACTGCAGCGTTCGCAGAGTCAGGCCTGATCCCTGTGATCGCTAACAGTTTTCTTGGTAGCGTTTTGGTGAGCTGGCAAGCACCAGCCCCAGGCAGCGTCAGGTTAGCGCCAGTACCGCTAACACCCACGCACGCACCGTACACCTCCCTTAGTGGTATAGTATCTGATCGGATCAATATCTGATCCGATCAGATCTATACTAGCATCACCAGCAGTTTAGGGTTCCCAAACACGCAGTGTTAGCGGGATCAGCCCAGATACCTGTTAGCACCTGCGTTTTGCCCCTCCGCCCGGCCCAGCCCACCCAAGTGCAGTATCAATCGATCACTGTCACTTACAAAACACTAAACGCATAACTGCAGCGTTCGCAGAGTCAGGCCTGATCCCTGCGATCGCTAACAGTTTTTTTGGTAGCGTTTTGGTGAACTGGCAAGCACCAGCCCCAGGCAGCGTCAGGTTAGCGCCAGTACCGCTAACACCCACGCACGCAGCATACACCTCCCTTAGTGGTATAGTATCTGATCGGATCAATATCTGATCTGATCAGATCTATACTAGCATCCCCAGCAGTTTAGGGTTCCCACAAACGCAGTGTTAGCGGGATCAGCCCAGATACCTGCTAGCGCCTGCGTTTTGCCCCTCCGCCCGGCCCAGCCCAGCCCACCCAAGTGCAGTATCGATCGATCACTGACACTTACAAAACACTAAACGCATAACTGAAGCGTTCGCAGAGTCAGGCCTGATCCCTGTGATCGCTAACAGTTTTTTTTGTAGCGTTTTGGTGAACTGGCAAGCGCCAGCGGCCTAGTACACCCCGGTCGTAGTCAAACCAGCACTGCAGTAACACTTGGTGACGTGGCGAGTCCCATAAGTGCAGTTCAAGCTGGTGAGGTGGCAAGCACAAGTAGTGTCCCACTGCCACCAAAAAGACAAACACAGGCCCGTCGTGCCCATAGTGCCCTTCCTGATGCATTCGCCAATCCTAATTGGGAACCCACCGCTTCTGCAGCGCCCGTACTTCCCCCATTCACATCCCCAACCAAATGCAGTCGGCTGTATGAGAGGCATTTATATGTCCTCCCGAGTACCCCTACCCAGCGAACCCCCCAAAAAAGATGTCGTGTCTGCAGCAAGCGTGGATATAGGCGTGACACCCGCTATTATTGTCCCTCCTGTCCTGACAATCCTGGTCTTTGCATTAATGAATGTTTTGAACGCTACCATTCACTAGTTGAGTATTAGCGTAGGGTACAGCATTGCACAGACTAGGCACACTTTCACAGGGTCTCCCAAGATGCCCTTCCTGCTGCATTCGCCAATCCTAATTGGGAACCCACCGCTTCTGCAGCGCCTGTACTTCCCCCATTCACATCCCCAACCAAATGCAGTCGGCTGTATGAGAGGCATTTATATGTCCTCCCGAGTACCCCTACCCAGCGAACCCCCCAAAAAAGATGTCGTGTCTGCAGCAAGCGCGGATATAAGCGTGACACCTGCTATTATTGTCCCTCCTGTCCTGACAATCCTGGTCTTTGCATTGGTGAATGTTTTAAACGCTACCATTCACTAGTTGAGTATTAGCGTAGGGTACAGCATTGCACAGACTAGGCACACTTTCACAGGGTCTCCCAAGATGCCATTGCATTTTGAGAAACCCGAACCTGGAACCGGTTACAGTTATAAAAGTTAGTTACAAAAAAAAGTGTAAAAAAAAAAAAAAACACAAACAAAAATATAAAATAAAAAAAAAATAGTTGGCGTTTTATTGTTCTCTCTCTCTCTATTCTCTCTATTGTTCTGCTCTTTTTTACTGTATTCTATTCTGCAATGTTTTATTGTTGTTATGTTTTATCATGTTTGCTTTTCAGGTATGCAATTTTTTATACCTTACCGTTTACTGTGCTTTATTGTTAACCATTTTTTTGTCTTCAGGTACGCCATTCACGACTTTGAGTGGTTATACCAGAATGATGCCTGCAAGTTTAGGTATCATCTTGGTATCATTCTTTTCAGTCAGCGGTCGGCTTTCATGTAAAAGCAATCCTAGTGGCTAATTAGCCTCTAGACTGCTTTTACAAGCAGTGGGAGGGAATGCCCCCCCCCAACGTCTTCCGTGTTTTTTTCTGGCTCTCCTGTCTCAACAGGGAACCTGAAAATGCAGCCGGTGATTCAGCCAGCTGACCATAGAGCTGATCAGAGACCAGAGTGGCTCCAAACATCTCTATGGCCTAAGAAACCGGAAGCTACGAGCATTTTATGACTTAGATTTCGCCGGATGTAAACAGCGCCATTGGGAAATTGGGAAAGCATTTTATCACACCAATCTTGGCGTGGTCAGATGCTTTGAGGGCAGAGGAGAAATCTAAGGTCTAATAGACCCCAATTTTTGCAAAAAAGAGTACCTGTCACTACCTATTGCTATGATAGGGGGTATTTACATTCCCTGAGATAACAATAAAAATGATTTTAAAAAAAATGAAAGGAACAGTTTAAAAATAAGATAATAAAATAATAATAATAATGAAAAAAAAAAAAAAAAAAAAGCACCCCTGTCCCCCCTGCTCTCGCACTAAGGCGAACGCAAGCGTCGGCCTGGCGTCAAATGTAAACAGCAATTGCACCATGCATGTGAGGTATCACCGCGAACGTCAGATTGAGGGCAGTAATTTTAGCAGTAGACCTCTTCTGTAAATCTAAAGTGGTAACCTGTAAAGGCTTTTAAAGGCTTTTAAAAATGTATTTAGTTTGTCGCCACTGCACGTTTGTGCGCAATTTTAAAGCATGTCATGTTTGGTATCCATGTACTCGGCCTAAGATAATCTTTTTTATTTCACCAAACATTTGGGCAATATAGTGTGTTTTAGTGCATTAAAATGTAAAAAAGTGTGTTTTTTCCCCAAAAAATGCGTTTGAAAAATCGCTGCGCAAATACTGTGTGAAAAAAAAAAATGAAACACCCACTATTTTAATCTGTAGGGCATTTGCTTTAAAAAAATAAATAATGTTTGGGGGTTCAAATAATTTTCTTGCAAAAAAAATTATTCTTTAATGTAAACAATAAGTGTCAGAAAGGGCTTTGTCTTCAAGTGGTTAGAAGAGTGGGTGATGTGTGACATAAGCCTCTAGATGTTGTGCATAAAATGCCAGGGCAGTTCAAACCCCCCCCAAATGACCCCATTTTGGAAAGTAGACACCCCAAGCTATTTGCTGAGAGTCATGTTGAGTCCATGGAATATTTTATATTGTGACACAAGTTGCGGGAAAGAGACAATTTTTTATTTTTTTTTATTTTTTTTTGCGCAAAGTTGTCACTAAATGATATATTGCTCAAACATGCCATGGGAATATGTGAAATTACACCCCAAAATACATTCTGTTGCTTCTCCTGAGTACGGGGATACCACATGTGTGAGACTTTTTGGGAGCCTAGCCGCGTACGGGACCCCGAAAACCAAGCACCGCCTTCAGGCTTTCTAAGGCCGTAAATTTTTGATTTCACTCTTCACTGCCTATCACAGTTTCGGAGGCCATGGAATGCCCAGGTGGCAAACCCCCCCCCCCAAATGACCCCATTTTGGAAAGTAGACACCCCAAGCTATTTGATGAGAGGTATAGTGAGTATTTTGCAGACCTCAGTTTTTGTCACAAAGTTTTGAAAATTGAAAAAAGAAAAAAAAATTTTTTTTTCTCGTCTTTCTTTATTTTCAAAAACAAATGAGAGCTGCAAAATACTCACCATGCCTCTCAGCAAATAGCTTGGGGTGTCTACTTTCCAAAATGGGGTCATTTGGGGGGGGGGTTGTGCCACCTGGGCATTCCATGGCCTCCGAAACTGTGATAGGCAGTGAGGAGTAAAATCAAAAATTTACACCCTTAGAAATCCTGAAGGCAGTGATTGGTTTTCGGGCCCCCGTACGCGGCTAGGCTCCCAAAAAGTCTCACACATGTGGTATCCCCATACTCAGGAGAAGCAGCTAAATGTATTTTGGGGTGCAATTCCACATATGCCCATGGCCTGTGTGAGCAATATATCATTTAGTGACAACTTTGTGCAAAAAAAAAAAAAAATTTGTCACTTTCCCGCAACTTGTGTCAAAATATAAAACATTCCATGGACTCAACATGCCTCAAAGCAAATAGCTTGGGGTGTCTACTTTCCAAAATGGGGTCATTTGGGGGGGTTTTATGCCATCTGGGCAGTTTATGGCCTTCAAAACTGTGATAGGTAGTGAGGAGTAAAATCAAAAATGTACGCCCTTAGAAATCCTGAAGGCAGTGATTGGTTTTCGGGGCCCCGTACGCGGCTAGGCTCCCAAAAAGTCCCACACATGTGGTATCCCCATACTCAGGAGAAGCAGCTAAACGTATTTTGGGGTGCAATTCCACATATGCCCATGGCCTGTGTGAGCAATATATCATTTAGTGACAAATTTTTGTAATTTTTTTTTTTGTCATTATTCAATCAAAAAATGAATATTCAATGGGCTCATCATGCCTCTCAGCAAATTCCTTGGGGTGTCTACTTTCCAAAATGGGGTCATTTGTGGGGGTTTTGTACTGCCCTGCCATTTTAGCACCTCAAGAAACGACATAGGCAGTCATAAATTAAAGGCTGTGTAAATTCCAGAAAATGTACCCTAGTTTGTAGGCGCTATAACTTTTGCGCAAACCAATAAATATACACTTATTGACATTTTTTTTACCAAAGACATGTGACCGAATATATTTTGGCCTAAATGTATGACTAAAATTGAGTTTATTGGATTTTTTTTAGAACAAAAAGTAGAAAATATCATTTTTTTTCAAAATTTTTGGTCTTTTTCTGTGTATAGCGCAAAAAATAAAAACGGCAGAGGTGATCAAATATCATCAAAAGAAAGCTCTAATTGTGGGAAGAAAAGGACACAAATTTTGTTTGGGTAGAGCATTGCATGACCGCACAATTAGCAGTTAAAGCGACGCAGTGCTGAATTGTAAAAAGTGCTCTGGTCAGGAAGGGGGTAAAACCTTCCGGGGCTGAAGTGGTTAATTGTATCCTTACCTAGGTGTGTCTCCTGCAGACAGAGTATTTTAACTCTCCCCTTATCTGCTACCGAGAAAATTGCCTGTCTTTTAGATCTTTTACCCCCCGCACATTCCAAGAGCATATTATGACCTGTTTTTTTAAGTTCGGGGATTTATTACAGCCACCTCTAATATTAATCATTCTTCAGTCCCTGTACCCTTATACCTCTCAGGACACCTAAACCACCTACTTTTGTGAAAATAGTAAATTATCCTTCCCCCTACAACTTACACCCTTATTTCCAAACATTCACTCCAACCACCCCCCAACCCACCCCCCCACCACTCCCCCCCTCCCATCCACCTTTTCATTACCCCTTTACCCAATTTTGGGCCTAACCCCATAGCTTCTATTGTGATCGCCACAACTTCTTAAGGTGAGAAAACCATGCAACCTAGACCCAGTAAGAGGGGAACTATCCTCAACATTGACATTGTGAGTGTAAATATATAAATACGTGTTCTCCCCCTCCCCGCCCCCCTTTTCATATATATATAAGTGCATAGCCCATCATAAGTCCTAAAAAGGAACTGAGAGGAGAAAAAAAAAGAGCAAACTAAAACGTCCCGGGCCCTAGAATGAAAGAGTCCTCTGTGGACTGCTGATCTTCTCAAATTTCTTCTCCCCGCTGTAATCTTCCTTCGTTCTTCTCTAACCAGGATGAAACTTCTGTGGGTGTATTAAAAAACCTAACTTCCCCCAAGCAGTTTTAAATGACTTTTTTCCTTTAAAAATGTCATTTTGTGCAGGGACTGTTCTAAGCACAGGAAACACACGCCACTTTACAGGCATACTATAGACACCCCCCAGGTACGATATTTAAAGGAATATTTCACTTTTATTTTTTCACTTTAAGCATCATTAAAATAACTGCTCCCCAAAAAACGTCCATTTTTGAAACTTTTTTTGCATTGATACATGTCCCCTGGGGCAGGACCCGGGTCCCCAAACCCTTTTTAGGACAATAACTTGCATATTAGCCTTTAAAATTAGCACTTTTGATTTCGAACATTCGAGTCCCATAGACTTTAATGGGGTTCTAAAGTTTTCGTGAACTTTCGGTCCATTCGCAGGTTCTGGTGCGAACCAGCTACATAATCAGCTACAATTTGTTGCCAAGCCACTGCTTCTCTACCCACAAAATAATCGAGGTATTTCTGCCGTACATCTCTGGCAGTTTGTGAGGGCAATCCAGCACGGGCATTTTCAAGAGCCGTTAGCACTCCCACAGTCGGCCGAGCTGCAGCCTCTTCAGCTGGGCCTGCCACTGCAGGGTCCACATTAATTTAGCAGTCAGGCAAGGTAGCTAGTCGCATTCCTTCTTAAAAAGATTATGTAATATACAACAGCACTGGACCACATGGGTGATCTTGTAGTGTGCCAGGTTGATTGGAGTCAGCCTGAAACGACTCGATAGGATGCCAAAGACGTTTTTGACCACCTTTCTGGCACGAGAGAGCCTGTAATTGAATACTCTCTACTCTGGGGTGAGGTTACTCATAGGAAACAGCTTCATCAGATCTTACCCCAGAGCAAAGGCCTCATCTGCAACAAAAACAAAATCAAAGCCCTCAACATTCTCCTCAGCAGGTGGCAAGTTTAAGATGCCATTCTGGAGCCACTTGTAGAACTCTGTCTGCATAATCACTCCTCCATCAGAGTTGCAGCCATTCTTCCCAACATCCAGATACAAAAACTCATAGTTGGCAGACACTACAGCTATCATGACTATGCTGCAAAAGCCCTTATAATTAAAATATTATGAGCCAGAGTTGGGTGGTGGGACAATACGGACATGCTTGCCATCAATAGCACCACCACAGTTGGGAAAATCCCACTGATGGTGGAACTAGGCTGCAACGTCATGCCATTGCTGTGGGTTGGAAGGAAACTGTGGATTAAAAAGAGAAACAAAAAAATTATTACTTCTGCACATAACATTGCAAGCAGATTTGACAAAACATGCTTAGCCAACATAAGGAGAAAACTTAAATGAGAATTTAAAGACAAAAGGGCAACTTATCTGATTCATCTCCCCCTCTGATGGCACATTAGAAAAATTTTAGGGTGGGGGGTGAAATGGGTAGATGTTTTGGACAGGTAATCCTCTTCACTTCCATGAGAGCTGTTTGCATAAATTATCTGGGATACTTTAGCCAGCACCTCCTTTCTCACACTATTGGCAGCCCAGTGGACAGGTAAGAAGTGTCATAATCTAAAAATATGGCTCCACACTATCCAAATTGCAGCACATTTTGAAAATGCCTATCAATATAATAGGAGACAAAAACTGTCTATGTTACAATTTGTAGATAATCAGGCAGGCCCTTGCACTACATGGTTGGGTGAATTTAGACAGACATTTAAACACAGGAGGGATAGTGTGTATGAGTTTGGCAAAGTCAGCAGATAGAGTGTTTGTATCTGTTGACTTTGCATTTTGGGGGGAGGGAGAGTTCCAAATGAGTTTGTGCACCAAAAAAACTCTCTTGCACTCTTCCTGAATTTGAGGACAAAAATAACATTTGTACACATTTTAGGGGTTGTTTAGGGTAAGCCCCAAAATTTAGCTGACAAAAAACACTGTGAAGTTACTAGGCTAGGTGTGTATGGGCCCAGGATAGCATGCTGGGGAAGTTAGTTATGAAAAATATGCATGTAGGCCAACAAAGAAGCAGGAAAAGTTTACAGCATGCATGAGGACAAAGAGGACATTCACAGCATATTACAATATTGAAATTCATGTAATCAACAAATTAAGACAATAAATTAGCAAACATTAATACATAGAATGTGATCTTAAAGGGAAAAACTTACCAGAATATAGTCCTTCTGCAGTACTTGAATAATGGATGAGCAGGTGTCTGGAATAATGAGTCCCAGAGCCTGGGAGGGAGGTTCCAGTGGTAAACTTGAGGTCCTGGAGACTTCTCCCCATTGCCAAGTACCGCAAGGTGGCTATGAGCCTTTGCTCTGGAGTGATGGCAAGCCTCATGCATGTGTCCTGCTTCTTAATATAGGGGGTCACCAATGCCAAAAGTTGGTGAAAGCAGGGGTCCGTCATACGAAGATAATTCAGAAAATCATCCGGATTATTCTCCTGAAGCAAAGGCATATGACGTAATTGGTCACTATTAAGCAACCAATATTGGTCCTAGAACCCCTCCTCATCCTGTTCCTGTACTGGAACAGGATGAACTGGATCAAAGCAATAACTCCAAGGCCAAGAACGTTCTCTCCTCCAATTCCGCAACATGGCTGCTTGACGAATGGCCATTTAGAAATGAACTGAAAAGCACAAACTGAAAAGCGCGAACCAACACTCACTAAGCTTCTACTAACATGAAATTAGTAGAAGGAGCCCAAAGGGTGGCGCATGACAATTGAACTTCCTCTTTATCGGCTCGTAGTACGTCTAGTAGGTCACTGCGTTTGTGTTTGTTGGCTGACAAATGTGTACCGTTTGTATGCAAGGCAAGTTCCCGGCACACTCCCTTCGGACAAAAGTCTGACACTCTGTTGGCCAACAATCAGATCGTGTGTACGAGTCTTAACCTTGCCAAACTCTATTCATCATCCCCAGACTTGAACCACATGACTGCGGATGCCCTTTTTATCTCATATTTCTCTTCCCTCACTCACACAATCGCAACAGGAATCACTTGAGTGTCCTATCACATATGAGGAAGTGGCACTAGCCATCAAAGCTTTGAAACCACATAAAAGACCATCAAGCTGTTGGGTTTCCTCCATAATCTCCATAATAATCCATGGGCATACATCAAATATGCTGGCTAAAAAACTTGCAATGTTTAATATCCAGAGATGCACTAGGCAAGTTTGGCCCCTCTCCCCCCTGTTGTTTGCCATGCTCATTGAACCTTTGGCGCAACTGATCAGATTGGATCCTGATGTCCGGGGGATAGAACTTGGAGGACACAAACACAAAGTATGCCTGTTTGGGGACAACATACTAATTTTTCTAACTTATCCCCTTTGTTAGAGAGCTTTGCCCAAATTTCCAGCCTCCAGGTCTACCCCAAAAAATTGAATGTGCTGAACATTTCCCTATCTCCCTGGGAACTCCAACAAGCCAAGACTTTGCTGCCGTTTACATGGGTGCTGCATCAACTTCCATACTTGGGTGTGCAACTCACAGCTTTTATTACAAATCTGTTTGATGCTAATTTCTTACCCTTGCTTGGACAGGTTACTACTCTCATATCACAATGGTCCTCTCTTTTCCTATCCTGGATGGGCAGGATGAATGTCACTAAAATGTTGATATTGCCCAAATTCCTATACCTCTTCAGAATACTTCCCATCCCAATTCCAAGTTACTTTTTACGCCTTATGCAACGCAGAATAATGTCTTACATTTGGGGTGATATCAGGCTGCGCATCCCCAAATCCACACTTTATTTTCCCAAACTGAGTGGAGGGCTGGGGATAGCAAATTTTTCTATATAATATTACGCAGCACAACTCACGCATTTACCCAAGTATCATGCAGTGAAGGAAACACCAATGTGGGTGGCAATAGAATCTGTTGATTGCAATCCCATTTCCGTAGCAAATATGTTATGGCTGCATCCGGCTGATAGAACTTGCATACTAAACCCCATAACCAAACACTCTTTATCTATCTGGAATAAATTTAGAGCCACACACAATCTACAATCAACTCATAACCCCCTCCTCTCATTTCTCAGGAACCATTTTACCCTGCATGGGAATCTCCTGGTGCATTTGCTGCCTGGTCCTCTACCAATCTCTTCAAGCTACACAACTTGGTCACCAACACTGCTATACATACATTCCCTACCCTATGTGAAACCTATGGTCTCCCGAGATCAGAGATATTCTGCTACCTAAAAATAAAACATTTTTACATGCCATTTCTCAGGTCAGGATCCCTGCTGATACAGATAACACAATTTGAATGTATCTGCAAAATCGACCCACATGCTCATATTGATCCTTTACCAACAACTGAATGTCAATCTCGACAATTCACTGCCACCATACACTGATAAATGGGCACAGGATCTGCAGCACACATTTGAGGTCACAGATTGGTCTAAAATCTGGATGGCCACTAAATCGGCCTCCCCTAATATCTCCACTTTAGAAACAAATTATAGGGTCCTATCACGTTGGTACCTTGTGCCAGCCAGAATCGCAAAATGTGTCCCATTATAGTCTGAATCTAGTTTCCAAGGCTGCTCCGATCCTGGCACTCACTTACATGTCTAATGGCAATGCCCGATTGCTCAAGAATTCTGGAAGGCCATTTTCGCAATGGCCTCCAAGGCTCTAGAAACCAATCTACGACTGCATCCTGTAACAGCTCTCTTAAACCTTAAACCAGCCTAACTGACACATTCTCAATTGCAACTATTTCTACATTTTGTCCATAGCGGCCAAGCAGACCATTGCTAGGGCTTGGAAATTCCAGACCTTGATCGTGGCTGAGGCCAAGCATAGAATAATTAGGGCCCTTGTATTCACTAAAATGACAGCCATTGAGAATGACCAGATACGTAAATTTGAAAAACTATGGCAACCGTGGGTGAAGCATTACTTACCTTCAGATTTCGACAATACCCTCCTATTACCTTGGTGTGTGTATTTCTCTTCCCCCCACCTATCTAGTTACTTTTTTTTTTGAAAGACAGCTTTAGCTTCCAAACATAAACCACACTACCGTCCACGGGAAAACCTCCCCACCTTTTGTACCCCTCCAGTCTTTTTCCTCCAAGGTCTATCCTGTATGTAAGTGAGACGGAATTAGCTACACCGGAATGTATATCTTCCCCATAAGCCCGAATCGATTGCTCACATTTCTAATCACTTTCTTAAATACAACCACAACCAGAACAACCATCCTTCTCCTTGCCGAATCCTGTCTTTGGCACTTCTTGTTATAAAATATCTTCACATAGGCGGATTGACCCCCAGTAGATATTTGCTTTCCAGAGCTTGCTGTGCAAGATTTTATTCCATGTCGCTCTAATTCATTGTCCTTGATGTAAGTGAAATTTTTATTAAAGTGGTGTTCCGGCCGAAATTATACTTTTTAAATAAAAAATACCCCTATAATACACAAGCTTAATGTATTCTAGTAAAGTTAGTCTGTAAACTAAGGTCCGTTTTGTTAGTTTATAGCAGTAGTTTGTTATTTTATAAACTTACAGCTGGCCGTGGCCATCTTAAGTGTGGGCATCTGAAGCCAGACTGTATTTCTTCCTGGATCTCATCCTTGCAGATCTCACACATGCTCAGTGCAGCACAAGCAGTGTAATAGGTTTCAGGTCAGGTTTCCATAGCAACGGCAGTTACAGAGGAAGTTGCCGCCCCTTCCCAGAAGGCATTGCAAACAGGAAATGATGCGATGGGCCGCGGCCAGGGAGGAGGAAGTGAAAAATGAATACAGCAGATATACAGTAGGTGCTGAGAAAAAAAATAAAAAAATATCCAATTTGTTTACAGTGAACAGTTTAGTGAGGGATGCTGAAGAGTTGTAAAAGTGGGTGGAACTCCACTTTAAGTAAACCAGCTTTATACGCATTAATGCACTATGAGCGTCTTCCATGAGCTTTTATAACCACATTACTTGATTAACAAGATTAAGAAGCACCATAAGCCTGGATACATTCCCTGGAGCTGGCTGACCACTTGTCTTCAGAGGCGCTTCCATTCACACGCATATGAGCTCTTGGTGGGATCATTTGATTCGATTTGAAGCAGCCAATTTTTCACATATAGAGCACAGCGGTGACACACTTTCCATTGTGGATTATTTCTGCTGCACCACAGTTTGTTGTATTTGCATGTGGGAAAAGTTGAAGCATCATCTTTTAACTAAACACATTGAATTGTGGAGCATTGGACTATTTATGAACTTTTTGCACAATATATTATTTGGCTTTTTTTGTGAACAGATGATGGCTATTTACCAAAAAAAATATTTTTGATGTAATTCACTTGATACACCATTCTAGACAACAAGAGTTTCACTTATCTAGTGACACTTTGACATTTGAACATTCACTATTGTTTGATTTTGCTTGTTGCACATTGTTTGTTGCATTTGTTACCTAATTATTTTTAGGATAATATACAGTACCATAGATGCAGCTAAAAACTTATAAACAATGCCATCTACTGGTTGATGTAGTTGTTGCACAAAATATATGAATATGTATTCCAACAGTGGGAAAGTGTGCAAATTTGAGTGCATTCTCAACATTCGTAGATGCGAACCTAGAATTGAATGAAGTATAATACTAATCTAAGGCAAAACATTTAGGACAAAAAAAAACGTTAAAAATACATTTTTCAGAAAAATGCATTCATATGCCCACTAAACAGGCTTTGCATTCTGGGCTCAAAGGGGTGGGAGAAGAGATTGCTAGTAACATTTTTCAGATCTCGCTATAACTCAACTGTGACGGATGCATGCGGTTTATGTTCAAAGAGATCTGACAGCAGGAATAAAGGTATTTACAGCATCCTGTAACTTCCAAACTGAAGGCGGGGCTGGATGGGGGGGGGGCATGTCAACAGTAGCAGACCATGGGAATACAGCACACTGTGCTTAGGCATAGAATTCTGTAACTCCCATTCAGAAGGTTCAGACTCAAATTGACCACGCTAGGACAGATCTGCATCTGTGCCTTATGCCCCGTACACACGGTCGGACTTTGTTCGGACATTCCGACAACAAAATCCTAGGATTTTTTCCGACAGATGTTGGCTCAAACTTGTCTTGCATACACACGGTCACACAAAGTTGTCGGAAAATCCGATCGTTCTGAACATGGTGACGTAAAACACGTACGTCTGGACTATAAACGGGGCAGTGGCCAATAGCTTTCATCTCTTTATTTATTCTGAGCATGCGTGGCACTTTGTCCGTCGGATTTGTGTACACACGATCGTAATTTCCGACAACGGATTTTGTTGTCGGAAAATTTTATATCCTGCTCTCAAACTTTGTGTGTCGGAAAATCCGATGGAAAATGTGTGATGGAGCCTACACACGGTCGGAATTTCTGTCAACAAGGTCCTATCACACATTTTCCGTCGGAAAATCCGACCGTGTGTAGGGGGCATTAGTGTGGTCAGAAGTAAACAAGGTGAAGAGGACTGGCAGGGTCACGAGGTTTTAAGTGTTATTTAACACATCTTTATAAGTAAAACAGTTCATAGTTGGGGTCAAAGGAACCAAATCCCCAAATATGTTAACTAGGCTCACATACACTTGGTACTAATTAGGCTTTGTATTAAGATAGTTTTGTAGTTTATCAAACAAACTAAACATTACAAAACCCATCCATTTTGTGGAATATTGTATTCTTACACCAATAATCAATTCATAGCCTATTTTTGGTTCAGATGTGTTTGCTTTACTTGTAATTTCATAACCAAGGATATATTTTGATTTGTTTCTGGTACAGTAGTAAGATTGTTTGAGCTTTTATAGTTTATTTTCCTTAAAGTATAACTAAAGGCAAAACTTTTTTTTTTTTTTTTTTTTAGAGAGTGGAGATTTACCCTCTCTATTTGTCCTGTTTATCATTATTATTGATAGTGAAAGTAAAACAAAATCCCAAATGTCGTGTTGTCCCCAGAAAAGTAATAGAGGCTAAATCTTCCAAAGGGAACGCTAGTTCTGGTGATCTGGGGGTTCCCAAGGAATTCCCTTAATTTTCAGGGATTTCCTCTCAATTCTTGTTTGACTATGGAACAGGAAATTAAGGGAAATTTCCTCAATGGGACACAGATGTAGAACATCCAGAAAGTAATTTATCAGAAAGAATTCAGGCACTGATTTAAAAAAAATGTTATACAGTTTTTGTCATTAGGTAAGTGATGTTTTTCAACAGCAAACTAGAGTTATTTGTGTGATCTTTCATAATATAGGCAGTTAAGGCTTCATGGGATGAACAAATAATAACATTGTAGGAACATAATAGCCATGTGAACTTTTAGTTTGAATTGGCTAAATACAACAAAACAAAAGTGTGCAAATTCCGACCGTGTGTGGGCTCCATCACACATTTTCCATCGGATTTTCTGACACACAAAGTTTGAGAGCAGGCTATAAAATTTTCCGTCAACAAAATTGGTTGTCGGAAATTCCGATCGTGTGTACACAAATCCGATGCACAAAGTGCCACGCATGCTCAGAATAAATAAAGAGATGAAAGCCATTGGCTACTGCCCCGTTTATAGTCCCGACGTACGTGTTTTACGTCACCGCGTTCAGAATGATCGTATTTTCTGACAACTTTGTGTGACCGTGTGTATGCAAGACAAGTTTGAGCCAACATCCGTCGGAAAAAATCCTAGGATTTTGTTGTCGGAATGTCCAATCAATGTCCGACCGTGTGTACGGGGCATTACAGTGTTTTCCTTCAGAAATCAGCAACAGTTTGAATAGAAAAGCTTCCCAGGTGCCAGGATGCTGTTAAAGAGGACCCTTGCTCTGCGTGGAAGCAGTGGATTCTCTGCAGAGATACAGTAGCACATACCTCCTGCTGAGTACGATCTATAGCTCTGCAATTAGCAAAACTCACACTCCCTGCTAATCAGAGAACTCAGACCTCTGTAGAGAGACCACTGCTTTCACACAGAGTGGTCTATTTTTGTAGCAAGCTGGTGTATGGATCTGCTGCCCTCTATGGTCAACTGATAAAATTATAGTGTTATGTAAATTTATGCATTAGCCCTTCCTGTCTCTGGGGTCTAGTTTTGTAAACCCCAGAAGGAGGAAGTGTAGAGAGAGAAAAAGTCTCAGCCACATATCCTGGCCATGTTGCTCAATCCAAGCCAGAGGAGACTATTATGCAAGTATTTTTATGTTCTAATAGTTTAACTGATGCCACCCATAGTTTCTTGATTGTGTTCCTGAATCCTTGTGACAGAGTATCTCTGTCCTATTGTTATTATCTCACATAGCCAGATAGCTAGGTCTGTGCTACTGTATGTAGGTAGTGGTCACTTTCCAATATATTAGTAGGTGATGTGCAAACTGTTCTGGTCAACCATCAGTTCGGTTCCGAACAGCACCCACTCGGCAAATTTTTTTTTAAAAACTGCGTGGGGACCCCTCCAAAATCCATACCAGACCCTTAGGTCTGGTATGGATTTTGAGGGGAACCACATACCAAAATAAAAAAAAATGGTGTGAGGTCCCCCAAAATCAATACCAGACCCTTATCCAAGCATGAAAGGGGGGGCAAGTGAGCCCCTCCCCTCCTGAATCATACCAGATGCCACATGCTCTCAACATGAGGGTGCTTTGGGCACCTTTGGGTCCGGTATAGGTTTTAAGAGGAACCCCACGCCAAAATAATAGAAAAAAAGAAGCGTGCCCCCATCCCAGAATCCATAGCAGACCCTTATCCAAGCATGTAGCCTGGTCCCTCCTGAACCATACCAGGCCACATGCTCTCAACATTGGGCGGGTGCTTTGGGGCAGGAGGGGCTCTTCCTCCCACCCCAAAGCACCCTGTCCCCAAGGGCATCTTCCCCACTACCCTGGGCTATGGTTGTTGGGATTTGCAGGCAGGGGGCTTATCGGACTCTAGAAGCCCCCCCCCATGTGAATGAGCATGGGTTACATTGTAACCCTACTCATTCACCAAAAAAAGTGTCAAAAAGAAATAAAAACACACGCACAGTTTTTGACAATTCCTTTATTAAAAATAAAAAACAATGTCCCCGGATGTGGATCCATTGTCAATCACGATGCCTTCTGCACTGCCAGACCTGGAAAAAAGAGCTCCATCTGTGACAAAGGCTAACTGCCGACTGCCCGCTCCACTGTCTGACAGTTCTTAAATAGTTAAGGAGCAGGGCCACCTGGCAATGTCACCGGTCACTGACGTCACAAAGGGCGGTGCCCCACAATGTACCCCATACTTATTCACATAGGGGGGGCGGGAACTGGGGCCCCCCTTTTTAAAGGGGGCTTTCAGATTCCGATAAACCCTCTGCCCACAGTCCCCCACAACCACCACCCAGGGTTGTGGGGAAGAGGTGCTTGTCCCTATCAACATGGGGACAAAGTGCTTTGGGATGGGGGTCAGAGCCCCCCTGCCCCAAAGCACCCGCCCCATGTCGCGAGCACATGGGCTTGTATGGTTTAGGAGGGGGGGCGTTCACTCACCCTCCTCCTTGGCCTGACAGGCTGCATGCTCTGATAAGGGTCTGGTATGTATTTGGAGGGGGACACTGTTTTTTTTCTATTATTTTTGCGTGGCGTTCCCTTTAGAATCTATACCAGACCCAAAGGTCCTGGTATGAATTGGGGGGCCCCCACACCGTTTTTTTTTTACATTTTTGTATTGCTGCAATGGCTTGCAGCCAGGAAAGTCAATTTAAATGTATTTTTTTTATCATTAGAAATGTCAGTTTTGCTGCAGCAGGTTCTATAAGCAGTACAGATGTACCACTTTACAGGCAGACTAAGGGGTCCCCCAGGCACTATATTTAATCACTTCAACCCCGGAAGGATTTGCCCCCTTAATGACCAGGCCATTTTTTTTCATTACAACACTGTGTCTCTTTAACTGACAATTGCGATTTTTTCCCACAAATAGAGCTTTCTTTTGGTGGTATTTGATCACCTCTGCGGTTTTTATTTTTTGCGCCATAAACAAAAAAAGAGTGACAATTTTGAAAAAAAATATTTTTTTTCTTTCTGCTATAATACGTATCCAAAAAAAACTATAAAAAACAAATTTATTCATCAGTTTAGGCCAATATGTATTCTACATATTTTTGGTAAAAAAAAAAACTCAATAGGCGTATATTGTCTGCAAGCAAACTGTTATTTTTTTAACTGGTACATAATTGATAATTTCTTTGTATGTGATTGGGTATTCTTAGCAAAGTGAAATGTCACTACATTTACAAAGCTCTGGGGAAAAGTATCATGCAAAGTGCAACATGTAATGTAAGCACCCTGTTTGTCAAAATGATTGGGATGAAAGCTGCAATTATTTGGTGGTGATTGGGCTAGGTTGATGGTCAGTGTAAGGTCACATAGTGAGCTGAACTTGTTGCTTAATTGTGTAACCTAAAATATTTTTTTCCAAAACAATACAGGAAGTCATATTTACTTCAATCAATGGCATAGACACCTGGGCTGTAGATGTAGAATTGAATATACCAAAACAAACTGGAATTGTAGTTAAGCATATTGTCAGCCTTAGCTTTGTTAATTTTATTTAATATCCCCTGTGTTTTCTTAATGCAGAACTTGCAACGATTTAACGCTAGGATTATCTCATTTCACTTTATTGGCTTACTAATATTCCTATAAAATGCCCATGATAAGCTAAATATTTTTCTCCTTTTTATTCATAAGCTAAATATCTACTTTTGTATTTTTTAAAACATGTTGTGATACTACTTATTTTCATTTTGTATCTTTACTTACGTATTCTCAGTGTAGCAAGACTTTTTCTCTAAACTTTATAAATGTTGCGGTTTTGGTTATTTATCCATTTATTGTATCTCATCTCTATGTAGAGATATGATTGAGCTACCATTATGAATAATAATAATATCAATAATTATAACAAATGTTGGTAATTATTAATGATTTGACCTCTTTTGGCACTTTTACAGTTGTACAACAGTTCTCCACACTGTCTGTACCACTTCATAATTATGTAAAACTGTCTCTCTGACCAGCATGTGCCACTGAATTGACCAACCTACTATTATGCTCATTCATGTATTTATAAGGCAAATAGTCCATTTATCAGAACTCCCTCGTGCATAAACTATATGGCCAAAATGTGAACTTGTTTAACATCTTATTCCAAAAACACGTGCATTAATATGTAGCATCCACCTTCCCCCACCCCTGTAAAAAGTATACCCTCCACTGATCTGGAAAGGTTTTCCGCAAGAGCTAAAATAGATTTTGTGAGGTCAGGCACTGACGTACAATCAGCACTACAATTTAACCCAAAGGTGTTCAATAGGGTTGAGGTCAGGACCCCACACAGATCACTTAAGTTCCTCCACACCAAACTCATCAAATTGTGCCTTTATGGAGTTGGCTTTGTGTACAAAGGCACAGTCATGCTGAAACAAAAACAGGTCCTTCCCTAAACAGTTGCCACAATATTGGAAGCACACAAATGTCTAAAATGTATTTGTGCAATAACATTTGAAGCATTACCAGTACTCTATCTTTGTACTGTATGATGTACTGTATGATGTCTCATTAATAGAACCCTTTAGTACAAATGCCTATAGACATCTCTGTCTCATTTTGCTTTAATAAAATCTAGAGGATAGAGAGTACCAAGCCAACTGTAAAATTTCAGGTACACTGTATATCTCAGTCTGCATGTCCTAAAACAGGCTAAAATAGCCTTGAAAAGGCCTTTTTCTTCAGGGTTTAAATTTCCACAAGTGAAAAGAATATCAGGATTATATAACAATCTGGAATTTGCATATTTGTAGTGATGGCTCCAGCAGCTCTCATAGATGCTAGGAGAAGCATCTATTTCTTACATGTGCATTTCATTGTAGCCCAGCTATGACTTCCAAGCAATGTTGTTTACAGTTTACTACAGCTGCTAAACTCCTGTTAACTGGCCAAAACCATAACCAGCAATTAAAAATACTCCCACCATCAAGACTAATGATGTGAAAGACAAAAGAATGCAGCTAACAATAATATATACTGCATATATGTATGAAACTAAGTACTGTATATGATCAAATAATTTCCATATAGTTGTATAAAGATGATTTAGTTAATACATTTAGACCTGCTTACACAATTATGGGATTCTGCTAATAAAGGAAGCATTTTTAGAACAAACTCACTGCCCTCTCTCTTTTTAAAAACCGAAAATCTGAATTATTCAGCTTCCCTCCGCCTCCCTAAATTGGGCTGAATTCTCCCCTAGACAGGGTTTGTGGAAACTCAATGCATTTTGTGCTGACACTTCATTAGAAGGTAATTGTTTAATTAGTATGAAATCTGTCTTTCTGGGAAGTGGTGTTATCAGCAGCATATGGCAAACTACGCATTAATGAAGCAAGAATTTAGGACATCACAGGTTCCTGAGCAGCCCCTTCCCCTCGGTGGACCTTTCTGAAATGCCCGATTGTGCATTCAGCTAGTTTGAAGACATCTCCTAATAATTTGCCTACTTCAAGTTATTTTATAGGGTCATATTCTCCAAAAGGGAACTTGATTTGATTGCACAAATGTAGTTGTTGTATAAAGAACACAGTAACTACTTTCTTAAAATGCTCATATCTCTGCTGTTTTGCAGATCTACAAGATCAATTTATTCCTCACCTTAGGAAACTAAGTTAGAGAGTTTGTTACTTAAAGAATATAAATCATTGTGACCAAGCAAATAAGTTTAAAGGGCCAAATAAACACACAAGCAAAGTACCTCTAAGTAAACGTGTCTTCAGCATTTTACTAATATTTTTAAACAATTTATCTATAATTAACCATATAAATGAAATATGTTCCTGACAAAAAAAAGTATTAATCATGAGATAAAATATGAAACAATTAAAATACACCTATTATTGGCACATACCATTTTTAGTAGAAGAAACAATGATTAGTAGGGATGAGCTTATTGGTTGGGTTTGAACATGATTTTGACTCAAACATTGGCTGTTCGCCCGTTTGTCAAAAACCGAACATTATGGCCCATAAACGGCCCATAATGCACTGCGGGAGTGCAGTGCATTGCTGTATGATGATTGGCCAAAACATGCACCATGACCTGCATACTTTGGCCAATCCCAGCGCCCTCAGCTAAGAGAGCCATAATTGGCCAAAGACAGGGTGCCTTTTGCCAATCATGGCTCAGGGGGACTAAGTTCACGCCCCACACTATATAAGGCTGTCTGCACGTTGGCCCCGTGTAGTGTGTTGTTGACTTGGACGGAGAGAAAGTGTCAGTTAGATTGAGCAGGCAGGCAGGTTATTCAGTTAGCTGTAGTGTATTTAATATATATATATATATATATCAGGTTATTCAGTTAGCTGCAGTGTATTACACACATACAGACAGTCTCGTGTTATATATATATATATATATATATATATATATATATATATATATATATATATATATATATATATATATATATATCAGGTTATTCAGTTAGCTGCAGTGTATTACACACATACAGACAGTCTCGTGTTATATATATATATATATATATATATATATATATATATATATATATATATATATATATATATATATTACATATATATATATATATATATAATATCCACTGTATACAGTTTAGCTATATCTGACTGCAAGCCGTTCCTGGTGTACTTTTTCTAATATACCTCTGGCAGATTATTCAGTTAGCTGCAGTATATTTAATATATATATATATATATGTATATATATATATATATATATACAGACAGTCATATATATATATATATATATATATATATATATATATCCACTGTATATAGTTTAGCTATATCTGACTGCAGGCCATTCCTTTTGTACTTTTTCTAATATACTTCAGGCGGTGTACACAGTACACAGTACTGTGCACCCATAGTGCAGTTGCTACAACTTTTCTGGTGGTGTAAACAGTATACCCATAGTTGTTATTACACTTCTGTTGGTGTACACAGTATCGTGCACCCATAGTGCAGTTGCTACTACTTTTCTGGTGGTGTACACAGTACACCCATAGTTGTTATTACACGTCTGTTGGTGTACACAGTACCATGCAGTTGCTACTACTTTTCTGGTGGTGTACACAATACAGTACACCAATAGTTGTTAGTACACTTCTGTTGGTGCACATAGTAATAGTGCACCCCTAGTGCAGTTGCTACTACTTTTCTGGTGGTGTACACAGTACGCAATACATACAGTGCACCCATAGTTGTTATTAAACTTCTGTTGGTGTACACAGTACCGTGCACCCCTTGTGCAGTTGCTACTACTTTCCTGGTGGTGTAAACAATACATACAGTGCACCCATAGTTGTTATTACACTTCTGTTGATGTACACAGTACCGTGCACCCTAGTGCAGTTGCTACTACTTTTCTGGTGGTGTACACAGTACACAATACATACAGTGCACCCATAGTTGTTATTACACTTCTGTTGGTGTACACAGTACCGTGCACCCCTAGTGCAGTTGCTACTACTTTTCTGGTGGTGTACACAGTGCACAATACATACAGTGCACCCATAGTTGTTATTACACTTCTAAAAAAAGGAGGGGTGTGGAGGCGCCAACTGTGGTAGCTTGTTTATGCAAAAATAAAAGTTAGTGTAACAATTACACTTACTGGTTCGCAGGGTGGAGGTGTTTCTTTGAGATGGAAAAGTGTCCTGGGATGTGCTGTTATCTTGTTTCCAGCTCAGATTTCATTCCTTCAGGCGTCTGGGTGTGGAGTCTGTACACAGGCCAGTAGAAGGAGCTGTGAGCCCCGAGCGCGTAGCCTGTACTATCCCTGCATAATCCCCAACACCAGCCTGGACGTTTGCCGTGCACCAGTGACGTCATTTCCTCTTCTGCACTCCAGAGTGGTCAGCGTGGAGCTTTCCATGCACTGGATGCAGCAGTTCAGCCTGTGTACAGACCCCACACCCAGACGCCTGAAGGAATGAAATCTGAGCCGGAAACAAGATAACAGCACATCCCAGGACGCTTTTCCATCTCAAAGAAACACCTCCACCCTGCGAACCAGTAAGTGTAATTGTTACACTAACTTTTATTTTTGCATAAACAAGCTACCACAGTTGGCGCCTCCACACCCCTCCTTTTTTTAACATTGATTATCAACAGAGGTAATGGACACCCTCTGAGGATGGCTGCCCCCTCATTCTAGAATTTACCTGCCTTATTTTAATGTGCTATTATAGCTACCATTGTACTATTTACCTTAGACATGACATGTTGCGGAGCTTCTGTTGGTGTACACGGTACCGTGCCCCCTTATGCCCTGTACACATGGTCGGACATTGATCGGACATTCCGACAACAAAATCCATTGTTTTTTTCCGACAGATGTTGGCTCAAACTTGTTGTACGACAAGACTATAAAAGGGCAGTTCAGTACCAAGCCTGCCACCCTTTGAGCTCCTTTTAATAATCTTGTGTTAGTAGAAGTTTGGTTTGAGACGATTCGTGCTTTTTCAGACTCGTGGTTTTCAGATCGTATTTCTGGTGTTCATTTTGTGCTTGTGGGTTTGTATCTGTTCTTCAGTGCGTGCAGTGAGTTCCCATTGATTTTTCATTGTATTCTTGTCCATTCATTACTGATTTTCAGGTCGTTCTTCAGTGCGTTCTGTTACTTCGCTCTGACCAGCCGACCGTTTTCTAGCCATGTTGTATGTACGTACTCATCGTAGTGTTCGTGCTGTGCGGGGGCTTGGTGTTGGGGTTCTTACTTTGACACAAGCCCAGTCCATGAACAGGGCGAGGAGGAGTTCATGGACCAAGAATTGGTTGCTCCAGCGTGACCAATTCTGTCACATGCCTTTGCTCCGTGAGATCCGTGAGAATAATCCTGACAAATTAAGGAACTTTCTCAGGTTGACGGACCCCGTTTTTCACCATTTTTTGGCTTTGCTGACCCCTTATATCAGCAGGAAGGATACCTGCATGAGGCAAGCCATCACTCCGGAGCAGAGGCTAGTCGCAACCCTGCGGTACTTGCCGACGGGGAAAAGCCTGCAGGACCTCAAGTTCTCGACAGGCATCTCCCCCCAGGCTCTGGAGATCATTATCCTGGAGACCTGTTTTGCCATCATCCAGGTCCTGCAGAAGGACTATATTAAGGTAAGATTTCTCCTTTAACATCACTATTTATTGTATTTAATGTTTGCTAATATATTGTATTTCTTTCATCATTCCCTAATTACCATGGTTGTAATATGCTGTGAATGTCCCCTTTGTCCTCATGCATGCTGGATTTTTAATTTTTTTTTGTCCCTCATACATATTTGCCTTCACTTACCTCCCCAGCATGCTCTCCTGGGCCTAAATCCACCTTGTCTAGTCACTTAACAATGTATTTTGTCAGCTCCATAGTAGTGCTTTACCCTAAATACCCCCTAAAATGTGTAAAAATGTAATTTGTGCTTTAAATTCAGGCAGAGTGCCAGAGGTTTTTTTTGGGGGGGTCACAAAATCATTTGGAACCCTCCCTCCCCCCAACTGCTTACTCAGCTGATACCAATCCTCTATCTGCTGACTTTACCAAACCCATACACACTATACCTACCTCTTTTGTGGACAGATTTATGGATAAATTCCCCAAAGCATGTAGCACAAGGGCCTGCCTGAATACTTTCAAATGGTACTGTTTAAAGTTTTTGTATCCTATTATTATCTTGATAGGTAATAACAGAATGTAAAAATGTGCTAAAATGTGTACAGTGTGTATTTATATCTTTGTATTATGACACATCTTACCTGTCCAGTGGGCTGCCAATAGTGTAAGTAAGGAGGGGCTGGCCAAAGTAACACACATTATTTAAGCATTCATCTCTCAATGAAGTGGAGAGGGTTACCTGTCCAAACCATCTCCCCCCTAAAATTTTTACAATGGGGGTGATGAATCTGATAGGTGGACCTTATACTTTTGTCTTTAAATACTCCCTAAAATAAATGTTATACTGATGTTGGCCAAGAATGTTTGTGTCTAATCTGCTTTCCATGTTTTTGTGCAAAATTATTATTTTTTTTTTCTTGTTTGACTCCACAGTTTCCTTCCAACCCACAGGAATGACAGACTGTGGCCTTTCACTTTGCCCAGCGATGGGACTTTCCCAACTGCGTTGGGGCAATTGATGAGAAACACGTCCACATAGTCCCACTCCCCAACTCGGGGTCATACTATTATAATTACAAGGGTTTCAATAGTATTGTGATGTTGGCGGTGGTGTCGGCTACTTACGAGTTCCTGTATGTGGACGTGGGGAAGAATGGACGGATGTCAGATGGTGGAGTCATCACCCATAAGGAGTTCTACAGGCGTCTCCACAATGGCAGCTTGGACTTGCCACCTCCTGAAGACAATGCGGAAGGACTCCCATTCGTCTTCATTGCGGATGAAGCGTTTGTGCTGGGGGACCATCTTATGCGGCCATTCCCTATGAGGACCCTCACCCCGGATCAGAGGGTTTTTAATTACCAGACTATAAAAGGCAAAAAAGGAATCCTACATTATTTGTTAGTGAACCATAGAGGTAAACTGACCCACCGATTCGCCCTTGGGGCGGTATATCTCCCAGAAAGCATGCAGCTTAGGACATAAAAGGGGGGGTTAAAAGGTAACCCTAAGAAACAATCAAGGGAGATCAGCCACAGTATATGAATTAATTATTAGAAGCTTTATTGGTGAAGTACAAAATTATTAACAGTGTTCCAATCCAGGTGGAACAACCCTACCCTGGTTGAATAATGTTCATGTAATTTGCAAAAAAATTAATGAATCACTAATAAAATCACATGGTATCAAGACAATTTTGTCACAAATTAAAAAGCGCTAATGCATGCATGGCCCTGCTATATCAAGACTAAAGGGCCGTACACACAATCAGACTTTTTGACAACAAACATTCAAATTATCTGTTTTGGAGCAACATCCAACCGTGTGTACGCTCCATCGGACTAACTTTTTCAGTTTCCATTGGACTTTTGTTGGCTGTGCGAACTGACAAACTTTCTGGCAACAAAATTCCGATGGAGCAAAGTCCGATCGTGTGTAGACAAAGCCATTGGACTCTTGTACAAACTACAGTACGCAGCCCGAGAATGTTTCCATCGGATAGCGCTGGTTCTCAGCGGCAGGGTACTGTACATCTCGCGCTAGCTGCAATAGGAAAAACACATTTTCCTACTGCGGCGGGCACAAGAGGGAATTCCCCTCTGGGGGAATACAAGGCCCTTCGGTCTGGTATGAATTTTAAGGGGAACCCCTATGCCGAAAAAACGGCGTGGGGGTCACCCCATATCCATACCAGACCCTTATCCGAGCACGCAGCCTGGCCGGTCAGGAAAGGGGGTGGGGATGAGCGAGGGCCCCCCTCCTGAGCCGTACCAGGCCGCATGCCCTCAACATGGGGGGTGGGTGCTTTGGGGGAGGGGGGCGCCCTGCGGGCCCCCCACCCCAAAGCACCTTGTCCCCATGATGATGAGGACAAGGGCCTCTTCCCGACAACCCTGGTCGTTGGTTATCGGGGTCTGCGGGCAGGGCGCTTATCGGAATCCGGGAGCCCCCTTTAATAAGGGGCCCCCCACCCTATGTGAATGAGTATGGGGTACATCGTACCCCTACCCATTCACCTAGGGAAAAAAGTATCAATAAAAAACACAGTACACAGGTTTTTAAAGTAATTTATTAGGCAGCTCCGGGGTCTTCTTCTGACTTCAGGGGTCCTTTCCGACTTCGGGGGTCCTCTTCTGACTTCGGGGGTCTTCTTCTGACTTCGGGGGTCCTCTTCCAACTTCGGGGGTCTCTCCGGCGTCTTCTCCTGGTGTCCGCATCTTCTGCCGGCTCTACCGCTATCTTCTTCCTCTCTTTTGCCAGCGGTGGCCCAGACTTCTGGATCGTCCTCTTCCCTCTTCTCTTCCAGAGATGTTGACACGACGCTCTCTCCAGCCGGAATGCTCTCTGTGCTCTCCGCAATGGACTTATATAGGCGGTGACCCCGCCCCCTATGACATCACAGTCCCGGGGCATGCTGGGACTGTGAGGTCATAAGGGGGCGTGGTCATGTCACCCTATAACCATGCCCCCTTATGACCTCACAGTCCCAGCATGCCCCGGGACTGTGATGTCATAGGGGGGCAGGGTCACCGCCTATATAAGTCCGTTGCGGAGCGCACAGAGAGCATTCCGGCTGGAGAGAGCATCGTGTCAACATCTCTGGAAGAGAAGAGGGAAGAGGACGATCCAGAAGTCCGGGCCACCGCTGGCAAAAAAGCAGTAGAAGATAGCGGTGGAGCTGGTAGAAGATGTGGACACCGGGAGAAGACGCCGGAGAGACCCCCGAAGTCGGAAGAGGACCCCCGAAGTCGGAAGAAGACCCCCGAAGTCGGAAGAAGACCCCCAAAGTCAGAAGAGGACCCCCGAAGTTGGAAAGGACCCCATAAGTCGGAAGAAGACCCCGGAGCTGCCTAATAAATTACTTTAAAAACCTGTGTACTGTGTTTTTTATTGAGACTTTTTTCCCTAGGTGAATGGGTAGGGGTACGATGTACCCTATACTCATTCACATAGGGTGAGGGGCCGGGATCTGGGGGCCCCCTTATTAAAGGTGGATCCCGGTTTCCGATAAGCGCCCCGCCCGCAGACCCCTACAACCAACGGCCAGGGTTGTCGGGAAGAGGCCCTTGTCCTCATCAACATGGGGACAAGGTGCTTTGGGGTGGGGGGCCGCAGGGCGCCCCCCTCCCCCAAAGCACCCACCCCCCCATGTTGAGGGCATGCGGCTTGGTACAGCTCAGGAGGGGGGGCTCGCTCGTCCCCACCCCCCTTCCTGACCGGCCGGGCTGTGTGCTCAGATAAGGGTCTGGTATGGATTTGGGGGGATCCCCTGGAGGGGAACCCATGCCGGTTTTTTATTTAAAATTTGGCGTAGAGTTCCCCCTCAAGATTCATACCAAACACAGTGCCTGGCATTGGCGGGGATCCAAGTCGGCTCACAACCCGGCTCACAAGGTGTCAATCTCGCCAATAAAAGTGGCAAGATTGACACAATATCAGACAACAATACAGAAGTTGACCAAAGGGTGGTTGTAAAGAGCTGAAAAACCACGTGATATGGTGAAAGTTGGCTGGAAAAGTCCTGTCGTCTGTATGCAAGACAAACTTTTGGGCAATGCCCTTTGTACAAAAATCCAAAGGAAAGTTTGTACAATGTCCTATCGTGTGTATGGGGCTTTTTACCAAAGAGGAAAGATGGACTTGAAAGGAAATGAGATTCCCATGGGTGACACCAAAGCTAATTGTAGCAAAGGTGTCTCAAGCTTTCAATGTCCGTGTGTGGGCAAGTCCGTTCATTCTGAAAGTCCACCGTAACTCCCGCGAAAGTCCGTTGGAAAGACGGGCGGACCTAGCCTGCCGGAAAGTCTGGTCGTGTGTAGGCAAGTCCGTCCGTTCAGGTAGTCCCCTGGAAAGTCCGGCGGAAAGACCGTCAGACCAAGTCTGCTGGAAAGTCCGCTCGTGTGTACAAGGCATCAGGGTTACCTTTTAACCCCCCCCCCTTTTTAGGTTTTTAATTACTGGCTGGCCAGAGCCAGAAGAGTGGTGGAGAACACGTTTGGAATAATGGCCAGCCGGTTCCACCTATTTCTTACACCGATACACATGGTGGAATATAAACTCAATCACATCATCCTGGCTTGCTGTGTTCTCCACAATTTTTTAAGGAGAAATTTTGTGAACTATGCTGCCTCAGTTGGGCCTGAGGCCGGATTTCAGAATGAACCAACCCTGACGGGGCTTTAAAATGGCCTTCCTGGCTTGCCCCCCCAGAGTTGCCGTAAGGTCCGTCTAAGATACATGGAATACTTTGTGGGTAGGGGGGCCATCGATATGCCAGACAATGTCTGAGACATTTTTTTTTAAATAAAAATATATTTTAAACTGAATATTTGCTTTGATTTACTGCTTGGCTTTCTTTTAGCTGACCATGACCAAAATTTGGGGAGTCCTGAAAATGGCGTGATTGTGTAAAATTAAAAAGAACTGTTGGGTGTTATTTACTAAAGGAAAATACACTTTGCACTACAAGTGCACTTGAGACTGCACTGAAACTGCACTTGTAGTGCAAAGTGGATTTGCCTTTGGTAAATAAGCCCCATTGTCACTAAAAACAACAACTTTATACTCCAATGCTTTTGAGCATTGAAAGAAGAAGCCACACATTGTTGATTATCAATCTTTTTAATCAAAGCACAATCACATGTGCGTTTATAAAAGGGTTTTTGAACAAACCAATATGTTTGTTGTATAACAATTTTTTAGGTCACATTAATAAGTAGAAATTGCCTTTTAAAGGTAAAACAGGCATGTTTTAAACAATACAAAAATACACAACTCTGGAACTTACAAAGTTCAACTTTTATAGAAAATGAAGGCAATATCAGACATGAGTATTTATAAACTGTGTTTGATATTGTGTTCAGCAGATGGGGTGATGTCACCCCTGGAAAAGCCAAATTTTGAACCTGCACACAAATTGCCGAATGTCAACATGTGCTAGCTGGCATCATGCGGGATCAATGGACGTGTTTTGTCGGTGCAACCCCTTCCTCTCAGCTACTTTATTATTAAGGAAGGGGTTGAACCCACAAAACACGTACATTGATCTCCGGTGATGGCAGATAGCACATGTTGATAGACTGTGTGCATCTTCAAAATTTGGCTTTTCTATAATATGTCAAAAATTAGTCATAAAAACAACAACAAACCTGGAATAAGTTAGAGACTTCTGGGCGTTTTATATTCTCCCTAAAACATCAATGATGTTCTTCATTTTGTTTTGAACATCATTGATATTTTGCTTAATGTTTTCTAAATCCCTATTACACCCCATTATCTCCCCGATGAAGATCTGGGCACTTTCACTTGTGAAATTACATTCCTCTTCCACAACATCACGATCACCTAAAAGAAAAAAAGAAAAAACACACCATATATTATAAATATGCAGGCATCCATCTCTTACCTGAGGCTGTGGTCGCAGACACTCACCTGTTGTGGTGACAATTTCTATAACGTCTTCCTCCTCCTCCTCTGGTTGGGTTTGGGGGATTTCCCCTTCTTCCTGAGGTGGGGGGGTCCATGGTCTCCTCTGATGAGTGGTGTCCTCCAAGTCTTTTCTCCCCTATATGAACAAAAATATGTATACTTAGCACACAGATATTTGATGGCAGAAATAGGAATATGAAACTGCTTGGAAGTGGGGTATAATTGTCTGTTTTGGCAGAGTTCCAAGGTGAAGTAATATTTTTGTCCTTTGTCAAGCTTGAATACTTACCTGTTTTGTGCAAGCTTCACAGATGGAGACACCCCTATAGTATCCACTGGAGCCCCCTAATAAAAAGGGTGTTCTGGTGTCCCACACTAGTGCTCCAGCATCCAGATGTGTAAACAGCTGCTGAGTGTCTTCTCCTTACACAGAATCTAGTTTTCATTTTATTCTAGTTACAAACCCATCTAGACAACAAACTTATTTTTAGAGAAGTAGGGCATAAAAAATTAGTATTGAACTGCATCTGGACAAAACATGGTGTTTTAGTGGCCGAACAAACAATGTTTCCTACGAACGAATAATGTGTCCATGAACATAAAAGTTGCCATTTTAAACTGTACAACAGTAAAGAAAAGCACATGGAGCAGCACAAACAACTACTTACTTTTTTGCAACACTGTCCTGATCCTTCTATACTGATCGTAGGTCAGGATGTCCGACCACCGCTTCCACAGTTGATCCTTGGATCGCCGTACCCCAAAATTCCGGTTCAGACTCTTCACAACTTTCGACAGGACCTTGGCCTTTCTCACATTTTGGTTGGGGTAAGGTCCATACTTCCCGTCATAGTCGGCCCTCTTCAATATGTCCACCGTCTCTACATAGGCCGTATTTGAGGCCTTAAATCTTCTCCTCCAGGATTGTGACGTTTCTTGGCTCCGGGCTTTCCTCCTCCTCCTCGTTGCTGCTATTATCATGCACCTGTTGTGTCTCCGCCATGTGCTATTCCCCACTGCGCTGAACGAGAAGGGGCAGGGAATACACTAGAAAGAATGTCAGGGGCGGGCGGAGTTTCACACATGCGCAGTGTATATAAAGCATAACACCCGTGCGTCGTAACTATAATCTGTGAGCAGAGGAAGGAGTATCCGATCGTGATAACGAAGGTGCCATTTGAACTTGGGCCTATACTGCTTATAGATTGAGACCTATATTGGGACAAGATTAGGAGAGTGTAGCCTGACATTAGGGTTTGTCTTATGTTGTGTCTTCCAGAGAAAATGGATCTAGTCAATGATCATGACTTTATGCCAATATTCATTGATATGTTCAGGGAGCTGCCCTGTCTGTGGCAGGTAAACCACCCCTATTATAACAATAAACCAAATAGGAAGGCAGCGCTGGATCAATTGCTGGAATTCATGAAGCCGGTGATCACCACGGCAGAGACCCCCTTTTTGAAGGCCCTAATTGGTGGCATGAGGAGCACATATCTAAAGGGAGTGCAAGAAGGTCCAGGATTCCCTGGGATCAGGAGCTGCAGATGACATTTATGTCCCCAGGCTGTGGTACTATGACAGACTGAATTTTCTGGCAGGCCAGACTGAACCCAGGCCAGCACTCTCCACTCTTCCTTCCATGCTTCCTTCCACCTCAGCTGAGGCTTATGATGCCCAACCTGGGCCTTCCAGGCAGCAACATGTGGAGGAGCCCAGCTTGAGCCAGGTATAGCATTCTTCCAAATATTTCTGTTGGTCAAATTAATGATGTTAAATCTATGTTAGTTTGGATTCCTAATTTTTGATTTCACAAAGTGTTTTACATATCAATAGACAGTAGTGGCCACTAATGATTGTGATAAGAATGAAAAATGCTGGCCTCAGAATGATAGTCTTTTCTATTTATTAACATTCAATTTGCAACAGTCATGAGATGAAAATTGTGTGTGATTGATGAACAAATAACCAAAATAATGTCAGTTTTTCATACACAGGAAAGTCTCAGCCAGGAGGTGGCCGAGCCCAGTAGCCTGCCCGATACCCGGGTCTCTCCCCCTTCAACCAAAAAGTGGCACGAAGAGGAGTAACATGAAGGAGGCAGCAATTGGCCTATTTTGGAAGGCTACTGCGGCCCTCAGAACCCCCCACAGTGTTCAAGAGGACTTTGCATACATTACAGCCTGCAAAATGCTGGAAATGGAGGAGGGCCAACACCTAATATGTGAGTATATCATCTTAAAAGCCCTAAATAAGGGTTTGAGGGGCCAAAGCCACGTTTGTGAGTTCAACCATGGTCCTCCTCCTCCTTCTCCTGCCACACCTTCAACACCAGAGCCACAGCCTGAAAGGAAGCGTCTAAGGAAGATCAGAGAGTGATGGCCTGGGTTCAGTCTGGTCTGACAAAAAATGCAGGCTCTTGTATGACCACAGCCTGGGGACATGTATGTCATCTGCTGCTGTTCATGATCTCTTGAACTTCTGGACCAGATTGTACTTCTTTATATATGGACCCCTCAGGCGAAAAATTTTGCCTTAAAATAGTTGATGTATGCCCTGGGGCCAAAGGCTTCGCCAATTTCTGCAGTTTCTCCAGCATTGCCTCCCTCTTTCTTTTATTATGACCCCTTAATAAAAGGTAGCTTTTTTCTTTATACTCGCCTATGTGTTTTCCTTCAAAAAGGACAGTTTGTTTGTGAGGAGGCAGGTACATTTCAAAAATACAATGTGAAATTAACACCAACACCAACCAATCTCTTTGAGTTTAAATAATACAAGATAATAATGGTGTTGTGATAACTTGACACACAAAACACACTCAAAACTATTCTGGAATTTAAAAAAAAATAATTAAAAAAAATAACAGGAGATCAGGATTTAAAAAAAAAAATACAAAATCTAAAAACATAAAAAAAAAAAAAACATAATCAAAATATTATATTCACGATAAATAATAAAGAAAGAAGTTTGTGAGAACTCTGTGTGAATATGAGCTGCATTAAACAGTTTAAAACATTGCAGCGTGACGAAAGTGCTATATCCATTACGAACGCTAATTTTACCAGACCGAGCAGTTCTGTCTCTGAATTTATTCTGAGCATGCGTGGCACTTTGTGCGTCGGAATTGTCCACATACGGTCGGAATTTACGCGAACGGATTTTGTTTTCAGAAAATTTTATAGCCTGCTCTCAAACTTTGTGTGTCAGAAATTTCGATGGAAAAAGTCAGATGGAGCCCACACATGGTCGGAATTTCCGACAACAAGCTCTGATCGCACATTTTCCATCAGAAAATCTGCTGTGTGTACAGGGCATAAGTGCAGTTTCTACTACTTTTCTGAGGGTGTACACAGTATACAATACTTACAGTGCACCCATAGTTGTTATTACACTTCTGTTGGTGTACACAGTACCGTGCACCCTTAGTGCAGTTGCTACTACTTTTCTGGTGGTGTACACAGTACACCCATAGTTGTTATTACACTTCTGTTGGTGTACACAGTACCGTGCACCCATAGTGCTGTTGCTACTACTTTTCTGGTGGTGCACACAATACAGTACACCCATAGTTGTTATTACATTCCTGTTGGTGTACACAGTACCGTGCACCCCTAGTGCAGTTGCTACTACTTTTCTGGTGGTGTACACAATACAGTACACCCATAGTTGTGGTTATTACACTTCTGTTAGTGTACACAGTACCGTGCACCCGTAGTGCAGTTGCTACTACTTTCCTGCTGGTGTACACAGTACACAATACAGTGTAGTGTGGTTTTGCTAAACAAAATTTACAGCATGTCCGGAAGGCCACCAAAGAGAGGCAGAAACTCACAGGCCACTAAAAAAGGGCAAGCAGGCTCTGTGTCTACAGTCGACAGTGCTGGTCATGGACATGGTGCATCCTCAGCACATGGCCGTGGGGCACGCTTGTCCTTTTTTTCTGCAGCTGGCCGTGTTATTGAGCCACAACATGCAGAAGAGTTGGTGGAATGGATAACAAAGCCCTCCTCATCCTCTGTCACCCAGGCTCAACGTAGTTTGCCTGCCAATGCAGCTGCCAAAGCGGCCTATTCCATCGGCTCCATGTCAACAGTCACTCCTTCCCTAGCCCCACCATCATGCACGGAGGAGTCCCCCCAAACTATTCGACCACAGTGTCAGGTACATGCTGTAGGAGGATGCACAGCAATTTGAAGGCTCCGATGATGGTACCCAGATTGAGGAATGGAGTAAAGTGAGCTTAGAGAGAGGGGGTGCCCAAGAAGGTCAAGAAACTGGCAGTCATGTTCCCCGAGCTGCAGCATACTGCCAAGTTTGCTCCAGTGATGAGGAGGGAGGGGATGATGAGGTCACTGACTCTACTTGGGTGCCTGATAGAAGAGAGGAGGAGGATGAGGCACATCTCCAATGAGGCAGGATGCCCTCCAGGGGGCAGCTTAAGGGCAGCCACCCTATTGCATCACTCCGCAAAGCTAAGCAGGTACAGGGCGCTGCTGACTCCCCACATATTTTAAAAAGTTCTTTGGTGTGGGCCTTTTTTGACACGTGTGCAGCAGATTGCACGGTTGATGTTTGCAACATATGTCTGAAGCGTATCAAGCATGGCCAAAACAGCAGCCGCTTGGGCACCACATGCTTGACCAGATATATGACAACCTCCTATGTAGTCCATTGGCAACAGCACTTAAAAGACACATCAAAGAACAAGGCGGACTTCTTCTTGCTCCTCATCAGCTGGGATCTCCAACCCCACTATACCTCCAGTCCTCTCAGAAACCTGCACTGAGGAATGAAGGTATAGAAATAGGTGTCCCAAGTACGGCCAATCTGCTAGCGGTACACCAACATCCGATTTTAGCAGGCAAATTTCCCTACCCCAATTGCTAAACCGTCAAAACAAATTCCGTCCCAGCCATCCACATGCTCAGCGTTTGAATGCTAGCTTGGCCAAATTGCTAGCACTGCAACTGCTGTCATTTCAGCTGGTAGACTCTGCCCCCTTTCGTGAATTTGTGGAATGTGCTTTATCTCAGTGGTAGATTCTCAAAATTCCGTCCCAGCCATCCACATGCTCAGCGTTTGAATGCTAGCTTGGCCAAATTGCTAGCACTGCAACTGCTGTCATTTCAGCTGGTAGACTCTGCCCCCTTTCGTGAATTTGTGGAATGTGCTTTATCTCAGTGGTAGATTCTCAAAAGCCATTTCTTTTCTGGAAGGCGATTCCAGTTCATTACCAGCATGTGGAAGGCAATGTCTTGGCCTCGTTGGACAGGGTGGTCAGCAATAAGGTGCATATTGCTGCTCACTCATGGTCCAGCAGGCATGGACAGAGACGTTACCTTTCTTTCATGGTGCACTGGGTAACTCTGCTGGCAGCTGGGAAGGATGGAGGACAGGGTTCAGTATTGTTGGAGCTTGTTCCGCCATGATGCCTCCAAAATTCTACTAGTGGTGATTCTGCCACAGCTCTCTCCTCCACCCCCTCCTCTTCTTCTTCCTCTTTGGCCTCTTCCTCTACAGATTTCTCCTCTGAACCAGTGGTGCTCCGTAGCCATTCAAGCACTTCAAGTTCAAACACTCAGGGGACAGGAGCCACACTGGGGCAAAGATTCTGTCAGCTCTGCAGGGGCAGGCTCAGAGGTGGTTGACGCCACGCCAGCTTCAGCCAGGAATGGTTGGATGAGACAATGGCACCAACCTCCTCTCCGCCCTCCGAAAGGGACACCTATCCCATGTTCCCTGTTTGGCTCACATCCTGAATTTGGTGGTGCAGCGGTTCTTGAGCAGGTACCCTGGCTTACAGGATCTCCTGAGGCAGGCCAGGAAAGTCTGTGGTCATTTCCGCTGGTCATATAATGCCAGTGCTCGGCTGGCTGACATTCAAAGAGAATGCAACCTGCCAAAGAACCGCCTCATTTGTGACATGCCCACCAGGTGGAACTCAACGTTGGCCATGCTGCAGCGGCTGCACATGCAGCAGAGGGCTATCAATGAGTACCTGTGTGAGTATGGCACCAGGCAGGGTCAGGGGAGCTTGGCATTTTTTTGCCACGCCAGTGGCTACTGATCAACGATGTATTCACTGCCCTGTCACCATTTGAGGAGGCAACGAGGATGGTGAGAAGTGACAGTGCATGCATCAGAGATACTGTCCCTCTTGTCTTCCTGTTGGTGCGCACGCTTTGTGGAATAATGGACAGGGCACTTGACGCAGAACAGCGGGAGGAAGAGGAGGACTTCCTTACCTCTCAAGGCCCCCCTTTATCCAGATATTAGTATTCCTGCAGGCCCGCGGATCACACAGGAAGAGGAGGAGGAGTAGGAGGAGGATTGTTTCAGCATGGAGGTGGAGGATAACACTCAGCATCAGCAGCAGTCTTCAAGGGATCGTTTGCGGTCCCCAGACACCCATTGAGTTGTACGTAGCTGGGAGGAGGTGGTTGAGGATCACATGATCCTTAGTGACCCAGAGGACTCAGAATAGAATGCCTCTGCAAAATTAGCTGCATGGCCTCCCTGATCCTGCAAAGCCTGCAAAAGGACCCTAGGACCCTAGGATTTGTGGTATCAAGGAGAGGGATCATTACTGGCTGGCAACCCTTCTTGATCCATGCAAGGGTAAGGTTGCAGAACTTATCCATCCTCCGCAGGGGGGCCTTGCAGAAAGGTTTGTGCAATGCGTTTCCAGAGCCTGGGAGGTTACAATTTCCTGGTGCTGGACAACGTGTTGCTGAGGCTTCCTTCAGTCACAGAAAGAGCGGTGGAGAAGGTGGCCGGGTGACCGATGCCTTCAGACAATTCTTCAGTCCTCAGCGCCCAGGTCTGATCGGTTCCAGCAACCATCACCAGCGTCTGAATTACATGGTGCAGGAATATTTAGGGGCAAGATCAGACTTGGAAACCTTTCCACCAGAACATCCACTGGGTTACTGGGTCTTGAGCATGGACCACTGGCCAGAGCTTGCTCAGAATGCAATTGAGCTACTGGCCTGTCCTGCTTCCAGCGTTCTTTCTGAACGCACATTCAGTGCTGCTGGAGGCTTTGTAACCGATCACAGAGTGCGCCTGTCCACAGACTCTGTTGATCGGCTCACATTCATAAAAATGAATCAGTCTTGGATCACCAGCTACCAAGCACCTGATGCTGATGTAACCAATTGATTTTTCTATGGATGTGGGATCCCTTGAAGACTGCATATGTTAAGTGATTATACTATTATGCTGAGTGACTATCCTATTCCTCCTCAATCTTCATGATGAGAACTTCTAGGAATATTTTCGGTTCAGGGCACCACCACCACTGCCTAAGGCCCAATTTTTCTGCTCCTGTTTAGCAGGGGCATGCAATTACAATTTTTGATCTAACATTTCAAAGCAGGGCCTGTTCCTGCTCTCAACAAAAGTATCTGTGAGGCTTTACAGTGTTGTGGCACCACCACCACCGCCTAAGGTCCAATTTGTATGCCTCTGTTTAACAGGGGCATGTAATTACAATTTTTGATCTAATATTTCATAGCAGGGCCCATTCCTGCGCCCACCAAGAGTATCTGTGAGGGGTTACAGTGTTGTGGCACCACCACGACCGCCTGAGGCCCAATTTTTCTGCCCCTGTTTAACAGGTGCATGTAATTACAATTCTTGATCTAATATTTCACAGCAGGGCCCGTTCCAGCACCCACCAAGAGTAACTGTGAGGGCTTACAGTGTTCTGGTACCAACAACACCTAAGGCCCAATTTTCTGCAGAGTGTAAAGGGCAAGCCGTATAGTATATACAGGCAGTCCCCTATTTTCAAACATCCGACTTACAAATGACTCCTACTTACAAATGGAGGGAGACAACAGGAAGTGAGAGGAAATCTACCCTAGGAAGGGAAATTCTCTCCTGTAATGCCCTGTACACACGATAGGATTTTACAATGGAAAATGTGTGATAGGACCTTGTTGTGGGAAATTCCGACCGTGTGTAGGCTCCATCACACATTTTTCATAGGAATTTCTGACACACAAAGTTTGAGAGTTTGCTATAAAATTTTCCGACAACAAAATCCGTTGTCGTGTGTACACAAATCCGACGCACAAAGTGCCACGCATGCTCAGAATAAATTAAGAAACGAAAGCTATTGGCTACTGCCCCGATTATAGTCCCGACGTTCAGAACGATCAGATTTTCCAACAACTTTGTGTGACCGTGTGTATGCAAGACAAGTTCAAGCCAACATCCGTCAGAAAAAATCCATGGATTTTGTTGTCAGAATGTCTGATCAATGTCCGACCATGTGTACAGGACATTAGAGTTAATATGGGAAAAAGGTGTCTCCACTGATGCTTTATCACCAATGCTTGTTTCCCTAATAACCCAAAATTTTCAAAATTCAATTGTCATTGGGACAGAAAGTGAGGTGAAATCTTCTGAACAGGGGCACAGACAGCAAAACAAATGTTACAGGGGTGATAACCCTTCCCTATATTATCCAAAAAGCTTAAAAATAGATTTTTGGGCTGGAGCTACACTTAAAAAAAATGTACCTGTTCCAAATTACAAACAGATCCAACTTAACAACAAACCTACAGTCCCTATCTTGTTTGTAACCCGGTGAATGCCTGTATACTGCTGTTCAGAGTATATAGGGCCTGGGGGCCCCATGCCTTTTTTTTAATTTAGGTGCGGGGTTCCCCTTAATATCCATACCAGACCTAAAGGGCCCAGTAATGGGCTGGGGGGGGGGGCAACATTACATTACAGCCGCAAGCAGTTTTAAATTACTTTTTTCCTTTAGAAATGTCATTTTGTGCAGGGACTGTTCTAAACACGGGAAAAATGCGCCACTTTACAGGCATACTATAGTCTCCCTCAGGCACGATATTTAAAGGAATATTTCACTTTTATTGTTTCACTTTAAGCATTATTAAAATCACTGCTCCCGAAAAAACGGACGCTTTTAAAACTTTTTTTTGCATTGATACATGTCCCCTGGGGCAGGACCCGGGTCCCCAAACACTTTTTATGACAATAACTTGCATATTAGCCTTTAAAATTAACACTTTAGATTTTTCACGATCGAGTACCATAGGCTTTAACGGTGTTTGCGTGTTCGCACAAATTTTTTGCCTGTTCGCATGTTCTGCCACGAACCAAACCGGGGGTATTTGGCTAATCCCTAATTATTAGGATAGGGAAAAAATTTATACTGGAAGTTATATGTAATTAGGGAATAACGGATGACATTGCATGACTCCATGAGATTAACCAATTAAAGATCGCTGTTTTCACTGACTTGTTTTCCTATGTGCTCTGCTAATCAAAACCTTTCAGACTGGCAGAAAATAAGATTTAATTACCAGTTACTACTATCAAGTGACCAGCGAGAAAGCTTCAAAGCACAGAACATAAAAAATAGGGTTATTAATAAGGAATTGGCAGCTGTGGCTGTACATTGTAGATGGATGAAAATGTTTGCGAAATAAAAGCACACAAGATCCTCGCTGACAAAAGTCAGTAATCAACTCAATTAATCAAGCAGTAGTAAAACTAAAGGAGTGCCAAAACAGTGCTTATGTAGTACTAAAATGACAATAAAATTCTTTATGGACCATTTTAGCATTTCTTGAGCATATTTTAAAGTGTCTTGAAGTATATGTAACCCAATCACAAACTCCCTTACAAACTTTAACTAATGCAATTTCAAATGTTAGCAACTATATAATGCATCTGCAGCTTATAATAAAATATTGCTTGATGATTAGAGATGAGATTCAGATTCAGGTCAGTTATTTTCTGTTTGTTGACCCACCAACTATTGGAACCATTTGCCAACCCTAACTCCCAGTGCTGGGTATCCAAAGAGATGTCATTGTCTAAATATGGTTATGACCATATTTGGCCGATGGCATTACCTGGTATCCCTGGTGCTGTGTTTACATTGTGGCAGCACTAGGGATTTGTCATTTAGAGATAGGAGTGCAACTTGTATACATTGCCAGTTGTCGGCTCATCATGATTGATCAGAATTCACATTGCTGGAAATTGTGATTGATGATGGATTTATGTCACTGGATGACATTATTGATGATGGCTTTACCTCAGAGAAGCTAGTGACATTTTTCACTAGGTATGGCCAATGTGTGCCAAGGCATCAATGGTCATAAATAGGGTGCAGTTCATACAGGGCATTCTCTTTTCATGTGGCACTGCTGATGAGGACAAAGGTGTTTCTAACATGGATACTATCTGGCCAATAGTTGGGAACTGGCGAATGCAACTTCCTTGAGAATATCAATATACCTTTATATCTCAACAATCTTTGGGAGTATGTATAAATAAGGTTCCCGATTTTTTTTTCTCCTAGAGATAGATCAGACCTATTGCTTATTATACTACATTTATTCACCAATAAGACGGATTATCATTCTGTGATGATATCTCTTCATATTTATATTTGGACAAAAGATGGTAACTACCCTATTTTAAGTTATATTTAATATATTGGAACCTTATGCATTTCATGAAACGTGATTATTCCCTCTCCATTGTCCCTCATGGGCTCTGTTGCTGGCTGTGACATGACTGTTTGTAGTGTAGTTGTAGTGACCTGAAAAAAAAAGACAGGTACAATACTAATACATGATAAAATTAGTGTGTGAGATTGTGAGATTATATATATATATATATATATATATATATATAGTCAGGTCCATAAATATTGGGACATCGACATAATTCTAATCGTTTTGGCTCTATACACCACCACAATGGATTTGAAATGAAACAAACAAGATGTGCTTTAACTACAGACTTTCAGCTTTAATTTGAGGGTATTTACAGCCAAATCAGATGGACAGTGGAGGAATTAAAAAAGTTTGTATATGTGCCTCCCACTTTTTAAGGGTCCAAAAGTAATGGGACAATTGGCTGCTCAGCTGTTCCATGGCCAGGTGTGTGTTATTCCCTCATTATCCCATTTACAAGGAGCAGATAAAAGGTCCAGAGTTCATTTCAAGTGTGCTATTTGCATTTGGAATCTGTTGTTGTCAACTCTCAATATGAGATCCAAAGAGCTGTCACTATCAGTGAAGCAAGCCATCATTAGGCTGAAAAAACAAAACAAACCCATCAGAGAGATTGCAAAAACATTAGGTGGGGCCAAATCAACTGTTTGGAACATCCTTAAACAGAAAGAACACACCGGTGAGCTCAGCAACACCAAAAGACCCGGAGGAGCATGGAAAACAACTGTGGTGGATGACCAAAGAATTCTTTCCCTGGTGAAGAAAAGAAAACACCCTTCACAACAGTTGGCCAGATCAAGAACACTCTCCAGGAGGTAGGTGTATGTGTGTCAAAGTCAACAATCAAGAGAAGACTTCACCAGAGTGAATACAGAGGGTTCACCACAAGATGTAAACCATTGGTGAGCCTCAAAAACAGAAAGGCCAGATTAGAGTTTGCCAAACAACATCTAAAAAAGCCTTCACAGTTCAGGAACAACATCCTATGGACAGATGAGACCAAGATCAGCTTGTACCAGAGTGATGGGAAGAGAAGAGTATGGAGAAGGAAAGGAACTGCTCATGATCCACCTCATCAGTGAAGCATGGTGGTGGTAGTGTCATGGCTTGGGCATGTATGGCTGCCAACGGAACTGGTTATCTTGTATTTATTGATGATGTGACTGCAGGATGAATTCTGAAGTGTTTCGGGCAATATTATCTGCTTATATTCAGCAAAATGCTTCAGAACTCATTGGACGGCACTTCACAGTGCAGATTGACAATGACCCAAAGCATACTGCAAAAGCAACCAAAGAGTTTTTTAAGGGAAAGAAGTGGAATGTTATGCAATGGCCAAGTCAATCACCTGATCTGAATCCGATTGAGCATGCATTTCACTTGCTGAAGACAAAACTGAAGGGAAAATGCCCCAAGAACAAGCAGGAACTGAATACAGTTGCAGTAGAGGCCATGCAGAGCATCACCAGGGATGAAACCCAGCGTCTGGTGATGCCTATGCATTCCAGACTTCAGGCTGTAATTGACGGCAAAGGATTTGCAATCAAGTTTTAAAAAGTGAAAGTTTGATGGATGATTGTTAATCTGTCCCATTACTTTTGGTCCCTTAAAAAGTGAGAGGCACATGTACAAACTGTTGTCCTACACTGTTCACCTGATTTGGACGTAAATACCCTCAAATTAAAGCTGAAAGTCTGCAGTTAAAGCACATCTTGTTCATTTCATTTCAAATCCATTGTTGTGGTGTATAGGGCCAAAAAGATTAGAATTGTCGATGTCCCAATATTTATGGTCCTGACACATACATTCATATATATAATATACACAAAGATATACATACACAGACACACACACACTCTGTATATACATACATGCTCATTCTAATGAAATCTGTATTTATTAATTTATTACAGACTGTTCCTTCCATTTTTCTCCTAAAGAAATGGGCCTCTAATCTGATAAACGCATAAAGTGCATATTCTCTCTCCATCAACACCTGTCAGGTACTTGGTGTACAAAGCTGTTAGGATACCAGGTGGTGATATCCAGCAAAAGCAGGTGTGATCAGATCTGTGTAGTTGCACGGAAAAGACTATGTTGAAATAAGACTTATTAGTAACACAGCAAATGACAAGAAAATAAATAAAACAAAACATAACATAATATCACAAACAAATACAAGTAATACTGTGCACATTTGAGATGAGTAACACCTAGTGAGAAACTACCTAACTGTTTGTGACGAACTAGGAGAGCAGAGAGAGATCACATGGAGGCTAATTACTTGAACCTCGATACATGGGCAATAATTGAGAAACTTGGGATGACGGGCGGCAATAAGATACAGCACAGAGACAGTCCATGGGGTAGCAATATGGCACAGCATGGGTGAACAGTCCACTGTGTAGCAATGGACCCAGCATGGATAAACAGTTCACAGAGTAGCAACTAGGCAAGGGGAGATGATCCTCAAGACAGTAATGGCCAGTCAACGTCAGTATTTTTACTGGCAGCCAGTAAACAAACAAAAGTACAACAAACATGTCATACTTACCTACTCTATGTAATGGTTTAGCACAGAGCAGCCCAAATACTTCTCTTCTCAGGTCCATATTCAGTGCTCCTGGCCCCTCCCTCCTGTTGATTGCCCCCACAGCAAGCAGCTTGCTATGGGGCACACGAGCTGAGCCACAGCTCCCTGTGTCCATTCAGAAATGGAGTTGTGGCCAGGCCCCACCCCCTTTCTCTCCTCATTGGCTGACTCACTTTGATTGACAGCAGCGGGAGCCGATGGTGACACGCTGCAGCACATACAATATGAAACTACAAGTCACAGCAGCCCCAATGTCCACAAAGTAGGACACAAACATGACAAAATCAAAAGTCCCCATTAGGGATGAGCTTCGAGTTCGAGTCAAACCCATGTTCAACTTGAACATCGCCTGTTAGGTTGTTCATCGAAATTTATGGGCCATTCGCGCCAAATTCGAGTGGCGCGTCACGGCCCATAATTCCCTGCGGCATCGCAGTGCATTGCTGGCTGATGATTGGCCAATAGACATGTGCATTTGTTTTCGTCCGAATGCATTTTTGTCCGAATTTCAGGTATTTTCGTTATCGTTTTAACAAACGATAACGAAAGTGCAGAATCTGAAAAACGAAAGATCAGACATAAACAAATGCTTTATTTACGTTTTCGTTGCTACAACAGTTCGATATAGATAGGAGATTCGACATGATGATGACAATAACAATCTGTGTTCAAACCTGTGGTCGAATGTGCGTAACCTTAACTCTATTAGTCCAAGATTATTCTACATAGAAAGAAAAGATTCGACATAGAGAGAAAAGATTTGACGTAGGGGAGAAAAAATTCGACGTAGGGGAGAAAAGATGAAAAAAAATAATGATGATGATGATGAATGTTATTGGCTGATTGTAACCAAAGAGGAGGAGCAGTAAAATAGCTAGAACTAAGTACACACGTACTTTGGCTTATGGTGTCTCTTGAAAGTTCTAAGAAGATTCGATGGAGCAGGTAAACTATACAGCATCGTACAGTTTAGCTGCTCCGTCGAATCTTCTTTGAACATTCAAGAGACACTATAAGCCTTCAATGACAGATTCGACCTTAATTTGGATTTTCGGACGAATGCAATTTTTAACGAAAAACTAAATTAATAAAAACGAATTTCGGGAGTAACTAAATAAATTTATTTTTCGGACGAAAACGAAATTCCGAAACGAAATATTTCAGTGTGCACATGTCTATTGGCCAAGCATGAACTATGACCCGCATGCTTGGCCAATCACAGCGCCATCTGTACAGAGAGCCGTAATTGGCCAAAACCAGGGTGGCTTTGGCCAATTATGGCTCAGGGGGTTTAGTACACGCCCCATACTATATAAGGCTGCCTGCGTGGCGGCCTTGTGTAGTGTGTTGCGGCGGCGGAGAGAGAGAGACAGAGAGACAGTGTCATTTGATTTAAGTTAGATAGAGTAGGCAGGCGAGTCAGTTAGCTGCAGTGTATTGTGTATAAATATGCATCCTAGGTGTTGTGTAATATATATATATATATATATATATATATATATATATATATATATATATATATATATATATATATATATATATATATATATATACACACACTGTATTCAGTTTAGCTAGATCCATTCCTGTTATTCTCTTCCTAATATACTGACAGGCAGGCAGGTGTTTTTACAGTATTTAGTTAGTGCACTGTGTCTTTTGCACAGTGTGCACCTAAAGCTACCTGAAGACAATTACTGGTGTTCTTCTGATCCTATTAATACCACAGGCAGGCAGCTGCAGTATTTACAGTTAGTGTACAATGTCCTCTGCACAGTGTGCACCTAAAGCTACCTGAAGACAATTATTGGTGTTCTGATCCTATTAATATAGGCAGGCAGCTGCAGTATTTACAGTTAGTGTACTGTGTCCTTTGCACAGTGTGCACCTAAAGCTACCTGAAGACAATTGGTGGTGTTCTCATACTAATAAAACTACAGGCAGGCAGTTGATTTTGCTACTGCTATAATCAGTATATATACATCCCAGCTTTGTGCATCTACATCTCACTGCAGGCCATTAGTATCTTTGGAAGGCCAACAAGGAGAGGCAGACAGTCACAAGCCAATAAAAGAGGACAAGCAGGCTCTGTGTCTAGAGGCAACAGTGCTGGTCGTGGACATGGTGCATCCTCATCAGCACGTGGCCGTGGGACACACTTGTCCATTTTTTTCGGCAGCTGGCCATGTTGAGCCGCAACATGCCAAAGACTTAGTAGAGTGGATGACCAAGCCGTCCTCATCCTCCTCATCCTCTCTCACCCAGGCTCAGGGTACTTTGTCTGGCAAAGCAGCTGCCAACGCAGCCTCTTCCCTCGGCTCAATGGCATCAGTCACTCCTTCCTTAGCCCCACCATGTCCTCCTGAGGAGTCCCCCGAATTGTTTGACCACAGTGTTGTGTACATGCTCCAGGAGGATGCCCAGCATTTTGAAGGCTCCGATCACCAGCAGGATACAACCCAAATAAGAAGAAAGTGACGTATTTATAAGAAACATCATCACAAAAAGAGAATAATCCGCGGCTCACAGCGTACTTGCATCAGCCAGCCTGACATGTTTCATCCTATGTGGATATCATCAGAGACGCCTCTGATGATATCCACATAGGATGAAACATGTCAGGCTGGCTGATGCAAGTACGCTGTGAGCCGCGGATTATTCTCTTTTTGTGATGGTGTTCTTTTTTTTTACCTGTAAGTACACTACAATAAATACGTGTGTTTTACCTCTATGGGCTTCACTATTGTCGCTTTCTTTCTATTTGGGTTATATCCTGCTGGTGATCGCACAATATATTCATCTTCCTATGTGAGCCCTGATGTCCCTTTGATATTTGAAGCCCTGGATATTTCTATGACCTGCCTGCCAATTATGGAGTGTGCCATTCGGATCCACTATTAAACCTCTTGCATCATATGATTACATCGCTTGTTTTTCATATCGTTCTGGTAAGCAGATTGAGAGCACGTGGGTGTGGTGTGCCTTTCATTTGCACATTGAAGTTCGGTGGAGGCTCTACGTCATCTTTATCCTATATTGATCCTCTATGGACTATCACATATATTTTTATTAATTTGTTTCACTTAAGCGCTGCATTTAAGACTTTTACAGGAAGTGAGATGAAATCTACCCCTAGGAAGGGAAATTCTCTCCTGTAAGAGTTAATATGGGAAAAATGTGTCTCCTCTCCACTGATGCTTTATCACCAATCCTTGTTTCACTAAAAACCCCAAATTTTCAAAAAACATTTGTCATTGGGACAGAAAGTGAGGTGAAATCTTCTGAAGAGGTGCACAGACAGCAAAACAAATGTCACAGGGGTGATAACCCTTCCCTATGTTTTCCAAAAAGCTTAAAAATAGATTTTTTGGCTGGAGCTACACTTTAAAAATGTACCAGTTCAAAATTACAAACAGATTCTACTTAACAACAAACCTACAGTCCCTGTCTTGTTTGCACTGCCTGTATACTGCTGTTCAGAGTATATAGGGCCTGGGGGCCCCACAACTTTTCTTTTTTTATTTTGGGGTTCCCCTTGTTATCCATACAAGATCCAAAGGGGCTGGTAATGGGCTGGGGGGGTACCCATGCCATTTTTCTCAATAATTTTCATCCATATTGCCGGAACCAGACATTACATTAAAGTCGCAAGCAGTTTTAAATTACTTTTTTTCCATTAGAAATGTCATTTTATGCAGAGACAGTTCTAAACACTGGAAACACGTGCCACTTCACAGGCATACTATAGACACCCCCAGGTACAATATTTAAAGGAATATTTTGCTTTTTTTTTCACTTTAAGCATCATTAAAATCACTGCTCCCGAAAAAACGGACGTCTTTAAAACTTTTTTTTGCATTGATACATGTCCCCTGAGGCAGGACCCGGGTCCCCAAATCCTTTTTAGGACAAAAACTTGCATATTAGCCTTTAAAATTAGCACTTTGATTTCGAACGTTCGAGTCCCATAGACTTTAAGGGGGTTCTAAAGGTCGCGCAAACTTTCGGTCCATTCGCAGGTTCTGGTGCGAACCAAACCGGGGGGGGGGGGGTGTTCGGCTCATCCCTAGTCCCCATTTTGAAAGCTTATATACTAAGTTATTGGCCATAAAAAGGATTGGGGGTCTGGGTACTGCCCTGGAGACATGTATCAATGCTATTTTTTTTTAATATATTGTTTTTTCAGGAGCAGTGATTTTATTGATGCTTAAAGTGAAACAATAAAAATTCCTTGATATATAATGCCTGGGATTATATTTAGTCTGGTGCGTCTATACCATGGATAGAACCTACTGCAGCAAAACTGACATTTGTCATGAAATGCAATACCATTGCTGGCAAAAAAAAAAAAGGGTGTCCCCCCAATCCATACAAGGCCTTTCGGTACTGGTATGAATTTTAAAAGGGAACCCAGGCCAAAATAATAAAAAAAAAGAAATGGCATGCCCCCCCCCAAAATCCATACCAGACCCTTATCCGAGCATGCAGCCTGGCAGGTCAGGAAAGGGGGGACAAGAGCGTACCCCCCCTCCTTAACCATACCAGGCCACATGCCCTCAACATGGGGGTGAAATCAAATTAAATCCTGATCGGAAAGTGGAATACAGGGGTTATGGCTGCAGAAATATGCCATAAACCTCGTATTGTTTTTTCAGCATGATTCTCTACAAGATTAAAGTGATCAGAGTGGTAAATTCACCACTGGATTACTTTTAGAAGCGGTGAATCGATGAAGCCTTGGACCCATACAACCAGGGCCAATCCTAGGGTCAGAGACGCCTGGGAGCAGAAATATTTCTGGCACCCTCACATGGGCATGGTCATCTTACTAACCCCTCCCCTTTACAAATGTTTCTATGGCAATGAGTCAATGGCACAACACCTGAGGATAATGCGTATTACCCGTAATTCTAAACTTTTGAGTTTACAGTTGTTTCAGTAAATCTAAACCGCAGGCATGCCAACCACATCCTAAATTTTACCAGCATTAACTAATTACAGCTCTACTACCTAGCAATGTAGGGACTTGGAAATAAGAAATAAAGAACCTGAATGCAGTAAAAGTCTGCAGCGCCCATTGGCTCCTTCAATATCCTTCAATATTTCAAACACTGATAAAATTATTCTTTTTTTAGCACTTAATTCATCCCAACACCATTCTTGATATGGTGTCAGGATGATTTAATCACATTATTTCTATTACTACATTGTAATATATAAATTGTACAATATTATGAAATAGTTCAACTCACCATAATGCAGAATCGGTGGGACCCCTGAGCTTGTCACTTGCCACCAAATGCAGCGTGCCACCATTGCCTGTCACCAGATGCAGCGTGCCACTGTCGCCTGCCACAAGATGTAGCCTGTCACTTGCCTCCATTGCCTGCCACAAGGTGTAGCGTGTCACTTACCTCCATTGCCTGTCATGAAATGCAGCCTGCCACTTTCCACCATTACCTGCCACCAGATGCAGCGTGTCACTTGCCACCATTGCCTGCCACAAGATGCATCCTGTCACTTTCCACCCTTGCCTGCCACAAGATGCAGCCTGTCACTTGCCACCATTGCCTGCCATTTGCCACCATTGCCTGTCCCCAGACATAGCCTGTCACTTGCCACCATTGCCTGTCATCAGATGCCTGTCACCAGACGTAGCCTGCCACTTGCCACCATTGCCTGCCACAAGATGCAGCCTGTCACTTTCCACCATTGCCTGCCACAAGATGCAGCCTGTTACTTGCCACCATTGTCTGACACTTGCCACCTTTGCCTGCCACAAGATGCAGCATGTTACTTGCCACCATTGCCTGTCATCAGATACAGTGTCAGCGTGCCACTAGCCACCATTGCCTGCCACTTGCTACCATTGCCTGTCACCAGATGCAGTGTGTTACTCATAGCCTGGTCTTCAATCCCTCCCCTTCAGCTGGGCATGTTGGGGCTGCAGTTTTTCTCTAGGATTGCAATGGGCCAGCCAGTCCTCAGGACTACATGTACCATGATCCTATTTTCTCCTTCTTTTTTGATTGTTTTTTCTCCCTGACCAATGGGAGGAAACATAGCAGCCGGCTGTCCTCGCAAGCACCGCCCCCGAGAACAGCAGCATGAGGATGAGAGGAAGGGGGGAAAGAAGAGTCCGCATCTGCTCTCTGTCCACGCATACACACAGACACTCCAATCTCCTATTCTGCTGCCCACTGATAGAAGGGGGAATGGGCAGGAAACAGAGCCCTCTTCTGACAGCAGCGCCTAGAGGGGGGAGGGGGAGAGAAGGGAGGCAGGGCAGTTTCTCCTCCTCGAGACCCGCTCGCTGCTCCTATCATTTGCCGGCAGGGAGAGCAAGGGGGCATCAACGGCACCTGAGCTTCGTCGCCCCCCTCTGCCTTAGCTTGCGGCACATTGCACACTAAGCACCTGCCCAGGATCAGCCCTGCATACAACGTTGCCAGTAGATTGGCTTAGAAATGAGTGAAGGCAAGATGGGCCTCCGCTCAACTCTATAGCCTTGGAGGACCGCAGCAACGGCATGATGTCACTTCTGGTTCCTCCGGCATGTAAACAAGGCTATTTCTTTTTAAAGCTAAAGACCAAACTTTTTTTTAATCTTTTGCTTTTAACCACTTCAGCCCCGGAAGGATTTACCCCCTTCCTGACCAGAGCACTTTTTACAATTTGGCACTGCACCGCTTTAACTGCTAATTGCGCGGTCATGCAATGCTGTACCCAAACAAAATGTATTTCCTTTTCTTCCCACAAATAGAGCTTTCTTTTGATGGTATTTGATCACCTCTGTGGTTTTTATTCTTTGCGCTATAAAAGTAAAAAGACTGAAAATTTTGAAAAAAATGATATTTTCTACTTTTTGTTATAAAAAAATCCAATAAACTCAATTTTAGTCATACATTTAGGCCAAAATGTATTCGGCCACATGTCTTTGGTAAAAAAAATGTCAATAAGCATATATTTATTGGTTTGCGCAAAATTTATAGTGTCTATAAACTAGGGTACATTTTCTGGAATTTACACAGCTTTTAGTTTACGACTGCCTATGTCATTTCTTGAGGTGCTACAATGGCAGGGCAGTGCAAAACCCCCCAAATGACCCCATTTTGGAAAGTAGACACCCCAAGGAAATTGCTGGGAGGCATGTTGAGCCCATTGAATATTAATTTTTTGTCCCAAGTGATTGAATAATGACAAAAAAAAAAAATGACAAAAAGTTGTTACTTTTTTAAAAGTAAATGATATATTGCTCACACAGGCCATGGGCATATGTGGAATTGCACCCCAAAATACATTTAGCTGCTTCTCCTGCTTCTCCAAGCACCGCCTTCAGGATTTCTAAGGGCGTAAATTTTTTGCTTTCACTCCACACTACCTATCACAGTTTTGAAGGCCATAAAATGCCAAGATGGCACAAAACCCCCACAAATTACCCCATTTTGGAAAGTAGACACCCTAAGCTATTTGCTGAGAGGCATGTTGAGTCCATGGAATATTTTATATTTTGACACAAGTTGCGGGAAGTGACAATTTTTTTTTTGCACAAAGTTGTCACTAAATTATATATTGCTCAAACATGCCATGGGCATATGTGGAATTACACCTCAAAATACATTCTGCTGCTTCTCCTGAGTATGGGGATACCACATGTGTGGGACTTTTTGGGAGGCTAGCCGCGTACGTGGCCCCGAAACCAAGCACCGCCTTCAGGATTTCTAAGAGCGTAAAGTTTTGATTTCACTCCTCACTACCTATCACAGTTTTGAAGGCCATAAAATGCCAAGATGGCACAAACCCCCCCCCCAAATGACCCCATTTTGGAAAGTAGACACCCCAAGCTATTTGCTGAGAGGCATGCTGAGTCCATGGAATATTTTATATTTTGCCACAAGTTGCAGGAAATGTACAAACTTTTTTTTTTTGCACAAAGTTGTCACTAAATGATATATTGCTCAAACATGCTGTAGGCATATGTGTAATTACACCCCAAAATACATTCTGCTGCTTCTTCTGAGTACAGGGATACCACATGTGTGGGACTTTTTGGGAGCCTAGCTTCATACGGGGCCCCAAAAACCAATCACCGCCTTCAAGATTTCTAAGGGCGTAAATTTTTGATTCACTCCTCACTACCTATCACAGTTTCGAAGGCCATAAAATGCCAAGATAGCACAACCCCCCCCCCCCCCAAATGACCACATTTTGGAAAGTAGACACCCCAAGCTATTTAATGAGAGTCATGGTGAGTATTTTGCAGCTCTCATTTGTTTTTTAAAATGAAGTAAGACAAGAAAAAAACATTTTTTTTTCTTTTTTCAATTTTCAAAACTTTGTGACAAAAAGTGAGGTCTGTAAAATACTCACTATACCTCTCAGCAAATAGCTTGGGGTGTCTACTTTCCAAAATAGGGTCATTTGGGGGGGGTTGTGCCACCTGGGCATTCCATGGCCTCTGAAACTGTGATAGACAGTGAAGAGTGAAATCAAAAATTTATGCCCGTAGAAAGCCTGAAGGCGGTGCTTGGTTTTCGGGGTCCCGTACGCGGCTAGGCTTCCAAAAAGTCTCACACATGTGGTATCCCCGTACTCAGGAGAAGCAACAGAATGTATTTTGGGGTGTAATTTCACATATTCCCGTGGCATGTTTGAGCAATATATAATTTAGTAACAACTTTGTTAAAAAAAAATTTTTTCCCGCAACTTGTGTCACAATATAAAATATTCCATGGACTCGACATGCCTCTCAGCAAATAGCTCTGGGTGTCTACTTTCCAAAATGGGGTCATTTGGGGGGGGTTTGAACTGTCCTGGCATTTTACGCACAACATTTAGAAGCTTATGTCACATATCACCCACTCTTCTAACCACTTGAAGACAAAGCCCTTTCTGACACTTTTTGTTTACATGAAAAAATTACTTTTTTTTGCAAGAAAATTACTTTGAACCCCCAAACATTATATATTTTTTTAAAGCAAATGCCCTACAGATACGCTTTTTTGGGGGAAAAAACACACTTTTTTACATTTTAATGCACTAAAACACACTATATTGCCCAAATGTTTGATAAAATAAAAAAGATGATCTTATGCCGAGTACATGGATACCAAACATGACATGCTTTAAAATTGCGCACAAACGTGCAGTGGCGACAAACTAAATACATTTTTAAAAGTCTTTAAAAGCCTTTACAGGTTACCACTTTAGATTTACAGAGGAGGTCTACTGCTAAAATGACTGCACTCGATCTGACCTTCGCGGTGATACCTCACATGCATGGTGCAATTGCTGTTTACACTTGACGCCAGACCGACGATTGCGTTCGCCTTTGCGCAAGAGCAGGGGGGGGCAGGGGTGCTTTTTTTTTTCTTTATTATTTTTTTGCCTTTTTATCTTATTATTAAACTGTTCCTTTCATTTTTTTTAAATCATTTTTATTGTTATCTCAGGGAATATAAATTTCCCCTATGATAGCAATAGGTAGTGACAGGTACTCTTTTTTTGAAAAAAAACTGTGGTCTATTAGACCCTAGATCTCTCCTCTGCCCTCAAAGCATCTGACTACACCAAGATCGGTGTGATAAAATGCTTTCCCAATTTCCCAATGGCGCTGTTTACATCCGGCGAAATCTAAGTCAAGAAATGCTCGTAGCTTCCGGTTTCTTAGGCCATAGAGATGTTTGGAGCCACTCTGGTCTCTGATCAGCTCTATGGTCAGCTGGCTGAATCACCGGCTACATTCTCGGGTTCCCTGTTGGGACAGGAGAGCCAGAGAAAAACATGGAAGACGGTGGGGGTTCATTCCCTCCCACTGCTTGTAAAAGCAGTCTAGATCCTAATTAGCCGCTAGGATTGCTTTTACATGAAAGCCGACCGCTGGCTGAAAAGAATGATACCAAGATGATACCTAAACCTGCAGGCATCATTCTGGTATAACCACTTAAAGTCCAGCAACATACCAGTACATTGCTGGTCCTTGTTGGGCATATATTGTAAACTTTTTTTTCATGCAGCCTGTGGGCTGAATGAAAAAAAGAGATTGATTGGTGGGTATGCCCACCATTAGAATACCTCCTTTCATCCACCCACTTCTAATGATGGGCATACATGCACCGTATATATATGCCGAAGCATGGGGGCATCCTCCCGCAAAAGTCAGGAGCAAATCGCTCCTCCGCCCTCTGCTGCCCCCACGCTTCGGCATATATGCTGAAGTATGTAACTGTGGTGGTGAAATCACCTCCGACAGCGCTGGAGTCACGGCTTTATGTATCGTGGGAGCAAACGCTGTTGCTGTCAAGATGGATAAATCCGCGCTGCAACTGAATGGCGTACCTGCTAAGCAAATGATGGTTAACAATAAAACAAAGTAACATTACAGTATAACAGTAAGACTTACCATACCTGCAAAGCAAATACAAAAAAAATAGTCAAAAATAAAACATTTAACGCAAACTGTGCCTAAAATATATACTTATTTATCGGCGTATAACACGCACCGGCGTATAACACGCACCCCAATTTAGGAGGGAATTTTAAGGGAAAAAAACTTTTAGGAGGGAAGTTAAAGGGAAAAAACCTTACATTTAAATGCCCATCATTGCAGCCTTCTCAGTGCAGCCTTGCCCCAGTGCAGCCATATTAGTGCAGCCTTGTCAGTGCAGCCTTGTCGGTGCAGCCTTGTCAGTGCAGCCATGTCAGTGCAGCCTTCTCGGTACAGCCATGTCAGTGCAGCCATGTCAGTGCAGCCATGTCAGTGCAGCCTTGTCAGTGCAGCCTTGTCAGTGCAGCCTTCCCCAGTGCAGCCTTCCCCAGTGCAGCCTTCCCCAGTGCAGCCTTCCCCAGTGCAGCCTTGCCCCAGTGCAGCCTTCGATCCCCTGTCCCTGCCATCCTGGGCTTCAAAATCGCCGACCGCGATTTGAAAATGGCGCCTCCGGCGCTGAAATACACAGAGCCGGTCCTCGGCTCTTCCCGGCGGCTCTCGTTCACTTTCGGCTCCACTCGTAGTCCCGAGCGGAGCTATCCAAACCTAGCCGAGTAGGTTCAGATAGCTCCGCTTGGGACTACGAGTGGAGCCGAAAGTGAACGAGAACCGCCGAGAAGAGCCGAGGACCGGCTCTGTGTATTTCGGCGCCGGCGGCGCCATTTTCAAATCGTGGTCGGCGATTTTGAAGTTGTGACAGCTCGGGATCGCAGGGGATCGGCGTATAACACGCACCTGCGACTTTCCCCTGATTTTAAGGGGAAAAAAGTGCGTGTTATACGCCGATAAATACGGTATATGCCGAAGCATGGGGGCATCCTCCCGCAAAAGGTAAGACCAAGTCGCTCCTCCGCGCTTCGGCATATATGCTGAAGTATGTATCTGTGGTGGTGAAATCACCTCCGACAGCGCTGGAGTCACGGCTTTATGTATCGTGGGAGCAAACGCTGTTGCTGTCAAGATAAATAAATCCGCTCTGCAGCTGAACGGCGTACCTGAAAACAAAAAAATGGTTACTAATAAAACACAGTAAACAGTAAAGTATAAAAAAATTGCATATCTGAAAAGCAAACATGGTAAAACATAATAACAATAAAACATTGCAGAATAGAATACAGTAAAAAAGAACAGAACAATAGAGAGAGAACAGAGAGAGAGAGAACAATAAAACCACAACAATTTTTTTTTTTTTTTTTTATTGTGTTTTTATTTTTTTTTACACTTTTTTTTGCAACTATAACTTTTGTAACTGATACCAGGTTCGGGTCTCTCAAAATGCGATGGCATCTTGGGAGACCCTGTGTTAGTGTGCCTAGTCTGTGCAGTGCTGTACCCTACTCTAATACTTAACTAGTGAATGGTAGCATTCAAAACATTCACCAAAGCATAGACCAGGATTGTCAGGACAGGAGGGACAATAATACCGGGTGTCACGCCTATATCGATACTGCACTTGGGTGGGCTGGGCAGAGCTGGGCCGAGGGTCAAAACGCAGATGCAAGCAGGTATCTGGGCTGATCCCGCTAACACTGTGTTTATGGGAACCCTAAACTGCTGGGGATGCTTGTATAGATCTGATCGGATCAGATATTGATCCGTTCAGATACTATAGCAGACACTAAGGGAGGTGTATGCTGTGTGCGTGGGTGTTAGCGATACTGGCGATAACCTGACGCTGCCTGGGGCGACGCAGACCTTATCTGACCCTAAAACTTAACTTATATCACCGCCGGGCGATTAGGGGGTTAAACCTTTATAAGGTAATAAACGGCGGGTGCCCTGAAACTATAATAAACAAACTAACTAACCAGCATCACCCGTAACAGTTATACGGTGATCACTGGTGAAAGGGTTAACTAGGGGGCAATCAGGGGGTTAAAACCTTTATTAGGTAGTATATGGGGGTCCCTGTCGCTATAAAACACTGACGGCGAACCTATATACTTACCTCCCTAACTAGCGTCACCTGTGTCACTAATACAGCGATCAGAAAAACGATCGCTTATTGACACTGGCGACCGGGGGTGATCAAGGGGTTAACCTTTATTAGGGGGGGTTAGGGGGGTATCCTAGACCTAGGATTCGGGGTCTTATAGAGATTTGGGGTCTTATAGACCCCAGATCTCTCCATAAAGAGGACTTGTCATGCTGTATTGCTATCACAAGGAAAGTTTACATTTCTTTCAATAGCAAAAAAGTGATAAATAAACAAATAAAGGGACAGGGTAAAAAATAAATAAATAAATAAATAATAAATATATATATATATATATTTTTTTAAAACACCCATGTGCTCGCATGCAGTGGTGAACGCATATGTAGATCACGCCTACATATGTAAATAATGCTCAAACCACACATGTGAGGTATCACCGCAAACATCGGAACATGAACAATAATTATAGCACTAGATCTGCTCTGTAATTCTAAACTGGTAACCTGTAGAAATTTTTTAAGCGTTGCCTATGGAGATTTTTAAGTACCGTAGTTTGGCACCATGCCACAACTGTGTGCAATTTTAAAGCATGTCATGTTGGGTATCTAAAATATAAAAAAAAGTTGTTATATATTGTATTTTATTTTTTTTTATTCAATAAAGTGTACTTTTTCCCCAACCAATTGTGTTTGAAAAATCCCTGTGCAAATGCCACATGACATAAAAAATTGCAACAACTGCTTTTTTATTCTCTGGGGGCCTCTGCTAGAATTTATTCAAGCAAAAAAACACGGATTTTTACATACTGTATATGAGAGAAATATCAGAATTAGCCTGGTAGGCAAGTGGTTAACATATATGTATTTAAATGAAAGTGAGTTATAATTTGTATTATTATTATTATTATTATTATAATACAGGATTTATATAGCGCCAACAGTTTACGCAGCACTTTACAACATTAGGGAGGACAGTACAAGTACAATACAATTCAATACAGGAGGAATCAGAGGGCCCTGCTCATTAGAGCTTACAATCTAGGAGGGAGGGTCAAGTTATACAAAAGGGTAATAGCTGTGGGGGATGAGCTAATGGAGAGAATAGTGTAGTTGTTAGATGGAGGCAGGATAGGCTTCTCTGAAGAGGAAAGTTTTCAGGGATCGCCTAAAAGTGGATAAATTTGGAGACAGTCTGACAGATTGGGGTAGGGAATTCCAGAGGATGGGCGAGGCTCAGGAGAAGTCCTGGCGGCGCATATGGGAGGAGGTGATGAGGGTGCTAGAGAGCAGGAGGTCTTGGGTGGAACGAAGAGGACAATTAGGTTGGTATTTTGAGACTAGGCTAGTGATGTAGCTGGGGGCAGAGTTTTGGATGGCTTTGTAACTTATTGTTAGTATTTTTAATTTAATTTGTTGGGCGAGTGGCAGCCAATGGAGGGATTGGCAGAGAGGGGTAGCAGACACTGAGCGGTTTGTAAGGTGGATGAGTCTGGCAGCAGCATTCATGATGGACTGAAGGGGAGATAGTCTATTTAAAGGAAAGCCAATGAGGAGGGAGTTGCAGTAGTCGAGGCGAGAGATAACCAGGGAGTGAATCAGGAGCTTTGTGGTTTCGTTGGTTAGAAAGGGACGTAGTTTAGAGATGTTGCGGAGGTTGAGGCGGCAAGCTTTTGAAAGTGATTGGATGTGGGGATGAAAGGAGAGTTCAGAATCCAGGATAACACCTAGTACCCTGACATGTGGGGACACATCAGGGGAAGAGGCACGTGAGGGAGGAAATATTATAAACTCGGTTTTGGACAAGTTGAGTTTGAGGAAGTGGTGTGACATCCATACAGATATGTCCGTTAGTAAGTTAGTGATGCGTGAGGAGACTGATGAAGTGAGTTGAGGGGTGGAGAGATAGATTTGTGTGTCGTCAGCGTAATGACATTGAAAGCCGTGAGAGGCTGACCCTGGGAAGAGGTGTAGATTAAAAATAAAAGAGGTCCAAGAACAGAACCTTGGGGGACCCTGACAGAGAAGGGAAGAGGAGTGGAGGAAGTAGAATTGTAAGTGACACTGAAGGTGCGTTGGCATAGGTGGGATGAGAGCCACTGAAGAGCACAGTCACGGAGACCGAGGGAGTAAAGTTTTTTGAGGAGGAGGGGGTGGTCAACCGTGTCAAAGGCAGCTGAAAGATCCAGAAGTAGGAGTACAGAATAGTGTCCGTTGGTTTTTGCAGTTAGTAGGTCATTTGTGAGTTTTAAAAGAGCAGTTTCTGTGGAGTGTTGAGGGCGAAATCCAGATTGAAGGGGATCAAGAAGGTTGTTTTTAATGAGGTGGTCACTCAGTTGGTTGTAAACCAGGTGTTCAAGGAGTTTAGAGGAAAAGGGGAGCAAGGAGATAGTGGGGCGTAGGTTGTTAAGATTGGTAGGGTCCAAGGACGGCTTTTTAAGTATGGGGGTGACCAGTGCACGTTTTAGAGCATTGGGGAAGACACCAGAGGTAAGGGAGAGATTGAAGATGTGGGTTAGAGTGTGTAGGATGGAGTCAGAGGGCGACCGTAGCATATGAGAGGGATTAGGGTCCAGGGGACAGGTGGTTAGGTGGGCGATAGAAAGGAGTTTAGCATCTTCGTCTGTAGTAGCAGATTTGAATAGGGGGTCAGTTGTACCTGTTGACATGGGTTCTTAGCTGGGGGAGATACCTGTAGAGCGGAGATTTCATTGCGGATTGTATCAATCTTGTTTTAGAAGTGATTAGCGAACTCCTAGGCAGTGAGTGAGTCAGTGGGTGGAGACGGTGGAGGACAAAGTAGAGAGTTGAAGGTAGAGAAGAGTTTACGGGGACTAGATGACAAGGTGTTAATAAGAGCTGTAAAATGGGTTTGCTTGGCAGTGTGGAGGATAGAATAGTATTTTTGGAGGGCAGATTTGTATTGGTTGAAGTCTTTGAGAGACTTAGTCTTGTGCCACAGACGCTCAAGAGAGCTACTACGTTTTTTGAGAATTCTAGTGTCATCTGTTTGCCAGGGTTGAAGGGTCGAGGCCTGATTCTGCGTGTAGTGAGGGGAGCGAGCTTGTCCAGGGTGGAGGACAGGGATTTATTGTAGATGGACGTGGCTTGGTTGGGGCAGGACAAGGGAGAGATTTTGTCATAGAGGTGATCAGTAGCAGAATAGAGGAAAGAGGAGTTGAATTTACGAAAATTTCTACGGGTGATGGTTAGGCGATTGGAGGGAAAGGTGGTTGAAGACAGGGGGAGGGATAAACTAATAAGGTGATGGTCGGAGAGAGGAAAAGGATTGTTTGAGAAGTTGCATGGAGTGCATAGGTAGGAGAATACAAGGTCAAGGGTGTTGCCATCAGAGTGAGTAGAAGCCTGTACCCATTGTTTTAGGTCAAATGAAGAGGTTAGACTAAGAAGTTTAGAAGTAGCAGGAGTGTTTGTATTAGCAGGGATGTTGAAATCACCGAGAAGGATTGTGGGAATTTCTGAAGAGAGAAAGTAGGGTAGCCAGGCAGAAAACTCATCAAGGAAAGTTGATAATGGTCCTGGGGGCCGGTAGATCAAAGCAATTCTTAGGGAAGTAGGAGAGAATAGACTTATACAGTGGGCTTCAAATGATGAGAGAGAAAAAGAGGGAGGAGAGTGAATAACCTGGAAGGTGCATTGGGGGGATAGGAGGAATCCCACTCCACCTCCCTTGCATCCATTAGGCCTAGGGGAGTGAGTCCAGTGAAGGCCACCATGGGATAGGGAAGCAGGAGAAGGGGTGTCATATTCGTGGAGCCAGGTTTCGGTGAGAGCAAGTAGATTGAAGGAATTAGTGACAAAGAGGTCATGAACAGCAGTGAGTTTGTTGCAGACAGAGCGGGTGTTCCATTAATTGTAACCATTAATACTTGATTTTGATCTATATTTGTACCTCAAAGTTCAATCTTTACTAAACATTTTCATTTTTAACTGTATTTTTATTGTAATGTTCATAAAGGAATTTTTCCAAGGTGTATGTTAATTTACATTGTACTCTGTGGGAATAAGTAATAACTGGTTCTGTACCCCTGTACTCTTCTTTTAACTGGGAAGTGGTGGATATCTGGAGCCCCTCATATTATTAAGAGGGCTTCCAGATACAATTATCCCCAAATGGATACTGTCACTTTTAAAAGGACTACATTGTACTGATCCATAACATCACATGCAGCTTTAAGGCATCCTCCAATCATGTTTTTTTATTTTTATGAATTTTTATTTTATTTTTTTTAATGTTGTCTTTTAGGTCACGTGAAAATACCCTATCTGAACCGAACAGTATTTTTTTTTTCATTGGTATGTCCCCAATGGCAGTTTTTAATTACCCATGCCTGTTTTTCAAATGGGTATTTATTTTATCCTTGAAAAAAGCCAGAAAAATCCCAGCCAGGTTTACTGATCCTCACTGAAGAAGGTCCTGTCATGGAGAATGGGAATACTTTTCGGGCCAATATTTTACAATTATTAATCAAGATGCAGCAAGCAAAAAATACAAAAATGTAATTTGTCAACCTGCCTACAAATGACAGCTCTGTGGAGCTGTAAATAGGTAAGGTGATGTGGTGAGATCACTGACCAAATATGGACAGGACCATATTTGGTCTATGGCCATGGCTGTATTTGGTCAGTGATGTCACCACCACCTGGCCATGTAAATGAATGGGGCTAGTAAACTCACTGTTTGTGAAGGACTCAACTGTGCTTGAACCAGCTGGTAGTTATCATGTATAATAGCAGTGTTTTGGGCTTTTTTTCCAAATGCCCAAACAGCCAAGGTTTGGTGCTAGGTTGTGTTTGGACAGGACTTTAAGCTCATCCCTAGTAGGAATGAGCCAAACATCCCCTGATTCGGTTCGCAGCAGAACACGCAAAAAAAATTGTTCAAACACGCGAACGCTGTTAAAGTATATGGGACACGAACGTGAAAAATCAAAAGTGCTAATTTTAAAGGCTTATATGAAAGTTATTGCCATAAAGAGTGTTTGGGAACCCGGGTCCTGCCCCAGGGGACATGTATCAATGCAAAAAAAAGTTTCTAAAATGGCAGTTTTTTCAGGAGCAGTGATTTTAATAATGCCTAAAGTGAAATAATAAAAATGAAATATTGTGCCTGGGGGTGTCCTTATTATGCATGTAAAGTAGCACATCTTTCCCATGTTTATAACAGTGCCACAGCAAAATGACATTTCCAAAGGAAAAAATGTCATTTAAAACTGCTCTCGGCTGTAATATAATGTTGGATCCCGGCAATATAGATAAAAAGACCAGAAATACAAAAAAAAGGTGTAGATGCCCCCTCCAAAATCCATACCAGGCCCTTCAAGTCTAGTGTGGATATTAAGGGGAACCCCGCACCAATTTTTTTTTTAAATGGCTTGGGGGTCCTCCAGGCCCCCAGGCACTATATAATCTGAACAGCAGTATATATACTATACGGCCTGCCCTATATACTCTGCAGAAAATTGGGCCTTAGGTGTTGGTGGTATCATAACACTGTAAGCCCTCATAGTTACTCTTGTTGGGTGCAGGTTTGCCTGTCACCAGACGTAGCCTGCCACTTGCCACCATTGCCTGTCATCAGATGCCTGTCACCGGACGTAGCCTGCCACTTGCCACCATTGCCTGCCACAAGATGCAGCCTGTCACTTGCCACCATTGCCTGCCACAAGATGCAGCCTGTTACTTGCCACCGTTGCTTGACACTTGCCACCATTGCCTGCCACTTGCCACCTTTGCCTGCCACATAATGCAGCATGTTACTTACCACTTGCCACCATTGCCTGTCATCAGATGCAGTGTCGGTGTGCCACTAGCCACCATTGCCTGCCACTTGCTACCTTTGCCTGTCACCAGATGCAGTGTGTTACTCATAGCCTGGCTCTCTCTCCCTCCCCTTCAGCTGGGCATGTTGGGGCTGCAGTTTTCCTCTAGGATTGCAATGGGCCAGCCAGTCCTCAGGACTACATGTACCATGGTCCTATTTTCTCCTTCTTTTTTGATTGTTTTTTCTCCCTGACCAATGGGAGGAAACATAGCAGCCGACTGTCCTGGCAAGCACCACCCCCGAGAACAGCAGCATGAGGATGAGAGGAAGGGGGGAAAGAAGAGCCCGCATCTGCTCTCTGTCCACGCATACACACAGACACTCCAAACCCCTATTCTGCTGCCCACTGATAGAAGGGGGAATGGGCTGGAAACAGATCCCTCTTCTGACAGCAGCGCCTAGAGGGGGGAGGGGGAGAGAAGGGAGGCAGGGCAGTTTCTCCTCCTCGAGCGCCGCTCGCTGCTACTATCATTTGCCGGGAGGGAGAGCAAGGAGGGGAATCCATGGCACCTGATCTTCGGCGCCCCCCTCTGCCTTAACTTGCGACACATTGCACACTAAGCACCCTCCCAGGATCAGCCCTGCATACAACGTTGCCGGTAGATTGGCTTAGAAATGAGTGAAGGCAAGATGGGCCTCCGTTCATCTGTATGGCCTTGGAGGACCGCAGCATCTGGAAAATTGTTATCAAATACTTACTGTACTTTTCCTTTCCTGGCCCATACGCACGTCAGCACACAATGGGTTAACATCTCCTCTGGAGCCCCACATTACCACCTGTATAGCTGAATAAAAGGCAGCACCTCCCCAACTAAGACAGTTCGATAACTTAGCCTGCGACAGGCCACTAGGGAGGGAGTCCTGTGCTGACGTGCGGATGGGCCAGGAAAGGAAAATTACAATTTTCTGTTTTCCTGGCCCATCCTCCCATCAGCACACAATGGGATATACCAAAGCTTAATATTAGGGTGAAAGAGAACAATTAAGAGAGACACTAACATCCAAAGAAAAGATGCTAAAACCAGAAGGAATTGATCTCTCTGGTCCCAAACATGCTGGTCACGTTTTTAGTTTGTAAGGTTGAATGAAGGCCGCAACCGACCTTCAAGCTAGCCCTTACCTATATCCTCCAAGGAATCCTGGCATAATTGCCTCAAAGGCTGCCACCCCTCTAGTCAAATAGGTTTGCAATTATTTCAGAGCAGAAAAGCGTACTTCCTGCATGCCAGTTTAATCATCCTGGCAACCCAAGAGTGGATGACTTTAAGGGCCTGATGGCTAAATGAAAGGATTTTTTTTTAACACTTTCCTCCTTTGACCAAGTTTCTCTACTTCCAAGTTTTCTTGAAAAATGGATACCACTTTTAAAATTGAACTTGGGGATAGACGTGGTATCCCTATTTCTGGTAAAGCGCTCTTGCTGGAATCTTCAACATCCTTCTGTCTGACGTAGTTGTCAGGAGAACTAGTTTTACCATGCAGTACTCCTATGGAAATGAAACCTGTTGGAGTAAAGGGTGTTCTCAGATTCAAACATAAGTTCCACAGAGGGAACAAGGATTTCCCTCAAGGTCATATATAGATTGTTATCTGGAAGAAGCATCTGGTCACTGGCTTTGCACTCATCTGCAGCCTGTGAAAAAATTAAGTAGAGATCCCTTAAATGGCGTTGTATGCCAGACTAACCTCTAGCGCTGACTGAAAAATGTCAAGGATATTGGCTAGAGGCAAGGAACACAGGAGAGAAAGCTTTGCTGAGCAAACAAAACAAACTTCTTACATATCCCCTATTATGTAGCATTCATGGATGATCTTCTGGTCACCAGGATCTGAACAGCATCAGATGAGAATCCCTGCACCTCTAGTGTAGCCTATTCCATAGCCAGGCTATTAAAAGTAGTCCAATTGGATTGGAGTGTCGTTACTGACCTTGCCCTAGAAGAATTCCCTTGATCAGAGACAAAAATTAAACAAAATTCCATGGCACCCTGCACCTTGTATAACGGAGTCTTTGCATTGGTATCCTGCTGCATGTTCAGTGAAGTTTCCCTGAGAACTACTGCTGGAATGCCCCATAGGGCCAAAATTGACATAACCGAACCAATAATTGATTTTGTTCCCTGGCAAGAAGACCAATTTTAACTAAGTGGTTTTCAGCCCACAAAAGGTTTCTTTGCAAAATGTAACAAGAAAAGACTTGGTGTCTCCTTGTCAGGCAATGTAGGTTACTACTGTCTTGTTGTCAACCTTACTAGGGCCCCCTCAAAGATCCTGAAAGGCTTGCAATGCTAAAAAAAGCTTCCTTCCATTCAAGATGCTTGGGGAGTCTGTGCTTCACTGCTATCCAACGGACTTGCACTTGTTTCTTCAGATCTTGGACTCCCCAGCCCTAGAGACTTAGACAGAATGATTCTGAAGTGGCAATGTCCAAAATTCCAGTTCTTTATGAATTTGTATGGGCACAAGGATTTTCTGATCCATAGATAGCCCATAGGCTAAAGAAGGTAAAATTGAAACACTGAAACACCCTCATGTGCCACCTGGCACAAGGTACCACCACTGCCAACAAGATCTTTTAAAAAGATTCCTGGGACTGTGCCAATTCTGTAAAAGCACCTGAACTGGAAGCGACATCTGGCCACTGAAAATCTCACATGCCTCTGGCGCTTGGCATTGATCAGTACATGGAAATATGAGTCGGCAGGTCGATTGATACCAACTGGCCCTCCAGCTGAACTATCCCTGTTCCTGCCTTAGGTACTAGAAAAACTGGGGAGAAAGGCCCCCAGATGATTCCATGTCTTCGACATTACTGGCATGATGGCCTTGTAGCAGTATAAAATCTTGTCAACATCTTCTCTTCTGAGATAGAGTAAATGGATTCAGTGGCCAGCTTTGGAATTTTCCATTGTACGCCCACCTGTCTTCTGGACCCACTGGTCTTTAACTGTCATCCAAACCCTCCGGAAGGAGGCTACAATCATCAAATTCACTCAGGCCCCCTGGCCAACTGGAAGAGACAGGTTGGACGCACCTCCAAAAAGACCTTCCAGCTATCTTAGTAGCTTGCTCTGGACTTGATTTCATGTTAAAAGTAATTTTAAGACACCTCCACTGTGATCTATTATACAGTAGCCTGTCCTATAAGATTTGGCCTCCTGCACCCACTGAAGTTTAGTAGGCTTGAGTGAAGGATGGCGGGTTCCTCTTACTAGTTTGTGGTCAGACTTTTTTCCTCCTGTCATTCGCTTAATTGCATTGTTCAGTGTTTGGCCAAACAATAACCCCCCATTATAGGAAATGTTAAAGGCTTGTGTAGACGTTCCACCTGCCCCCCAGCTTGTACTAGGTCTATCAAAGATACATATAAAGAAGAAATTCCCCTAAGTGGACTTTAATGGCACTTGTAAGAAATTATAGATAGTAAGAGGGTATAGCAGCGTATTAAAAGTAAAAAAGTTTTTTATTTGAAAACAACATATATTAAAACATTGTATACATAAGGTTCAGTGAAACATTTACATAATAGACAGATTCATTGTTGTCACCAAATGGTGGGTTTTTTAACAGAATCTCTTTTTACACCCAGCGTGTTTCGGGATATACAGTATTTTAGTCCTTCTTCAGGGGTGTAAGAGAAAAGAGAGATTCATCTAGGGTAATTAGAGTGTAAAATGATGAGTGAATTACTACAACATGTAGATATATATACATTAATCCAGTTTTTGTCCGTCGGACTAGCATACAGACGAGCGGATTTCTGGGTCTGGCGGAGTTATGACGTAAAGATTTGAAGCATGTTCCAAATCTAAAATCTGTCAGATTTGCGACTAGAAAGGTCCGCTGAAGGTCCGGTGAAGCCCACACACGATCGGATTGTTTGCCGGATTTGGTCCGTCGGCGTCCGTCAGACCAGTCCGGTCGAAAAGTCCGACCGCGTGTATGCCCCATAAGACAACAAATACAATCAGACTGTCAAGCCCACAGGAGTACACAGCACAGCAAGGGAGCCAGGACAGCACATCCAGAGACAGACAGGAGAGTCAGAATCTGAGGTAAGTCCTTTACCTGTGTCCCTGCACCCTGTGACACCATTCACAGCCGCTCTCAGACTGACAATAAAGCCAGGACAGCAGTGCAGTGTGCTGCATATAAAGACAGGAAAAAATAAAACCAAAGGGAGAGACAATGATAACATTGCAGAGCTCTTATAATACCACACCTGTACAATATCAATGCTGTTTAGGCATCATTTTGTCCATAGCCTTGGCACAAAAAGGCACCCAAAAAAGGATTGACCTTCAGCATTCAGGGTCTTCCAAACTCCATGAGAGGCTGAACATGGAGGGGTAAGTTCAGCAGGGAGGGATTTAGCAAACAACTTACTTACCAACTGCAGTCAACAGGTGGCCTGGAGCAGACCAAAAAAGAAGAACTGTCTAATGCCGGCCATACACGGTTCGAATTTCGTAAGAATTTTCTTTCGAAAATCATATGAAAGAATTTACGTATGAATTTCGCACCATTAGAGGGCTGCAACAATGGCCGATTTTCATGCGGCAATGAAATTTGAGGAATTGGACATGTTGGAAATTTTTAGAAAAACAAATGATTTTCTAATCAATGATGGGAGAATCGTGCGAGAAATGTAATAAGAAAAGAAAATTTACGGAGAGAAAAGAAGATTCCCCGGCCAAGAAAATTCTTTTCTGTAGCAACATGCGATGAAATTGAAAGCTTGGTCGGCCGAATTTCAAAAATCAATGGTGGCATCATCGGATCACAAAAAAAACGAACTTTCTGATTTTGAAAAGAAAATTTGTTCGAAATTCAACTGTGTATAGCCTCCTTTAGTTGGGGAGGAGCTGCCTTTTATTCAGCTATACAGGTGGTAATGTGGGGCTCCAGAGGAGATGTTAACCCATTGTGTGCTGACGGGAGGATGGGCCAGGAAATATATATACATTGTGTATATATATATATATATATACACAATGTATATGGTGGCCACACAAAATATTGACACTTTAGGCCCAATTTGGACATTTTCAATTAGAGATGTACTCTCTTTTGTTGATTAATGACTGTGTGTGAGTTATTTTGAGGGGACAGCAAATTTACACTGTTATACAAGCTGTACACTCACTACTTTACATTGTAGCAAAGTGTAATTTCTTCAGTGTTCTCACATGAGAAGATATAATAAACTATTTACAAAAATGTAAAGGTGTATACTCACTTTTTGGAGATACTGTATATATATATATATATATATATATATATATATATATATATATATATATATATATACAGTATCTCCAAAAAGTGAGTATACACCTTTACATTTTTGTAAATAGTTTATTATATCTTCTCATGTGAGAACACTGAAGAAATTACACTTTGCTACAATGTAAAGTAGTGAGTGTACAGCTTGTATAACAGTGTAAATTTGCTGTCCCCTCAAAATAACTCACACACAGTCATTAATGTCTAAACCGCTGGCAACAAAAGAGAGTACATCCCTAATTGAAAATGTCCAAATTGGGCCTAAAGTGTCAATATTTTGTGTGGCCACCATTATTTTCCAGCATTGCCTAAACCGTCTTGGGCATGGAGTTCACCAGAGCTTTACAGGTTGCCACTGGAGTCCTCTTCCACTCCTCCATGATGACATCTGTCAGGAACGGTGTCATCTCCGGTTTCTCCTGCTGGTGGCACTATTACATTCAGCACCAAAAGGGTGTAATTCCAGTGGCCACCAGCGGGGTCTCCCTGCCTGGACTGCAGACTTGCCATCAAGCACACCTGTCATGGTTTTGCTGGACTATATAAACCCGCCCTGAACTAACCTCCAGTGCTTCAGTATTCCTCTGCTAAGCAGAACCATATGTTTGTTAGGTCTCTAGCGCCCCCTATTACACACCATTACTTATTTGATTGTTTCATTCAAATTAAGGGGAGCAGCTTGTATTTGTGGCTTTTTGAGTGTGTGTTTTCCACTCACTAATTCACTCATTTATACTTTGTAATTTTTTACTCTTTACCAAAGGCGCGAAAGTATTGTCTATTTATTCCTCTGCTAAGCCCTTGTCCCTGCCAGTACCTGCTCTTGTTCCAGCCTGTTCCTGTTTGTTCCTGAACCCCGTCTGTGTATCCTGACCTTGTACCCTGTTTCCTGTTCCCTACTCCTTGGTCTGCTTCATTATTCCTGTTTTCGGTTCCCTTGTTGCTTTGGCCCATGCCTTATTTTTTATTTCATGTTGGTTTCCTTGCTTGTGTATTATATTAGTTAGATAGATAGTTAGGTGGGTTTTGGGGTTTGCTGTGTTTTCACCATTTACTTGTTTTGGTTTGCTGTCTTGTTTTCACCTGTATCTTTATCATTGACAATAAACATACTTTCTTTATTTACTCGTTTGTCCCTGATTCCTTGGTGCAGCCCAGCGATCTGATCACCTGCATGGGATGTTGTGTATAACATCCCCTGACAGAATACTGAAGCCATACAATCAGATCGGTTGCACCTGGGAATTGGGGCCTGAGTCCCAGCTATTTTTTAAAGATGGATTTTGAAAGTATTTTGTATTTATCGCTCCTGGCAACTGATGACAGAGACTTTTGTTATCAGACATTGGCTGAATACACTAGGGAACAATTGTTAGAATGCATCCGCCTAGCTCATGTTTTTATTGAGCAAGGCAGTTTTTTGTTTGGAGATGTGCAACCATTAATTAAGATCTGTACTGAGTTGGCCCTGTCTGATGTCGCTGAGGGAGGTGATGACTATACACCCCCTTTTAGTGCAGCTCAGGTTGAATCTTTAGTTTGGCTGTTGGAGGATGACTCAGCATTTTTTTTTTAACAATATTCAGCTTGTTCTCGGCAGGTGCTTGCAAAATGCATTGAATCAGTGCAGTCTCTGGTCAGACAAGCCAAGTGCAAACCTGATGCAGTGCAATCATTAATACAGGCTTGGTCAAGTCTATCGCATTCAGCTTCTGTTAGCTCCCAATATACCTTTCTACCAATGAAATACCAGTACCCTGTTTCCTCCTGCTGCACCTACCCTGCCTTTAACTCCCCTTCTGCTTCTCAACTGCCTCCATCAGCTCCACTAAATCTCCCTTCAAAACCTACTCCCTCTGTTTTGCCATCCTTTCACTCTTCGCTTCTATCAGCTGCATTCACTACCTACAGCCCTGTACCCACTTATAGATCCCCAGTGGTTAAAACCAAAAAGAAGCAGAAGTTTTTTCCAACCCATACCATCATGCCAGTATCCAATCCTGCCTCCCCACCAGCTGATCTGTTCCAGCCTGATGTGTTCCTGTATGCCGCCCAGCCTGATGTTCCGATGCTGTTGTGCCAGTACCTGCTGATGTGCCAATGTCTGTGCTTGCTGCCCAGTGTGAAGTTCCAGTACCAGCTGCCCGGTTTGAAGTTCCAGTACCTGCTATCCAGTCCGATGCACCTGCTGTTCAGCCTGTTGTGCCAGTGCCTGCTGTTCTGCCTGATGTGCCAGCACCTGTGCCCACTGTCCAGTCTGAAGTTCCAGTACCAGCTGCCCGGTTTGAAGTTCCAGTACCTTGTATCCAGTCCGATGGACCTGCTGTTGTGCCAGTACCTGCTGTTCTGCCTGATGTGCCAGCGCCTGTGCCCACTGCCCAGTCTGAAGTTCCAGTACTGACTATCCAGTCCAAAGCACCTGCTGTTCTGCCTGATGTGCCAGCGCCTGTGCCCACTGCCCAGTCTGAAGTTCCAGTACCAGTTGCCCGGTTTGAAGTTCCAGTACCTGCTATCCAGTCCGATGGACCTGCTGTTCTGCCTGTTGTGCCAGTACCTGCTGTTCTGCCTGATGTGCCAGCGCCTGTGCCCACTGCCCAGTCTGAAGTTCCAGTACCGACTATCCAGTCCAAAGCACCTGCTGTTCTGCCTGATGTGCCAGTGTTTGTGCTTGCTGCCCAGTCTGAAGTTCCAGTACCAGCTGCCCGGTTTGAAGTTCCAGTACCTGCTATCCAGTCCGATGTACCTACTGTTCAGCCTATTGTGCCAGTACCTGCTGTTCTGCCTGATGTGCCAGCACCTGTGCCCACTGTCCAGTCTGAAGTTCCATTACCGGCTGCCCGGTTTGAAGTTCCAGTACCTGCTATTCAGTCCACTGCACCTGCTGTTCTGCCTGATGTGCCAGCGCCTGTGCCCACTGCCCAGTCTGAAGTTCCAGTACCAGCTGCCCAGTTTGAAGTTCCAGTACCTGCTATCCAGTCCGATGGACCTGCTGTTCTGCCTGTTTTGCCAGTACCTGCTGATGTGCCAGCGCCTGTGCCCACTGCCCAGTCTGAAGTTCCAGTACTGACTATCCAGTCCAAAGCACCTGCTGTTCTGCCTGATGTGCCAGTGTTTGTGCTTGCTGCCCAGTCTGAAGTTCCAGTACCAGCTGCCCGGTTTGAAGTTCCAGTACCTGCTACCCAGTCTGATGTACCTACTGTTCAGCCTATTGTGCCAGTACCTGCTGTTCTGCCTGATATGCCAGCACCTGTGCCCACTGTCCAGTCTGAAGTTCCAGTACCAGCTGCCCGGGTTGAAGTTCCAGTACCTGCTATTCAGTCCACTGCACCTGCTGTTCTGCCTGATGTGCCAGCACCTGTGCCCACTGTCCAGTCTGAAGTTCCAGTACCAGCTGCCTGGGTTGAAGTTCCAGTACCTGCTATCCAGTCCGATGCACCTGTTGTTCTGCCTGTTGTGCCAGTACCTGCTGTTCTGCTTGATGTGCCAGCGCCTGTGCCCACTGTCCAGTCTGAAGTTCCAGTACCGACTATCCAGTCCAAAGCACCTGCTGTTCTGCCTGATGTGCCAGTGTTTGTGCTTGCTGCCCAGTCTGAAGTTCCAGTACCAGCTGCCCGGTTTGAAGTTCCAGTACCTGCTATCCAGTCCGATGTACCTACTGTTCAGCCTATTGTGCCAGTACCTGCTGTTCTGCCTGATGTGCCAGCACCTGTGCCCACTGTCCAGTCTGAAGTTCCATTACCGGCTGCCCGGTTTGAAGTTCCAGTACCTGCTATTCAGTCCACTGCACCTGCTGTTCTGCCTGATGTGCCAGCGCCTGTGCCCACTGCCCAGTCTGAAGTTCCAGTACCAGCTGCCCAGTTTGAAGTTCCAGTACCTGCTATCCAGTCCGATGGACCTGCTGTTCTGCCTGTTTTGCCAGTACCTGCTGATGTGCCAGCGCCTGTGCCCACTGCCCAGTCTGAAGTTCCAGTACTGACTATCCAGTCCAAAGCACCTGCTGTTCTGCCTGATGTGCCAGTGTTTGTGCTTGCTGCCCAGTCTGAAGTTCCAGTACCAGCTGCCCGGTTTGAAGTTCCAGTACCTGCTACCCAGTCTGATGTACCTACTGTTCAGCCTATTGTGCCAGTACCTGCTGTTCTGCCTGATATGCCAGCACCTGTGCCCACTGTCCAGTCTGAAGTTCCAGTACCAGCTGCCCGGGTTGAAGTTCCAGTACCTGCTATTCAGTCCACTGCACCTGCTGTTCTGCCTGATGTGCCAGCACCTGTGCCCACTGTCCAGTCTGAAGTTCCAGTACCAGCTGCCTGGGTTGAAGTTCCAGTACCTGCTATCCAGTCCGATGCACCTGCTGTTCTGCCTGTTGTGCCAGTACCTGCTGTTCTGCTTGATGTGCCAGCGCCTGTGCCCACTGTCCAGTCTGAAGTTCCAGTACCGACTATCCAGTCCAAAGCACCTGCTGTTCTGCCTGATGTGCCAGTGTTTGTGCTTGCTGCCCAGTCTGAAGTTCCAGTACCAGCTGCCCGGTTTGAAGTTCCAGTACCTGCTATCCAGTCCAAGGCACCTGCTGTTCAGCCTGTTGTGCCCATGCCTGCTGCCCAGCTCGATGCGGATGTGCCACTACCCAGCGTGATGTACCTCTGCTTTCTGCTCAGCCTGATGACATGGGGTCTGCTAAAACTGTTCCTGACTGATGGTCATCTTGCCGCTGGGTCAATCCTGTCTGTCGCCTGGCTTAAATGTAATGCTCCTGTGGGGTCTGCCTCCGATGGTTTCTTTCCCGTTACCCTGCTAATTTTCATTTCCAGATCCAAACTTCCTGACCCGGGTGGTGGGGTACGTGTCCTATTTTCAGACTCTGATGTTGTCCCCCAGTGAACTAAAAGACTCTGGCCTTGGAAGTGCGAAGAAGTTCGCAGACTCAGTAGGGAAACATTTTAAGGTGTTTCTGCACCCACTCGGACTGTCGTACCCAGGGCTGAATGGAGTGTCCGGAGGCCACTCCTTTAGGAGGGGGAACTGTCAGGAACGGTGTCATCTCTGGTTTCTCCTGCTGGTGGCACTATTACATTCAGCACCAAAAGGGTGTAATTCCAATGGCCACCAGCGGGGTCTCCCTGCCTGGACTGCAGACTTGCCATCAAGCACACCTGTCATGGTTTTGTTGGACCATATAAACCCGCCCTGAACTAACCTCCAGTGCTTCAGTATTCCTCTGCTAAGCCCTTGTCCCTGCCAGTACCTGCTCTTGTTCCAGCCTGTTCCTGTTTGTTCCTGAACCCCGTTTGTGTATCCTGACCTTGTACCCTGTTTCCTGTTCCCTACTCCTTGGTCTGCTTCATTATTCCTGTTTTCGGTTCCCTTGTCGCTTTGGCCCATGCCTTATTTTTTATTTAATGTTGGTTTCCTTGCTTGTGTATTATATTAGTTAGATAGTTAGGTGGGTTTTGGGGTTTGCTGTGTTTTCACCATTTACTTGTTTTGGTTTGCTGTCTTGTTTTCACCTGTATCTTTATCATTGACAATAAACATACTTTCTTTATTTACTCGTTTGTCCCTGATTCCTTGGTGCAGCCCAGCGATCTGATCATCTGCATGGGATGTTGTGTATAACATCCCCTGACAACATCACAGAGCTGGTGGATGTTAGAGACCTTGCACTCCTCCACCTTCCGTTTGAGGATGCCCCACAGATGCTCAATAGGGTTTAGGTCTGGAGACATGCTTGGCCAGTCCATCACCTTTACCCTCAGCTTCTTTAGCAAGGCAGTAGTCATCTTGGAGGTGTGTTTGGGGTCTTTAGCATGTTGGAATATTGCCCTGAGACCCAGTCTCCGAAGGGATGGGATCATGCTCCCCTTCAGTATGTCACAGTACATATTGACATTCACGGTTCTCTCAATGAACTGTAGCTCCCCAGTGCCAGCAGCACACCATGACACTCCCATCTCCATCCTTGACTGTATGCAAGACACACTTGTCTTTGTACTTCTCACCTGGTTGCTGCCACACACGCTTGACACCATCTGAACCAAATACGTTTATCTTGGTCTCATCAAACCACAGAACATTGTTCCAGTAATCAATGTCCTTAGTCTGCTTGTCTTCAACAAACTGTTTGCGGGCTTTCTTGTGCATCATCTTTAGAAGAGGCTTCCTTCTGGGACAACAGCCATGCAGACCAATCTAATGCAGTTTGCGGCATATGGTCTGAGCACTGACAGGCTGACCCCCACCCCTTCAACCTCCGCAGTAGGGATGTGCCGAACACCCCCCTGTTCGGTTCGCACCAGAACATGCAAATGGACCGAAAATTTGCACGAACGTTAGAACCCCATTGAAGTCTATGGTACTCGAATGTTCAAAATCAAAAGTACTAATTTTAAAGGCTAATTTGCATGGTATTGTCCTAAAAAGGGTTTTGGGACCCGGGTCCTGCCCCAGGGGACATGTATCAATGCAAAAAAAAGTTTCAAAAACGCCCGTTTTTTCGAGAGCAGTGATTTTACTGATGCTTAAAGTGGAAAAAAAAGTGAAATATTCCTTTAAAAATTGTACCTGGGGGGTGTCTATAGTGTGCCTATAAAATGGCGCGTGTTTCCTGTGCTTAGAACAGTCCCTGCACAAAATGACATTTTTAAAGTAATTTAAAACTACTTACGGCTTTAATGTAATGTCCGGTCCCGGTAATAAGGAAGAAAATCAGTGAGACAAACGGCATGGGTACCCCCCCGCCCAGTCCATTACCAGTCCCCCCACCGCCCAGTCCATTACCAGGCCATTTGGGTCTTGTATGGATATTAAGGGGAAGCCCGCACCCAAATTAAAAAAAGGAAAAGAGTGGGGCCCCAGGCCCTCTGAACAGCAGTATACAGGTGGTGCAAACAAGACAGGGACTGTAGGTTTATTGTTAAGTAGAATCTGTTTGTAATTTTGAACTGGTACATTTTTAAAGTGTAGCTCCAGCCAAAAAATCTATTTTTAAGCTTTTTGGAAAACATAGGGAAGGGTTATCACCCCTGTGACATTTGTTTTGCTGTCTGTGCAGCTCTTCAGAAGATTTCACCTCACTTTCTGTCCCAATGACAAATGTTTTTTGAAAATTTTGGGTTTTTAGTGAAACAAGGATTGGTGATAAAGCATTAGTGGAAAGGACACACGTTTTTCACATATTAACTCTTACAGGAGAGAATTTCCCTTCCTAGGGGTAGATTTCATCTCACTTCCTGTTGTCTCCTTCCAAGTAGGAGTCGTTTGTTAGTTGGATGTTTGAAAGTAGGGGCCTGCCCTATATACTCTGCAGAAATTAGGGCCTTAGGTGTTGGTGTTGCCACAACACTGTAAGCCCTCACAGTTACTCTTGGTGGGTGCAGGAACGGGCTCTGCTGTGAAATATTAGATCAAGAATTGTAATTACATGCCCCTGTTGAACAGGGTCAGACAAATTGGGCCTTTGGTGGTGGTGGTGCTGGTGCCACAACACTGTAAGTCCTCACAGTTACTCTTGGTGGGAGCAGAAACTGCCCTGCTGTGAAATATTAGATCAAGAATTGTAATTACATGTCCCCGTTGAAGGGGAAGAAAAATTGGGCCTTAGGCACTGGTGCCATAACACTGCAACCCCTCACAGATACTCTAGTTGGAGCGCAGGAATGAGCCCTCCTGCAAAATATTGCATCAAAAGTTGTAATTACACGCCCCTGTTAAACAGGGGCTGAAACATTGGGCCTTAGGCACTGGTGCCAAAACACTGCAACCCCTCACAGATACTCTAGTTGGAGCGCAGGAACAAGCCCTGCTGCAAAGTATTGCATCAAAAATTGTAATTACATGCCCCTGTTAAACAGGGGCTGAAAAATTGGGCCTTGGGCACTGGTGCTGGTGCCACAACACTGCAACCCCTCACAAATATTCTAGTTGAGTGCAGCAACGAACCCTCCTTGCAAAATATTGCATCAAAAATTGTAATTACACACCCCTGTTAGACAGGGGCTGAAAAATTGGGCCATAGCCACTGGTGGCAGCGCCCAGAACCAAAAATATTCTTACAAGCTATCAGCATGATCATTGAAGAGGAAGAGGATAGTCACTCAGCATAACAGGATAGTCACTCAGCATCAGCATATGCAGTCTTGAAGGGATCTGACATTGAAGGGATCTGTAGGTCAGTAGCTCAATTGCATACTGTGCAAGCTCTGGCCAGTGATCCATCCTCAAGACCCAGTAACCCAGAGGATTTTTGGTGGGAAAGGTGTCCAAGTCAGATCTTGCCCCTAGGTATTCCTGCAAAACAGACACTGGCGATGGTTGCTGGAACCGATCATACCTTGGGACTGCGGACTAAAAAATTGTCTGAACGCATCAGTCAGACGGCCACCTTCTCCACCGCTCCTTCTTTGACTGACCGAAGCCTCAGCAACACGTTGTCCAGGAACAGGAGTTTGTAACCTCCCAGTCTCTGGGAATGCGTTACACAGACCTTTCTGCAAGGCCTCCCGAAGATGTTTCATCCTCTGCTCCCTCTGCGACGGCAAGATAAGGTCCGCAACCTTACCCTTGTAACGTTGATCAAGGAGGGTTGCCAGCCAGTATTGATCCCTCTCCTTGATACCACGAATACGAGGATCCTTCCGCAGGCTTTGCAGGATCAGGGTCCTCTGGGTCACTAAGGACGATCCGCAGCCACCTCCTCCCAGCCACGTACAAGTCCATGGTTTTCTTGGGACTGTGTCAGGAAAGTACTTACCAAAGCCGAAATGCAGAGAGTAGTTCACCCTTGTGACTAAGCGCAGTCCGCCCCCTGGAGGATAGACAGGGAGTGGATGCACAAAGAGGCACAGGCTACCAAGGAAGCAGGAGGCTACTGGCATGAAGTCCTTGTCAGAGAGGATTAGCTGTGCAGTGACTGGCAGGTGGATGATTTGCCGGAGCGGGTACAAGAGAAAGTCCAGAACCAGGCTGAGGGTCAACCACACACAGGATCAGTATATCCAAAAACAGGCTGAGGTAGTGTGGCAGGAAGACACAAGGGAAGTCCAGGATGCAAAGGTTCAAGGGCAAGGAGACAGCAGGCAAACACTGGAGAGGAGTGGAATCCGTATAACAAGCCAAGGGTCAGGTTCAGGAGACAAGCAGAATAGTCAAGGTCAATCCGGGTCAAAAGCAGGTATTCAGGTAACAACAACAGGAAGCAGAGATTCACAGGAAGCTGAAGACAAACCAGCAATTGGTCTGTGTGCCAAAGTCCTTTTTATAGGCCAGCCCAAGGGTCATGTAGGGCGTGCGCTAGTGTGCATGTGCGTGCACCAGATTGCCGGCCCGCGAATGCGCATGTGCCGGAGTGCCGTTCTGCCACGCATGCGCGCAGGGACATGGCTTTGATGCCTGGAAGCAATATTCTCCTGACAGTGCCCCCCCTGAGGGGTGGCCTCTGGACACCCAAACTGGTCATCAATTCAGGATGTTCCTGATGAAAGGTCTGGACCAAACGTGGGGCATGCAAATTTTTAGAAGGTTCCAAGGAATTGTTCTCAGGGGGATACCCCTTCCACTTAATTAGGTACTGAAGCTGTCTTCCCCTCTTTCTGCAACTTAGTATACTTTATACCTCAAATTCATCTTCACCGTCAACTAAGACCAGTGGAGGAGGTGGTTCTTCTCTGCCCGGGAAAGGACTAGGGATCCTAGGTTTCAGAAGAGATGCGTGAAATACTGGGTGTATTTTGTAAGAGTTGGGTAGGGCCAATTCAAAAGCTACAGGATTGATCATACTTTTGATCTTGAAGGGCCCTATGAATTTTGGTCCTAATTTCCGTGCTGGAACTGGCAATCTAAGGTTAACAGCTGACAGCCACACTTCTTCACCCACCTTGAAGACTGGATTCTCCTTCCTTCCTTTATTGTAATGCTTGCTTTAGTCATCTTGGGCCTTCTGCATAGCTTCCTGGATTCTTGGAAAATTCAGCTGGATGGAGCTTACACTGTCTTGTACCTCAGGGACGGATATTTCTGAAAGAGAATTCGGGAGAAATGAAGGATGAAAGCCAAAATTTGACCAGAAAGGTGTCTGATTAGTGGCAGAATGAATGGAATTATTGTACGCGAACTCGGCGTATGGTAAGAGGGAGGACCAGTCATCTTGGGAATCGGAACAAAAGCAGCGGAGATACTGCTCCAGAGTTTGGTTCATTCTCTCCGTCTGTCCTTTGCTCTGTGGGTGGTATGCAGAGGAGAGGCAAATTTTCACTTACAAAGATTTACAGTGTTCCTTCCAAAACTTTGATGTAAACTGAACCCCTCTGTCTGAGATGATACTGACAGGAACGCCATGAAGTCTAACAACTTCTTTGAAGAAAATATCAGCTGTATCTGAAGCAGAGGGAGTGCCCACCATGGGCAGGAAATGTGCCATTTTGGAGAGACGGTCAATGATAACCAGAATAGAGGTGAACCCTCCTGAGGGTGGTAGATCCACAATGAAATCCATGGAAATGTCTGCCCATGGACGCTCAGGAATGGGTAGCGGTTTTATTAAACCCCAAGACTTCATATTTGACCCTTTACTGCATTGACATGGAATATAGGAAGCCACATAGTCCTTACATTCTTGTCTCCAGCCCGGCCACCAAAAGGAACGGGATACTAATTCAACAGTCTTTAGCGTTCCAGAGTGGCCTGCGAGTTTATGGTCGTGACATGTCTTTAGAATTAGAGGTCTTGTTTTTGGTGGGACAAAGATCTTTCCCTGAGCCTAAAAAAGGTCATCTTGTTTCTGCAAAAAAGGCATTTCAGGGTCAGAAAAGTGACTGGATGCAGCTTTAAGTGTGGTCAACAGATCAGTCTGTGTGATCCTACAAAAAATTCTGTGGAGATAAAATGGTGCTGGTTTCAATTTCTCGGGTGGTTTCATAGAACATTCGAGTGCATCTGCTTTACAGTTTTTTGAGCCGGGCCTGTATTCGATGTGGAAATTAAATCTAGAGAAAAAGAGAGCCCACCGAGCCTGTCTGGGTCTTAAAAGTTTGGCTGTTCTGAGGTGCTCCAAATTTTTATGGTCTGTAAAAATCATGACAGGGTGGGATGCTCCCTCTAGCAGATACCTCCACTCTTCTAGAGCAAATTTGATGGCTAACAGTTCTCTATCACCAACATCGTAACTTTTCTCTGGTGCACTTAACTTCCGGGAAGCAAAAGCTAAAGGGTGCAGGAGGGCCTTAGGACCTTGCCTTTGAGAGAGGATGGCCCCAGTGGCTGTTTCAGAGGCGTCAACTTCTAGTACGAAGGGCAGGAGAGGATCAGGATGCCATAAGATTGGCACGGAAGAGAATAAGGCCTTCAATTTGGTAGAAGCTTCCTGTGCTTCCGAGGACCACAGAAACCAGCTACATTGGCGTGTGAGCTGGGTAATGGGTGCTACAATTGCCGAGAAGCCAACGATAAATCTTCGATAGAAATGTGTAAACCCTATAAAACGCTGTACTCCTTTTTTATACATGGGAGCCGGCCATTCCTGAATAGCCTTGACTTTTTGAGGGTCCATTGCAACCCCATTGGTAGAGATGATGAAGCCCAAGAACTGAACCATTGTTTTTTCAAACTCACATTTTTCTGCTTTGAGATACAACTTGTGTTTCCTAAGGATTGCGAGGACCAGCTTAACATGGACTTGGTGTAGTTCAGTAGTAGCAGAAAAAATGAGAATATCGTCTAAGTAAACGACTAGAAAGTCATCAAGGTATTCCCGGAAGATGTCGTTTACCAGATGCTGGAAGGTAGCCGGGTCGTTGCAGAGCCCAAACAGCATTACCAAGTACTCATAATGCCCGAACCTGGACCTGAAGGAGGTCTTCCACTCATCGCCCGCCCGGATCCGGATGAGATTATGAGCCCCCCGGAGATCCAACTTGGAGAAAACCTTGGCGGATCGAAAGAGCTGAAACAATTCTGGGATAAGAGGGAGCAGGTACCTGTTTTTAATGGTAATTTTATTTAATTCTCTGTAGTCAATGCAGGGTCTGAGAGAGCCATCTTTTTTTTTCTACAAAGAAGATGCCGGCTCCGGCCGGTGATGAGGAATGACGAATAAACCCTTTTTTTAGGTTTTCATCAATGTAAGCTTTGAGAGACTTTAATTCGGTTTCAGATAGCAGGAAGATGCACCCAAACGGAATTTCAGAGCCTGGTAGAAGATCAATAGGGCAGTCGTAGGACCGGTGGGGTGGTAGATGGTCAGCCTGTTATTTATCGAAGACATCCTTATACTCCAGGTAAGCTGAAGGTACATGCTGAAGGCTGTCAGGTACTGGTACAACAGTGGAACTGGAGGCTGGAGCTGAGAGGAAACAGTGCTGGGAGTAATATTTGGAGGAAAAGGAGACTTCCTTCTTTTTCCAACTGATTTGGGGTTCATGTGCTTGTAGCCAGGGAAGTCCCAATATGATAGGGAACATAGGTGATGGGATGATGTCAAAATGCAGGAACTCCTGGTGACCGGAGTCCGTGGTGATAAGAATGGGTCTTGTTTCCTGGGTGATAAGTCTGGAACGGGGAAGAGACCCATCAGCCAAGTGTACCCGGAAGCTTTGTTTCTTGGTTAGTAGAAGGATATGTAGGCTAGCAGCTAATGCAGCATCCAGGAAGCAGCTGCATGCTCCAGAGTCAATTATGGCTGGCAGGCGGGTTACTTTTTCTGTTAGCTGTAGGGAAACAAAGAGGGTTACATAAGTCTGTGAAAAACCAGAGGCTTGATAGTTCATGATAACTGGTGAGTAGGACTTACTAGGTCTCACAGGGCAGGTGCGGAGAAAATGGCCAGACCCTCCACAGTAGAGGCACAGGTTGGCCTGACGCCTGCGCAGTCTTTCTTCAGAGGTGAGAGGAGCCCGGACCAATCCCAATTGCATGGGCTCAACCTCAGAGCTGGTTGAAGCTGGGAAGGCAGTACAAGGTGGGTGGATGGGAGTTGGTTTAGGAAGCATCCAGCTGGGACGAGGGACCTGGAGGCATTCTGAGCGCCACTCTCTCATGCGCCTGTCCAGCTTGGTGGCAGTTTGGATCAAGTCCTCTAAAGTCACAGGAGTCTCTATCCTCACCAACTCATCTTTAAGGACTTCAGACAACCCTTGGCGGAATTGATACTTAAGGGCCGGCTCATTCCAACCGGTGTCAGCTGACCATTTCCGAAATTTAACTGTATAATCCTCTACAGGCCTGCGTCCCTGGAACAAATTATGTAAAGTGGCTTCGGCTGTAGCCATGCGTTGGGGGTCGTCGTAGAGTTGCCCCATACTTTCAAAGAAAGAGTTTATGGTGTTTAATACCAGGCTAATTTGTTCCATCAGGCTGTGGGCCCAGGCTTGTGGTCTATCAGTTAAAAGAGAGATAACAAAGCCCACTTTTACTATCTCAAAGGAGAAAGTCCTGGGCTGTAAAGCCAAGTACAAAGAACAGGCATTTTTGAAGGCTCTGAACTTTTTGCGATCACCAGAAAATCGCTCGGGTATGGGGACCCTGGGTTCTGGGGTAGCCATCATCACTGTGGGGTTAGATGCCATTTGAGAGGAAGACCCGCTGGCGGTTGCAGGAGCAGAGATAGGAGCTGCGGATGGACCAGCAAGTTGTTGGAGACGACCATCTATTTGAGTGTAGCCATCTTGCAATTTTTGAACTGCATCCGTAAGTGCTGATATTGCTGGCAAAGGATCGCAAGGGGTGAACGTGCTCTGTTGGCCTCAGACATGGCTGGTTTGTATTGTCAGGAAAGTACTTACTGAGGCTGAAATGCCAAGAACGGTTCACCCTTGGGAATAAGCGCAGTCTGCCCCCTGGAGGTGAGACAGGGAGTGGATGCACAAAGAGGCACAGGCTACCCAGGAATGCAGGAGGCTACTGGCGTGAAGTCCTTGTCAGAGAGGAGTAGCTGTGCAGCGACTGGCAGGTGGATGATTTGCCGGAGCGGGTACAAGAGAAAGTCCAGAACAAGGCTGAGGGTCAAACACACACAGGATCAGTATATCCAAAAACAGGCTGAGGTAGTGTGGCAGGAAGACACAAGGGAAGTCCATACAAGCAAAGGTTCAAGGGCAAGGAGACAGCAGGCAGGTCCGGGTCACAGGCAGAGGGTCAAACACTGGAGAGGAGCGGAATCCGTATAACAAGCCAAGGGTCAGGTTCAGGAGAGAAGCAGAATAGTCAAGGTCAATCCGGGTCAAAAGCAGATATTCAGGTAACAACAACAGGAAGCAGAGATTCACAGGAAGCTGAAGACAAACCAGCAATTGGTCTGTGTGCCGGAGTCCTTTTTATAGGCCAGTCCAAGGGTCATGTAGGGCGTGCACTAGTGCGCATGTGCCAGCCCGTGAATGCGCATGCGCCGGAGCGCCATTACGCCGCGCAGGGACACGGCTTTGATGCCTGGAAGCAATATTCTCCTGACAGACTGTAAATGATCCATTAAAGACTGCTGCTGAGTGCCAGGCCTCCTCAAATGGTGACAGGACAGTGCATGCATCCCTGATCATGGCCCTCTGGCGTGGGGAAAAAAACAAGCTCCCCTGATCCTGTCCTGGTGCCATAGTCGCACAGGTACTCATTGATGGCCCTCTGCCGCATGTGCAGCCGCTGCAGCATGGCCAACGTTGAGTTCCACCTGGTGGGCATGTCACAGATTAGGCGGTTCTTGGGCAGGTTAAATTCCTTTTGGAGGTCAGCCAGCAGAGCACTGTCATTATATGACCTGCGGAAATGCACACAGACTTTCTTGGCCTGCCTCAGGACATCCTGTAAGCCCGGGTACCTGCCCAAGAACCGCTGCACCACCAAGTTACGGACGTGAGCCAAACAGGGCACATGAGTCAGTTGTCCCTGTCGGAGGGCGGAGAGGAGGTTGGTGCCATTGTCGCAAACCACCATACCTGCCTTAAGCTGGCGTGGCTCCAACACTACTGCACCCTGTCCTGCATCCTTCCCAGCTGCCAGAAGAGTCACCCAGTGTGCGGTGAAAGATAGGTAACATCCCTGTCCATGCCTGCTGGACCATGAGTCAGCGGTAATATGCACCTTACCGCTGACCGCCCTGTCCAGCGAGGCCAGGACATTGCCTTCCACATGCCGGTAGAGTGCCGGAATCGCCTTCCATGAGAAAAAGTGGCGTTTGGGAACCTGCCACTGAGGAACCGCACATTCCACAAACTCACGGAAGGGGGCAGAGTCTACCAACTGAAAAGGCAGCCGTTGAAGTGCTAGCAATTTAGCCAAGCTAGCATTCAACCGCTGGGCATGTGAATGGCTGGGAGCGAACTTCTTTCGGCGGTGCAGCAGCTGGGGCAGGGAAGTTTGCCTGGTACAATCTGACATCGGTGTACTGATAGATAGCAGATTGCCCCCAAGTGCTTGGCTGTAACACACCTAATTCTACACCTTCATTCCTCTCACTGCAGGTCTCAGAGAGGACTGAAGGTATAGTGGAGTTGGAGATCCCAGCTGATGAGGAGCAAGGAGAGGTCCTCTTTGTTCTTTGGTGTGGGTCTTTTAGGCACGCTTGCCAACGAACTGCATGGCAGGTCAACATATGTCTGGTCAAGCATGTGATGCCCAAGCGGGAGATGCTTTGGCCATGAGAAATACGCTTGAGACATATGTTGCAAATAGCAGCGGTGGGATCTGATGCACTCATCTCAAAAAAGGCCCACGCCAAAGAACTTTTGGAATAAGAGACAGCAGCGCCCTGCACATGCGGAGCTCTCCGGTGTGATGCAGTTGGTGTGCTGCCCTTAAGCTGGCCCCTGGAGGGCATCCTGCCTCGTTGGTGATGTGCCTCCTCCTCCTCTCTCCTATCAGGCACCCACGTGGAGTCAGTGACCTCATCATCCCCTTCCTCCTCATTACTGGAACAAAGCTGGCAGTATGCTGCAGCTGGGGGAACATGACTGCCAGATTGCTGTCCTTCTTGGACACCTCCTCTCTCTGGGCTTACGTACTGCCTTCCTCTAGCTGGGTATCATCATCGGAGCCTTCAAAACGCTGGGCATCCTCCTGGAGCATGTACCCAACACTGTGGTCAAACAGTTCGGGGGACTCCTCAGGAGGACATGGTGGGTCTAGGGAAAGAGTGACTGATGCCATTGAGCCGAGGGAAGAGGCCGCGTTGGCAGCTGCTTTGCCAGACAAAGTACCCTGAGCCTGAGTGAGAGAGGATGAGGAGGATGAGGACGGCTTGGTCATCCACTCTACCAAGTCTTCCGCATGTTGCGGCTCAACACAGCCAGCTGCCAAAAAAAGGACAAGCATGTCCCACGGCCACGTACTGATGAGGATGCACCGTCTCCACGACCAACACTGTTGCCTCTAGACACAGAGCCTGCTTGCCCTCTTTTATTGGCTTGTGACTGTCTGACTCACCTTGTTGGCCTTTCAGACATACTAATGGCCTGCAGTGAGATGTAGCTGCACAAAGCTGGGATGTGTATATATATATATATATACTGATACTGCAGCTAGCAGAATCAACTGCCTGCCTGTAGTATTATTATGAGAACACCAGAAATTGTCTTCAGGTAGCTTTAGGTGCACACTGTGCAGAGGACGCACTGCACTAACTGTAAACACTGTAGCTGCCTGCCTGTGGTATTAAAAGGAGCAGAACAACAGCAATTGTCTCCAGGCAGCTTTAGGTGCACACTGTGCAGAGGATGCACTACACTAACTGTAAATGCTGTAGCTGCCTGCCTGTGGTATTAATAGGATAAGAAGAACACCACTAATTTTCTTCAGGTAGCTTTAGGTGCACACTGTGCAGAGGACACAGTACACTAACTGTAAATACTTTAGCTGCCTGCCTGTGGTATTAATAGGAGCAGAACAACAGCAGTTGTCTCCAGGTAGCTTTAGGTGCACACTGTGCAGAGGACACACTACACTAACTGTAAATACTGTAGCTGCCTGCCTGTGGTATTAATAGGATCAGAAGAACACCACTAATTTTCTTCAGGTAGTTTTAGGTGCACACTGTGCAGGGGACGCACTTCACTAAATTGTAAATACTGCAGCTGCCTGCGGTACTGTACTAATAGGATCAGAAGAACACCACTAATTTTCTTCAGGTAGCATTAGGTGCACACTGTGCAGAGGACGCACGACACTAACTTGTAAATACTGAAGCTGCCTGCGGTACTGTACTAATAGGATCAGAAGAATACCACTAATTTTGGTTAGGTAGCTTTAGGTGCACACTGTGCAGAGGAAACAGTACACTAACTGTAAATACTTTAGCTGCCTGCCTGTGGTATTAATAGAAGCAGAACAACAGCAATTGTCTCCAGGTAGCTTTAGGTGCACACTGTGCAGAGGACACACTACACTAACTGTAAATACTGTAGCTGCCTGCCTGTGGTATTAATAGGATCAGAAGAACACCACTAATTTTCTTCAGGTAGCTTTAGGTGCACACTGTGCAGGGGATGCACTTCACTAAATTGTAAATACTGCAGCTGCCTGCGGTACTGTACTAATAGGATCAGAAGAACACCACTAATTTTCTTCAGGTAGCTTTAAGTGCACACTGTGCAGAGGACGCACTACACTAACTTGTAAATACTGCAGCTGCCTGCAGTACTGTACTAATAGGATCAGAAGAACACCACTAATTTTCTTCAGGTAGCATTAGGTGCACACTGTGCAGAGGACGCACTACACTAACTTGTAAATACTACAGCTGCCTGCGGTACTGTACTAATAGAATCAGAAGAACACCACTAATTTTCTTCAGGTAGCTTTAGGTGCACACTGTGCAGAGGATGCACTACACTAACTTGTAAATACTGCAGCTGCCTGCGGTACTGTACTAACAGGATCAGAAGAAAACCACTAATTTTGGTTAGGTAGCTTTAGATGCACACTGTGCAGAGGACACAGTGCACTAACTGTAAATACTGTAGCTGCCTGCATGTGGTATTAATAGCAGCAGAACAACAGCAATTGTCTCTATGTAGCTTTAGGTGCACACTGTTCAGAGGATGCACTACACTAACTGTAAATGCTGTAGCTGCCTGCCTGTGGTATTAATAGGATCAGAAGAACACCACTAATTTTCTTCAGGTAGCTTTAGGTGCACAGTGTGCAGAGGACACACTACACTAACTTGTAAATACTACAGCTGCCTGCGGTACTGTACTAATAGGATCAGACGAACACCACTAATTTTGTTTAGGTAGCTTTAGGTGCACACTGTGCATAGGACACAGTGCACTAACTGTAAAATCGTAGCTGCCTGCCTGTGGTATTAATAGGAGCAGAACAACAGCAATTGTCTCCATGTAGCTTTAGGTGCACACTGTGCAGAGGACGCACTACACTAACTGTAAATGCTGTAGCTGCCTGCCTGTGGTATTATTAGGATCAGAAGAACACCACTAATTTTCTACAGGTAGCTTTAGGTGCACACTGTGCAGAGGACACAGTACACTAACTGTAAATACTGTAGCTGCCTGCCTGCGGTATTAATAGAAGCAGAACAACAGCAATTGTCTCCAGGTAGCTTTAGGTGCACGCTGTGCAGAGGACACAGTGCACTAACTGTAAAACTGTAGCTGCCTACCTGTGGTATTAATAAGAGACAGAACAACAGCAATTGTCTCCATGTAGCTTTAGGTGCACACTGTGCAGAGGACGCACTACACTAACTGTAAATGCTGTAGCTGCCTGCCTGTGGTATTAATACGATCAGAAGAACACCACTAATTTTCTTCAGGTAGCTTTAGGTACACACTGTGCAGAGGACACAGTACACTAACTGTAAATACTGTAGCTGCCTGCCTGTGGTATTAATAGGATCAGAAGAACACCACTAATTTTCTTCAGGTAGCTTTAGTTGCACACTGTGCAGAGAATGCACTACACTAACTTGTAAATACTGCAGCTGCCTGTGGTACTGTACTAATAGGATCAGAAGAACACCACTAATTTTGTTTAGGTAGCTTTAGGTGCACACTGTGCAGAGGATGCACTAAACTAACTTGTAAATACTGCAGCTGCCTGCGGTACTGTACTAATAGGATCAGAAGAAAACCACTAATTTTCTTCAGGTAGCTTTAGGTGCACACTTTGCAGAGGACGCACTACACTAACTTGTAAATACTGCAGCTGCCTGTGGTACTGTACTAATAGGATCAGAAGAACACCACTAATTTTCTTCAGGTAGTTTTAGGTGCACACTGTGCAGAGGACGCACTACACTAACTTGTAAATACTGCAGCTGCCTGCGGTACTGTACTAATAGGATCAGAAGAACATCACTAATTTTCCTCAGGTAGCTTTAGGTGCACACTGTGCAGAGGACGCACTACACTAACTTGTAAATACTGCAGCTGCCTGTGGTACTGTACAAAAAGGGTCAGAAGAACACCACTAATTTTCTTTGGGTAGCTTTAGGTGCACACTGTGCAGAGGACGCACTACACTAACTGTAAATGCTGTAGCTGCCTGCCTGTGGTATTAATAGGATCAGAAGAACACCACTAATTTTCTTCAGGTAGCTTTAGGTGCACACTGTGCAGAGGACACCGTACACTAACTGTAAATACTGTAGCTGCCTGCCTGTGGTATTAATAGGATCAGAAGAACACCACTAATTTTCTTCAGGTAGCTTTAGTTGCACACTGTGCAGAGGACGCACTACACTAACTTGTAAAGACTGCAGCTGCCTGCGGTACTGTACTAATAGGATCAGAAGAACACCACTAATTTTCTTCAGGTAGCTTTAGGTGCACACTGTGCAGAGGACACACTACACTAAATTGTAAATACTGCAGCTGCCTGCGGTACTGTACTAATAGGATCAGAAGAACACCACTAATTTTCTTCAGGTAGCTTTAGGTGCACACTGTGCAGAGGACGCACTACACTAACCTGTAAATATTACAGCTGCCTGTGATACTGTACTAATAGGATCAGAAGAACACCACTAATTTTCTTCAGGTAGCTTTAGGTGCACACTGTGCAGAGGACGCACTACACTAACTTGTAAAGACTGCAGCTGCCTGCGGTACTGTACTAATAGGATCAGAAGAACACCACTAATTTTCCTCAGGTAGTTTTAGGTGCACACTATGCAGGGGAAGCACTACACTAACTTGTAAATACTGCAGCTGCCTGTGGTACTGTACAAAAAGGGTCAGAAGAACACCACTAATTCTCTTCAGGTAGCTTTAGGTGCACACTGTGCAGAGGACGCACTACACTAACTGTAAATGCTGTAGCTGCCTGCCTGTGGTATTAATAGGATCAGAAGAACACCACTAATTTTCTTCAGGTAGCTTTAGGTGCACACTGTGCAGAGGACACAGTACACTAACTGTAAATACTGTAGCTGCCTGCCTGTGGCATTAATAGGATCAGAAGAACACCACTAATTTTCTTCAGGTAGCTTTAGTTGCACACTGTGCAGAGGATGCACTACACTAAATTGTAAATACTGCAGCTGCCTGCGGTACTGTACTAATACGATCAGAAGAACACCACTAATTTTCTTCAGGTAGCTTTAGGTGCACACTGTGCAGAGGACGCACTACACTAACCTGTAAATACTACAGCTGCCTGTGGTACTGTACTAATAGGATCAGAAGAACACCACTAATTTTCTTCAGGTAGCTTTAGGTGCACACTGTGCAGAGGACGCACTACACTAACTTGTAAATAATACAGCTGCCTGTGGTACTGTACTAATAGGATCAGAAGAACACCACTAATTTTCTTCAGGTAGCTTTAGGTGCGCACTGTGCAGAGGACGCACTACACTAACTTGTAAATACTGCAGCTGCTTGTGGTACTGTACTAAAAGGATCAGAAGAACACCACTAATTTTCTTCAGGTAGCTTTAGGTGCACACTGTGCAGAGGACGCACTACACTAACTTGAAAATACTGCAGCTGCCTGCGGTACTTTACTAATAGGATCAGAAGAACACCACTAATTTTCTTCAGGTAGCTTTAGGTGCACACTGTGCAGAGGACGCACTGCACTAACTTGTAAATACTACAGCAGCCTGTGGTACTGTACAAAAAGGGTCAGAAGAACACCACTAATTTTCTTCAGGTAGCTTTAGGTGCACACTGTGCAGAGGACGCACTACACTAACTTGTAAATACTGCAGCTTCCTGCGGTACTGCACTAATAGGATCAGAAGAACACTAATTTTCTTCAGTTAGCTTTAGGTGCGCACTTTGCAGAGGACGCACTACACTAACTGTAAATACTGTAGCTAATAGGACTAATAGGATCAGAAGAACACCAGCAATTTTCTTCAGGTAGCTGTTAATACTGTAAAAACACCTGCCTGCTTGTCAGTAGTAGGAAGAGTATAACAGGAACGGATCTAGCTAAACTGAATACAGTGTATATATATATATATATATATATATATATATATATATATATATTCACTTGTGGAGGAGAACCGCACTCTGCTTACGATTTAGTGCCAGCAATCAGGTCTTCCCACCGACCTTGTATATAGAAAAAGAGTCCGAGAGGTTGCTGCACTTAAAAATTTTCTTTGCTTTATTTCACAAATTGTTCAGTAGGGATTTACAAAGCAAGTATAATCCAAAATCACAGGCACGAAATGCCTACACAGTTTCAGACACAGGTAGATTCAGATATGGATGGATGGATGGATTACGTCTCGGGCTAGTCAGCTTACGCCCTTCCTAAGATCCATTGAAGCACATCTGAGGGTTTCAATCCAATCATTCATTTAAATACAGGTTAAGTGAAGTACTTCACATATGGAATCAATATGGCTAATTAGTTCAAATCGCATACCATTTAACATCTATATATGCATATATTTATCTATAGCATGCCATTAAAACAAGGATAAGCAACAGGTGTCGAATCTCTCATTCTCTTCACTCTCATTATAGAATATTTGAAATACCTATAAAAACGCAGGGAAATGTTGCATTCATGAGTAAATACAAAAACAAAAAGAAAAAACAAAAAAGATATCCCCATCATGAAGTTATTTTATCTGACTACTTTCATATACTCATTCCAACAGTTAAACAAATAAATAAAGATCCAAATCAACATTTAAGCCATATGGAGCAATTGTATTCAAAAAATGTATCCAGTATACTTCTCTTTTTCTTAGAATCAATTCACGGTTGCCCCCTCTCCTATTTTTCTCAATACCTTCTAGGACCATATACTTTAGTTGTGATACATTGTGGCCAAATTCCAAAAAGTGTCTCGCCAGCGGTAATTGGGTTAATTTATCTCGTATTGAGTATTTGTGTCTCGCTATCCTATCTTTGATTTTTTGTGTAGTCTCCCCTACATAGACTAAACCGCACGGGCACTTTATGGCGTAAATTACATATGAAGATTGGCATGTGTAGTAACCCCGTATGGGGATGTTGAAACCCCTATGTGGATGTGTAAAGTATTTACCTTTAATCATAGAGTTACATTGTATGCATGACAAGCAGGGATACGATCCCAGATTTTTAGGTCCCAGGAAGGTTAGTTTGGCTGCTGCAGCCACAGGTTGATCAGATTTAATCAATCGATCTCGTATCGTTCTACCTTTTCTATAGGAGGACATGGGTGGATTCCAGAATTCCTGTACCTTGGGGTAACTGGATCTTAAAAGATTCCAATGTCTTTTGATAATTTGATTAATTTTGTTGGAGAAGGGATGGTACTGCATAATAAAGGGGATTCTCTTGTTTTCTTTTCGGGGTGATCGATTACTATCCGTATTAGGATGATCGATATTAACTAAAGCTTGCGGATATCTTCTACTAATAAGTTTGTGTTTTATTTCATCAAGTCTCTGATCACGGCACAGCGGGTCACTCACGATCCGCTGCACCCTCATCATCTGACTTTTTGGGATGGATGAAAAAACGTTTGGGGGGTGAAAGCTATTAAAATGTAGCAATTGATTGCGATCTGTGGGTTTCACATATAAGTCAGTAGTGATCTGCCCATTGTTCAATTTAAGAAGAGTATCAAGAAAGGAGATCTCATTTTTACCAATTTCAATGTTGAACTTTAATCCAGGTACTAAATAGTTAATGTATTTATCAAATAAGTATAGGCTTTCCATGTTGCCATCCCATATAGCGAAAATATCGTCCACAAATCTGTACCAACATTGGCAATGTTTTAAAAATAAATCATTGACATAAATAAAGGACGTCTCTATCATATTCATAAATGCGTTCGCATATGGGGGTGCAACATTTGAACCCATCGCTGCTCCGTTCAGTTGCAAGAAATGAGTATCCCTGAAAAGAAAATAGTTCTCTTCAAGAGTAATTTTCAAAAGGTCAAGCAGAAATGAAATCTGTTCGGTTTTATAGATGCCTGATTGAATTAACAATCGCTGACATGCCTCTATTCCTAAATCATGTGGAATGATAGTAAATAAGCTAGAGACGTCCCATGATATCAGGATGGAATCTGATGACAAGTTTATATCTTGAATTTTTGACAAAAAGTCAGTAGTATCTCTTATAAATGATTTAGTGTTTAATAGCAATGGTGTCAAACACTTATCCAGGTATTGTGCTAAATGTGTTGTCACAGATTCCATCCCTGATACAATGGGACGTCCGGGGGGATTTTTAGGGTCTTTATGAATTTTTGGTAACATATACAGTACCGGTGTAACCGGATATTCACATATCAAAAACTCCATAGTTTCATCATCAATGATTTTTTGTTTAACTGCCTTAGTTAGAGTTGTTTTTATCCTTTTTTGCACTTTAAAAACAGGACAGCAATCAAGTCTTTTATAAGTAAGGGTATCACTCAGATGTTTCATTATTTCATTTTCATACATGGATGTATCCATGACCACAATAGCTCCCCCCTTGTCAGCCGGCTTGATAGTGATATCATGCCGGGCTGACAAGGAGTTTAACGCTGCAATCTCATCTCTATTTAGATTGTGAGGTATATGGTCTCTCTTATCTCTGTCACACAAAAAACGTTTTATATCATTTTCCACTTTGTCTATATATACCTCTACAGCAGCACATGAAGTGGGTGGTACTTTAGTACTTTTTGGTTTTAAACCCATGTTTTTGATCGATAATATTGATAATTCTTTAGTTGTGGCAGTGGGTACACCAGAATAGTGTGCTTTAAATCTTAATTGTCTAAAAAATCTATATAAATCCTGTTTAAGTACAAAATCATTCATTTTCTCTTTAGGGCAAAAGCCCAAACCCCTATTCAAAACACTTAGTTCAGTTTTAGACAAAACAATAGAAGAAATGTTATGTACCAGGTTTTCATCTAATGTCTCTAATGTCTCTGGCGGTTCTAACCACCAGACGCCAGAACCGCCAGAGACATTAGATGAAAACCTGGTACATAACATTTCTTCTATTGTTTTGTCTAAAACTGAACTAAGTGTTTTGAATAGGGGTTTGGGCTTTTGCCCTAAAGAGAAAATGAATGATTTTGTACTTAAACAGGATTTATATAGATTTTTTAGACAATTAAGATTTAAAGCACACTATTCTGGTGTACCCACTGCCACAACTAAAGAATTATCAATATTATCGATCAAAAACATGGGTTTAAAACCAAAAAGTACTAAAGTACCACCCACTTCATGTGCTGCTGTAGAGGTATATATAGACAAAGTGGAAAATGATATAAAACGTTTTTTGTGTGACAGAGATAAGAGAGACCATATACCTCACAATCTAAATAGAGATGAGATTGCAGCGTTAAACTCCTTGTCAGCCCGGCATGATATCACTATCAAGCCGGCTGACAAGGGGGGAGCTATTGTGGTCATGGATACATCCATGTATGAAAATGAAATAATGAAACATCTGAGTGATACCCTTACTTATAAAAGACTTGATTGCTGTCCTGTTTTTAAAGTGCAAAAAAGGATAAAAACAACTCTAACTAAGGCAGTTAAACAAAAAATCATTGATGATGAAACTATGGAGTTTTTGATATGTGAATATCCGGTTACACCGGTACTGTATATGTTACCAAAAATTCATAAAGACCCTAAAAATCCCCCCGGACGTCCCATTGTATCAGGGATGGAATCTGTGACAACACATTTAGCACAATACCTGGATAAGTGTTTGACACCATTGCTATTAAACACTAAATCATTTATAAGAGATACTACTGACTTTTTGTCAAAAATTCAAGATATAAACTTGTCATCAGATTCCATCCTGATATCATGGGACGTCTCTAGCTTATTTACTATCATTCCACATGATTTAGGAATAGAGGCATGTCAGCGATTGTTAATTCAATCAGGCATCTATAAAACCGAACAGATTTCATTTCTGCTTGACCTTTTGAAAATTACTCTTGAAGAGAACTATTTTCTTTTCAGGGATACTCATTTCTTGCAACTGAACGGAGCAGCGATGGGTTCAAATGTTGCACCCCCATATGCGAACGCATTTATGAATATGATAGAGACGTCCTTTATTTATGTCAATGATTTATTTTTAAAACATTGCCAATGTTGGTACAGATTTGTGGACGATATTTTCGCTATATGGGATGGCAACATGGAAAGCCTATACTTATTTGATAAATACATTAACTATTTAGTACCTGGATTAAAGTTCAACATTGAAATTGGTAAAAATGAGATCTCCTTTCTTGATACTCTTCTTAAATTGAACAATGGGCAGATCACTACTGACTTATATGTGAAACCCACAGATCGCAATCAATTGCTACATTTTAATAGCTTTCACCCCCCAAACGTTTTTTCATCCATCCCAAAAAGTCAGATGATGAGGGTGCAGCGGATCGTGAGTGACCCGCTGTGCCGTGATCAGAGACTTGATGAAATAAAAAACAAACTTATTAGTAGAAGATATCCGCAAGCTTTAGTTAATATCGATCATCCTAATACGGATAGTAATCGATCACCCCGAAAAGAAAACAAGAGAATCCCCTTTATTATGCAGTACCATCCCTTCTCCAACAAAATTAATCAAATTATCAAAAGACATTGGAATCTTTTAAGATCCAGTTACCCCATGGTACAGGAATTCTGGAATCCACCCATGTCCTCCTATAGAAAAGGTAGAACGATACGAGATCGATTGATTAAATCTGATCAACCTGTGGCTGCAGCAGCCAAACTAACCTTCCTGGGACCTAAAAATCTGGGATCGTATCCCTGCTTGTCATGCATACAATGTAACTCTATGATTAAAGGTAAATACTTTACACATCCACATAGGGGTTTCAACATCCCCATACGGGGTTACTACACATGCCAATCTTCATATGTAATTTACGCCATAAAGTGCCCGTGCGGTTTAGTCTATGTAGGGGAGACTACACAAAAAATCAAAGATAGGATAGCGAGACACAAATACTCAATACGAGATAAATTAACCCAATTACCGCTGGCGAGACACTTTTTGGAATTTGGCCACAATGTATCACAACTAAAGTATATGGTCCTAGAAGGTATTGAGAAAAATAGGAGAGGGGGCAACCGTGAATTGATTCTAAGAAAAAGAGAAGTATACTGGATACATTTTTTGAATACAATTGCTCCATATGGCTTAAATGTTGATTTGGATCTTTATTTATTTGTTTAACTGTTGGAATGAGTATATGAAAGTAGTCAGATAAAATAACTTCATGATGGGGATATCTTTTTTGTTTTTTCTTTTTGTTTTTGTATTTACTCATGAATGCAACATTTCCCTGCGTTTTTATAGGTATTTCAAATATTCTATAATGAGAGTGAAGAGAATGAGAGATTCGACACCTGTTGCTTATCCTTGTTTTAATGGCATGCTATAGATAAATATATGCATATATAGATGTTAAATGGTATGCGATTTGAACTAATTAGCCATATTGATTCCATATGTGAAGTACTTCACTTAACCTGTATTTAAATGAATGATTGGATTGAAACCCTCAGATGTGCTTCAATGGATCTTAGGAAGGGCGTAAGCTGACTAGCCCGAGACGTAATCCATCCATCCATCCATATCTGAATCTACCTGTGTCTGAAACTGTGTAGGCATTTCGTGCCTGTGATTTTGGATTATACTTGCTTTGTAAATCCCTACTGAACAATTTGTGAAATAAAGCAAAGAAAATTTTTAAGTGCAGCAACCTCTCGGACTCTTTTTCTATATATATATATATATATATATATATATATATATATATATATATATACAACACCTAGGATGTATATATATACACAATACACTGTAAGTGCAGCTAACTGACTCGCCTGCCTGCTCTATCTAACTTACATCAAATGACACTGTCTCTCTGTCTATTTATCTCTCTCTCAATGCTGGAACACACTACACAGGGCCCCCGTGCAGGCGGCCTTATATATTGTGGGGCATGTACTAAACCCCCTGAGCCATAATTGGCCAAAGCCACCCTGGCTTTAGCCAATTACCGCTCTCTGTACAGATGGCGCTGTGATTGGCCAAGCATGCGAATCATAGTGCATGCTTGGCCATTCATCAACCAGCAATGCACTGCGATGCCGCAGTGAATTATGGGCCGTGACGTGCCACTCAAATTTGGCACGAATGGCCCATATCGTTCGGAATTTGGCGGACGACCGTACAGGCAATGTTCGAGTCGAACATGCGTTCAATTCGAACATGAAGCTCATCCCTACTCTGCAGCAATTCTGGCAGTACTCATTCATCTATTTCCCAAAGACAACCTCTGGATATGACGCTGAGGACGTGCACTCAACTTCTTTGGTCGATCATGGCGAGGACTGTTCTGAGTGGAACCTGTCCTGTTAAACTGCTGTATGATCTTGGCCACCATGCTGCAGCTCAGTTTCAGGGTCTTGGCAAACTTCTTATAGCCTAGATCATCTTTATGTAGAGCAACCATTATTCTTTTCAGATCCTCAGAGAGTTCTTTGCCATAAGGTGCCATGTTGAACGTCCAGTGACCAGTATGAGAGCGTGAGAGCGATAACACCAAATTTAACACACCTGCTCCTCATTCACACTTGAGACCTTGTAACACTAACAAGTCACATGACACTGGGGAGGGAAAATGGCTAATTGGGCCCAATTTGGACATTTTCACTTAGGGGTGTACTGACTTTTGTTGCCAGTGGTTTAGACATTAATGGCTGTGTGTTGCGTTATTTTGAGGGGACAGCAAACTTACACTGTTATACAAGCTGTATACTCACTACTTTACATTGTAGCAGTGTAATTTCTTCAGTGTTGTCACATGAAAAGATATAATAAAATATTTACAAAAATGTGAGGGGTGTACTCACTTCTGTGAGATACTGTGTGTATGTGTATATATATATATATATATATATATATATATATATATATATATATGTATATATATATATATATGTATATATATATATATATATATATATATATATATATTAGACTGTGTATTAATATATATATATATATATATGTGTGTATATGTATATGTATATGTATATATATTAATATATATATATATATATAAAATATATAATACTGCCTGCACTGAATGAATATAGAGTAAACACTGAATATATAGTCTATACTAAATGCAAAGTATATATATATATACTAGACTGACTGTATATATTAGTTACATAGTTACATAGTAGGTGAGGTTGAAAAAAGACACAAGTCCATCAAGTCCAACCTATGTGTGTGATTATGTGTCAGTATTACATTGTATATCCCGGTCATTCAGGTGATTATCTAATAGTTTCTTGAAGCTATCAATGCTCCACGCTGAGACCACCGCCAGTGGAAGGGAATTCCACATCCTTGCCGCTCTTACAGTAAAGAACCCTCTACGTAGTTTAAGGTTAAACCTCTTTTCTTCTAATTGTAATGAGTGGCCACGAGTCTTATTAAACTCTCTTCTGCGAAAAAGTTTTATCCCTATTGTGGGGTCACCAGTACAGTATTTGTAAATTGAAATCATATCCCCTCTCAAGCGTCTCTTCTCCAGAGAGAATAAGTTCAGCACTCGCAACCTTTCCTCATAACTAAGATCCTCCAGACCCTTTATTAGCTTTGTTGCCCTTCTTTGTACTCGCTCCATTTCCAAGACATCCTTCCTGAGGACTGGTGCCCAGAACTGGACAGCATACTCCAGGTGCGGCCGGACCAGAGTCTTGTAGAGCAGGAGAATTATCGTTTTTTCTATGGAGTTGATGCCCCTTTTAATGCATGCCAATATTCTGTTTGCTTTATTAGCAGCAGCTTGGCATTGCATGCCATTGCTGAGCCTATCATCTAATAGGACCCCCAGGTCCTTTTTCATCCTAGATTCCCCCGGAGGTTCTCCCCCCAGTGTATAGATTGCATTCATATTTTTGCCACCCAAATGCATTATTTTACATTTTTCTACATTGAACCTCATTTGCCATGTAGTCGCCCACCCCAATAATTTGTTCAGGTCTTTTTGCAAGGTTTCCACATCCTGCGGAGAAGTTATTGCCCTGCTTAGCTTAGTATCGTCTGCAAATACAGAGATTGAACTGTTTATCCCATCCTCCAGGTCATTTATAAACAAATTAAATAGGATTGGTCCCAGCACAGAACCCTGGGGAACCCCACTACCCACCCCTGACCATTCTGAGTACTCCCCATTTATCACCCATCTCTCCTCCGTATTCTTTGTTCCTAATATTTTATCCCAATTTATGCCTTTTAGCAAGGTTTGTAGTTTAGGGAAGTTGGCTCTTTTGAAATTCAGTGTCTTTGTGTTCCCTTCATGTTTCCTATTTGTGTGATTTATACTGAAACTAATTGAACTGTGATCGCTGCTACCTAAATTGCCCCGTATTTCCACATCTGTGATCCGGTCTGTATTGTTGGTAATCAGTAGATCCAGAAATGTTTTATTTCTAGTTGGTGCGTCTACCATCTGACCCAAAAAATTGTCCTGCAAGACATTAAGGAACTGGCGAGCCTTAAATGAATGCGCGGTTCCCTCCGCCCAGTCTATGTCTGGATAATTAAAATCCCCCATTATGATAACACTTCCCATCCTTGCTGCTAATCCAATTTGTGATAGGAGATCCGTCTCCACTTCCTCCCTCAGGTTAGGGGGCCTATAGCATACTCCCAGTATTATTTTCCCCTTAGCTTCATCCCTTTGGAGCTCTACCCATAAGGATTTCACCTCCTCTCTAGCTCCCTCAGTGATGTCATCTCTCACATTCGCTTGTACATTATTCTTGATATATAGGCATACCCCTCCCCCTTTTTTACCTTCTCTATCCTTGCAGTATAAGGTATACCCTTGAATGTTTGCCAGCCAATCATGAGAGCTGTTGAACCAGGTCTCTGAAATTTCCACAAAATCCAAATCCTCCTTGTACAACAGTATCTCTAGTTCACCCATCTTGTCCGCCATGCTCCTGGCATTGGTGAACATGCCACATAGTTTAGACCGGTCGCATATTGTCCTCGTATTGGGTGTTTCAAGATTGCAACTAGGACTTGCTACTATACTCACCTTGTGTTTTTGTTCTTTGGTTAACCTACCACTAATGCCCCCAATACTACCCTCTGGAATATCTTCCGCACTGGCTATCACTGGACCCCCCCCCCCATCGCCTAGTTTAAAAACCCCTCTAACTTTTTGGCCATCTTCATTCCCAGCAGATCTGCACCCTCCTCATTTAGGTGCAGTCCGTCCCTTCTATAGTACCGGTTACCGACTGAGAAGTCGGCCCAGTCCTCCAGGAACCCAAACCCCTCCTTACTACATGTATATATATATATATATATATATCAAATACACTGCCACTAACTGAATAACCTGCCTTCTTAATCTAACTCAAGCTATCTCTCTGTCCACGCCAACAACATTACACACGGCCGCACTGAAAGCAGCCTTATATAGTGTGGGGCGTGGACTTAGTCCCCCTGAGCCATGATTGGCCAAAGGCACGCTGCCTTTGGCCAATTATGGCTCTCTCAGCAGCGCCAAATTGGCCAAAGCATGCAGGTCAGGTGCATGCTTTTGCCAATCATCATACAGTAATGCAGTGCGATCTCGCAGTGCATTATGGGGCGTTCCGCAGCACTCAAATTTTCAGCGAATGCCCCATATGTTTGGTTAGTTTTAGAACAAACAAACACCCAATGTTCGAGTCGAAATTGCATTTGACTCGAACTGTGGGCTCATCCCTAAGTACAAGTATGCAGATAAGGACTTCTGACACCTTTTCCTCCTACTATACATACTTATTAGGTGACTATCATTTTCAGAAGAGAGATCAGCAATAACAGCTCCCCATACTTCACTCATGATAGGCTTACTTTGAGGTTTAAATGCTCATTTCGTCTAGGTGGAATGGAATAGGCAGGAAAAGTTTTTCCTCATTCCCCTGGCAGCTGGCGTTCTCATCCTCCTTTCCAGTAACTCAAGGGGACCTGTTATAGGGTTGTGAGAGGAAGTCTGCAGGAACCAGGAATAAGGTAAGTAACACTGCTTTTTCTTGCCCCTAGAACATTTACCACTTAAGGCTGGGTTCACACTGCTGCGGTGCGGGAACGCAGCGAATTTACTGCGGGTTCCCGCACCGCACCAACTCGCACGGCAGTTCACACTGCCATATGCGAACTGCTGGGGAGTGTCATACAATGTTAATGACACCCCCAGTTCAGCCTGCATATCGCAATGTGAACTGACAATTCGGACATTTTCGGATCGCATAGGTGTGAACACCCATGCGATCCGATTTTGGTCCGAACAAAAAAAAGGGTCCTGTGCGAGTTTGGACCGAATGCGGTGCGATATCAGCCATACTATCTGTATGGCTGATATCGCACAGCACAGCACAGACATCGCATGTGATGTGAACAGCAGTGCGCTGCGAATCACATGCGATGTCTGCCACGGCAGCAGTGTGAACCCAGCCTAAAACAAGCATTTAACCCTTGCAGTGAGGGGGGGAAACTTCACGGGACATTTTTACAGCTGACTAGAATTCTACTTTATGACCTGTAGCCTCATGTTATTTCTTAGACTAAAACTTCCCAATATTCTAAAAAGCATAAATTATTAAATTCATACATTGTATCTCATAATAGGCTTTGAACATCATCATTGCTCTTTTCACTATCATAAAAGTCCACTGATTTGTAATTAACAAATTATTGGCTCCTTTCCTCCTTCGGGACAATTAGAAGGAGATGTGCTATAGCTGAGCTTTAGAGCTGCATCTAGTATTTACTAAAAAAACAAAACAGTCTTTTTTTTTTCCAATTTGATGTTTTATTGAGTTCTATAAATAATCATATTAGTTTATCAAGTTTTGTTAACTGTGCATCTTGCAGCTACAGCGGAATGCCCTCTGGTTCAGACCACCAAATTTAGTGTCTGTAATTATGGTTACATGTGAAATTTCCTTGGTGTGCAGCAGAACGTGCTCTAATATAACTAAAATGTTTCTCAAGCAGATGGGAAGTGGTTTATTTTATGTTGTACATGGCAGAGGTGGGGGATGCATTCAGGTGTGATGGGCAATTTCACACACTCTGACTTTATTAAACAGAAACTATATTGGAATACGCTCATAACAAAAGATCAACATGTCACATTTAAACTAATCCAGCGTCCACATTGCTCATCAGCATCCCAGCTAATATTGCATTCACTGTTTTCCTGCACAGTGCCAGCTAATCCTGGGTGCAGACTGCTCTTTACAGTTCTATTAAATCCAGTGGTCAGACGGCTTATCAAAACATGCCAGCAAACCCATTTGCTTACCACTGCATCTGTAACTTCAGATTACAGGATTCACATTTTGCAAAGCAGTGCTTTAATATTTACATTCTGCAAAATTCCCATTTCATATTTGCTACACAGCATTGGCATATGATATCCAGTGTGATACATGCATGCAGTGTTGCCAACTGCCCATAGATTTACGGGCAGCCCGTAAAAACAGGGCACTTTTCCGGTGTCTGTAAATGTCCGTAGGAGCCAGTGCCAGTAAAAATGGCTATGACAGGCTCAGATGAGAACTGCTCATGTGCTAACTCTGGAAATCCCCGAGACAATCCGATTATGAGCCCGCCCTGTGTCGTCTGGCTCGCAGTCACACTCACCACACATGACCCGTCCTCTGTATGTCTATGGGGAAGGGGGGGTGATCTCTATTATTAGTACAGTCCGTGACCGTGTCCTGTCCGCTTAGAAGGTCGGTTCTGCACCCGACCCACACCGGTAACATTTTCTGTCCCCGTTAATCCTTCATCACATCGACAGTGTGGAGGACAAAATGGTGACAAGCCAATAACCCCACCCAGGCTCCATGAACAACTCCCACCAGTAGTGAGATGGTACAGTCCGCGAAACTTCCTGTTTACTACCGCCTCTGCATGCTGGGTATGGAGGAATAGGACAGCATGGCATCCAGTGCGAAGAGGAGAGCTGTGCTGGAAGATAAGGAGATGGAGGATGAAATGGGAGGAGAAGAGGAGGACTCTGATCTCAGTGAGGATGAGGAGTCTGAGGAGGACGATCATATGGATGAGGTGAGCCAGTGTGGTCTATAAGGCTCAGCATGTCCTGGAATGGTGTGATGGCACCTGTAGTCCTTCATAGTGTTCCTGCCTTGCCTGGTCAGTGTGTTAAAATTGGTGTAGATGCGATTGTACAATGGCAGCCTGTGGATGAGGTGAGCCTATGGATGTGACTGTTGATATTTATATATTACTAGGAGAAGTCTGTGATCCTGAGAGTGGTGGGGGGGGGGGGTTAGGCAGTGTGTGGCTGTATTCTTTAGAGTGGAGTGTAGAACATACAGTTCATATTTCACAAGCCTAGTGAGTGTGCAAAGTTGCTAACAACCAGTAAATGTACTGACAGTTTGTAAAAATCAGTGTTTTTTTTTTTTTTTTACAACTGCCAGTAAATATCAGGGACTGATAATTTCATGCTGTGTTGACTTTTTTTTCAAGCAAATTACTATGTTCTAGGTATTGTCAGTGTTTCCATATCATGTTTATACTGTTCAAAATTTCAGTTAGTTTTCAATAGGAGTTCTGTAATTCCTCAGGTTGCCAGTAAAAAATGTGCTCCACCAGTAAATTTCCCATGTTTTGTCAGCAAAAAATTCTGCGGGACGTTGGCAACCCTGCATGCATGTTATCACTGCTTGACCACAGTGAACACTTTGCAGGGTAAATCCAGGAAAACATCAACTTGCCTTGAGTAAATGTATCGGAATCTTCCATGTGGGAATGTTGCCCATAGACACTAGAGAGAAATTGGACAGACATATCAAGTGCCTGTTAAGCATCGTACACACGCTTAGCTTTTCGGATGACCGCGACTGTCTGTTTTTTGTGGGATGCTAGTCTCATGACGAAAGTGATAAGGTTACTCACAATCTGAAAATTTTCGTATGACAGAATACAGCGTCAGAAGTGACGTAATGTGTTGAAATGGTTTGTATGTATTCTTTCGTTTCTGAGCATACGTAGTCTTGCTCTTACGTTTTTTTTTTGTACAAAAACTGTACTAATGAAACAAAAATCAGACATGGAGTTCAAATCCGACAAAAATTTTATAGTCTGCACATCAAGCTTTTTGTCTGATGGAAAAGCGAAACCAGCTGTCGAAAGCACCGTACTAACAATCCGAAAATCATCAGACAGCTCGTCGTACAAATTTTTCCATATGATTTTCGTTTCGCGTGTACAGGCCTTTACATTGTCTGAAGTATCTGCAGGCAACTACAGACATGAGATCATCATTCAGTAAAGCTAAAAACAGAACAAAAGCCACCATAATATAACTGACAATATAAGATAAGACTATATAAGGTCCTATATGAAATTATAGAACTTTCTTTTTAGGTATAGGGACCTGAACTCAAAAAGTAAAGATTTTCTAGATACAAAAAACACAGTCACTTCCAGCGCTAATAGGTCTTCCAAGGTGTGGAGTAACAAATGTCAGATAAAATGGTCATGCAAAATGTATAAATGGTATCCCAAAACTAGGTGGATGCTGCCTTCCTCAGATAATGTAATCTGGAAGGAACTACAAGAAAAACAGAAATGGAAGGCGCGCACCCCTAGTGCATTACCAGAGATAATTTAATAATAAGACTTTTTTGTATAAAAGTGGGTACTCACAAAATGCAACTGACAAAAGGCCATAAACAGTGCATGGACATGCACAGAACATGGGGTACAGCTAATGCATTTTGGGGGCGCACCCCCTTCCTCAGAGCTAGGCCTAGCCTAGGTCTCTCCCCTCCTCTTTGCTATGGCCATCGAAACGTTGGCCATAGTGATCAGATTGAACCCTGACATTAAGGGGGTAATTTGTGGGGATCGGGAACATAAGTGCTCGTTATATGCCGGTGACCTCCTCCTCTTTATCACCTCTCCCCCTTACTTTATCTACCCCTATGGTGTATAAGATATTGCGGGATTTCAGCGAGGTATCTGGCTTGAGGGTCAACATGAAAAAATTAACAGCTTTAAACATAACAGTCCCCCCGGACCTACAACTTTCCTACAATTTTGCCTTTTCATGGGCTTCCACCACAATTCCATACCTAGGAATCAAACTAACGTCAGACATTAATAACCTTTTTAAAGCAAATTACCCCCCTATGTTACACAAATGTAAAGGTGATATGGAAAGGTGGTCGAAGGTGGTCCTGGCTAGGCAGAGTTCACGCAGTTAAGATGACCCTTCTCCCCCATCTTTTATACCTATTTCGCTCTCTTCAAATTCCAATAAGGAAACAATTCCTCAGTAAATTCCAGTGGGATATAGTTCGCTTTGTATGGGGTAACAAAGGTTATAAGTGTCAGGGATCCACCAGCACCAGAACAGGGCGCTTGCATGCGCCTAGGCGCCGGCGCGCCCCTGTGCAGACACAGCGCCAAGCTGCCACTGTAGTCGTGCATCAGCGCGGCGCTCAGGCGCGCGCGGGTGCACGACGCGGGTGCGTGCGTGCGCACGGGCGCGCGCGCGTTCGCGTTAGCGCCGGTTTGGCGCCAATTAGCATTTAAAAGTTCCCCTGTTCCATGGGAACATTGCTGCTTCGTCTCAGCTCTGTGACTCTGCTTGTAACCTGTATCCTGATTGCTTACTACCTGATTGACCCGGCTTGTTTGACCATCCGACCTGCTCCAGTCCCGACCCGGCTTGCCTGACCTCTCTACTGTTGATACTGCTACCGTTGCCAACTTCTGCCTGCTCACCGACTCTGCCTTGCCTGCTGTGATTATCTGTGCCAGTTACCTGCCGACCCGGACCGTTTGACTCTGCTTGTGCCTGCCTACCTACTTGCTGCTGCACCTTCAGCTTCAGCCTAGTGGTTCTCTCACCTCCAGAGTGTCAGCTGCTGCTGTTCCAGTCTCCTCTCACCTGCAGTCCAGAGTGTCAGCTACTGCCGTTCCAGTCTCCTCTCACCTGCAGTCCAGAGTGTCAGCTACTGCCGTTCCAGTCTCCTCTCACCTGCAGTCCAGTGTACCAGCTGCTGCTGTTCCAGTCTCCTCTCACCTGCAGTCCTGCCATCCCAGGAGGGATCTCTACTTCTACATCAGAGACTACACTCCAACAGGCACTCCTACCCCACTGCGCTCAGGAGACCACTGTTCCCATTCCAGTGGCTCCTGAACCAGCGTTGTATGAGAGGTCTTCTCCTACAGTCAGGCTCTCCTACCAGGTACCTAACAGTACGAAGCAGCCATGACTGAGCCTGCAGGAGATTCCTCTCCATTAAAAGAAATATGCACCCACCTTGCGGCCCTCACCCAAGCCGTACAATCCCTCCAGGATAACTACAATAGATTGGAGGGACAAGTTCAGAATCTTGCAGGGCCTAACCTCCAGGCCTCCTCCTCAGCCGCAACCCCGGTACAGACGGCTCCTGGTCCTTCTGTAGTAATGCTCCCACCTGAACCAAAGGTTCCCACTCCTGACAGATTCTCTGGAGACAGGGCCCCAAACTTTTCTCATTGGAGGCCACCAAGGTGGGATTCGTGATCTCCCTCCTACAAGGGGAACCTCAGACCTGGGCTCATCGGCTACTTGAGGGGGACTCAGCACTGACCCAGTCTTTATCTTCCTTCTTCGAGGCCATGGCACAGATATACGAAGACCCCCAACAGACTGCTACAGCTGAATCCGCTCTGTTCACACTCCAGCAAGGCCGCAGACCTGCGGAGGACTATATCATGGACTTTAGACGTTGGAGTGCGGACACTCAGTGGAATGATGCGGCCCTGCGTCACCAGTTCCGCTTGGGCCTATCTGAGGGATTAAAAGACGAACTTGCCCGAGTGGGTGTACCAAATACTCTTGAGGCCTTGATTAACTTGACTATTCAAATCGACCGGCGTATCCGGGAACGCCGTTCTGAACGATCTGCTCTTCAATCCCGCCCGGTTTGGATGACAACCAGAGCACCACTTCCAGCAACACGCTATGTACCTCCATCCAGTTCAAATCCTGCTAATGTCTTATCTGACCCTGGGGAACCGATGCAATTGGGCCTGATGCGACCTGCCTTATCGCCTGAAGAACGGTCCCGACGTCGACAACTCAATCTGTGCCTCTACTGCGGTGGGACTGGACACTATGTACTGAACTGTCCTGTCAAGATAAGTAAGTGCCCGTCTGTCGTGTTTACCAGTCTCTCTGCTCTGTCTGCGAACTCTACCCACATTGCCATTCCTCTGTCTTTACAGCTGCAAGAAGAGACAATAACGGTCAACGCCATCATTGATTCTGGAGCATGCAGTTGCTTTATTGATTCAAACTTTGCCAGCCAGCATAACATTCCACTACGAACCAAGACCCATGGACTTGCTGTATTCCTAGCTGACGGATTCCGCATCAGATCGGGACAAGTAACCCAGGAAACCCTGCCTCTGCCTGCTTCTACTTCCTCCCAACACAAGGAACTGCTGGTTCTTGATGTCATCTCCTCTCCCATGTTTCCCATCATCCTGGGGATTCCCTGGCTGCAGGCCCACAATCCATACATTCATTGGACATCTGGAGAGGTGAAATTCTCATCTTCTTACTGTCATGCACACTGTACCAAGAAAGATTCGGATTCTCCATCCACCCTACTTTGTTTGGACTCCGACCAGAAGCTTTATCAGGTCATACCTAGACAATATCATGAATTCATTGATGTTTTCAGCAAAAAAGGGGCAGACTCTCTTCCACCTCATCGTCCCTACGATTGCCCCATTGAATTACTGCCGGGATCCGAAATACCATTCGGACGCATTTTTCCACTTTTAGAGAAAGAACAGGAGGTACTAAAGACATATATAGATGAGAACCTGGCCAAGGGTTTTATACGCCACTCTACCTCTCCAGCTGGTGCCGGAATATTTTTTGTCACCAAGAAGGACAAGTCTCTCCGTCCATGTATAGATTATCGTGAATTAAACAAGATCACGGTTAAAAATCGGTATCCTCTACCCTTGATACCTGAACTCTTTCAAAAATTAAGGACTGCCGTTATTTTCACTAAACTTGACCTGAGAGGGGCATATAATCTGATCCGTATTCGGGCTGGGCATGAATGGAAAACAGCATTCCGAACTCGATTCGGGCATTATGAATACCTGGTCATGCCCTTTGGACTCTGCAACGCCCCCGCAACCTTTCAACACCTGATTAACGATGTCCTCAGGGACTTTCTAGATGTGTTTGTAATCGCATACTTGGACGATATTTTGATTTTTTCAGAATCCCGTGAATTGCATCAAGAACATGTCCGCAGAGTATTGGGCCGTCTCCGCTTACACAGTCTGTATGCGAAAGCAGAGAAATGTGAGTTCGAACAACAGAGCATTCAATTTCTGGGGTTAATAATCTCAGCAACAGGCATCAAGATGGATCCACAAAAGATTTCCGCTATTTTGGACTGGCCGGTACCCTTAGACAAGAAGGGAATTCAGCGGTTCGTGGGGTTTGCAAATTTCTACAGGAAGTTTATCAGAGGATTTTCAGCCATAATTGCCCCCATCACGCAGTTAACCAAACAGAATATCCGTTTCTCCTGGAACCAACCTGCCCAAGATGCCTTCGAAAATCTCAAAAGATTATTCACTTCAGCACCTATCCTCAGTCACCCCGAACCTTCTCTACCATTTATTCTAGAGGTTGACGCCTCCGAGATTGCGGTAGGTGCGATCCTGTCACAACGCAAAGGCAACAAAGAGGTAATGCACCCTGTGGGATTCTTCTCCCGTAAACTCTCCCCTGCGGAGAAGAATTATGACGTTGGTGACCGAGAGCTTCTCGCCATTAAAACTGCTCTAGAAGAATGGAGGTACCTGTTGGAGGGGGCTATGCATCCAGTACTAATTTATACCGACCATAAAAACCTGGAATACTTACGATCTGCCAAACAGCTGAAGCCTCGACAAGCCCGCTGGGCTCTGTTTTTCTCACGTTTTTCCTTCCATATCACTTACCGACCAGGTATAAAGAATATTAAACCGGATGCATTGTCACGCATGCACGACAATCCTAAGGACTTATCTACTCCTGACACCATCTTACCCGCAAACAATTTCTTACTGCTACAAACAGACTTACTTTCCCTGATTAAAGAAGCATCCTCTGAGTCAGCCAGGCCTACCGGGATTTCCTTAGTAAATAGATGGGCTGTTCTGGAAGGGAAGCCAAATCTTCGTTCCTGAAAATGTCCGGGTCAAGGTCTTGACTTTGCTCCACGATCATCCGTTGGCAGGTCACTTTGGAGTTCGCAAAACCCTGGAACTAGTGCAGCGTACATTCTGGTGGCCCAATCTGAAAGACTTTTGTGAAAAGTATGTCAGTTCCTGTCCCATCTGCATTCAGAATAAGTCATCCAGAAATCGAGCTTGGGGCCTATTGAAACCATTGCCTGTACCCGACAGACCATGGAAAATGATTTCTATGGATTTTATTGTGGAGCTTCCATGTTCTGAAGGGTGCTCAGCCATCTTTGTAGTAGTGGACCGTCTAACCAAAATGGCTCATTTTCTACCTTTAAGGGGAACCCCGTCTGCCACCGAAACTGCTCGCATATTTGTCAAGGAGATCATCAGACTTCATGGAGTACCTGTAAACATAGTTTCGGATAGAGGGGTTCAATTCACCTCACGTTTTTGGAGATCCCTGTGTGAAACCCTAAAAATTGAATTAGCCTTGTTCTCGGCCTATCATCCCCAAACAAACGGTCAGACAGAGAGGACTAATCAGACCTTGGAACAATACATCAGATGTTTCACTTCATTCACACAAGATGACTGGGTATCCCTACTACCCTTAGCGGAATTTGCTTACAATAATGCCAAACATTCCGCCACCGGTCAGTCTCCCTTCTTCGCCAATTATGGCTTCCACCTAACCTTTTTACCTGATTTCCTTTCAGAGTCTCCGGTCCCAGCAGTACAAAATACAGTGGAGTTCCTCAGTCACAACAGCCGGTTGTTGCAGGAAACAGTGTCCAAGGCCCAGGCAGATGGTAAGAAAATCTTCGACCGGAAAAGAAGGGGGGAACTGAACTTATAAATTGGAGATCAGGTATGGCTTTCTACCATTAATATCAAATTAGCATGTCCTTCTAAGAAATTGGCACCCAGATTCATGGGACCCTTTCCAGTTAGAAGAAAGATCAATGAAGTGTCTTATGAACTGACTTTACCTGATTCATTGAAAATTCATCCAGTTTTCCATGTATCTCTGCTCAAACCTGCTGTACCTGATCCCTTTCCTGCTAGAGGGACAAGACCTCCTGAACCTGTGGTAGTTAATGGCAGCGAGGAATTTGAGGTTGAGGCTATCCTTGATTGTAGAAGAAGGCAAGGGCAAAACCAATTCTTAATCAAGTGGAAGGGCTACGGCCCAGAAAGTAACTCGTGGGAACCGGACAGTAATGTGCACGCTAGGCGTTTAGTACGCGCCTATTTCTCTACTCACCCTGAGAAGAAGAGGTTGTTGGGCATCCGGAGGCTGCCCCTTGGGGGGGGCAATGTCAGGGATCCACCAGCACCAGAACAGGGCGCTTGCATGCGCCTAGGCGCCGGCGCGCCCCTGTGCAGACACAGCGCCAAGCTGCCACTGTAGCCGTGCATCAGCGCGGCGCTTGGGCGCGCGCGGGTGCACGACGCGGGTGCGTGCGCGCACACGGGCGCGCGCGCGCACACGGGCGCGCGCGCGTTCGCGTTAGCGCCGGTTTGGCGCCAATTAGCATTTAAAAGTTCCCCTGTTCCATGGGAACATTGCTGCTTCGTCTCAGCTCTGTGACTCTGCTTGTAACCTGTATCCTGATTGCTTACTACCTGATTGACCCGGCTTGTTTGACCATCCGACCTGCTCCAGTCCCGACCCGGCTTGCCTGACCTCTCTACTGTTGATACTGCTACCGTTGCCAACTTCTGCCTGCTCACCGACTCTGCCTTGCCTGCTGTGATTATCTGTGCCAGTTACCTGCCGACCCGGACCGTTTGACTCTGCTTGTGCCTGCCTACCTACTTGCTGCTGCACCTTCAGCTTCAGCCTAGTGGTTCTCTCACCTCCAGAGTGTCAGCTGCTGCTGTTCCAGTCTCCTCTCACCTGCAGTCCAGAGTGTCAGCTACTGCCGTTCCAGTCTCCTCTCACCTGCAGTCCAGAGTGTCAGCTACTGCCGTTCCAGTCTCCTCTCACCTGCAGTCCAGTGTACCAGCTGCTGCTGTTCCAGTCTCCTCTCACCTGCAGTCCTGCCATCCCAGGAGGGATCTCTACTTCTACATCAGAGACTACACTCCAACAGGCACTCCTACCCCACTGCGCTCAGGAGACCACTGTTCCCATTCCAGTGGCTCCTGAACCAGCGTTGTATGAGAGGTCTTCTCCTACAGTCAGGCTCTCCTACCAGGTACCTAACAATAGGTGTCCCTCAGGAATACTTCTCTGCCTGAAATCTCAGGGCGGACTGGGTCTGCCAAACCTGTGGGAATATTTCCAGGCAGCACAACTCACACAAATTTCAGTGGTTTTCTCTAGGGGCCCGAAGCCTGAAAGGCTCTCCATGGAAAGACATGCCATCCCCTTGAATACCATTGATTATCTTCTTTGGTGAGACCCGAAAATTAGGCCAGCTATAATGTCCCCTACCCTCTCTCTCTCTATTGCCCTATGCTCCAAGCTTTACTTATAACACTCCCTGATATCCTACATGAAGCCTTTAGCACATTTGTTTCATAACGCTAACTTTTCACCGGAGATGAACATTAAAGCGTTCCAGTGGTGGACAGATAAGGGCCTCTACAGAATTGGTTATTTCCTCTCTCCGGCGAGACCACTTACCCTTTCACACTGTAGGAATAAACTGGAAATGCCTAATTCGGAATTATTTAGATTCTCCCAAATCTCCCATTTCCTACACTCCATCTGGACCAACAAAACAGAACCCCCCACAGTAACACCTTACGAACATTGGTGCTCAAACACTGTGGATCAGAGGGGAGGGATCTCATTGATCTATACAGCACTGGCAACAAACTTGGACAAGCCCACCTGTGCTCAGGCCTGTGAGGAGGACATGGGCAGCACTTGGACTACCTCAGATTGGTTCCGAGCTTACATAGGTATTCTTAACATATCCCTCATCGAAGCTAGTCTAAAAGTACTGACTAGGTGGTACTACGTCCCCTCCAGACTGGCAGTGATCTATCCAGGGACCTCCCAATTATGCTTTAGGCACTGCGAATTGGAGGGCACGATGCTCCACATATGGTGGACCTGCCCTCTCATTAGATCCTTTTGGCAGAAAGTCTTCCATACCATTAGCTCCAAAACAAATGAAACGGTAACCCCTGACCTCAGCATAGCACTACTAAATCACTATATCCCGGACTTAACTAAGTACTCACAAGCACTGTCATATTTCATTTTTTTAGGGGCCAAAGTTACAATCGCTAAGCCCTGGAAAAAAAACATCGTTTCCTTCCAGGATTTCAAGAGAAAAGTCTCTTGGATAATGGCACAAGAGCAAATAGAAGGGAAACTTGATGACAAAATTGAGAAGTTTAATGCCACTTGGGAACCTTGGTCCATGCACTGCAGTATTCCTATACTTCCTGGGATACTGCCTGGACCCGCGAATGCTCCTATCCCACTTTGAATCTATCTCTTCACACCTATCTTCCCCTCTCCCACGTTTCTCCTCCTTCCTGTCTGGGACAATCTGATCCCATTTACCTTTCACATTAAGCAAGATCCATTGCTACCCCTGAAGGGGGGTTTGTATATGTAATTGATATTAGTCAGGATGTCAGGGCCTGGTCTCCCTTATTACTTTACAAGCAACAATCAGCCACACTTGAATTGACCCTTGATCTGGTGGGTTTTGTTTCAATAGCATTTACCTGAGGGTCAACGGCGAGACTAGGGAGGGGGTCATCCGTGGGTCACTGGGGGGTACTGCGCACCTCCACATAGAGTTCCCAAAGGGGTGGTGTGCGCAGAGCCCCACGGATGACCGGTGGTCAACCTCTGGTTGGTTTCCCTCTGTCAGTTATCCTGATACATTGTGACAGGCCTCGGAGCCGGCCCCTTTAGTAGAAATGGATGTCCCCTGAGACGTTGCTCTGTTGTAGGGCGCCCTGACAGTCCTGACCTTATCTCTTGAGTTAACCAATTGTTATTCTATGATCTGAAGTTGTTCATATGCCTGTTTCATTATATTTGCCTTATAAATGATGTACTGGAACTTTTGACTACTTGACAAAACATGCACTGTTAAGCACAATTGTTACTGTTATGTCTGGAAAATGTATAAATAAATCTTTTCTTCCAGGTGTACACCTTATATTCAATCTTCCTTTAATATTTGAGGTAAGCGCAGTGGTGAAAGGTGGTGGAAGTCACAATATATTGATAACTATAGAAAATTCACAAGGGTGAAGAATAAAGGAAGATTGAATATAAGGTGTACACCCAGAAGAAAAGTTTTATTTAAGTGGAAGATACATCACATATGAACTGTATATTCACAAATGAATTGTGCAATTTGTTTTGAGTTTAACATATGAAAGAATGGACTTTTTCACTAAATAATTTATTTTTATGGATTTAAATTGTATGTATACACATGGTGAGCTTTGATCTGTTTGTCAGCTAGGGAAGGTGCAGACAATATTTCTATTGAATTTTTGTTTAGCAGTTGTGGGAACACAATAATTTGGCTTGCTGCCATCTGATAGCACTTATCACTTTAGGAACACACAGGAAAAGGGAGTGTGGGTCAAAACACACTGGTTCATTGTTTATAAGTACACCTGGTATGTGAGATTTTCTAAGTACCTTAGCCTACAGCCTCATAACTGTACATTTGCAGCGTGAGATCTAAGGTATTTCTGCCTCTGACTGCTTGTGTCAGGAAATTTGGAGTGAGATTTTATTATGTCATTAATATAAATCATAAGGGCACACTTGATCTTACTCATACCCCTTTCTCCCCTATTATTTGATAAAACAGAGATTTTAATTGGATCCTTCTCACATACTGAATAAAGAGTCATAGCAAGACAGTGGTGAGCAAAAGAAATAGAGAGGGATAAGCACTAAAAAAATCTGACAGGTGTTCTAACCATTCCCTATCTAAAACTAGGGAAAAGTGTTTGATTACACATTTTTTTAATCCGAGTTTTTACTGGATTTTTTTTAAGGCTGGGTTCACACCATTGCAAATTGGATGTGGATTCCACTCATCCAATCCACAATAGCAGGAGGTTTTGACCATCTCTCTTTCTCCGCAGCAGGTCCAGTGCATTGTGCATCTTTTTGTCTGTTTCAGGTCCAAATTCAGCCAAAAATTAGGACTGAAATCTGACCTGAAACGGTGAACCAGGATGCACCAGACCCCTGCTGTGAGCCGCATGCGGTTCATATGTGAACCCAGCCTAAAAAGAACAAGTAAAAACAAACGAAAAAAGTGTAAAACATTACATAGAGGAAATCCATACAACTGATGCAAGAAAAATATGTTAGTGTTCAGTCAAAGCAAATTACATTAGTAATTAGGGATGAGCCGAACACCCCCCTGTTCGGTTCGCACCAGAACATGCGAACAGGAAAAAAATTCGTTTGAACACGCGGACGCCGTTAAAGTCTATGGGACACGAACATGAATAATCAAAAGTGCTAATTTTAAAGGCTAATATGCAAGTTATTGTCAATAAAAGTGTTTGGGGACCCGGGTCCTGCCCCAGGGGACATGAATCAATGCAAAAAAAAGTTTTAAAAACGGACGTTTTTTCAGGAGCAGTGATTTTAATAATGCTTAAAGTCAAACAATAAAAGTGTAATATCCCTTTAAATTTCATACCTGGGGGGTGTCTATAGTATGCCTGTAAAGGGGCGCATGTTTCCCGTGTTTAGAACAGTCTGACAGCAAAATGACATTTTGAAGGAAAAAACACATTTAAAACTACCGCGGCTATTGCATTGCCGACAATACACATAGAAGTTCATTGATAAAAACGGCATGGGAATTCCCCACAGGGCAACCCCGAACCAAAATTAAAAAAAAAAAATGATGTGGGAGTCCCCCTAAATTCCATACAAGGCCCTTCAGGTCTGGTATGGATATTAAGGGGAACCCCAGCCAAAATTTAAAAAAAAAATTGACGTGGGGTTTCCCCTAAATTCCATACCAGACCCTTCAGGTCTGGTATGGATTTTAAGGGGAACCCCGCGCCAAAAAAAAAAAAAAAAACGGCGTGGGGTCCCCCCAAAAATCCATACCAGACCCTTATCCGAGCACGCAACCTGGCAGGCCGCAGGAAAAGAGGGGGGGATGAGAGTGCGCCCCCCCCCTCCTGAACTGTACCAGGCCACATGCCCTCAACATTGGGAGGGTGCTTTGGGGTAGCCCCCCAAAACACCTTGTCCCCATGTTGATGAAGACAAGGGCCTCATCCCCACAACCCTGGCCGGTGGTTGTGGGGGTCTGCGGGCGGGGGGCTTATCGGAACCTGGAAGCCCCCTTTAACAAGGGGACCCCCAGATCCCAGCCCCCCCCCTGTGTGAAATGGTAAGGGGGTACTTACCCCTACCATTTCACTAAAAAACTGTCAAAAATGTTAAAAATGACAAGAGACAGTTTTTGACAATTCCTTTATTTAAATGCTTCTTCTTTCTTCCTTCATCTTCTTCTTCTTCTGGTTCTTCTGGCTCTTCTGGTTCTTCCTCCGGCGTTCTCGTCCAGCATCTTCTCCGCGGCGTCTTCTATCTTCTTCTCCTCGGGCCGCTCCGCACCCATGGCATGGGGGGGGAGGCTCCCGCTCTTCTCTTCATCTTCTTCTCTTCTTCATCTTCTTCTTCATCTTCTTCTTCTTCTTCTCTTCTTCCTTCTTCTCTTCTTCATTTCTTCTCCGGGCCGCTCCGCAGCCATGCTGCGGCATGGAGGGAGGCTCCCGCTGTGTGACGGCGTCTCTTCGTCTGACGGTTCTTAAATAACGGGGGGCGGGGCCACCCGGTGACCCCGCCCCCCTCTGACGCACGGTGACATGACGGGACTTCCCTGTGGCATTCCCCGTGACGTCACAGGGAAGTCCCGTCAAGTCACCGTGCGTCAGGGGGGGCGGGGTCAGCGGATGGCCCCGCCCCCCGTTATTTAAGAACCGTCAGACGAAGAGACGCCGTCACACAGCGGGAGCCTCCCTCCATGCCGCAGCATGGCTGCGGAGCGGCCCGGAGAAGAAATGAAGAAGAGAAGAAGGAAGAAGAGAAGAAGAAGAAGAAGAAGATGAAGAAGAGAAGAAGATGAAGAGAAGAGCGGGAGCCTCCCCCCCCATGCCATGGGTGCGGAGCGGCCCGAGGAGAAGAAGATAGAAGACGCCGCGGAGGAGATGCTGGACGAGAACGCCGGAGGAAGAACCAAAAGAGCCAGAAGAACCAGAAAAAGATGAAGGAGAAAGAAGAAGCATTTAAATAAAGGAATTGTCAAAAACTGTCTCTTGTCATTTTTAACATTTTTGACAGTTTTTTAGTGAAATGGTAGGGGTAAGTACCCCCTTACCATTTCACACAGGGGGGGGGGGCGGGAACTGGGGGTCCCCTTGTAAAAGGGGGCTTCCAGATTCCGATAAGCCCCCCGCCCGCAGACCCCCACAACCACCGGCCAGGGTTGTGGGGATGAGGCCCTTGTCTTCATCAACATGGGGACAAGGTGTTTTGGGGGGCTACCCCAAAGCACCCTCCCAATGTTGAGGGCATGTGGCCTGGTACGGTTCAGGAGGGGGGGCCGCACTCTCGTCCCACCCTCTTTTCCTGCGGCCTGCCAGGTTGCGTGCTCGGATAAGGGTCTGGTATGGATTTTTGGGGGGACCCCACGCCGTTTTTTTTTTTTTTTTGGCGCGGGGTTCCCCTTAAAATCCATACCAGACCTGAAGGGTCTGGTATGGAATTTAGGGGGAACCCCACGTCAATTTTTTTTTAAAATTTTGGCTGGGGTTCCCCTTAATATCCATACCAGACCTGAAGGGCCTTGTATGGAATTTAGGGGGACCCCCACATAATTTTTTTTTTTTTTTTTTTGGTTCGGGGTTGCCCTGTGGGGAATTCCCAATGCAATAGCCGCGGGTAGTTTTAAATGAGTTTTTTCCTTCCAAATGTCATTTTGCTGTCAGACTGTTCTAAACACAGGAAACATGCGCCCCTTTACAGGCATACTATAGACACCCCCCAGGTACGAAATTTAAAGGGATATTACACTTTTATTGTTTGACTTTAAGCATTAATAAAATCACTGCTCCTGAAAAAACGTCCGTTTTTAAAACTTTTTTTTGCATTGATCCATGTCCCCTGGGGCAGGACCCGGGTCCCCAAACACTTTTTATGACAATAACTTGCATATAAGCCTTTAAAATTAGCACTTTTGATTTCTCCCATAGACTTTTAAAGGGTGTTCCGCGGCATTCGAATTTGCTGCGAACACCCCAAATTGTTCGCTGTTCGGCGAACTTGCGAACAGCCAATGTTCGAGTAGAACATGAGTTCGACTCGAACTCGAAGCTCATCCCTATTAGTAATAATGCTAATGCAAGGTATAAAAAAATTGAGTATTTAGCAGGTTACATATCAACATGCATCAACAGGAAGTCCATCAGTGTTTTAAGAAACTTCAGTAAGATACTCAAGTGCAGTATGTAACCTAGTCCAGAATTCTTAGCCAGAGTGAAGGGCTACTGTACTTGGAGTGGATTGGGATTGGGGTGACTAGCTGGCCAGCCATTGAGGCCATAACAGTGCCTATTTATGAGTAGAACATTGACGTTTATATGTGATTTTTTCAAAAACAACACTTTCGACTAGTTTCAGCAGTCGTGAGTCAAGAGTTGGTGGTTTGTTACAAATCAATTTAAGTGCCACTATTCAGAGTGCCATGAAGATGCCCAAGAAAAGGCCGGTTACACTTTGAACAGCATTTGTATTGGTATTTTTGGTGCACAATTATCATAGTGGGATATCTTCATTTAGGGCTTTCTTCAGTATATTATACTTTCTAACCATACCATGTCTGCATAAGGTTTCATGCCTTAAAGATATAGTTTAACCTGCTTATATTTTGCTTTCCTTGGTTCATTCTTCTTTTCTTATCAATTGTATTTTTAAATAGAACCTATTTTCCTTACATACCTTACAGTATTTTAAACTCAGTGATGTTATGCCTAGGTGCTGTACATAGCTTTCGGAAAACATAGCACCCTGCCTCAGTATGCCTCTTAAGACCCATAAGCCCCAATGGAAGTGTCAGAGAAATATTAGAAACAGAACATGCCAGTATCGGAATGTTCTTGCGCGTCTGCGCAGCAGAATCACTCCCCGGCGCATGCAGGTTTGCGATGTAGCGGAACGGCGCACAGGGGTTCATGACATGGCGCAATGGCATAATGGCGCACGAGCATACGCGTGTTAGCGTTACACCCCCATTCTGGCCTATAAAAGACTGATCTGTTCCTTGTATAACTGCTGGTTTGTCTTTCAGCTTCCTGTGTTCTATTCCTGAGTTCTGCTGCCTGTGTTTACCTGCTGTGACCCGGATTGTCTTGACCTACCCTGCCTCTCTCCAGTGCTTTGACCCTGTGTTTTGCTTGCGTCTATCTAGCAAGGTTACTCTGTGGTATAAGCAAGGCAGCTGAGATTTCTGCAGTGTGTATATTATGCTTTTACTATACAAAGATGCTGTACATACAAAACTATTACAATATTAGGAATACAATACAAGACTGACAGATATTTATAACAAGCAAAATGCCTATCAAATGAACAGCCTATAGTCTATATCCGTACAAATACACTTAAAAGTTACTTATCTTCTGTTACTGTATGTTCGTGATCTCCATTGGCAACGATGCTTCTTGGACACCAGGCAGTGTTCTTGTATCATGAGTGGCAGCTTCTGATCTTCAAAGCATGATGGTGTGTGTGTGTCTGTGTGTGTGTGTGTGTGTCTGTGTGTGTCCCTACTCAGCCCTTTTATGTGTCAGGCTGTTTACCATAATTACCAAACAACAGAAAACATACCTGTTTACTGTAGCAGTAGAAATGGACTGTTGAAAACTGTCAATTGAATACAAAAATGATATCTACATACCATTGTCTAATCAAGCCAACACCTGACAGTAATCTAACAGTCATTCTTTCAGTTTGAGAGCTGAAAAGACCTCAAACAACTAAATCTCTTTCTTGTGTACTGTATTAATAGAGACAATAGCCTGTTGAAAACTGTAACAATACAACAATACCCATTGTATCCAGCATTTGTTTGAGAAAGTCTGTCTCTGTGACTCCAGAATGCTATGAGTCTTATAGAAAAATTATATTTTATATCAAACGCATCACATTCCGTCTTTGATTTTTCTCTCAGACTACACACAGAAAATCTCTTCATTACTAAACTCATTTTAAACATTAATTTTCCTTGAATGCAACACCTCCCATATTTCTGTCATTGAAAAGGTGTTTTAGTCTTTAAAAGTTCATTAGAAAGTCCATTCTAAAGTTCTTTAGAAACAAGTCCAGGCTTGTAATACATCAAAGGCCTTGCTCTCCACAGCTCTTGCGATCTTCCGTCATTCTTTCCATCATGTAACCACTTGGTCTTCTTATGGATCAAATCCGAGACAGCCTGTGGAGTGGAAAACAAAGCAGATTATCTGTTCCTTCTAATAATACATAAACAGTAGATCCAGGCCCTTCAGCTAAAATCTCTCCTCTAAATGGCTTCTTGCCTGGATATCCGACTAACACTTTGCCCTGCCTGTACCCACTTCTGACCCTCCCAAAGAACATCAATAGGGAGGAGAGGAAATATACTGATATTTCCCAGAAGATCACTGCTGTTTATTTTGGAAGGTTTGCTGTTATGTAGCCTCACTTTCCACTCTTGCTGAGAAGTATCCACTAACCAGTCAGAGTCCCATCCACTGTCTTGAAGCTCATCTGTCAATGCAAATGTAACTTCAAACCTTCCTGCCAGATTCCCTCTTATTCCTAGATAGGCTTCAGCTTCAGATACATCACTCTTGGTTTCTATGTCATGGGAAGCAGTAACATCTGTTAAGCTCTGTTCTTTCAGGAACCTTACATAAATACTGAACTCTGCACTCCAGCTGTGGAATCTGTGCCCCAGCCCCTACCATCCTCTCATATGGTGTGGTTTTGGCTATTGGTCTAGTATTTAACAACATGACTGCCTGTGTGAGGACCCGATCCCACCCCCTTAGTGTATGTGTGGGTGTAAGTTTGCGTATCTGGTCCTTCAATAGACCGTTGTATCTTTCAATCAAACCAGCTGCCTGTGGATGGTATGGGATGTGGCACAACCAGTACACTCCAGAATCTTTGGCCCACTGCTGTACTGTTGATCCAGTGAAGTGTGAGCCGTTATCACTTTGGACTTGTTTGGAACAACCATAAGCAATGACAAGTTTCTGGAGCAGTTGAAGTGTTGCGGCTTGATCTGCACGTTTGCAGGGATGAACAAGCATAAGTCCTGAATAGGTGTCCACTGCAGTGCAACAATATCTCAGTCCATTATTTTCCCGGGGCAGGGGACCGATGAAGTCAATCTGCCAGATCTCTGCAGGCCTCTTACCCCTCTTAATCGACCCGGTGGAGTACTTTTGCAATGGCCATTGTTGCACTTCTCCACACACTGTACAGTTCCCTATCACAGTGTTTATCATGTCCATGGATATAGGCAATCCTCTCTGCTGTGCCCATTCATATGTTGCTTTCTGCCCCAAATGTCCAGATTGCTTGTGGGCCCAGTTGGCCAAGTTCATCAAGACAGGATCAATTGGCACAACTGCCTTCACTTTGGCAATTCCATCTGCAACTCTGTTATAGTTCTTAAAGTCTGGGACTAGGGGCATGTGTGCATCAACATGCCCCACTTTTATGGTGCGGGAGTAAGCTTCCTTCCAGATGTAGTCCCAGACTTCCTTGCCTCCCCACACCACCTTTCCATGAATCATCCATTCATTGGACTTCCACGTGGGCATCCAAGTTGTCAGTCCTTTAAAAACCGCCCAGCTGTCAGTGTAGATAGTGACATGGGAAGAAGGATCCTCCTGAAGAGTCATCACCACAGCTTTCAACTCTGCATACTGACTGGACCCTCCAATTCCGGTCTCCTGCAGGACTGTGTCTGTACTTGGGTTGTAGGCTGCTGCTGTCCATTTACGTCCAGACGAGGTGACTATGGCTGAACCATCAGTGAACCACGTTGACTCCTTCATGTCTTCTGACAGAGACTCAAAGGGTGGAGCATCTTGAATGGGGGATGACTGCAGCACAGGAATTTCTTCTTCTGGCCGGGTGCTAGTAAAAGTGACAAGCCCAGCCAACTGTTTTGAAATGTCTCTAACATCCCCAGCTGCAATACCCCCTCTTTCTTGAAGATACCACTTCCATTTCATCGGTGTCTGGTTCTGGGCTACAGCTGTCCTAGTGGTCAGTCCATTATCTCTCACCCATCCTGCTATTGGCAATGCAGTATGGATGGTAACTGTGTCCTTTCCTGTAATGGTCTCTACATTTTGAAGTGCTGTGAAGGTCCCAAACAGGTACTTCTCTTAGGGGCGTGTATCTCTTCTGTGCCCCTGTCAGTTGTTTGGACCAAAATCCAATGGGTATTGCTATCAGTCCTTTCTTTTCATTTGGCTGCCATAGACTCCAAGATATGGTACCATTCTGCTCCACTACATCTAGCTGAAATGGTACTCCTTGTCTCATGGGTCCTAATCCCCGATGCTGCAAAATAGCTTCTTTAGCAGCCAGGATTGCAGTCCGCTGCTCTGAACCCCATGAGAACTCAGTCTTTTTTCTGGTGACATTATATATAGGCCTCAGAATCAGTCCAAGATGTGGGATGAACGATCTCCAGAACCCCACAACTCCAATGAACTTCTGTGCCTCCTCTTTGGTAGTAGGGGGCGACAGAGCCTGGATAATTTGCACAACTGTCTCTGGAATTTTCTTCTGCGGCCCAGTCCACATCATTCCCAGGAATTTCACTTCTGTGGCAGGTCCTTGGACTTTGTCTCTGTTGATAGCCCACCCTCTGTTCTCCAAGTGCTCTATCAGCAGGTGCGGTGCTTCAGTTACATCTTCTTTTCTCCCAGAGATGAAGATGTCATCAATGTAGTGAAACACAGCGACTTTCAAATTCAGGGTACTTAAATCTCGGTCAATCAGTTAAAGACAAATGGTTGGAGAATGAACATAGTCTTCAGGAAGCACGGTGAAAGTGTACTGGCGGCCGTCCCACACTATAGCAAACTGGTCTTGACACTCTGGGTCTATCAAAATCGAAAAGAAAGCATTAGCCAGGTCTATCACAGCATGATATTCTCCTGCATCTTTAGCAATTTTCTCAACAATTGAGATCACATCTGGTACAGCTGACTTCAATGGAGGTGCCACTTTGTTTAGACCTCAGTAATCCACAGTCATTCTATATGTCGCATCAGGTTTCTTTACTGGAAACACCGGAGAGGAGAAAGGACTTACAGCAGGTCTAAGGATCCCTACTCTCAACAGTGCTTGAATAGTCTCCCCAATTTCTTTGTGGCCTCCAGGAAGTCTGTACTGCTTGAGAAAGACTGGCGTCTCTGGTGGAGAAATGTAGACAGGGGTCCATTTCGCATGACCTCTGACTACAGCCTTCACCGCCCTAACCAGATACGCTTTATCAGGATACCCGAATGTGAATGTACCTCTTTCAGTCTGAATTGACTGACCTTGAAGTATATCCATCCCAAAAATATTTTTGGGTAACTCTGATACCAAAACATTTGTCATAAGTCCTGATCCCTTGCTAATAACCAATTTCACCCGTATCCTAACTGATGGTGTGGTTTGCCCTCCCAAACCTTCTACATAAATCAATTCTCCTTTGTGATGGGAAGGATTTCCTTGCAAAAGTGTAACTTCGGCTCCGCTATCAACTAAAGCCATTACATGTGTAGGAGAAGATGACTTTCCCCACCATACAGTGACAGGTGCATATGGGCGTCGGTCTCCTGCTGTCACTGCCCTCACCTTCCCTTCATAAAGGATAAGGAACCTCCCAATCCCCTTTTCTGATTCTCTCTAATTCCTCCCCAGGATAAAGGGATTTGGGTTTGGGTTCAAGTTCAGTTGATGAAGGCTGATGTTATCTCCACTAGGAGCAGTGTTTCTAATCCTGACAGTTTTCCCTACTAAATGTTTCCACCTCTTCAGCATTTCTGCAGTAGAAATCCCATCTATCTCATCTTTAGGTACTCCTGCCTTTAATAGGTCCACCCACATTTCTTTCCTAGAAATAACAAGCCTGGTTTTCTCTTCACCTCCTGTCTTCTTTACCCCATTCCCTTTCTTCTCTGTTCTTTTCTGCTTGTATTCTTCCTGTCTGGCCTTGACCTTATCTACTGCCCTGACAGGTTTTGTTTTAGTCTCCTCTAGCTCCCCCAACTGGCTTAAAAGTGTAGTGGCTTCATGAATCTTGCTGTTTAATCCCAAGCCTCCCAACAAGGACAATAATGGAGCCCGGAGATTAAATGGCGCAGACTTCATCAGCTTAGAGCGCAGAGCAGACGTAAAGGGTTCTATATCTGGACCCATCCATTCTGGAAACTTATTTAATCCAGTTATACAACCCATCTCACGTAACCTGGAAATACCCTCTCCTATTGCTCTCCATGAGTAGGTATTTTCCAGGTCAGTAGGACTAGCGTATACTCAGACTATTCCATCTCTCACGAGGTCTAACAGTGAAAAATTCACGCTAAACTCTCGGGCTTTTTGCATTGCCTGACGCAATTGTGGATCATCAGTTAACACTTCCATAGTCACTGCTTCCTTACCTGACAAAACAACGCTGTCCCCCCTTCATCCCATAAGCGTAGGAGCCAGGTCAATAGGGGCTCCCCAGACCTTTGTTTGTATTGTTTTGCCAGCTCATGTAGTTGAATTTGTGTAAACTCCCGTACTTCTTCAAATTCAACATCTCTGGGGTTGCGATAATGCACCTCCCCATCTGCCATATCCTCTCTATCATGTTGCCGTTTCCTATGCTTAGTAATGAGAGGTCTAGCATACTTTTTCTTTCGCAGTAGCAGATCATCATGCAAAATATCAAACTCTATCTCCTCATCCTCACTATCATTTGAGGAGAGTACATTCTCACAATCCCAATTTTGGGATGTGACAATGGCACGTACCCTGGCTTTACTAACAGGTTTACGGCCCTTCCTTTTCCTTAAGGCATTAATTGATTTGGTCATGAGGGCTGCACACCGCTCTTGCAAATCAGCCTGACTAGCAGTTGAACGCACACACTCTGAAGCCACTGCTAGCTGGTCTTTTAATACCTTAACTTCTGCCTCTGCCTTCTCCCTTCTCTGTGATTCAGTGTAAATACATTAAGGAAATACCAGCCCACTGTGGATACTGTCCTCTTCTCTTTTTTACTTAAATCCAACCCCTTAAGGCTAAAATCTACAAAATGATCTGAGACTTTATCACCCCAAGTCAGCTTCAAGGGAGAAGCATACTTCACAAATTCTTTAGCAAGAGGCTCCCACTCATTGTTTCTGGCCCAGATAGGTAAGCTACACACTTCCTTCTGGCCACCAGAACCCTCTGCAGCCTTGCTTTTCCTAAACAGCTTATGCAGCATTTTACCTAGCACAAGCTACACAACACACTACAGAAAAACAGGTCCGCTTCAATTAAATTATAGCACAGATTCCAGATGAGCCCCCAAATGTTTTGCTTGCATCTATCTAGCAAGGTTACTCTGTGGTATAAGCAAGGAAGCTGAGATTTCTGCAGTGTGTAAATTGTGCTTTTACTATATGAAGATGCTGTACATACAAAACTATTACAATATTAGGAATACAATACAAGACTGACAGATATCGATAACAAGCAAAATGCCTATCAAATGAACAGCCTATAGTCTATATCAGTACAAATACACTTAAAAGTTACTTATCTTCTGTTACTGTGTGTTCATGATCCCCACTGGCAACGATGCTTCTTGGACACCAGGCAGTGTTCTTGTATCATGAGTGGCAGCTTCTGATCTTCAAAGCATGATGGTGTGTGTGTGTGTGTCTGTGTGTGTCCCTACTCACCTCTTTTATGTGTCAGGCTGTTTACCATAATTACCAAACAACAGAAAACATACCTGTTTACTGTAGCTGTAGAAACAATGGATTGTTGCAAACTGTCAATTGAATACAAAAATGATATCTACATACCATTGTCTAATCGAGGCAACACCTGACAGTAATCACAGTCATTCTTTCAGTTTGAGAGCTGAAAAAGACCTCAAACAACTAAATCTCTTTCTTGTGTACTGTACCAATAGAGACAATAGCCTGTTGAAAACTTTAACAATACAACAATACCCATTGTATCCAGCATTTGTTTGAGAAAGTCTGTCTCTCTGACTCCAGAATGCTATGAGTCTTATAGAAAAATTATATTTTATTTTAAACGCATCACACCCTGGCTTGTTTAAGGATGTCTTTATTACCTGCCTGCTGTGTTTGACCCTCGGCCTGGCTTAAGGATTCTCCTGCCATCTGCCTTCCTGTGTATGACCCCGGCTTGTCTAACGGACTCCTCTGCTATCTACTTACAGTGCACGACCCCCGGCTCGCCTTCAGGACTTCTCTGCTGACTTACTGCTGTGTTTGACCCTTGGCTTGTTTAAAGGACTTCCTTACCCACCTGCTTCCAGTGTATGACCCCAGCCTGCACCACAGACTTTCTCCTACGGAGTTCTCCATGCCTGACCTGCAGCGCTCAGTACAGTCCCAATCTCTACTGGGTCCTGTGGGTTAGAGCCCCAGCCGGGTCTCCTACTTCAGTCCAGGTGCCGGGTTCACCACTGCTCCACATCTCCACTCTACAGGAGTCCTTCTTTCAAGACCCATCTACCTTCTGGCGACCTGTGCCTCTCTGTGCCCTATACCCTCTGCACCACTTCCAGGGGTAGAGTGCGCTTAGCTGCAAGGGAAGCCACTCTTAGCATTTAGGCTTCGGTGGGTACCGTGATAGTACAAACCAGCCATGTCTAAGGCCGACAGAGTGGGCTCCCCTCTCGAGGCGCTATGCCAGCAGGTAACGGCTCTCACGCAAGCAGTCCAGAGGTTACAAGATGGCTATTTTCAACTTGAAGATCGTCTCCAGCACCTAACATTATCTCCTGCCCCTGTGGATACAGCCTCCGCATCCTCCAGTGGGGCAACCTTTTCGCAAGATCAATCCAGCACAGCTCCTGCAGTTGTTATGACTCTTCCAGAGCCCAGGGTTCCCACACCTAAGAGATTCTCCGGAAACCGAAAAAGGTTCAGAGCATTTTAGAACGCTTGCTTGTTATACTTGGCTCTTCAACCTAAGACTTTCAGTTCTGAAACAGTGAAAGTAGAGTTCATTATTTCTTTGCTGTCCGAGGAACCCCAAGCCTGGGCCCATAACCTCCTGGAACAGAAGAGCCCCTTCCTAAACTCTGTGGAAACCTTCTTCGAATCCATGGGAAAATTATAGGACGACCCTCAATGCACAGCCACTGCCGAAACCATCTTGCATACCTTAGTCCAAGGGAAGAGACCGGTGGAGGATTACACGGTGGAGTTTCAAAAATGGTCTGGGGACACTGGATGGAATGAGGCGGCTCTCAAATTTCAGTACCACCAGGGGCTTTCAGAAACCCTTAAGGATGAACTGGCACACGTTGATTCTCCTTCTACCCTGGAGGAGTTGATCCAGTTAGCATTAAAATTAGACAGACGCTTACGGGAATGTTTCCAGTCCCCACGGCCTACCTGGATGCTGCCCAGGGTCCCTCCAGCTCACCCTCCTTTTTCAGTCCCTCCTTCTTCTACTCCTGAAAGTGAGCCAATGCAACTGGGTCTGGTCCGGGCTCCACTTACTCCTGATGAAAAGCAACACCGGCGTGATATATGGTTGGACTGGATGGACTTGTGTCTTTTTTCAACCTGACTAACTATGTAACTATGTAACTATGTGAAGCCAATACTGTGGAGGGGCAGGCCACTTCTTGCGCAATTGTCCAGTAAGACCCAGTAAGTCTCATTCACGAAAAATTCTGAACTTTTAGGTAGCTGGTCCAACCTCGACTCACCTTGTCCTTCCTGTGCCCTACGGGTGGCAGGTGAGTAGATCCGGCTACTGGCGATTATTGATTCTGGTGCCTGCAGCTGCTTCCTGGATGCATCCCTGGACCGAAGCCTGCATATTCCTCTGCAAAACAAAAGACAAAATCTCCAAATACATCTGGCCGATGGGTCTTTACCTTGCTCAGGACCTGTTACCCAGGAGACCAAACCTACTCTCACCATTACAGATTCTGGTCATCAAGAATTTCTTTGCTTTGACATCATATGCTCTCCCATGTTCCCTATCATCCTGGGACTACCATGGTTACAAGCTCACAACCCTCACATTAACTGGAGTAAGAAGGAAATCTCCTTTTCCTCGGCCTACTGCTCCCAGCATTGCTTTAACTCTGGTCCCACCAGCACTGCCTCCTGCCTGACCATCCAGCCAATACCTGATCATCTACAGCACGTCCCTTCAGCCTACCATGGATTTATGGATGTTTTTGATAAAAAGAAAGCCGACAGTCTACCTCCTCACCGGCCATACGACTGTCCCATTGATCTTCTACCTGGCTCTGAGATCCCCTTTGGTCGTATATTCCCGCTATCAGAAAACGAGTTGGAGGCCCTTCGGTCCTACATTAACGAAAACCTTGAAAAAGGGTTCATCCGTCCTTCCTCCTCTCCAGCCAGAGCGGGAATTTTCTTAGTTGAAAAAAAGGATGGCACCCTAAGACCCTATGTGGACTATAGGGAGCTGAACAAGATCACTATAAAAAAACGCTATCCCCTCCCCCTCATCCCAGAGCTGTTCCAACAGTTCTGAACCTCCCAAATCTTTTCTAAACTTGACTTACGGGGCACTTAAAACCTTGTTCGGATACGCCCGGGGGATGAGTGGAAGACAGCTTTTAGGTCTAGATTCAGACACTTTGAATATCTAGTGATGCCATTCGCGCTGTGTAACGCCCCAGCTACATTTCAGCATCTAGTGAATGATATCTTTCGAGAATACTTGGACAACTTTGTGATCGTTTACCTTGATGATATTTTGATCTTTTCTACCACCATTGAGCTGCACCAAGTTCATGTAACAAAGGTACTCACAATTCTCAAGAAACACAGACTTTACCTAAAAGGGGAGAAATGTGAGTTTGAAAAAACGGTAGTCCAATTCTTAGGGTTCGACATCCCCACTGAAGGGGTCGCAATGGACCCTCAGAAGGTGAAATCTATCCAGGAATGGCCAGCTCCTGTGGATAAAAAGGGGGGTTCAACGATTTGTGGGCTTCGCCAACTTCTGCCGCAGGTTCATAAAAGGATTTTCATCAATCATTTTACCCATCACCCAATTGACTGGCCAGCAAATCCGGTTTCAGTGGTCCCAGGAAGCTCAGGAGGCTTTCAATAAACTGAAGGATCTATTTACTTCTGCCCCGATACTAAAACACCCAGACCCTGCTGTGCCCTATGTATTGGAAGTGGACGCCTCAGAGTCAGCTATAGAAGCAATTCTGTACCAAAGGCAAAGTCACCAAGGCCTTCTTCACCCTGTGGCTTTCGCCTCCCAGAAATTAACCCCGCCAGAAAGGAGCTATGATGTTGGGGAACGTGAGCTACTGGCCATCAAATTTGCTCTAGAGGAGTGGAGATATCTTTTGGAGGGTGCATCTTACCCCATTATGATCTTCACAGATCACAAGAACCTGAAGTACCTCAGGGCAGCAAAACGTCTCAGACCCCGGCAAGCCCACTGGGCTCTATTCTTCTCCAGGTTCAACTTTCACATTTCCTATCGGCCAGGCTCCAAAAACGGGAAAGCAGACGCAATCTCCTGGATGTTCCCTGAGGCCACCCAGACAGCAGAACCTGGCACCATTCTGTCTTCCCAAAATTTTCTTTGTTTAATCCAGCCTGATCTAAGGCCATTGAACAGGCCTCCAGCCAATGTTTAGACCCTGAAGTACCTTTGTTGCCTAAACAGGATGGTCTGCTGTGGGCTCAAAACAAAATATTTGTCCCATTACAAGTAAGGCCCTTGATATTAAAGACTTTTCATGATAATAAGTTAGCAGGACATTTTGGGGTACAAAAGACCTCTGAACTAGTACATCATTCCTTCTGGTGGCCGGGGTTGAGACAGGATTGTAAAAACTATGTCAAATCTTGTATTGTCTGCCAACGCAGCAAGGGGTCCAACGCGAAAGCTTGGGGCCTGCTAAGATCATTATCCATATCGGAAAAACCCTGGAAGGAAGTTTCTTTGGACTTCATCGTTGACCTACCGGTTTTCCACCATTCTGGTAGTGGTCGATCGCCTTTCAAAAATGGCTCACTTCCTGTCTTTGAAAGGCACGCCCTCTGCTTCAGATACCACAGATATATTTATTAAAGAAGTGGTTAGGCTCCATGGAGTACCTGATAACATCGTATCTGACAGAGGAGTTCAGTTCACCTCAAAGTTTTGGAAAGACCTTTGCAAATCTCTAGAAATCAAGGTATGCCTGTCCTCAGCCTATCACCCCCAAAGTAACGGCCAAACAGGAAAAACCAAACCCTGGAACAATATCTCCGCTGCTTCTGCTCATGCTCCCAAGACAACTGGATTTCTCTCCTCCCCTGTGCAGAATTTGCCTACAATAATTCCATACACACAGCCACCAACCAGACACTTTTTTGGGTCAATTATGGGTTTCACCCTTCCTTTTTGCCTAACTCTTTTCCAGAAGTGTCAGTTCCTGCCGTACAAGATCGAATAAGTTTTATCCAAACCAATTTTCAACTAATTCAGGATGCTATGAGAAAGGCTTAGGACAGCTACAAAATATATTATTACAGGGGAAGGAGGAGCAATCCAACCTTCAAAATTGGAAATTAAGTCTGGCTATCCGCAATTAACCTCAAACTTCTTTGTCCCTCACGTAAATTGGGCCCAAAATTCATTGGTCCCTTCAAGGTGAAAAGAGTAGTGAACCCTGTGGCTTTTGAACTTGCTCTACCTAGTTCTTACAGGATACACCCTGTTTTTCATACATCCCTATTGAAACCAGTAACTCCCAGCCCTTTTTCAGGAAGGGAAGAATTGCCACCTCCTCCTGTCAATATTGAAGGCGAAGATGAATTTGAGGTGGAGGCAATAATGGACTGTAGAAGGATGGGTGGTCGTGTCCAGTACCTGGTCAAATGGAAGGGGTACCCCACAGGAAGATAACTCTTTGGAACCTTCTTTTAATATACATGCCCCATGTTTGATACAAACTTTCCACAAGAAATATCTGGGAGTCAGTGGCGGCCCGTCCACAGGGGTGCATGGGCGCCGCCCCCCCAGTCAAAAAATAAATAAAAAAATGTCCCTTTAAAAAAAAAAAAGTTCCTCTTAGGAAGTGCACTGTGTTCCGGGCGGGCGCCGGACACAGTGCACTATTGAAGCGTCATGCAAAATGCAATCCCGTGATTGCAGGCAAAACGCTTCATTTGCGGTGTTTTTTATGCCCTGTGGCGCTGTGCAGTGCGCCTCTAGATACTGATTGGGCCATTCTGCTTCATGTCTTCATTTCTGGGTGGTGCTGTAACTGGGCGGCGTGTCACTTCCTGTTTCGGCTCGTGAATGGAGAAGCAAGGTAAGGTAATGTGTTACTAACAGCCTTTAATTGTCTGTCCACCCTGGCTGTTATACTCTTCTTATGCCCCGTACACACGGTCGGACTTTGTTCGGACATTCCGACAACAAAATCCTAGGATTTTTTCCGTCGGATGTTGGCTCAAACTTGTCTTGCATACACACGGTCACACAAAGTTGTCGGAAAATCCGATCGTTCTAAACGCGGTGACGTAAAACACGTACGTCGGGACTATAAACGGGGCAGTGGCCAATAGCTTTCATCTCTTTATTTATTCTGAGCATGCGTGGCACTTTGTCCGTCGGATTTGTGTACACACGATCGGAATTTCCGACAACGGATTTTGTTGTCGGAAAATTTTATCTCCTGCTGTCCAACTTTGTGTGTCGGAAAATCCGATGGAAAATGTCCAATGGAGCCCACACACGGTCGGAATTTCCGACAACACGCTCCGATCGGACATTTTCCATCGGAAAATCTGACCGTGTGCACGGGGCATAAGTCTGTGATCGGAGGGTGGAGGGAGCTGTGCTTCACCTCTGCCCTGCCTGGAATCAACCTCTGCTCCAGCCCTTCACCCGACAATCTGCTGGAGCCTTCATTACACATCTCCTGTATGTGTATATCACGGGGGCTCCCAGCACTGCGTCCTACAGTCATGCTGTGCATTCTCTTTATCTCTCTGTCTCTCTCTCTCTCTCTCTCTCTCTCTCTCTCTCTCTCTCTCTCTCTATCTCTATCTCTCTCTATATAACTGTATATCTATCTATCTATCTATCTATCTATCTATCTATCTATCTATCTATCTATCTATCTATCTGTCTGTCTGTCTGTCTGTCTGTCTGTCTGTCTGTCTGTCTGTCTGTCTGTCTGTCTGTCTGTCTGTCTGTCTGTCTATCTATCTGTCTATCTATCTATCTATCTATCTATCTATCTATCTATCTATCTATCTATCTATCTATCTATCTATCTATCTATCTATCTATCTATCTATCTATCTATCTATCTATCTATCTGTATAACTGTATAACTGTCTGTCTGTCTGTCTGTCTGTCTGTCTGTCTGTCTGTCTGTCTGTCTGTCTGTCTGTCTGTCTGTCTGTCTGTCTGTCTGTCTGTCTGTCTGTCTGTCTGTCTATCTATCTATCTATCTATCTATCTATCTATCTATCTATCTATCTATCTATCTATCTATCTATCTATCTATCTATCTATCTATCTATCTATCTATCTATCTATCTATCTATCTATCTATCTATCTATCTATCACTGTATATCTATCTATCTATCTATCACTGTATATCTATCTATCTATCTATCTATCTGTATAACTGCATATCTGTCTATCGGCCCCATCACGGGCGAGTGACGTGGGGGGGGGTTGGTTGAGATTTTGTTTGCGCCCCCCTAAAAAAATGGAGCACCAGCCGCCACTGCTGGGAGTACTGACCATGTTGACCATCCGGAGGCTGGGGGGGGGCACTGTCAGAGAAATAATAGAAACAGAACTTGCCAGTATCGGAATGTTCCTGTGCGTCTGCGTGGCAGAATCGCGTTCAGGCGCATGTGGGTGCACGATGTAGCGGAACGGCGCACGCGCGTTCATGACACGGTGCAACGGCGTAACGGCACACGAGCATACGTGTGCTAGCGTTACACCCCCATGCTGGCCTATAAAAGACTGATCTGTTCCTTGTATAACTGCTGGTTTGTCTTTCAGCTTCTTGTGTTCCATTCCTGAGTTCTGCTGCCTGTGTTTACCTGCTGTGACCCGGATTGTCTTGACCTACCCTGCCTCTCTCCAGTGCTTTGACCCCGGCTTGTTTAAGGACTTCTCTATTACCTGTCTGCTGTGTTTGACCCTCGGCCTGTCTTAAGGATTCTCCTGCCATCTGCCTTCCTGTGTATGACCCCGGCTTGTCTAACGGACTCCTCTGCTATCTACTTGCAGTGCACGACCCCCGGCTTGCCTTCAGGACTTCTCTGCTGACTTACTGCTGTGTTTGACCCTTGGCTTGTTTAAAGGACTTCCTTACCCACCTGCTTCCAGTGTATGACCCCAGCCGGCACCACAGACTTTCTCCTGCTGAGTTCTCCAGGCCTAAACTCCAGCGGTCAGCCCAGTCCCAATCTCTACTGGGTCCTGTGGGTTAGAGCTCCAGCCGGGTCTCCTACTTCAGTCCAGGTGCCGGGTTCACCGCTGCTCCACATCTCCACACTACAGGAGTCCTCCTTTCAAGACCCTTCTACCTGCTGGCGACCCGTACCTCTCTGTGCCCTATACCCTCTGTACCACTTCCAGGGGTAGAGTGCACTTAGCTGCAAGGGAAGCCACTCTCAGCATTTCGGCTTCGGTGAGTACCGTGATAGGAAGCAATGGGTTGGCTGTTGGGAGTTATACAAATATAAAAATGGCTTGATGTGTGGGTGTCAGTCTGAATGAGTGAGCATTCCTAGGTAGACCACACTAGGCAACACCCACATGTGATGCTCAGAGAAAAAAACGAAATCCGATGAAATAAAGGGATGGGCCAGGGACAATAAGCCTGGAGAGGAAAAGGCTATATGATGCTAGGAAGCCAGGAAAGTAGATGGGCTCTACCGGACTTACTGCAACCTCTAACGCAACTTGAGGGAAGAGGATTATAGCAATCCAGATGCCTAAAAAAAACTCCTAAGCATATGAAGTCAGATGGCTGGGTAGTGCACATTTTTTACCTTAAAGTGGTCGTAAAGTCACTAGTGATAAAACATGTAATCCCCTCTCTTACATGAAGATATACCGTGCAGTATCTGTTGTTGCAAAAATGATTCTGCAAAATACCTTATTTTACAGCGCCACTGGGTGCTCAAGTGACCTGCCGGCATTCTCCTTCCCGACCTGAGTACTACAGTAGGAGGGGCTGTGTTTCCTGGCTGACGTCAACCGGGAGGAGAGGAGGAGAGTGGCGGCAGGTCATGTGAGTGCCCAGCTGTGCTGTAAATAAGGTATTTTGCGGAATCATTTTTAAAAAACACAGATATTGCATCTGGGGATTACATGTTTTTTCCCTAGTAATATTACAGCTATAATGGTGAGAGCGGAGGGGAGGAGATGGTTGACACCCAGACTCCTGAGTTGACAGGCAGGGAGGGGGAGAGGGGGAGAGAAGAGAGCAACGCGATAATGGAGGCATGTAAACTGACCAAGGTGTCATGGATCAGCAGCTGTTTACATAGGGGGACACAGGAACAGGCAGAATCAACCAGGTTTTTCAGAACATAGAGAGGGACAAAGCTATGTATTCTGCTTTAAGGATCAGGATCTTCTTTTCTTTTTTAAGGGTTACAACCACTTTAATGCATTCCACGCATCAAGGTAAAAATCTGTTTGCTATTTGCTGTGCCCTTCCCCCTCATAAATACTTACCCTAGACTTGTATCGATCCAAAACTGTGCTGTCTGCTAGTCTTCTCTCTTCTTTCTTTCTGTGCCATTTGCTCTCACTGCTGTCAGTCAAATCCTGTGGGCAGAGAGTGGGAGTGGGGCCAAGTCATGCTGTGTGCGTCAATGGACACACACAGCCCGGCTTAAGATCAAGCCCTCAAGTCTGCCCCCATACCAATCACTTACTATGGGAGCAAAAACAGAAGAAGAAGAGGTTCAGAGCTGTAGGTGAGTATAACATGGTTATTATTTTAACCCCTTCCCGCCGACCGTATGCAGATGTGCGTACTCGGCTTTCCGGGGTTATACCGGGATGATGCCTGCAGCTGCAGGCATCATCCCGGTACCGTTGTTTCGAGCCGGCGATCGGCTATCCGAGTATAACAACCGATGCGGCTAAAAGCCGCTAGTCTGTTATACCCCTCCCGCCGCCTCCTGCCGCTCTTACCGGGCCTCCCGTGCGATTGGGAGGCCCGGTGTTCAATCGGCTGCCTTCGGTGGCTGGGGGTGGGCTGGAACAAAGCTGTGGGTGGCTTTGTTCCAGCCTTCTCATTGTAAACGCGGAAGCAACGTCATGACGTCACTTCCCGTTTACTCGGCTGCCAATGGCGCCGGTTTTAAAAAAATATACAGTGTTCAGAATCGCCGTTTTCAGCGATCTGAATACTTTGAAGTGCACAGGAGGGATCGGGGGTCTAAAGAGTACCTATCACCACCTATTACTGTCACAAGGGATGTTTACATTCCTTGTGACAGCAATAAAAGTAAGTTTTAAACACAATTTATAAGTATAAAAATAAATAAAATACATTTAAAAAAAAAAATTTTTTAAGCGCCCCGTCCCCGCGAGCTCGCGCAGCGAAGAAAACGCATACAGAAGTCACGCTCGCATATGTAAACGATGTTCAAATCACACATGTGAGGTATCGCCGTGATCGTCAGAGCGAGAGCAATAATTCTAGCACTAGACCTCCTCTGTAACTCAAACCTGGTAACGGTAAAAAAAATTTAAAATGTCGCCTATGGAAATTCATAGGTACCGTAGTTTGACGCCATTCCACGAGTGCGTGCAATTATAAAGGGTGACATGTTTGGTATCTATTTACTCGGCGTAACATCATCTTTCACATTATACAAAAAATCGGGGTAACTTTACTGTTTGGATTTTTTTAAATTCAAGAAAGTGTCCCTTTTCCAAAAATTCGCGTTTAAAACACCGCTGCACAAATACCGCGTGATATAAAATATTGCAACAATCTCCATTTTATTCTCTAGATTCTCTGCTAAAATATATATAAAGTTTGGGAACTCTAATGCCGCGTACACACGATCAGACTTTACGGCATACTTGGTCTGGCCTACTGGATTTCGTCGGATAAATTCGATCGTGTGTGGGCTCCAGCGGACTTTGTTTTATCAAAAGTTTGACGGACTTAGATTTGAAACATGTTTCAAATCTATCCAACGGACTCGACTCCGGTCGAAAAGTCCGCTCGTCTGTATGCTAGTCCGACGGACAAAAACCAACGCTAGGGCAGCTATTGGCTACTGGCTATGAACTTCCTTGTTTTAGTCCGGTCGTACGTCTTCACATACGAATCCGTCGGACTTTGGTTGATTGTGTGTAGGCAAGTCCGTTCATTCAGAAAGTCTGTCGTAAAGTCCGTCGAAAAGTCCGCCGGGCAAAGTATGCCATAAAGTCCGGTCGTGTGTACGCGGCATAAGTAATTTTCTAGCAAAAAATACGGATTTTAACTTGTAAACACCACATTTCAAAAATAGGCTTAGTCATGAAAGGGTTAATTTAAAAAAAATACAAACACTTCAAGCTCACTTCCAGTGTTTCTTATGTGGTTTTCCCAGAGACCAGCCTTCTAATGGTTTTTAACATCTTTTAGTTCTTAATCTAACGTATAAAATAGAATCTTAGCTGACTTAATGATGAAAGATGTCCCTCTTCAGGACTACAAGAAGTGCCCCACAGACCATTTGGGCAGTTCAAGCTCAGGTAAACAATCAGTCTAGGAGGTTGGAAATATAACTTTATGTGACAGTTAGTGTATAATATTGGAAACAAAACAACTGAATACTGTCCATGATGTTTTTGAGATGTCCACTGCTTCTCTTCTCGTCTTCGCTTCTTGATTAAGCAGTCTAGAAGAAGGGTACACCCTAAAAGCTTGTGCTAAAAATGTACATGTAAATGCAAATTAGGGATGAGCCGAACACCCCCTGTTCGGTTCGCACCAGAACATGCGAACAGGAAAAAAGTTCGCTCGAACACGCGAACACCGTTAAAGTCTATGGGACACGAACATGAATAATCATAAGTGCTCATTTTAAAGGCTTATATGCAAGTTATTGTCATAAAAAGTGTTTGGGGACCCGGGTCCTGCCCCAGGGGGCATGGATCAATGCAAAAAAAAGCTTTAAAAACGGCCATTTTTTCAGGAGCAGTGATTTTAATAATGCTTAAAGTCAAACAATAAAAGTGTAACATCCCTTTAAATTTTAAAGGGGCGCATGTTTCCCGTGTTTAGAACAGCCTGACAGCAAAATGATATTTCGAAGGAAAAAAAGCCATTTAAAACTACCCGCGGCTATTGCATTGCCGACAATACACATAGAAGTTCATTGATAAAAACGGCATGGGAATTCCCCACAGGGAAACCCCGAACCAAAATTAAAAAAAAAAAATGAAGTCGGAGTCCCCCTAAATTCCATACCAGGCCCTTCAGGTCTGGTATGGATATTAAGGGGAACCCCGGCCAAAATTAAAAAAAAAAATGACGTGGGGTTCCCCCTAAATTCCATACCAGACCCTTCAGGTCTGGTATGGATTTTAAGGGGAACCCCGCGCCAAAAAAAAAAAAAAAAAACCGCGTGGGGTTCCCCCAAAAATCCATACCAGACCCTTATCCGATCACGCAACCTGGCAGGCCGCAGGAAAAGAGGGGGGGACGAGAGTGCGGCCCCCCCCTCCTGAACCGTACCAGGCCACATGCCCTCAACATTGGGAGGGTGCTCAACATTGGGTAGCCCCCCAAAACACCTTGTCCCCATGTTGATGAGGACAAGGGCCTCATCCCCACAACCGTGGCCGGTGGTTGTGGGGGTCTGCGGGCGGGGGGCTTATCGGAACCTGGAAGCCCCCTTTAACAAGGGGACCCCCAGATCCCGGCCCCCCCCTGTGTGAAATGGTAAGGGGGTACTTACCCCTACCATTTCACTAAAAAAGTGTCAAAATAGTTAAAAATGACAAGAGACAGTTTTTGACAATTCCTTTATTTAAATGCTTCTTCTATCTTCCTTCATCTTCTTCTTCTTCTGGTTCTTCTGGCTCTTCTGGTTCTTCCTCCGGCGTTCTCGTCCAGCATCTCCTCCGCGGCGTCTTCTATCTTCTTCTCCTCGGGCCGCTCCGCACCCATGGCATGGGGGGAGGCTCCCGCTCTTCTCTTCTTCTTCTTCTTCATCCTCTTCTCTTCTTCATCTTCATCTTCTCTTCCTAATTTTCCTCTCCGGGCCGCTCCGCACCCATGCTGGCATGGAGGGAGGCTCCTGCTGTGTGACGGCGTCTCCTCGTCTGACGGTTCTTAAATAACGGGGGGCGGGGCCACCCGGTGACCCCACCCCCCTCTGACGCACGGTGACTTGACGTCAGAGGGGGACGGGGTCACCGGGTGGCCCCGCCCCCCGTTATTTAAGAACCGTCAGACGAGGAGACGCCGTCACACAGCGGGAGCCTCCCTCCATGCATGGATGCGGAGCGGCCCGGAGAAGAAAATTAAGAAGAGAAGATGAAGATGAAGAAGATGAAGAAGAGAAGAGGATGAAGAAGAAGATGAAGAGAAGAGCGGGAGCCTCCCCCCATGCCATGGGTGCGGAGCGGCCCGAGGAGAAGAAGATAGAAGACGCCGCGGAGGAGATGCTGGACGAGAACGCTGGAGGAAGAACCAGAAGAGCCAGAAGAACCAGAAGAAGAAGAAGATGAAGAAAGATAGAAGAAGCATTTAAATAAAGGAATTGTCAAAAACTGTCTCTTGTCATTTTTAACTATTTTGACACTTTTTTAGTGAAATGGTAGGGGTAAGTACCCCCTTACCATTTCACACAGGGGGGGGCGGGATCTGGGGGTCCGCTTGTTAAAGGGGGCTTCCAGATTCCGATAAGCCCCCCGCCCGCAGACCCCCACAACCACCGGCCACGGTTGTGGTGATGAGGCCCTTGTCCTCATCAACATGGGGACAAGGTGTTTTGGGGGGCTACCCCAAAGCACCCTCCCAATGTTGAGGGCATGTGGCCTGGTACGGTTCAGGAGGGGGGGGGCGCACTCTCGTCCCCCCCTCTTTTCCTGCGGCCTGCCAGGTTGCGTGCTCGGATAAGGGTCTGGTATGGATTTTTGGGGGAACCCGACGCCGTTTTTTTTTTTTCTTTGGCGCGGGGTTCCCCTTAAAATCCATACCAGACCTGAAGGGCCTGGTATGGAATTTAGGGGGACCCCCACGTCATTTTTTTTTTTTAAATTTTGGTTCGGGGTTTCCCTGTGGGGAATTCCCATGACGTTTTTATCAATGAACTTTTATGTGTATTGTCGGACCGGCAATTCATTAATAGCCGCGGGTAGTTTTAAATGAGTTTTTTCCTTCGAAATGTCATTTTGCTGTCAGACTGTTCTAAACACGGGAAACATGCGCCCCTTTACAGGCATACTATAGACACCCCTCAGGTACGAAATTTAAAGGGATGTTACACTTTTATTGTTTGACTTTAAGCATTATTAAAATCACTGCTCCTGAAAAAACGTCCGTTTTTAAAACTTTTTTTTGCATTGATCCATGTCCCCTGGGGCAGGACCCGGGTCCCCAAACACTTTTTATGACAATAACTTGCATATAAGCCTTTAAAATTAGCACTTTTGATTTCTCCCATAGACTTTTAAAGGGTGTTCCGCGGCATTCGAATTTGCCGCGAACACCCCAAATTGTTCGGTGTTCGGTGAACTTGCGAACAGCCAATGTTCGAGTCGAACATGAGTTCGACTCAAACTCGAAGCTCATCCCTAATGCAAATAGAAAAATTATCATGAACAATACTTACCATAGTTGTTTTTGTTGCAAATGCACTAGTATGGTTAAAGCTACCTCATGCATGTATAACGCTAATAGTGTTTCGTAGTGATTTTACCATATTTTATATATAAACTATAAAAAGATTCAGTGTGGGTGATTTACGATTAAGGCACAATTTAAGAAAAAGGCACTGCACCAGTTCATACAATAAATGGTGCGCTGGAAAAGTCATTAATCGAACGTGTGAACCGGCGCACATTGAAGCGCAAATAGCGATAATAAATAACCGCATATGTAAACTGCAACTGTCGCTTGGGTAACTGCGGTTTTCTCATTGACAATAGCGCACCTCAATACAATTGGTTAATTTCATCTCATCGGATGTGTCTTTTGATGCTAATCTAATTTCTATCACTTCTAATATATCTTTGAAATGTTTTTTTTTGTTTTTTTTACCCAAATCTTTCAATACATTACAAAGAACAGAGAAGTGTTTCAAAACCCAATAAATTAATATTTTCAGATCTTGATCTTTAAAGGTGACCATACACTGCAATCAGTTAGATCTTAAATAAATTAGATTTAGTGCAAGAGCCTGTTTGATTTCCTATAATTTGAATTATTTTTTCAAGTGCATCTTCCTATTACCTATTTTGCCTACATATCGAGTTATACAGAGATTGGCCAATCAGATTGCATAGTGCATGACCATCTTTGAAATGTAGATGTGCCATGGCTCACTTGTATTTTCAAAACGATATCTCTTGGGCATTATACAAGGCACAAGAAAAACCACCTTTTTTCAAGACATGCTAGAGTAATCAAGAATCTTCAAACTACGGCTCTCCAGCTGCGGAACTACACATCCCATGAGGCTTTGTAAAACTCTGACATTCACAGACATGACTAGGCATGATGGGAATTGTAGTTCCTGAACAACTGGAGGGCCGTAGTTTGAAGACTCCTGTGCTAAACCTTTATTATGCCTCCAGAAGTGGGAGTGTGGCATCTACCCAACTTCTCTCTGTTGGTGGACACAAGAACCTACAACTATAGATATATATATTTATCTATGGATGTATCTATGTATACACACACACACTGAAGCAGGAAACAATATACATTGGCCCGGAAGTGAATCTGAACACAGGAAGTAGGTGTGTGTTTTAAAGCCAAATCATTCAGACATACACACATGACCCACACAAACACCACCCCATGTAAAAATAAATAAAAAGTTATCTTAATTTGCAAATAAGGATCATCTCTTCCTCGGAGAACAGTGAGCGGGGCATGGTGGTGGGAAGAAATTAGCAGCAGTGCAAGCAACTTCCTGGAAGGGCGTGATGTCATTCCTGTGTGCTGGTTCATTCCTGTGTGCTGGCCACTGCTTCTGGGAACCAGAACCAGTTATGCACCACGGGTACATACCCCCTCGCACACAGCAGTTGCGCATCTCACATACACAGCGGTCATGCATCTTGATGCATTTGGCACATCTTGCTGCAGGAACCCAATTTTGATGGAAATGAATAGTAAAGTAGATGCAGATTTCCAGGACTGGACTAACAAATGTTTATAGTGAAAGGCAACTGGTGTTTTCTATTAAACAAGGTCTAAATGGGCCATTGACATGCATCACAGTTGAACTTAGGAATGTGTCTTTGCAAAGTTAAACTAAATGAAATTCTTTCCTGATGGGGTGAAGACACCTCCCAAATTTTGCCAGTTTCTCCTTCAAATGTATTTAATTCCTGTAACTAAGCCAAACAGGAAGTGAGGGTAAAACCCTACCAATGTCTTTCCTTGGGGACACACAGGTCAATCTAAATATTTTCCCCATTAGGTAAATTGCACTCTAGCATTTTGCTCTGTACACCCCAAATTATTAGGTATCTTGGACTTTGGGGTTTATTTACTAAAGGCAAATCCACTTTGCAATACAAGCAGGGGCGGACTGACCATTCTGACATTCGGCCACTGACCGCGGGGTCAGGGGGGCCCCATGAGAGGCTCAGTCTGCCCCTGGAGGTGCCCGCAGCTTATCATGCAGATTGCGGAATTGAGAACACTATGCGCGCCCCCCCCCGAGGAGCAGTGAACTAAATCCTTGCTTGCCAAGAGGAGCGAGCTGGCCGGGATGGATCAGAGAGTGAAAGAGCAATCACGGAGCCATCAGCGGCAGCCGTATGGGGATTATTGCAGACTGAGACAGGCGCGCCTCCGGCCACCTCTCCCCCTGGGGAACTCAGCTGAGGGGCGGAACCATATTTCACTGCCGCTAGGGACTGTTGTGTCAATAAGGGAGCTGCAGGCTGCAGTTCAGAGTGCACACAGAGCGGACAGACAGTGGAGCGAAGTCTCATCTTCGCATTGGCCACCCACACTGACCTGCCTTGTGTGCAGCAGCAGGTCAGTGGGATAATAACAGACAGCACAGCAGTTGTATGCATTATGTTTTTCTAAGAACTTGCCCTGGCCCATGATACTCTCCTGGTCCCCCCACCCCCACAGTGTCCCCCTGTGTGTGCTCTCTCTCCAGTGTCCCCCTGTGTGTGCTCTCCCTCAAGTGTCCCCCTGTGGTTGCTCTCCCTCTAGTGTCCCCCTGTGTGTGTTCTCCCTCCAGTGTCCCCCTGTGTGCGCTCTCCCTCCAGTGTTCCCCTGTGTGCGCTCTCCCTCCAGTGTCCCCCTGTGTGCGCTCTCCCTCCAGTGTCCCCCTGTGTGTGTGCGCTCTCCCTCCAGTGTCCCCCTGTGTGTGTGCGCTCTCCCTCCAGTGTCCCCCTGTGTGTGCTCTCCCTCCAGTGTCCCCCCTGTGTGCGCTCTCCTTCCAGTGTCCCCACCTGTGTGCACTCTCTCTCCAGTGTCCCCCTGTGTGCGCTCTCCCTCCAGTGTCCCCCTGTGTGTGTGCGCTCTCCCTCCAGTGTCCCCCTGTGTGTGCTCTCCCTCCAGTGTCCCCCTGTGTGTGTTCTCCCTCGAGTGTCCCCCTGTGTGTGTTCTCCCTCCAGTGTCCCCCTGTGTGTGCTCTCCCTCCAGTGTCCCCCTGTGTGTGATCTCCCTCCAGTGTCCCCCTGTGTGTGTTCTCCCTCCAGTGTCCCCTTGTGTGTGTTCTCCCTCCAGTGTCCCCCTGTGTGTTCTCTCCCTCCAGTGTCCCCCTGTGTGTGTGCTCTCCCTCCAGTGTCCCCCTGTGTGTGTGTGCTCTCCCTCCAGTGTCCCCCTGTGTGTGCTCTCCCTCCAGTGTCCCCCTGTGTGTTCTCTCCCTCCAGTGTCCCCCTGTGTGTGTGCTCTCCCTCCAGTGTCCCCCTGTGTGTGTGTGCTCTCCCTCCAGTGTCCCCCTGTGTGTGCTCTCCCTCCAGTGTCCCCCTGTGTGTGCTCTCCCTCCAGTGTCCTCCTGTGTGTGTTCTGCTTCCAGTGTCCCCCTGTGTGTGCTCTCCCTCCAGTGTCCCCCTGTGTGTGTTCTCCTTCCAGTGTCCCCCTATGTGTGTGTGCTCTCCCTCCAGTGTCCCCCTGTGTGTGTGTGCTCTCCCTCCAGTGTCCCCCTGTGTGTGTGTGCTCTCCCTCCAGTGTCCCCGTGTGTGTGTGCTCTCTCTCCAGTGTCCCCCATTGTGCTCTCCCCCACAGTGTCCCCCTGTGTGCTCCCCCCCCACAGTGTTCCCCTGTGTGCTCTCCCTCCCCCCACAGTGTCCCCCTGTGTGCTCTCCCCCCCGTGTCTCCCTGTGCAGGTGTGGCTTGAGTGTGGGGACACAGGGGGCCCCATGATCTTCTATTGCCCGGGGGCCCCATGAGTTGTCAGTCCGCCCCTGACTACAAGTGCACTTGGAAGTGCAGTTGCTCGAGATCCGAGGCGGACATGCAAGGAAAATAAAAAAACAGCATCTTTGATTCTACATGGTTTGCTGATAAAATCACCAGTGCTTCCCTTCAGATTTACAGCGAGTACACTTGTATTGCAGAGTGGATTTGCCTTTAATAAACCCCCAAATACCTAATAATTTGGGGTGTACACAACAAAGTGCTAGAGTAAAATTTGCCTAATGGGGACACCAGTTAGATTGACCTGTGTGTCCCCAAGGAAAGACATTGGTAGGGTTTTACCCTCACTTTGTGTTTGGCTATGTGACAGGAAGTGAAGCCAATTTTCAGAAAAGGGACACAAAGCCCAACCTAAAAAAGACAAGCAGGGGTTCTAACACTCACTTGGTTTCCCTCAAATGCCCACCATATTAATTACTAGTAATGGCGGCGATCTGGGATTTTTAGCAGGACTGCGACATTTACGGAAGACAGACCAGACACTTTTCACACATTTTTGGGACCATTGACATTTATACAGCGATCAGTGCTATAAAAATACACTAATTACTGTGTAAATGTCACTGGCAGGGAAGGGGTTAACACTAGGGGGTGATCAAGGGGTTAAATGTGGGTCCTGGGAGGTGTTTCTAGCTTTATGGGGATGTGACTGACCTTAGGAGGATACAGATCGCTGTTCCTAATCACTAGGAACAGCAGATCTGTCTCTCCTCCCCTGTCAGAACGGGGATCTGTCTGTTTACATTGACAGTTCCCCATTCTGTCTCTCCATGGAGCGATCGCGGGTGGCTGGCAGACATTGCGGCCGCCGGCCATGAGCATTGGCTCTGGCGCCGTGGGGGCATGCCCCCTATCGCTACAAAAGCGGTAGACATACACCTACGGCGATTCGCCAGGCGAGCCAACCTGCCGCAGTATAATGACGACGGCTGGTCCTTAAGCGGTTATAGTAGAAATGGATAGAGCAAGGGAGGGTTACAATGTCTATCAATTTTTTTTTTTTCCCATCCGTGTCCCATGGTGGAAATTTCCCTTCACATCTTGTCCCATAACTAAAACAGGAAGCTGGTTGTCACCAGGATCACCAGAACTAATGTTCAAATTGTAAGATTTCCCCTGTATTCCTGTTCTGGTAACAACCCAAAATGTGGGATTTTCTTTCATTTTCCTTTGTAACAAAGGTACAGAATAAGTAGAGAGGATGAATCTCCCTAAGGATAGGTTCACATCTATCCATTAGTGCATTTTGCAGAAAGACATTATGGTCCACTTACCATGGTTTTCTATGGATCTAGTTTACATCTCTGCATTTGGAGCCGGAGCATTTGTTGGAAAGGGTTAGAGACTTTTTTTTCCCACAGTAGATTGTGTTTTGTGTGTAATAGACTTTAATGGACCTGCACAAAAAATGCAGGTTTCGTTTTTGATGCATTTTTTGGGGGGGGGCTAATAGAACATTGATAGTTTTGTTCATGGAGTGCGACTTTGAATGCAACTTTAATGCAACTTTACACTCTCTGGCACTCAAATTGCATCAAAGTCTCACTCCATGAACAGAACTGTCATACTTCCCTATCAGCAAAAAACAAAAAATGCAAAACGCATCAAAAATGCATGTTCAAAATGCAAAGCACTCCACAAAATATGCCAGAAAAACACATCAAATGCAACACACATACACAAACACAAACACATACCTCCCAACTTTTTGAAATGGGAATGAGGGACACCTATCAGCAAAAGTATGCAGGCATAAGATACACCCCTTGCCACACCCCCTTAAAGGAGAATTGTAAAAAAAAAAGATTGGTTAAACCCACAAGTGCTTTTTTTACCACTACCTTTCCTTTATACTGGCTTTTGATATTTACAAGTGCAACAATTTAGAAACCAGATGAAAGCTTTAGCCCTGGGAAACACTTTTTGATAGATAAAAAGTGCATTTTATATACATCTATATAGATCAGACCAAAATGAGGAACAAATGAGGAGGAATGAGGGACAGAGGGACATTGCTTCAAATCAGGGACAGTCCCTCAAAATCAGGGACAGTTGGTAGCTATGCAAACATCAAACGTTACATTATCAGTCCCAAAGCTGTTTGATCTCAGGAATCAAACATATAACCCCTGTCACATTTATATTTATTTTTTGCCATCTGTGTCCTATTGCACAGATTTTTCTGTACTTACTGTCCCATGACTAAACAGTAAGTGAGAGGAAATCCCTGCAAATTATGGGAATCCCGGGTCATCCTAACTAGTGTCCCCATTGGTAGATGTCCCCTCTATTACTTTAGGACAGTCTAAAATGTGGGATTTTCTGTTTCTTTCACTTTTAATGAAAATGGTAACAGGACAAATAGAGAAGGTGAATCTCCTTAATGGGGGCACAGACTGCATTAAAAATTGACAAGCATTCTAATCCACACTCTATCCAAAAAAACAAACAAACATGTCTTTAGTTATACTTTAGTGCTTGTGTATATGGACAAATGTAGTGTGCTTTCAGGTGCATGGAAATGCAGGCTGCACCTTTTCCTTCCCCCTGAATACGCCCATTTAATGTAAATAAAAAGAGACACACTATATATCTAGCACAGAGTTATCAACACTTTTTTATATTTTTTTTAGATCTAATACTTATCAACATTGTATAATTTTTTCCTTAAAGCTAATCTCAATGCATGAAGTAACCCCCCCCCACTTCCCCATAGCAGATAAAAAAAATATGAATCTAAAAACTCCTTTAATTTACCTAAATTTATGTTGGGTTCTGAGTCTTTCTTCAAGAATGCTGAGTAGAAGGTTCGGTCTTTGGGTGCTCATGTGTGGTGTGGACTCCTGTTGGCTAACCAATAGCTTGGAGTCCTCAGTGAGACAATACAAAGGACAAGAGCGCATGACCGCCCTAGTGTGATACAGTTTATTGAAAAAATATTTATGTGCAAACTACCATAGATGCACTCACATGATAGCAGGTTAACAAGGTATGTCTCCACTCATCGCACCTCTCATCAATGGCCGCTGTAAGATCCATGGCTAAGAGCTCCCAATGGAGCCTGTAGATCGTTGAAAGCCAAAATGCTAATCCTCAGAGTGCCAATGCTAGTTTGCATGCGTGTGGTCCAGCCAGCGTCACGCTCTGTCTCCCGGACACCATGAAGCAGGGGAGGGGCGTAAAGATGTGAGGATACATCACTGTTACCACGACAATGCGTTTCAGAGGTGTGGCTTCCTTCTTCAAGTCACACCCACCTAGTGACCATAATGTGATATATAAACACACAGTCCGACCAACTCTACCCCCAGCAAGAACCTTAAAGAGGCCATACTCGAAAGTGGTGGTATGTGTAATACTTCCCGCTGGGATGGCGGTAACCCTCTCCAGACTCTGTATGACATATATAAATAACTATATTTGATGTACGTGCAGCTGTTCAATATAACTGTTACCTGGTGAGCTTGTTTCTTAATGGAGGTCGATCTCCCATTCATCAATGTGGTGGAGGAATTGGTGTCATCATATACACATATTGTTTTTGCACTCTTCAAAAGGGCTGTCTTTTTGGTGTAGATTCACAAGATTTTTTCACTATATATATATTTTCACCATATATATATTTTTTTTTTCACTATGTATTTGTCTTTTTGGACACATTTATGAGCGCTACTGTGGATTATATTATATATACACTCTTATTTATTTATGTTTTTCATCTTTTGTATGTAATCTGTATGACATATAATATGAATTAAAATTGGTAATAACAAAAGTTAAAATTTGAATTAATACCAATATCAATATTAATAATGATTCTAAGTGCATGGTTGTTAATAATCGCCCGATTGGGTACTGCATGGACATTCACTGTACTGTTCATTTAAGCACAAGAGACTCCATTTTGTTCTCAATGTTGAAATATGTTCTGTAACCTTCACCTAACACACAGTCACATCTCCTACTAAACGCTCTCTACTCCCCCCTCCCTTCTCAAGGTTTTACTTTTGCAATTGTTCTATTCGCTAGCTTTTAATATTATATTTCAATTTGTTAGCCTTTAATAACATATTTCTATTTGTTAGTTTTTAATAACATCTCACACCACCCCTTTCTTATGTATGTATAAAATAACATGTAATAATACATTTTGACACTGAACGGACATTTTAAACACAGTGATTGAGTCTTGTGAATCTGTGTGTGTGTGCTCTCCCTCCAGCAGCTGCAGTATTAACTTTGTTTTAGAGTCCCAATCAGAAATCAGTCATAACAATTTTGGTGAGTCAGATATCAGGAGTTTGGCAGAGTCTCCAGAAGGAATTGCGCTTCGATTGGGATCACCAGGAAATGCAGACCTCAAATGCCGGCTAGGTAAGCTGCCCTTAAGCTTGCTATATTTCTGCCTTTTCTATGTATCCTATCCGTCGGTTCTCAAGGAAACCAGACCACTCTCGGACCTTTCTGGTTGGGTAATGTGTGTGTGAATGTGTTTGTGTCCCCCTTCACGGCTTGGACTGTGTGTGGATAGGGAAAATGCTTTGCAGTTCCCTGAGTTGACTCCTTGTTGGCGACCTGGGTCAGAGGCGCATGGTAGGGTCAGATAAAACTCACAGAGAGGAGACGAGGAGAGTCTCTTAATGAGTGTTTTGTCTATTGTTATAAACCCCTTCTATCCACATAAATAAGTGGAGACTATTCTTGTAAATCTGCAGATTTGCTGTACTATTTGTTTTCGAGGCAAGAGGGTATAGGCACAAGTAGAGAAGACTGGCCAGTCATTATGGGCATTAAATTAATTAAGGGATTGAAGGGAGAGAGGCCTTCAGAAAATGCCCAGTGCAAGATGAGTGCTAGAGAATATATGAACAAAAGGTACGGTTCCGCCTATACTGAGCCCCTAGATAAATGGGTAGAATGGACAAAGGGAACAGCTAAACCTTTAAAATCTGAAGGGACTTTTGATTTAAAAGTATGGCAAACTTTTCTGTACGATTATGGCCCACTACTGTGCAGTGAAGGAACGTGGAGAATAGCTTGTACATGGGAGACAGAAGCTAAAGTAGCAAATCAAACTGGCTTGATGGAGATGTTCAATAAAAGTACTGCCCAAATTTACTATGTTTGGCCAGAGTACTCTGTAGAGGAGGACCCCCACCTTATGTGGCTGCCAGTTTGGCTTTAAGGGGTCCACGCACAAAAGCACAAGAATTATGCCGCGTACACACGGTCGGACTTTTCATCTACAAAAGTCCAACAGCCCGTCCGACAGACTTACGGCGGACTTTTGGCGGACTTGCGGCAGACTTTCTATCGAACAGACTTGCCTACACACGATCACACAAAAGTTTGACAGCCTAGTACGCGGTGACGTACACCAAGTCCGACGAGTCTATAAAAAGGAAGTTCAATAGCCCGTACGACACCCTTTGGGCTCCTTCTGCTAATCTCGTGTTTATCTCGTGTTAGTAGAAGCTTGGTGAGAGACGATTCGCGCTTATGAGACTCGTATTTTTCAGTTCGTTTTAACTGTTGCTCAGTCTGTGCTTGTGAGGTTTGTATCTGCTTTTCAGTGCGTTTGGTCAGTTGGCATTGAGAAATCTTTGTTTTATTGTCCGCTCGTTCCTGATTTTCAGGTCGCTCTTCACAGGCCTTGCTGTTCTTCAGTGCGTTCTGTTAAGTGCGTTCAGACCAGCCGACCGTTTTGAAGCCATGTTACCTGTACGTACTCGTCGTCGAGCTCGTGCATTGTTTGTGCTTGGTGCTGTAGTTCATTCTTCAGCCCAAGACCAGTCCATGAACAGGGCGAGGAGGAGTTCATGGACCAAGAATTGGTTGCTTCAGCGTGACCAGTTCTGTCACATGCCATTGCTCCGTGAGATCCGTGAGAATAATCCTGAGGATTTCAGGAACTTTCTCCGGATGACGGACCCCGTTTTTTGACCGTTTGTTGGCTTTGCTGACCCCTTATATCAGCAGGCAGGATACCTGCATGAGGCAAGCCATCACTCCGGAGCAGAGGCTAGTTGCCACGTTGCGGTACTTGGCGACAGGGAGAAGCCTGCAGGACCTCAAGTTCTCGACAGGCATCTCCCCCCAGGCTCTGGGAATCATTATCCCAGAGACCTGTTCTGCCATTATCCAGGTCCTGCAGAAGGACTATATTAAGGATTAAGAATTTTTTTCTTTTATTAGCATCACATGTTCTTTTCTTTAATCTTTGATAATGTAATGTATTTCTTAACTCAAACACTACTTACCATCATTGCAATATAGTGTGAATGTCCCCTTTTTCTCCTCACGCATGCTGGATTTTTTTCTTGTTCTTTTTTGTCATGCATGTATATTTGCCTTCAATAACCTCCCCAGCATACAATGCTGGGCACATATCCACCTAGTCTACTCAGTTTGAATGTATTTAGTCAGCTGCATTGTATTTTGTTTCCCCTAAACTCCATCCAAATAGTGTGCATGTAATAAACTAGATTTCCAACCCCCCCCCAAACTCAATCCAAATAGTGTGCGTGTCCTAAACTAGATTTCCAAACCCCCCCCTAAACTCAATCCAAATATTGTGCATGTAATTAACTTGATTTCCAAACCCCTCCCCCCACCTAAACTCAATCCAAATAGTGTGCATGTAATTAACTTGATTTCCAAACCCCTCCCCCACCTGAACTCAATCCAAATAGTGTGCATGTAATTAACTTGATTTCCAAACCCCTCCCCCCACCTAAACTCAATCCAAATAGTGTGCATGTAATTAACTTGATTTCCAAAACCCCCCTAATAATTTGCTATAATGTTCTGTGGTGTTGATTTTTACAAAGCAAATATATGTTGCACTTTGCAAAATGCATTTGCACTCTGCAAGTGCATTTGCTCCAGTGCTTTAGTAAATGAGCAGAAGCTCTGCTGATTTCCATCATCCAATCATGTGCAAGCCACAAAGTGTTTGGATGAATTGCCCTTGCATGTGATTGGGTACTCCTTGCAACATGAAAGCCTTTTTACCTTACCTCATTTACTAAGCTGTGGAGCAACTGCACTTGCATAGTGCGACAACTGCACAGTCTTGTAGCCTTTAGTCAATAAAACCCTGTGTGTCCTTAAACTTTTAATTAATTTCTAATTTCACCACCCCCTAAAATGTAACAATGTGCCATCAGAGGGGGTGAGCAATCTGATAAGTGTGCCTTTCCATATTATTTATTCAAGAAGATTTCAATTATTTAATGTTATACTGATGCTGGGCAATAATGTTTTAAGTGTATAATGTTGTTGAAAGGTTTTTTTATAAATTACTGAGTTTTGTTTTCTTGTTTGATTCCCCAGTTTCCTTCAACGGCACAGGAATGGCAGACTGTGGCATCCCATTTTGCCACCCGTTGGGACTTTCCCAATTGTGGAGGGGCTATAGATGGGAAACATGTCCACATCGTGCCACCACCCCATTCGGGGTCATACTATTTTAATTATAAGGGGTTCCATAGTATTGTTTTAATGGCGGTGGTGTCGGCACACTATGAATTTCTCTATGTGGACGTGAGGAAGAATGGCCGGATGTCGGATGGAGGAGTATTTGCCCAGACGGAGTTCTGCCAGCGTCTCCAGAGTGGTGGCCTGGGATTGCCACCTGATGCGGATAACGTGGAAGGACTCCCCTTTGTCTTCATAGCAGATGAAGTCTTCCCTCTGAGCAAGCACCTCATGAGGCCATTCCCCCAAAGAACCCTCACCTCGGAGAGGAGGGTTTTTAATTTCCGGCTGGCCAAAGCTAGAAGAGTTGTTGAGAATGCGTTTGGGATTCTGGCCAGCCGGTTCCGCCTCTTTCAAACATCCATTAACTTGGCGGAATACAAACTTAATTTTATCATTTTATCGTGCTGCATCCTGCACAACTTTTTGCACAAATATTCCACAAATTATATTGTGCCAGTTGGGCCTGAGGCCGGACTTATCAGTGACAATCTTACGGGCCTGGATACGGTCCGTACTGGCTTGGCCCCCCAAAGTGCCTGTCAAGTTCGACAGCAATATGTAAATTATTTTATGGATAGGGGGGCCATTGCAATGGGCCAGGATATCTAAATTAGCAAAATAAAAAAATCTTGATAAAATATTGAATTATATTTATTGCTTGCCTTTCTTTTTGGCTTTCTCCTAGGTTATGGTAGAGCACTTGTAGTGCCAAGTGTATTTTCCTTGACTAAATAAGCTCCATTGTCACTGTAAACAACTATTTTAAATTTAAACAAACTGATACTGAGCATTGAAATAACAAACCACACATTTAGTTAATTACTAAACAGATGTTTTAATATTCTGTAAACATTCACTTAAGCATTAGTATAAAATGTTCATAGTCAAAAATATATCAATATATTGACAAATTTGGAAAAATATAATTAGTTATATATTTTTTTAATTTAAAATATATTTTTTTATTTTAATTTTAACAAACAGGCCTCTTTTTTATTTTTTTTTTTTTTATTTTTTAAAAACAGGCCTTTTTTTGGGGGTTTTTTTAAAAACATGCCTTTTTTTTTTTTTGATTTTTTAAAAACGGGCCTTTTTTTTTTCTTTGTTTTTTTAAAAACAGGTTTTTAAAAAAAAAAAAAAACAGGCCTCTATTTTTTTAAAAATGTTTGTAAACATTTTTTTTTATTTGGGAAAACAGGCCTCTATTTTTTTTTTTTTTTTTTTCAAAACAGGCCTCCATTTTTTTGTAATTTTTGTTTTTTTATGTGGTTAAACAGGCATATAATTTCCACAAAATACAAAAGAGAAGGCCCCGAATGGGGTCAGCAAACCAGGAAATGAAGGACATGATCGATGTTTTTTGGAGTTGAAAAAGGGCATTTAGATTCGACCCAAAACATCAATCATGTCCTTCATTTCCTGCTGCATACGATCCAGCCGATTCCGCATTTGATCAATCTCCCCATTCCAGGCCATTATTTGAGCAATTAGTCGTTGGGCACTGTCTGTTGTGAAATAGTCACTTGGACCTAAAATAGAATGAAAAAAAGATGTGTTTAGAAATATGCAGACATACATAGTTTACCTTACCATAAGCTGGTGTCTCAGACACTGACCTGGTGGGGTGCCCATGTCGCATACTTCATCAACATCCTCGGGGGTGGCGCTGTTGCTTGAGTCAAGCACAACCAGATCACCTAAAATAGAGTAAAAAATTTAAAAGGCAGCCATGCATAGATTACCGTAAGCTGGTGTGTCAGACACTCACCTGGTGGGGTGCCCATGTCGCCCACCTCTCCTTCCTCCACATCCTCAGTGGGGCTTGGGCTGATTTCCCAAGTATGTTCTTTTGGTTTGGGGGGGACTGGGTTCTTCTTGGCTGAGTGTTTTTTCCCCTATGTCAACCAAAAAATTAATATACTTAGCACACAGATATTTTAGTACATAGTAATCTTCAAACATTGTAGTGAAGTGGTGTACAAATTGTCTGTTTGTGTAGAATTCCTAGTTTACTAAATGTATAATTTTAGAAAGACATATCGAGATAGATAGATAGATGTATCAATATCTATCTATCTATCTATCTATCTATCTATCTATCTATCTATCTATCTATCTATCTATCTATCTATCTATCTATCTATCTATATATATATATATATATATATATATTGAATATGAACAGCAAAACATCTTTGTTCTTATAGCATTATTAAAGAAGACATTAATGCGCTGCATTCAACGATCACAGATTTTGCAGCGTGAGGAATGTGCTACCTACAATACGAACACTAGTTTTACTAGACCGAGTGCTTCCATTTAGTTTTTGCTTATGAGCATGCGTCGTTTTTTTGTCCGTCGGACTAGCATACAGACGAGCAGATTTCTGGGTCCGGCGTAGTTACGGGTCCGGCGTAGTTACAACGTAAAGATTTGAAACATGTTTCAAATCTAAAGTCCGTCAGATTTGAGGCTGCAAAAGTCCGCTGAATGTCCGCTGAAGGTCCGGGGAAGCCCACACACGATCGGATTGTCAGCCAGGTTTAGTCCGTCGGCGTCCGTCGGACTTTTGTAGACGAAAAGTCCGACCGTGTGTACGCGGCATTAGATTACATGGAACACACAAAAGATGAGCTATGCAATATAGTAGAGAGCAGAGGTTTAACAGCCCCATATCAACCTACAAAGAGGGTTTTGGCTCATATCCTAGAAACAGATGATTGGCGTCAATCAAAAGGCACACATGCAAAACTAGATCTCTCTGAACTTAAGGCTTTGGCCAGAGAAAGAGAGATAGAGTCTGAACTTCTGGAGCAAACCATAATTTTCAAATTGTGGCAGCAAGATGAAGAGAGAAGGAAGGGAGATGCCACTTCTTCTGCCCCTGGCACAGAGCAATCTTTTGCAGTTTATCCTGTGAGAACCCAATTAGTTTTTGAAAGTAATGCTGTTGACAGTAAGCCTCAAATTAAATGGCATGTTCCTTTTAGTCCCCAAGATATGAGAGCCATATTAGAGGGATTGCAAACAAACTTAGTGCTACATAGGAATCATATGAGGCTTCTGCTACTGACATTCATCAGCTTCTTATTAAAGCAGTGGGAAGCAACATGTCTGGCTTTACACTTAAAGAATGTGGTGTAGATGTCAAAAATCTAGGTAAGGTGGTTAGTGGACGAGAGGATTGTGAGAAATTGAAGGAAAAATTGCCCCAAATATATAGACAAATCATACATGCTGAATTTATGAATGCTAAGCAAGGGAAAGAGGAAGTAGCAGGGGCTTATTGGAGGCAGTTAAGCGATATGGCTGAGGAAGCAGGCATTAAAATAGAGGAAGAGAAGGCAGGAAAAACTGCAAGTCCATCTACACAACTGGTGAAACAAAGGTTTCTTGATGGTTTAATACCCCAGTTGAAAGAAAAGTTGTTCATGGCAAGGCCTGAGGCAGGCAATATGTCTATTAGAGACGTCCTGCCTATCCTGTTATCCATAGAAAACAGGATTAACCAAAAAGACAGCAAACCCAAGGTTATGTACATGGGAAGCAGAGAAGAAGAGGCAAAGGCAATTTCAGAAATCATGGCAATCGGGGACCAATTATAAGCTACAATTGTGATGAGGAAAGACACATAGCCAAATTCTGCCATCTTCCTGACCGTAGAGTGGAAAAGAGCTTAGAGGCACCTCATGCTGATCCCAGTTCTCTGCCAAAAGCAGTGGATCAGGCGTAGGAAAACGGCATGCCAGTATCAATCATGTTAAATAGGGGAGACAATGGTCCTGAGGCCAGACTAAAAGTATTTTTACAAGACCTTCCCTATCCTGGAGGAGAAACAGAATTAACCTGTTTAATCGACACAAGCCGAAATGTTTTTAATATAGAGGACTTACCTCCAGGATTATAATCTACAAATGTTATCTCTGGTGTTGGCCTAACCGGGACCTCTACTAATTTGGTTGAGGCCAAGCCACTTAAACTCAGGCTAGGACAGCAAACAGAAATTGTCACTAAAGTGTTAGTTTCAGACACAGTTCCTACCAATCTTTTGGGGGCTGACATTTTGAACCAAATTTTAGCAAACATAGACTACATTCCTACAGGAGTCCAAGTGGTCAGTAGTCTGTCAGGAGAAACTTTAAATTTTGCCTTGGATTTTTAATCCAAGACTCCACTCCGCTATTTCCACCGGAATTGAAAGTGATTCCCGCTGAATTATGGGCCACCAGAAAATATGATGTAGGTCTGCTGGATTGCACCCCAGTCATGATAAAAATTAAACCAGTAGCCCATCTCCCACAGATTAAACAGTACCCACTGAGTATTGCTCAGACTGAGGGGATAAAGGATCAAATCACTCAACTGAAAGCAGCATGGGTTGTTGTACCAATTAAGTCCCAAGTCAATACACCCCTGTTCCCAATTGGAAAGAAGCCAGACAAGAAGGGTGGGCAGGTGACATACCACATGGTGCATGATTTGAGAGCCATTAACAATATAATTGAGGCAGATACCCCGAACGCCCCCAACCCCCACACTTTACTAAGTGGAATACCTGCCTACAGCACCTGCTTTACAGTGATTGATGCTTTCTTTTCTGTGCCCCTGCACCCAGATTGCTACTGTAGCACCTTTTTTCATTTACCCATGATGCCCAAAAGTTAGCAAAAATAAGCTACAATACTGCCAAGAGAAAGTGATCTTGGGCAGCACAGTAGTATAGTGGGTAGCACTCTCACCTAGCAGTAAAAAGGGTAAAAAGGGTCGCTGGTTCGACACGACACTACCTGCCTGGAGTTTGCATGTTCTCCCTGTGCCTGCATGGGTTTCCTCCGGGTATTCCGGTTTCCTCACACACTCCAAAGACATGCTGGTAGGTTAATTGGCTTCTGTTCAAAAAAAAATGGCCCTAGTATATAAATGTGAATTGGAGACCTTGGATTGTGGGCTCCTTGAGGGTAGGGACCGATGTGAGTGTGTGATGTATGTGTGGAGCGCTGTGTAAATTGACGGCACTATATGGGTATCTTAAATAAATAGGGATAATTGTAGACACATACCCACACTCACTCAGGTTGAACTGGATGGACTGGTGTCTTTATTCAACCTTACTAACTATATGTAACTATATGTAACTATACATCTTCCTGGGTCACTGCATTTCACATGGAGTCCGTCACCTAACCCCAGATCGAGTTAAAACTCTACAAAACGGCCTCAAAAAACATCTAGCAGATCTGTGCCAGAGGCAGCCTGTGATTGGCAGGACGAGGGAGGAGGAGCTGATGCCCAAGATGGCTGCTTATGGAGATCGAGGAGCAGACACGCTGCAGATGCTGTAGACGCTGCTGAAGAGGTAAAGCTTATGCTGCCTGATTCGGATGCCTACATGCCTGCTTACCTACATGTCTCGGCTGTGTGACAGAGGGGATCTCTGGTAAGAGACTGAGCCACAAGCGCGCCACAGCTGACAAGTGGTTGTGAGGAGACGCAAATAGATCCGGGAGATCAAGGAAGGATCGTTACCTGTCGGCACTTGGAACAGTGACCGAGGACCGGAGATAGCGCAAAGCCGTGCTGGAGCCTCTGCCTGTCTGAATACACAGGCGGTGGGGGCGGCTCTCTGGGAGGACGCACACTCCGCTGGAGGTTCTCGGGATACAAACAGCAGGGTCTCGAAACATCAGCTGATCTCCCGACGCTCAGGCTTCAGAATTCACATAGTGAAACTTCAGCTACATGAACGGTACACCAAATGAGGAAGGAAACCAAGAACCTCTATACCAGGTATGTCTATGGAAGACATGTAGAGATATAGCATAAACTGCATAGACTGTATAAGACTTTACAAGCAAATACAAAAAGCCATTAATTTTAAACTTTCTTGAAAGTGTCTTACTGAGAAGATAAATAGGGCTCTGTGTAAGCATAAATACCTACGGGATATATGGAGCTTATTTGAAGAGGATAATTCATTATATGTGGAATAGACACCATATAAGCAACACCCATCTGCCTCCCCACCACTAATCAAGGGTCTGAGTATAAAACTTTAAAAAAAAAAAAAAAGGAAAAAGGCCTAATGGTTTAAAGCAATACCTTGATAAATAGTGTGTTCACTTAAAAACGAGGAGAAAAAGTGAAAGCGGTAAAAAGGGGAGAGAATAAAAGAAAAAAGAGGCAGAAGGAGAGAAGAGAGAAAAAGTTGAGACAGAAGCCCTAATAAAAGCCCTAATAAAAAGATGGCACCCAAGAAAGGGAATAAAACACCTCAGCCACAAAAGAATAAGAAAGATAAAACGGAAAGTAAAAATAAAAACCCCACAGGGGCTCAATCTACTCAGACAGCGGATATAAAAGAGATTTTTCAACAAATGCAATTACAATCACCCCGGACAACTCAAGCTTTACATACATCACAGGAAATTTCAAATATTGCAGAAATATCAGTAACATCCAGATCGTCAGGGGAAGAGCTAATGGTCCATCTTAGAAATAGTTCACCAATAGATACTACAGGCTCATCAAATTAACAAAAGGAAGAGGATAAGGAAAAATGGGATATGAGGACATACATTCAATCTCTCCCAACTAGAACAGACATGGACCAATACGTACACAGATTGGAGGAAACATATAAAACAGAGATTCAGGAACTTAAAATATCCACAAAAGATACACAAGACAAAAATGGTCAAATTAGATAACAGAGTATCAAAAACAGAACAAGAAATAACGAAGATAAAAGAAAAGATACAAAAACAAGGGAATCAAATAAATCAGTTAATAAACAGCCTAGACGAGCAAGAAAATAGAAGCAGAAGATCCAATATAAGAATCAGAGGTTTAAAGGAAGAAGGGAATTCCAAGGACCTTATAACAACACTACAGAAAATCTTTCAGAAAATAACTCAGGATGTGGATATAAAAGATCTGATAATAGACCGTGCACATAGAGTAGTAGGAACGAGGAGATTAGATCCTAGCAAACCACGGGACGTCATCTGTAAGATGCATTATGCGCACATAAAAGATCGAATCATGTTAGCAGCACGTCAAAATAAAAATATCCAGTATGAGGGAGATCCATTACTATTCTTCCAGGACCTATCGAAATATACATTGGATCAGAGGAGAGCATTAAAACCTCTAGTGGAACAACTTAGAAAGAACAATCTACAATATAGATGGAAATTTCCATTTCAGTTACAGGCTCAGAGAGAGGAATCGACGGCAACATTCAGCGAATTGAAAAACTTACCACAGTTCTTAGCAACCCTTAAACTATCAGATACAGAACTGCCGGACTGGCCCATTACTTATATGAAATTACCTAGAAAGTCTTGAAGAGTAGTCTAGGGAGGGAAGGGGGGATAGGAGAGGATGAGTTAGGTATAATTAATAGCCCATTAATGAAGAAGTAGATATAATGAAAGCTTAAGAGGGGGTGGGGGGATGGGGGAGGGGAATGTGTAACATGGGTTTTTTATTTTTTTATTTTTTATTTTATTTTTTTTTTCTCACATATAGGTTATAGATGTAATTGGATAACACACTAAATTAACTTGCTTGACACAAACCACACAAGGGTTTTTTTTTTTTTTTTTTTCCTGTCTTCAGGTAATTAGTAGGATATGAGCACTTTATTGCGTAGGATATTAGCACTATGAAACACAATATCATGTTATATAACAGTAGAGATTGCAAGACATGACACTAAATGGAATTGTATGGAATTGTAAGTGAGGGGGGGGGGGATGTTCTTTTTTTTTTTTTCTCTCACAATAGGTTAAAGATGTAATTGGATAACACACTAAATTATCCTGGTCAACACAATGTACATGTGGGGGGTGCAGGGTTTTTTTTTTTTTTTTTTTTTTCTTTTTCTCTTTTTTTTTTTTTTGCATAAATATGGTCATTAGTAGAAGGTTAGCATTATTTTGTCAAGGTTATTAGCACCATGTAACACGTTATTATGATATATAATAGTAGAGATTGTAAGATATGACACTGAGAGGGTTGGATGTAAGAGGGAATTGAGGAGGATGGGAGGGTGGGTAGGGGGGAGAAGTCCCTTTTTTTTTTTTTTCACAAATATGGTAAATAGTAGGAGGTCAGCATTATTTTGTATAGATAATTAGCACTATGTAACACGTCATCATGATATATGTTAGTAGAGATTGTAAGATATGATACTGTGAGGGTTGGTTATAAGAGGGAATCGAGGGGGAGGGGAGGGTGGGTAGGTGGGGGTAAGTCCCCCCTTTTTTTTTTTTTTCTCCTCTCCTCCTCTCTCTCCCCTCTCCCCCTCCCTTCGTGCTAAGCCTCTGTATCCCCCCCTCCCCGCGGTGATGGAGAGATTTTTTCTTCGTGGCGGGGCGGGATGGGGAGGTGAATATGGATATATGATTTATATAAGTTTTAAGATTTCTACGTTTGGGGAGACCACTCTCGTGCCCCCCCTTCACCCTTTGTCTCCTCTCTCTCCTCTCTGCTAGCCCTGGATGAGGTTATAGGAATGGTAAGCGGAGAGAGAGGAAGGTGAATTAAAGAAAAAGAAAGCAAACTTTGAAAATGCAGCGTGCGCCATCGATGGAGCGGTGGATCTTGGACGTTGGTGTCCATTTACCCCTTCATAGGGAACTTACTTTAGTTAGTAAGACAGACTTTTTATAAGTCAAATAGTCTTAGGGTATTTCAGGTGTTGAGTGTGTGTGTGTGTCTGTGTTGGTGTATTTTTTTTTTTTTTTTGTTCTTTTTTTCTTCTCTTTCCCTTTGGTTTCTGAATTATGAAAATATGCTCATACAATATAAGTGGTTTTAACTCAGCAATAAAAAGGTCCCAGGTTCTGTATTCTCTCCATAAACAAAAAGTTGGGGTGATATTTCTTCAGGAGACGCATTTCCGCACGGACCATGTTCCTAATCTACAAAACAGATTCTACACTACATGGTATCATGACTCCTTTATGTACTCAAAATCAAAAGGCGTCTCCATTGCAATTCATAAGACAATGCCACACCAAGTGCTGGAAGTATGGCGCAATGGGGATGGAAGAGCAATACTACTCAAACTTAGTATATTTGGTAAAAAATATACTTTTATCAATATATATCTACCTAATCGGAATCAACATAAAATAGGAACACAAATACTGAAGGAGCTTATGGAAAAGGCGGAGGGAGTAATAATAACTGGGGGGGGATTTTAATTTTGTATTAGACAGAGAGAAAGATACTACAGCACCTTCGGTAGTACAGTCAGGTAGGGAGAAAAAACTTTTCTTAGAAACAATGGCAAAATTCCAACTAATAGACATCTGGAGAGTTTTACATCCAACTGAAAGAGATTTCACGTTCCACTCAAAAGTCCATGGGACTTATCATAGACTGGACTTCTTTTTGATAAACCAAATGGGAATGGAGATAACTTTATCGACCGAGATAGGTAGTTCGTTATGGTCAGATCATGCACCAGTATTCTTGGTATTAGACCCACTTAAGAGTAAAAGTAGTAGGGGTAATTGGAAGCTTAATGATAATCTGCTATATGACGAGAATTGTGTGTCAGAAATTAGGAAGGTAATAACAGACTTTTTACATGACCATATAAAAGATACTACATCTCTGCCGAATCAGTGGGAAGCATTAAAATGCGTAATTAGAGGGTTTTTTATAAAACATGGGGTCAGATTGAAAAAAATAAAAAGTAATAGAGCGACTCAACTATTAAACGAAATACCCAAAATAGAAACCCAACATAAACAAAACCCAACACGAGAAATATTAATGGAGCTAATGGAAAAGAAAACAGAATTAAAAACATTGATAAATGAACAAACACTACGCATAAGAGATAGTAACCGGTCCTTATATTATCAACAGGGTAGTAAACCAGGGAAACTTCTGGCAAGGGCCCTGCGCCATCGGGGCAATATAATGCCTATTGTCAAGATCCAGGTCAGAAAAAGGAGATATGAGGTACGACCCAAAAGAGATACTAAAGGAATTTTAGACTTTCTACACGAAATTATATAACATACCCAATGAGGGCATAAAAAATGATCCGGAAAGATTTCAGCAAAATATTTATCAATATGTAAGAGAGACTGCACTACCTGTATTAGCACCGATGGAAGCAGTACAATTAGAGAAGGATTTCTCAGATATTGAGATACAAAAAGTAATTGATACATTAGTACCTGGGAAAAGCCCAGGCCCTGATGGTTTTACCCCAAGATTCTATAGAACATTCAAAGAAGAACTCATGCCCATACTGAAGCGGACCTTTAATGCAATATCTACTTTAGAGCCTTTTGTCCCACAAAGCTTACAGGCCTATATTTCACTTATACCCAAACCAGAGAAGGATCATACCCTATGTGGAAACTACAGACCAATTTCCCTAACAAATATTGATCTAAGATTGTACTCTAAAATTATCGCCAACAGACTCGCCCCTATAATGCCCGCACATATACATCTAGATCAGGCGGGTTTTATAAGGGGAAGAGAGGCTACGGATAATTTCTTCTAAAAACACTTACACTGGTAGAATACGCACAGAGAGGTTCCATCCCATCCTGTCTATTGGCAATTGATGCTGAGAAAGCTTTTGACAGGGTGGGATGGAACTTCCTTAGAGAGACCCTGGTTCAATGGGGGTTGGGCCCTGTACTTATGGATAAAATAATGGCTTTATATCAAAATCCAACGGCTAGGATTCGGGCTAATGGTGATTTATCGGAGGTAGTCCCAATAACAAACGGAACCCGACAGGGATGCCCGCTATCCCCATTACTATATATACTAGTGATGGAACATTTATTAATAGCAGTTCGAGAAAATAAGGATATACAAGGAATCAAGGTGGGAGACATAGAGTACAAGATGTCAGTATATGCAGATGATATCCTGTTATATATTTCAAATCCCTTAATATCATTACCAAATTTGATATCTGAATTTAAACGATTTGGCGCGCTGAGTAACTTTAAGGTAAACTATAATAAATCCGAAGCCTTAAATATTAATTTGCCAAGCACTATGGTGGAACTCCTTAAAAATGATTTTTCTTTCAAATGGCAGGTAAATGCAATTAAGTATTTAGGTACATATATCCCCACTGATCTTGATAAACTACAGGAATATAATTATGCCCCGATGGTGCAGAAAACTATGAGAACATTACAACAATACGAAAAAGGTATGTTTTCTTGGATGGGTAGAATAAGTATAGTAAAAATGGATATACTACCTAAAATATTATATACTCTACAAGCGATACCTATTTTCCCCTCAACAAATACCCTGAAAAAACTGCATAAGCTAATGGGAAAATTTATCTGGGGAGGCAAGACCCCCAGAATAAATACAGCGGTGTTGAATAAAACTAAGAGAGATGGGGGCCTTGCTCTTCCAGATATAGATATGTACCTGAGAGCAATACTGATAACAAGAATAGTGGACTGGTTCCACAATAGGGAAAATAAACAATGGGTGAAGCTCGAGGAAAAGCTTACGGCCCTAAAACTGAAATCACTACCCTGGATCAAAAGAGAGCATAGACCACCGGATGGCGAAATGCCCTCTTTAGTGGTATCAACACTAAAAGCATGAAATATTATGATTAAGAAGGGGATTGGATCTACCGCTGGAGGACCCATGACTCCACTATTTAGTAATCCAGAATTTCCACTGGCACTCGAGTCTAAAACATTTCTTAAATGGAAAAGATGCGAAGATACCAGGCTGGTGGAAACGATGGAAGAGAATAAACTCCTCCCACTGGAGAAGCTGGGTGTAGAACACAAAACAAAGTGGATGCAATATGGGTTGCTCCAGCGGTATATCACATCTCAAACAAAAGAGTCGGTAATAGATAGGCCCTTGACAATCTTAGAGAAAATTCTCTTGCAAGAACGCAGACCCTCCCATGTCCTCTCCAAAATTTATAAATATCTGAATTCAGAAAATAAAGGACAGGAGTTACCATATATTAAGAAATGGGAATCAGAGATAGGGATAGAAATCCCCAAGGAAAAATGGGAAAAAGCAATCATAGTAACCCATAAACTCTCGATATCTGCCAGACATCAGGAAAGAAACTACAAAATATTAGCCAGATGGTATAGATGTCCCGTAGACCTACATAAAATTAACTCGGATAATGAGGATATCTGTTGGAGATGTCATAAAGCTCAGGGCACAATGTCACATATTTGGTATTATTGCTCAGAAATCCAACCATTCTGGCAGAAAATATTTAAGATATACAGAGCTATGACAGGGACCGATTTATATCCGGAATTACAGGTGGCGATACTATCTATGATCCCAGGATCAGTGAAAAAAATAAAAAAGGGAATACTGAAATATTTTCTGACGGCAGCACGAACCATCATAGCAAGAAAATGGAAAAGCATATGTGTGCCATCTGTAGCGGAGTGGGAGTGTGAAATGGCGGAGATGCGTGCCCTGGAGGAAAGAATGGTGATAGAGGAGGGGTTGAAGGTACAAATGTTTAACACATGGGCTAAATGGGAAGAGTTTAGAGCCTCTTCGGGACTTCTGAAGACAATATAGAATCCTAATGGAAAATAGATAGGAGGGAACCCCCCCCCTTTTTTTTGTTTTTTTGTTTTGTTTTTGTTGTTGTGGTCTGTTGTATGAATGGGTGTGATTGAGAAGGGAGGAAGGACGGAGGGTGGGGGGTGGGTTTAAAACGGGGGCTGTACATCCTTGAATCAATTTTGTAATTAATTGTAAGGAAATGGAAACTTGAACTAGTGTTCTGATTAAGAAGTATAGAATTATTTTATGCCGCGGATGTGTTTAAGTTTCCTTTTTTTCTTAATGTATGGGAAAAAAATGTTTTGATAAATAAAGATTGAAAAAAAAAAAAAAAAAAACTCTACAAAACTTTGAAAAGCCAAAAAATGTACGGCAACTACGTGCCTTCCTGGGGTTAGTGGGATATTGTAGGGACTGGATTCCAAATGCATCAGAACTTATGGCTCCTCTATATGAGGCTACCACTAGAAACCTTTTCAAACTCAAATAGGACAATGTATTGCAGATGAAGGAGCTTATTAAAATTTTGTCTGAACCTCCCACCATTGGACTTCCTGACTATACTAAGACTTTCTCATTGTTCTGTCATGAAGTCAATCGATTTGCTGCAGGTGTACTCAACCAGCTACATGGAGAAAAAAAAAGGCCTGTGATGTTTGTATCAGCCTCATTAGACCCTGTCATGAAAGGCTCCCCCAGTTGTATGCAAGCCATAGCAGCCTGCATTTTGCTGCTAGACAAAATAACGGAGCTTGTACTACATTCTGCTCTGATCCAGTTTGTGCCACATGCAGTACAGGAAATCATAAATCAAGTAAATACCAGACATGTGTCTGCCAGTAGATTTGACAAGTACCAGTCTGCTCTTTTTGCTCCATTGAATTTAACAATCAAACGATGTGCTACTTTAAATCCGGCTACTCTTCTTCCTTTAATTGATGAGGAAGATGTAACAAATGGTACTGATGTAGAACCTGAGAGTTTTTCTCATGATTGTATGGCTCTGATGGAGGTAGAAAGGGCCTCTGTCACACCAGCAAAATATGAGCCTTTATCAGATTGTGACACACTTATTCGTAGATGGTTCCAGATTTTACACTGATGATGGTCAGCCAAACACAGGGTTTGCTGTAACCACTAAAGACACCATTTTACATCAGAAAGCATTCATACCCCAGATGTCAGCACAGGAAGTGGAGTTGTGTGCTGTAGTCAAAGCATGTCATCTCCTAGAGAATCAAAGGGGAAACGTTTACACTGAAAGCAGATATGCGTCTGGAATAGCTCAGGATTTTGGGCCTATTTGGAAAGCACTGAACTTCCTGACTAGTGCAGGGAAGCCAGTGAGACATGCAAAACTCATAGAGCAGCTATTTGAGGCCTTTCAGAAACCAGCAGAAGTTGCTATCTTGAAGGTAAAAGGGCATGGAAAGGGAAAATGACATGACAGCCAGAGGAAATGCTTTAGTGGACCAAGAGGCAAAGGATGTTGCCCTTATGGCATTTGGAGTCACACCCACTGTAGGGGTCGCCCAGGTAGCTGGGACAGATTCCCCTCATCAAGAGCAGTGGGATTTAGAAACTCTAATTCAGTTGCAGAACCAGGCCCCTGATGAAGAGAAGGATAAGTGGATCAAATGTAATGCTACCCAAAATCAGCAGGGCCTGTGGAGCGCTGACAACAGGTGGTGTCTACCCAGGGGTTTGTACCTAGTTTTAGCACAACTGGCACATGGCGTCAGTCATCTTGCTAAGGGCGCGATGGTGGCATTTACTGACTGCTATTGGATAGTACCTGGATTTAGTGCATTTGCAGCCAGGTTTTGTGCTTCATGTCTCACTTGTGCTCTGTACAATGCAGGGAGGCTTGTCCATGTTCCCCAAAAGCATTCTCCTAAGCCAGATTTCCCTTTCCAAAGAATTCAGACTACATTCAGATGCCCAGAATAGGCACCTATGAGTTTGCTTTAGTGTGTGTTGACATGTTCTCAGGTTGGCCCAAGAGCTGGCCAGTAGCTAAAGCAAATGCAAAAACAACAGCAAGGAAAATTTTGAATAAAATAGTTTGCAGATATGGAGTTCCTGAAACTATTGAGCGTGACAGAGGAACCCATTTTACTGGGGAAGTAATGAAAGAGGTAATGGAAGCCCTTCACATACAGCAAGTTTTCCATACACCTTATCATCTACAAAGTAGTGGTAAAGTTGAGAGATTTAATGGAATTTTGAAAAACAGATGTGCAAAAATTAAAGCAGATACAGGGAAAGGATGGGTGGAAGCTTTGGCATTAGCCCTATATTCTGTACGAACTACCCCTAAAACAACCACATGGGCTGTCCCCCTATGAGATTTAATTTGGAGGGCCATCCAAAACAGGGCTATATTTTCCCCAACAGATTTTGCAAAGAACATTGAATAAAATACATGAAGGTGTTTATAAATCTATCCCCGACCCAGATTCTGTTTCAGGTATTCACAGAATCCAACCAGGTGACTGGGTAGTGGTCAAGCGACACGTCAGAAAGCCACTAGAACCAAAATTTGATGGACCACATTTGGTGCTTTTGACAACCGGTTCCACAGTTAAGTTGGAAGGAAAGCCCACCTGGATTCCCGCCAGTCACTGCAAGAAAATCCTGAAGTTATGATATCCTTTGAAAAAATTATGGTGATGTTTCTTTTCTTTTTGTTGTTTGTGAGAACTGAGACATGGAAAAATAACCCTTTCATCCAAATGTTAGAATTGTATGCAACCCATAGCAAAGCTAGTAACTGCTGGGTGTGTTCTCACTTACATCCCCAAATAGGAACAATACCCATGATAGCAATGCCTCTCAAATTTACTGATCTAAACAGGACCAGAATAAATGGCTCATACACAGCTAATGAGCACAGATCAGTAACTTTGATGGTTGCAAAACAGATATATACTTCACAGATTTGTTTAAACATTACATGCCCGTTTAACACTAAATGTACACGGTTGGGCAATTCAGATTGCAACAGAGCAAAAATTACAGTTTATGGAGGAAACTATGGTCAATATTATTATATCCCAGATCAAGAACTAATAGAACCCTTTATAGTACAAATTGCTCACAGTTCCCAATATGTGAAAATATCGGTTACCTGAGATTCCATGTTATTGCTTCCAGTTTTTTAGGAGCAGGTATACCATCCATACGTAGAGGGTTATATTATATGTGAAAATAAAGCTTACGCCTGGCTTCCTACTAATGTTACAGGTACATGTTATATTGGGAAGTTAGCACCTGCTTTGGCTGTTCGCAAAGATACAGTGCGACCAGATCAAAGTCCAGAATACCCTTTAGTGTTCAAAAGAGAGTTGTTCACTGAAGGTGACATGGCATGGTCATGGTTTCCTTCCTGGACAGGATGGGGAATTGAAGCAATGAAAAGAATAAATAATTACACTAGAATTGTTAATGAGATTATTAACCTTACTACCACTGATATAGGTTTATTAAATGAAGAAATGGCTCAGCTTAAAAAAGTAGTATTAGAGCACAGATTAACGCTAAATTATCTCATTGCAGCTCAAGGTGGGATGTGTAAGGTATTTCACACTGACTGTTGTATATACATTTCTGATAATGAGGACATTATTAAAGGGCATCTTGCTAAGATAAGAGAACTACAGAATAAGGCCAGAGATATTGCTAAAGATGGATGGAACCCCTTTTAGGGTTTAGGGGATTTTGGTGACTTTTTATATGGCATAGCAACATGGTTACAGAAACTAGGCGCTTACATTGTGATGTTCCTATTTCTCATATTTGTTATTTACTTCCTCATCAGGCTATGTCTCTGTGTGACTACCCACTTTACCAACAAATGTACGAGCCCTGATGAACCCATTATTGTGAGAAAGCTAGGAGAGAGCTGAACAGGACGCCGTCTCTCTGCGCCAATGTAACAGGAGTTACCAGCAATCGGCTGAATGTAACGCGGAGAAGAATGGTGTCAAATAAACAAAAGGAGGGAAATGACATGGACATTCACTGTACTGTTCATTTAAGCACAAGAGTCTCCATTTTGTTCTCAGTGTTGAAATATGTTCTGTAACCTTCACCTAACAAACAGTCACATCTCCTACTAAACGCTCTCTACTCCCCCCTCCCTTCTCAAGGTTTTACTTTTGCAATTGTTCTATTCGCTAGCTTTTAATAATATATTTCTATTTAATAACATGTAATAATACATTTTGACACTGAACGGACATTTTAAACACAGTGATTGAGTCCTGTGAATCTGTTCCTGCAGCTGCAGTATTAACTTTGTTTTAAAGTACCATTTAGAAATCAGTCATAACAGTACGCATGAATAATCAAAAAATAATAATGAATAGAAAATATAAAATAAAAATATTAGCCTAAATACCAAACAGATAAACATGTAAAGTTAATAAAAAAAGGAAAATATACATTTAAGAATTAAAATTAAAAATGAGTTTAACATTATCCTCTATTCAAAATGATCGACCATATATATATAAAGAAATATGTAAGTTTACCCTAGTGTAATCCACACTCAATTATTAATCCATTTAAAATGATGAATTCATATAAATGATAAATTAATAGATATGTAGCTGCATAAAAATATACAACCACACACACCCCCACAGTCCGATAGGAGCACATGTCTGCATGCACCCACCTAGCTACAGTCCTCAGCTACAACAAGGAATTAGGGAACAGTGGAGACCCGCTCACACCCATAGGTGTACAGCTGACCCATGATCCTGGCTAATGAATTAGGATTAACTTGTCACCGACACATTTTTGATATGATATAATGAACATGTCTATTACAGTTTATGAGTGTATTCATCTTGAGCTCCTCATTTAGCCCTTTAAAAGACATGGTATTTAAGGCAAAAATCCAAAAGGTTTTGCAGGCACATAATCGGGAGAATCTCTCTCCCTCTGGAATGGACATGGGTATAGCCTCAATCCCGTGAGCTTGAGGCCCTCCTTACTACCACTGTGCACCTGGGAAAAATGTTGGGGGCCACTGTGCTTGTCACATTTCTTTTCTACAAGCCGCCTGTGTGCCCTAAACCTAGTGCGCAAAGTGCGCACTGTTCGCCCTGTGTAGTTTAGCCTGCAAGGGCACCTTAGCCTATTGAATACAAATTGCATACTGCAACAAATTAACTGTTTAATTGAGAATTCCTGTCCATCCTTTCTGGAGAAAGTTTTTGTATTGTGAGACATGTACTGACAGGCTTTACATCTAATTAACTTACACTTAAATGATCATATCATGTTTAAGAATGTGGGGATATCTCTAATTCTCTGAGGTTCGTCGCTCAGATGACTCGGTACAACAACACTCTTCACATTCTTAGCCTGTCTAAACACTACCTTGGGCATATCCAGGAGTGCCCTACCCAGGGCAGAGTCCTGTTTTAAAATGCTATTGTTCTAGTTTTTATCACTATTGGGGGCCTCTAACCCGTCTCGATAGCAGTCGACCACCCTTTGGATATGATCGCTTGTATACCCCTTTTCCAGGAATTTTTTGGTCAGGATTTCTGCTTGGGATAGATAATCAGACGTGGAGCAATTCCCATGAAGCCAACAAAACTGGCTAAATTGGCTAAATGGAATATTATCTTTCCACCTGGGTAGATAGCAACTATTTTTAGCAAATATGAGCTGCCAGACATTTTCTTTTAAATGCGTTTTGAACACAATCCTATTATCTTTATCCCAAGTCAACTCCGGATCCAAGAACACCAGGAAATATGCATCTACCACATGTGTGAATTTTATGTCATAGGAGTAAGAGTTGCAGTATGAGACAAAACTGGTAACCGTCTCCAATGAGCAATCCCAGATAATGAGCACATCATATATGTACCCTCCATAATACACTAGGCATCTGGCAAAAGGGTTATGGGTCCATATGTTGTGCTTCATAGTATCTCTCCTTACGCAGATGCAACAGCTATCCTTAACACACTGACAACATGGCTGCTGTAAGCCCACTCTTTTATCAAAAGGCTGGGATTCTTTCAAATTTTTGGCTCTTGTGGCTCAGCTGATCAGGGAAAAGGCTATGCACTGCATTATAGGTTGTTCCTTATTGTCAGTGAGGAATGTACCAACCTTTTACCTACAAGTTCACAATTTAAAATCTTCATGAATCCAGGGGATTTGCCATAAACCCATCGTAGAGATCAATCCAAACCTCATTGTTATACCCCAACATTGTTAAAAAGTTTGGATGAGTTTAAACCATTACTACTTACAGAAGTACCAGGTTTAGTGGGGTTATAGCAATGATTAGGGCAGTGGCGGATTGCAGAGAAAGTATCAGCAGCCGCAGATTAAGGTGTCCACTGTACAGTGTATGTATAAGATTCCAATATGGGTGCAAAGAACTCTAGGCAGGTATGAACAAATGCAAATTAATGCAGTTATGTGCTGTATTATTTAAAATTAATAAAATGGAAGTAAAGTCTTTTTAACTTGTACCTACAGGTAAGCCTATAAAACAGCTTACCTGTAGGTATAGTGAATATCTCCGATACTTGCACAGTAGGAGATATTCACACTGCATGCAGCCGTTGACGTCACCTGTGCCATCCCTTCAGAGCTCTGTGCCGCAGTTGTGGCTCCTGCAGGCATTGATGGGAGTGATGTCATCGCGGCTTGCCAAGTCAGAAGGAAGACCGGGTAAAGAGGGAAGACCTGTCAGCAGTGATAGTGTGCCACTGGAGGGCTTTGTTCTAAGGTAAGAATTTTATAATGTGATAGCATGTGATGCATACTAGCACATTATGTCATTGTCTTGCAGTTTTGTTTTTTTTTTTATTAAAGGCCATGGTTTACTACCGTTTTAAGTCTGTTTTTTGAATGCAACATATATAAGTACATTTAATTTATGTTGATATCAGCCTCTTATGACCTCCTGTAAAAAGGAACCCAGGCCATAATAGGGAAGACAAAAGCCAGGATCCAGTTAAGCTCTGTTAAAGTGCAATGTGCTGACAGAGTATGCTGAGAGTAGGAGAGTGCAGAGTGAATATTCATCACAGTGCTACTGCTACATCATTGTCTAATTAGCAAGCTGGGGGTGTAACCTGACTGCTCCAGCAGGTGGTCAGGGACTTGCCTATGTCTGGCAGTGTTGTATGGAGGACAGGACAGACCGTGAAGGATTGCCAGGCCCTTGGTAGGCAAAGCAGTTCATATACAGTATATGTATTTAACAATAGAAATGAAGGCAGGACAAACCTTGAGTAGTCTTGTACTCAAAAAAGGTAAAAAAGAAATAAAGCACATAGTGACAAAAAACACACATAAACAGAACAAACTGAAAAATACTCTGTAATAAGGTTAGATTGCTTATCTAACCCAGGACAGTGGAAAGTTTTATGGATGATTCACAGTTCTTGGCAGCAGGAAACTATGTTGGATAGTTAATACATCATTAGGATAGCTACAATCTATTATTTCTAAATATACACACACAAACACTGGCAGCGCTATGAACTCTAATAGTATGATATAAATACAAATATTAAAATACTAAAAGAGTTGTTATGCAGAGATTGGAAACAGAGATATCAAACCTGTGTGTTTTTTTGCCTATAATCCAGTTGATTTCGGTAAGAGTTTAATTTGAAGGGGGATGTGAGTACCCCCCTGCTTCTTTACGTGTGGAGATGTTGATGACAGCCTAGCATCTCGCAAGCAGATATTGAACTCTTTTCTGGACAGTCTCACGGATTTAACATAGAAATTTAGCTGCAATTTATTACGGACTTTCCCTATTTATATATATGATTGCACTGCATGATAACTCTTTTAGTATTTTAATATTTGTATTTATATCATACGATTGTGCCCTGTACACACGATCGGACATTGATCGGACATTCCGACAACAAAATCCATCAGATTTTTTCCGCTTGGCTCAAACTTGTCTTGCATACACAGTCGCACAAAGTTGTAGAAAAAACCCGATCGTTCTAAACGCGGTGACGTAAAACACCTATGTCGGGACTATAAACGGGGAAGTTGCCAATAGCTTTCGTCTCTTAATTTATTCTGAGCATGCGTGGCACTTTGTGCATTGGATTTGTGTACACACGATCGGAACTTAAACGATCAGATTTTGTTGTCGGAAAATTTTATATCCTGCTCTCAAACTTTGTGTGTCGGAAATTCCGACGAAAAAAGTCCGATGGGGGGGCATGTCCGGGCGTCGAGGTGGGTGGACGTGCTGCAGAGGAGCTCCGCCGAGTCCTCTGCAATCCAAAGCCAACTGAAGCCTATACAGTCTAAAATCTTCCCCCAGCTGTATCCCACGACTGTCGGGGGCTAACTGCAGTGCTCTTGGGGCAAATTGACCTATACAGCCGGGGGATTAACTTAATCCCAGGCTGCCGCCGGCCCTGCACTAAATGCCGGCCGCCATCTTGCGGCCTACAGGACAGCTGGAATCCCCGGACTCGCGTACCGCGATTGGCGGTGTGGGGGGCGATCGATCGGCCTACACTCAGGATCGCTGCCTCCGGAGCTGACAGCTGTGGGCCCCAGACACCTGCGGCCTACTAAATGCCGGCCGCCATCTTGCAGCCTACAGGACAGCCGGAATCCCCGGACTCGCGTACCGCGATCGGCGGTGCGGAGGGCGATCAATCGGCCTACACTCACTCGGCCTACACTCAGGACCGCTGCCTCTGGAGCTGACAGCTGTAGGCCCCAGACACCCGCGGCCTACAGCGGATCCGAGGCCTGTAAGGCCTCCAAGACTACCGAACCTTGGGCCTGCAATCGGAGGCACAGGAGTCACCCAGCACACCATCCTATACGGTGGACACCTCTCCACTGCCCCAGAGACTATGGTACAGGCTCTTCTATTATTTGGGGACATTCAGCACCGGCCGCCATCTTGCAGCCTAACAGTGAAGTCGGGCCCACACTGTAAGGGGACAAGTCATACCTAGACTGTGCTCTCCTCCCTGTGCATCTGCGCACACAGCACTTAAAATCGCCATCCGCACTGACAGGGGGACATTGCTGCTTTCTCCTCCCCAGGCCCCCCTTATTTTTGTGGAAGAGGGGGCTTCGATAGAGAGCAATCGACCATGGATGGCTAAAGCCGCACACCCCTGAGACCCGTTCCATCCCGACAGCCACTGGCTAATCCCGCAATACAGCACACCTGCATTTTACATGGTGGCAGCTAGCTCACACTCCTCGGAACCTACTGACCCTCAACAAGGCACCATACAGAGGTATCTACTTAGAACAGCGCTGACTGATCCCCGAACCCCTAAAGACAAGATGGCGCCTGGCCGCAACCCAGGGAAGACCAAGCCACCCACCGCCACTCCAGTAACAGCTAGCATGACTGGGGACGCAAATGAGAAACTCCAAGAATCCAGAGGAGAGACATCAGCCTCCTCTACAAGGTCAGTCACATCGCAAGGCACAGACACCGGGGAACTACAGACAACCCCGCCACCAGCAGCTTCGCATTGGAGACAGCGAAAACCGCAGTCGCAGGAACAATATTAGACTGCAAGGTCTACATGAGGCAACATCGGGAGCAGAACTGAAACCCACTGTCATATCCATCCTCAATAAAGTGCTGGGAAGAGAGGCAACATCACCAATTGAATTATATCGTGTTCACAGGGTGGGCAGGCCGGGGGGAGCCCGAGAGGGTTACCCCCGCGATGTCCTCTGTCGGGTCCACTATTATACCTTGAAAGAGGAGATCATGCGAAAAGCATGGAACGTGGGCCTAGTGGACTTCTTTGGAGCCTCTATCCACCTATACCCTGACTTGTCTCGCAATACGCTATACATGCATCGAGTGGTGCGCCCTCTACTACATCTTATACGGCAAGCCGGTGCCTCCTACACATGGGGCCACCCCTTCAGCATCAAGGTGACATGGGGAGATAGCAGGTTCACGTTCTCCGATCCAGATCAACTGCCTGACTTTTTCCTATTTCTTGAGCAAGAGCCGGTAGATGTTTTGAACTGGCTAGACCCTCCAGTCGACGGATCGAAACAGTTGGGACTTGGTCCACTCCCACAGCGTCGCAGACGACCTAGGTCTAGGTCAGTCTCTTCTGGCCCAGGGATGAGACGACCTACCTCTCCAGAAGTTGCCCGAGATCCCTGGAACACTTGGTAAATGATGAAGTGACAGCGGGAGTCGGACCTTCTGGCTCTTTTCCTGCTCTTTGCCAATTTACTATATGGCTGGGGTTTGGGAGAGAACATAGCCTATGGTCACCTTAAGACTCTCACTATGAAGGGAGTCAGGTACTGATACAATACAACAACGGTTTTATATAAAATGTTTTGCTTCATGTCAGATTGTTCCCTCTCACCCCCTCCCTCTGTAGCGTGCGGTGGGGGGGGTGACGGGAGTGGGGGAACCGCTCCGGAGGGAGATTTGGCCACCAGCCTTAATTAACCCCCATTTTGGGAGAATGTAAGTTTAAAAGGTGCCACACATGATGCGACTGGATGCCTCCTCGGGTGGGTCCCCCGCTTCCCCCTGTACCCCTATGCGTGTACTGCAGTTGTGACTAACTGATTTATTTACAAGAGGGAACCAATGTAATTGCAATTTATTTCCTATATGATTCCAGGTTAACTACTTATACCCACTGTTGATATTTAGTTGATTGTTCTCACCTGTTCTCATTAAGCTGCCTTATGTTTCACATACGTTTTACATGATTAGTGTGCCACATATACTATATGCATGCCTGATTCGCTGTCGGGATCACGGCTCAGGTTCACCCATTTTGACCTTCCCCTCACGGTAGGACAGGCACTGTTTGTGCCTAAAGCGTGATATATCACGCAGTGTTTTGCGCTAGCAAACACATTAGTCTTCTGGACATATTTTTAGGTGTCCTTTTACTTACATCTTACCTTTTCTATTATCTTCATACTCTTCTCTCTCCATTCTTTCCTCTCCTTTTCTTTTCTCTTCTTTTTCTCCCACTTCTATATTTCACCTCTTCTCCCCACTCTACCCCGAACTGTTCTACGTACTTTTCTTATATATCCTATTGTTTTCCCCCTACACGGCCTCTAGCACCCCGACATGGCTCATATGGTAACCTCACGCCCCCAATTGAAATTTTGTTCATAAAACGTCAATGGGCTGAACATTGCTTCGAAACGTGGGCAAATACTATATCAGTTGCACAAAAGACGGGTCAACGTGCTTTTGTTGCAAGAGACCCACTTCCATTCTGAATCCACCCCTTCCTGCTCCAGTAGATATTTTAATAGATGGATCCACAGTACCAATCCAACACAAAAATCTAAGGGAGTATCTATTGTGTTTCATAAAACACTCCCTATTGAACTGCTTGATCATATGACAGACCCCCAGGGCAGGTACGTCTTTGTGAAAATCTCTCTATGGGGGACCAAATTTACAATAGCTAATTTATACTTACCTAACACACACCAAGTCCCATCGGCCTTACAGTATTTTAAGATCTTATCGGGTTTCGCGGAGGGTAAGCTCATACTCGGAGGGGACTTCAATACTCCTCTGGATCCACTTTTGGATTCATCGACATCCCGTTCCTCTATATCCTTCCCTAAAATACGGGCCCTAAAACGTGCCATCTACAATATGCATCTTGTAGACATATGGCGGATATTGTACCCAGAATCATGAAACTACACACACTTTTCCAACGTGCACCGATCGTACAGTCGTTTAGACTATTTTTTGGTCGACCACAGCTGTCTAGATTGGTCCCAAAATTGTGAAATAGACCCTATGGTTTGGTCCGACCACTCTTCTGTATTCCTGACACTTACAGTCTCCTCTACTCCAATAAAAGAATGGACATGGAGGTTCAATGACTCGCTTCTGACTGAGCCAGGGTTCGATAGCGGAGACTATTTCAAATATTTTTACAGACCACGCCTCTGATGACACCTCACCACCCATTAAATGGGAGGCACTAAAGGCGGTCTTATGGGGTAGTTTTATCCAAATGGGTCCCCGCATGAAAAAAGAATGCTCGGCTGCGATAGCCACGGCTGTACACAAACTCAGGACTCTAGAGACTACCCATAAACGCTCCCCGACTGTGGAGGTGCTTGCGGAGGTTTCTTCCGCTCGCTCTCAGTTTAGGGAATTATATGAGGCTTCAGCCCGTACATTTGCGAACAAACTAGCCTTTCACCAGTACAAATTCCGGGATAAATGTGGTAGATCATTGGCTCGCACCCTAGATATCAAACAACTTAAAACCTTTATACCCCATATACGGGACAGTTCTGGGAAAGTTGTCTCGTCACCCTCTGAGATGGGACAGGTTTTCCGGGACTTCTATCAATCCCTCTATAACATACCTGTAACAAGCCCCACTGATCCCCTTTATACTGGAGCGGACATGCAAGCCTCATATATCGCACAAAACGCATTACCTACTCTAGATGACGAAACGATAGAGGACTTGGAAGCTCCGATATCGGAAGATGAGGTTTCCCACGCCATTGCATCTACCCCATCTGGTAAAAGTCCGGGCCCTGATGGCTTCACCCCGAAATTTTATAAACAATTTGCTCCCCTTCTCACTCCCTTCTTAACAAAAGTATTTAATTCAATCTCTGAGCGATCGGTATTCCCATCGCAAACTCTAGAGGCACATATCACTCTCATCCCAAAACCAGACAAAGACCTGACTATATGTGCTAATTACCAACCCATTTCGCTGATAGGGGTTGATCTGAAAGTGTACGCGAAGGTGCTGGCTAATAGACTACAACCGTTGCTATCCCGAATAATACACCTAGATCAAGTGGGCTTTGTGAGTGGACGAGAGGCACGAGATAACACCCTGAAAACACTTCTCATTGCAGATTATGCTCGAACCCACAATGTTCCAAATTTCCATTCTCACGGTAGACGCGGAAAATGCCTTCGACCGCGTCGACTGGCAATTTTTGCGCCTATCACTACAACAACTGGGTCTGGGCCAAAATATGCTCTCAAGAATAATGTCCCTCTATACTTTTCCCTCTGCCAGGATTAGACTAAATGGATCTCTAGCTCCAAAACTCACTATTCGCAATGGAACGCGACAGGGGTGCCCCTTGTCCCCCATTCTCTATGTTCTTGTTATGGAACACCTAGCCATCGCCCTTAGAAACTACCCGGCTGTCCACGGTGTTACTATAGGCCCCATACATACTAAACTTGCCCTATTTGCAGATAACTTACTCATCTTTGTGACCCAACCGCAAGTCTCATTACCCTCCATTATGCAGGAGTTTCAGAGATATGGAGATGTTAGTAACTTTAAAGTTAATCATAGTAAGTCAGAAATACTCAACATTTCACTCCCAGAAACAGCTCTCCAACAATTTGCGTCTTCCTTCCCTATTAAGACAAATTCCACGTCTATTCGTTATTTAGGAATTCATATCCCAACAGACGCTTCCCAATTATTCACCAGCAACTTTACCCCCCTACTTCTTAGAACACAAGCGGATCTGACCACATACGCATCTAAACAGCTCTCTTGGTTGGGTAGGGTGAATGTTTTAAAAATGGATGTCCTCCCTCGATTCCTCTATCTTTTTTAAACCTTACCTATTTACATCCCCGCCCCATTTTTCAAAAAGCTTCGCCAGATTTTTTCTAAATTTATATGGCAAAGAAACCGCCCCAGGATAAAATATGACACAATGATTCTTCCGAAGGCCCGGGGGGGGGGGGGCGGGGGTCCCAAATGCTTCTTCCTACCACAAGGCAGTGGTACTCACACGTATTGTGGATTGGTTTCACCACTCCTCCTCCAAGCTCTGGGTTCAATTGGAAAAACATCTCAATGAGGCTGATCTTTGCACCCTGCCGTGGACACCTACGACTCGGCGTAGAGGTGGTACCCTCTCTACTGCCCTTACCCATCAGACTCTTCAGATATGGGACCGACTGCTATTAACGAGTAAATTATCTAAACCCCGGGGCCCGATGACTCCTCTCTTTGGGACTCCGGCCTTCCCCCCAGCGGAGGTTGAGGAGAGATTTGGACCCTAGAATAGGGATAGTCATAGACGTTTGGTACAGGTACTACGCGCTGACCCCTCTTTGAGACCGGACATACCTCCCCAGACGAGTGCGGGGGCCCCCAACCATGTGGCTACAAAGGAGTCAATTGATATCATACATACGTACTTTCTCCCCCATTTCAGAAATCCTAGACGACCCGACAGACTTTGATGAGCTGCTCTTGCAGCCAGATCCCCCAACACATGTAGTATCACTGTTATACTCCCTTCTATTAAATGTATCTACCCCTGACCTTCCAATATACACGCAGAAATGGGAAACAGATCTACAGCATTCCATCTCCCCTGCTGATTGGCAAAAAAGTTTTATTCAACACATAAGATCTCTTTGGCAACTAAGAATCAAGAAAAGGGGTTTAAGCTATTAACGAGATGGTACAAATGCCCGGTGACTATCCAACGATTTAACCCCTCTATCTCAGGTACTTGCTGGAGATGCCTGTCCTCTAGTGGGACAATGCTCCACATATGGTGGGCATGCCCTCCAATTCGGAAATTCTGGCAAAAGGTCTTTGATCTTTACAACAGGCTGATGGCGACCTCAATTAAGCCCACACCAGAGATAGCCCTACTATCTATGCTTCCGGGCCCACTCAAGTTGATTAAAAAGGACATACTGCACCACTTTTTGACCGCAGTCAGGACAGTGATCCCCAGACATTGGAGAACAATAGATTTGCCTTCCTTGGGGGATTGGGCTGTCGAGGTGGATCGGATAAGAGATCTGGAGCGTTTGCTGGCGCAGGAAGCAGGGAAGGAGGAACAGTTCTCCATTACTTGGACCTCATGGTTGACGTTTCGATACTCTGATGACTTCCTTATATGGATCAGAGATGCCCCGTCCTTGCCCGCCGATTAGCCATGTCGGGGTGCTTCCCAAGTTTGTTGTCACCCCCTATCTCTCCACATGCTCTTACTCATCCCTTTTTCTCTGTTTTCTTTCCTTAAGTACTGAACCAGTCACTCAAATATATATAAAAAAGATTATTTTCCCAGAATTGCTCAACAACTTAAATATCTATAACAAATGATTGAATAATCTCTACAGCGTTTCAGCCCGACGAGGAGGAATTTCCTAATAACACAAACACGCAAAAGTATAAAGGTGGTTATAGGTTGATTCCCCCACACATGTTAGTTTACTAATACATTACAAGCCTCTATATCTAATGGTGATAATACAGTATTTTTTTTGTTCTGTATATAATGTATACAATATTATACTATACAGTACTTTATCTTTCTGTTATATCTCTATTTTGAAATAAACTAAGATTGAAAAGGAAAAAGTCCAATGGAGCCCACACACGAACGGAATTTCCAACAACATAATCCGATCGCACTTTTTCCGTCGGAAAATCCAACCGTGTGTACAGGGCATAAGAGTTCATAGCGCTGCCAGTGTTTGTGTGTGTATATATTTGCTTATTGGACCCTGATTAGGCTTTATGGTAGCAGCTTTAGCCTTAATTGGCCACAAGGTATTCCCATTGAGGAATTATTTTTTTTACTTAATCCAGAAGCGCTTGTGTGAGTGGCAATAGGCACAGTTTTCTACACACTATTTCTAAATTGAGGTCTTCCAGCTCCTCATGCTGCATATGAAGAGTTTTCATTTGAAATGTTCCTGGTTCCCTACATTTAGGACCCATTCTCACTACAGCACTATGCGCTGCAACACGCGTTGTTGTGCATTGACATAAATTACACTGTGTGGTGTGTTAAACAGCCCATTCAATATGAATGTGTGTTTTAAGTTTCACTGGGATGTCATTCACAATGAATGGCACCAAAGGTTTTAGACATTACTGCCACACACTAGTGTAAATGCGGTGAGCAATATACACTATATCACCAAAAGTATTGGAACACCTGTCTTTACGCGCACATGAACTTTAATGACGTCACAGTCTTAGTCCATAGGGTTCAATATTGAGTTGGCCCACCCTTTGCAGCTATAACAGCTTAAATTCTTCTGGGAAGGTTGTCCACAAGGTTTAGGAGTGTTTCTATGGGAATGTTTGACCATTCTTCCAGAAGCACTCACAGTCTCCGCTCAAATTCATCCCAAAAGTGTTCTTTCAGGTTGAGATCAGGTCAGGACTCTGTGCAGGCCAGTCAAGTTCCTCCACTCTAAACTTGCTCATCCATGTCTTTATGTACCTTGTTTGTGCATTGGTGCACAGCCATGTTGGAAAAGGAAGGAGCCATCCCCAAACTGTTCCCACAAAGTTGGGGGCATGAAATGTCTTTGTATGCTGACGCCTTAAGAGTTCCCTTCACTGAAAATAAGGGGCCAAGCCCAAACCCTTGAAAAACAACCCAACACCCTAATCCCCCCTCCACCAAATGATTTGGACCAGTGCACAAAGCAAGGTCTGTAAAGACATAGATGAGCGAGTTTGGGGTGGAGGCACTTGACTGGCCTGACCTCAACCCGATAGAACACCTTTAGGATGAATTAGGATGGAGACTGCAAGCCAGACCTTCTCGTCCAACATCAGTGTCTGACCTCACAAAAGTGCTTCTGGAAGAATGGTCAAACATTCCAATAGACACACTTTTAAACCTTGTGGACAGCTTTCCCAGAATAGTTGAAGCTGTTATAGCTGCAAAGGGTGGGCCGACTCAATATTGAACCCTACGGACTAAGACTGTGATGCCATTAATGTGCGTGTAAAGGCAGGTGTCCCAATACTTTTGGTAATATAGTATAGTGTGAAGTATTTGCACAGTCCCAAGCAATGAGAATTCATATAAAATGCAATATTTAATATTTGCAATATTAGAGAAATCGGTATTATTACCCAGTCATGTGTCATCATCATTAACCACATCCCTGCAAAATAAATACCCGTTTATATGGAACAGGAAATCTTTGTTTTATTTGGGAGTGCATATATCTGCAGATGTAAAACTCCTATATGAACAAAACTACAGTCCTCTACTCGCCAAAATAATAGAGGATTTGCATAGGTGGAAAGGACACACGTTAACTTTGTTTGGGAGGATTAACACCCTTAAAATTAATATAATACCCAGATTATTATATATACTGTATACAGTACCCATACCGCTCCCCCAAATATTTTTCAAAAAGGTATGCAAAGAATTTCTATCCTTCATATGGAAGAATAGGAATGCTAGAAAAGCATATAACATCCTACGCAGAAGGAAAGAGGAGGGAGGAGTCGGGTTGCCAGACATTGCAACATACTACAGAGCAATGACCCTGGTACGCATTTTAAATTGGTGTCATGACTCCGAAAATAAAGCATGGGTGTTGATTGAGAAAAACACGGCAGAAAGAGACTTAGCGGGAGCACCATGGATACCAGCCAAGGATAGGGGACTATCTAAATGGACATCTCCATTAACTCGAAACACACTGGCAGTGTGGGATAGAATAAATAAAACCAGCAAATATGCTCCTAGAACATCTCCCTTAGCCCCATTGGGAGGATATCCATAGTTCCCCCCTGGAAAAGAAAAGGGAGTGTTGGGTCAATGGAAATCAGGAGGGAATACAATGTGTCTATGATATGCCCCTTTAGGTACTCTTATGCCCCAAGCAGAACTGATATCATCACAAGAAGACATGAGGATGGCAGGATGGAGATACAACCAAAAGCAACATTTTTTTAAAAATTAGAACATCAACTAAGGTCCCAAAATACTTTAACCATATTTGAGAAGATGTGTATGAAGATATTAAAACCCAATCATTTATTGTCACAAATGTATAAACTAATGCTTAGTGAACAAGAAATTACACCACCACATTTTATTAAAGAATGGGAAAATGAATTAAATTGTACATTTACCCCATCACAAATAAAAAAAATTAATAGAAGTAACACATTCCTCGTCTGTAAGCTCATCTATCCAGGAAACGTCATATACATTTTTGACTAGATGGTACAGAACCCCGATGCGATTAGCACAGATATATCCAAATGCAGATAATAGCTGCTGGAGGGGATGTAAAGACCAGGGTACATTTCTTCATATTTGGTGGACATGCCCTAAGATCAAGGTATTCTTGGAAGAAATAGCCACATGGATCAAAAGAATGTCAAACAAATGTAAAGAATTAACACCAGTACATTTTCTGTTCCATGGGATAACTGGAGCCACAAAATCCTATAAAAACACCACATTTACTAAACGCAGCAAAGAGGTTAATACCCGGGCATTGGAAACAGGCTACATGCCCCACATTAGGAGATTGGAAAAGGTAGGTAGATGAGATGATGGAAGCAGAAAGGTGGGTTTATAAGACCAGAAATAAACAGAATAAATTCGAAAAAATATGGGCAAAATTGGAAAGACTTGATCAGGAGTTAGATAGAGATGAAATTAATTAGAAGCTTAGACAAACCGGAAGCTTAGACAAACTCTAAAGGGGAATCTGATAGTGGGAAGATAAATAAGGAACGATCCACAACATTTTTTAAATCTTTTTTTGTATAAGATTATTAAATTAAGTTTGTGATTATGTGGTGTATGCTGATTGTAGAAGATGGCTCCCTCTGAGGCATCTGTTCACCCCTCCCCCCCCTTTTTTTTTTTCCTTTCATGCGTAATAGGTTAATAACATACACAGAGCACAAGCACTTGAAAATTTTGAATTATTTTATAACGCTTTCATAAATAGGGTGATTTTTTTTTTTTCTCTTCATGCGTAATAGGTTAATAACATACACAGAGCACAAGCACTTGAAGATTTTGAATTATTTTTATAATGCTTTTATAAATGGTGTGATTTTTTTTTTTTCTCTTCCTTTTCACGTGTATTAGGTTAATAACATACACAGAGCACAAGCACTTACTTGAAGATTTTAAATTTTTAGCATGTTAAAATTGTTTTTTTTTTTTCACACATATTAGGTCAACAACATATACAGAGCACAAACATTTGAAGATTTTAAATTATTTTTATAGCACTTTCATAAAATATATATATATTTTTTACAAGTATTAGGTCAATAACATATACAGAGCACAAGTATTTGAAGCTTTTAAATTTTTTCTTTTTTTTTATAGCACTTTTCATAACTGGGTTTTTTTTTTTTTTTTTTTTACACATACTTCACTTACCTAAGTTATTCACCTTAACTGCACATTTAAGTTTCATTAGGGAGGGGGTGGAGGGAATGGGGACTAACCTTAACCCACCCCCCGCCCCCCGTGTATTAGGTAAATAACATACCCAGAGCACAAGTACTTGAAGATTTTAAATTAGTTTTTTTGGCACTTTATGAATGGGGCCGTTTTTTTTTTTCTCTTTCTCCTACTTCTTGGGTACGTGTGTGTGTGTGTGTAGGGGGGGTGGGGTGGTGTTGAGGGAGCCACTCTCTGTCACTGGTGTGTACATATAAGTTATGATACTGAATATTGTCTTTTTTCCTGTGTAGATAAGCCATGTACATGTTAATTGTAATAAGAGAAAAATGTTTAATAAAGAATGAATTATAAAAAAAAAAAAAAATGCAATATTTCAACTGCAAATGCTGTGAGCAATATACTGCAAATGCTGCTAATGAGTCATTTTACAAGCAATAGTAATACACACACGTGAACATGTGTTTTTTTATTTGTGTATTGAACAAAGGGCTAGATAAAAAAAAAGAAACATGTTGATTATAAAAATTGGTTAAAGAAACAGGATACCAAAAACAGTTGAAATCCATTTGTTTTTATTCTCTTAGAGTTATAATCAGGCCTTTTCAATGCAAGTTAACATGTTAAATGTCTCAAATGAAATGTAATGAACTTCTTTTTTTATTGTAAATGGTGCTGGAGGAGATCGGAGAGACTGAGCAAAGTTTTTGCATAATTTCCCTAAGCTCCTATAGCTAGAGCAATGTGTTGTCATCCTAAAATGATGTGTGCAGAGCTAGACATGACTATTTAATGAAAGGGCTATCAGTGGCACCAACATCTACACCAGCAGCAAGGGTGACAACGCTGCAGCATTTTCACTGCCGATGGACGGAAGTTGTAAATCTATTTAAACAATGCCTATCCAATGGTTCTTCTGACATGATCAACAGTCATTTACAAATTGTTCCAGGTAGTACTTGGCCTACTGGTATGTGTAGCTTACATCACTTGCGATTTTATAGTATACTACCTAAATCTATCTCAAAATGAGGACTACGGATATTTTTCAGATTTTGTAAACAATCACAAAACAAATGGGGCAAAGCCCCATTGCAACCTGTCCCCTGCCCTGGAAACTTGACAGATTTCATGAGTTCTATCTCTCTGTCTATTATTATCTCCTTCCCATATCCTAACTCTGATATCAACTGTCAAATAGTCATTTGTACTACTCATTTTAGATGTGAAGACATCAGCAACATGTCAACTGGATGATTTGGTGACAGAAGCAATAGCAATATCACATATAATCTCCATTAGTCAGAGGACACCAGAAACTGTTCTAGTCAGCATATGTTATTAATTTATTTCATGATGTAACTCTCTGCTAAAGTAACATTTCCGTTTAAATCTAATTCAAAATTTTGATTGCATTTTGGATTTACCGTATTTTTTTATATTTAAAAACCTTATAGATATTGTGATGCTTCAAAATCTGAAAAATAGTAAAATACCTGGAAAAAAGCTGCATCATTGATTTAGAATTAAACAATGGGTTGAAAAAGACACATATATCATTAAGTGTATAATCGAAAAAGGCTGACAAGCTTGATCTATGCTTTTTTTCTGTGTTTTTATTTTCATCCAATCCATTCCTCTCTGAATCTGTTCCCCTTCCCGATGCTAACTGACTACCTCGAGGCAATGCACAGGGTTCTCCGGCAGATCTGTATTTCATCTTTTAAACAACCATCTGTCAAACCCAGCAGCAAATAAACTAGAATTGGTGTGCAAAACTCTGAAATGGTGCAGTTCATAAACTCTCTCAATAAAACAATTTCCAAATGTTCTATCTACCATGAACCTGTTCTCTCAGGGATCAGTCCAAATATTTGTGTCATTAGTCTCTAATTATTTGCCGAGTTCATGAGTTTAATATGAAATATGTTCACTTGTCTGCTTCATTCTGCAGTGGTTTCTGGCTCAGGCTGCCCTATTCTCGCAGCCAGAAATCCCATTCTGTGAATGATAAAGCCACTAAAGGCTATGCAAATGGAGCTCTCCATTATAAATCAATTGCCAAATCTGTGCAACAATCTAGAAACATTATTAGAGTCTGGTCCCAAGCAGCTAATGCCATCCTTCTTGGTCAGTGCCAACATCTGTAAGGCATGGCTAAGCATGCCTTCAGTTCAGTGGTCCATCACCATGTTTGGTCCAAAACTCTAAAAACTGATCCTGACATAATAATGTCTCAACCTAAAGGTAATTAATCAACTTTCAGAGATTATTCACACTTTTATCTACCTAGCAAATATGAAGGAAGCACTCCTATGGCCACATCCATGTAGCAAAAGAAAAAATTGGGCATGAATTAGCCAAGGGTCGGACTTTAGAGGTACAATGGACAGTAGTAAGTATAAAAAAAATGTTTTATTTGTAACAATACATGGTACAGAAGAGCAAAAAATGATAAAGGGTTAAGAGAATATGATACACTCTATACACAATACATGACAAAGATGAACATGCATAATATACATAGTGGTACATACTAGTGAGCCCCTGTGCGTCAATGCGTTTCGCTGTCTAGCTTCATCAGGACACACTCAGGGATTGTTGGAAAAAACAGGTCTCACTATCTTGTAAGGGAATCCATGGAAGATAATCTCACCCATTAATATTCAAGTATCATCATATAAAGTATCTCAGGTACTTGGATATTCATAACTAGGGATGAGCCGAACACCCCCCGGTTCGGTTCGTACCAGAACCTGCGAACGGACCGAAAATTTGCACAAACGTTAGAACCCCATTGAAGTCTATGGGACTCGAATGTTCGAAATCAAAAGTGCTAATTTTAAAGGCTAATTTGCATGGTATTGTCTTAAAAAGGGTTTGGGGACCCGGGTCCTGCCCCAGGGGCCATGTATCAATGCAAAAAAAAGTTTTAAAAACAGACATTTTTTCGGGAGCAGTGATTTTAATGATGCATTAAGTGAAAAAAAGTGAAATATTCCATTAAATATCGTACCTGGGGGGTGTCTATAGTATGCCTGTAAAGTGGCGTGTGTTTCCCGTGCTTAGAACAGTCCCTGCACAAAATGACATTTTTAAAGTAATAAAAGTCATTTAAAACTGCTTACGGCTTTAATGTATAGTCCGGTCCCGGAAATATGGATGAAAATCAGTGAGACAAACGGCATGGGTACCCCCCCCCCAGTCCATTACCAGGCCCTTTGGGTCTTGTATGGATATTAAGGGGAACCCCACACCCAAATTAAAAAAAGGAAAGGCGTGGGGCCCCAGGCCCTCTGAACAGCAGTATACAGGTGGTGCAAACAAGACAGGGACTGTAGGTTTGTTGTTAAGTAGAATCTGTTTGTAATTTTGAACTGGTACATTTTTAAAGTGTAGCTCCAGCCAAAAAATCTATTTTTATGTTTTTTGGAAAACATAGGGAAGGGTTATCACCCCTGTGACATTTGTTTTGCTGTCTTTCCTCCTCTTCAGAAGATTTTACCTCACTTTCTGTCCCAATGACAAATGTTTTTTGACAATTTGGGGTTTTTAGTGAAACAAGGATTGATGATAAAGCATCAGTGGAAAGGAGACACGTTTTCCCATATTAACTCGTACAGGAGAGAATTTCCCTTCCTAGGGGTAGATTTCATCTCACTTCCTGTTGTCTCCTTCCGTTTGCAAGTAGGAGTTGTTTGTAAGTTGGATGTTTGAAAGAAGGGGCCTGCCCTATATACTCTGCAGAAATTGGGGCCTTAGGTGTTGGTGTTGCCACAACACTGTAAGCCCTCACAGTTACTCTTGGTGGGCGCTGGAACGGGCTCTGCTGTGAAATATTAGATCAATAATTGTAATTACATGCCCCTGTTGAACAGGGTCAGAAAAATTGGGCCTTTGGTGGTGGTGGTGCTGGTGCCACAACACTGTAAGTCCTCACAGTTACTCTTGGTGGGCGCAGAAACGGGCCCTGCTGTGAAATATTAGATCAAGAATTGTAATTACATGCACCTGTTGAACAGGGGCAGAAAAATTGGACCTTTGGTGGTGGTGTTGTTGGTGCCACAACACTGTAAGTCCTCACAAATACTCTTGGTGGGCGCAGAAACGGGCCCTACTGTGAAATATTAGATCAAGAATTGTAATTACATGTTCCTGTTGAACAGGGTCAGAAAAATTGGGCCTTAGGCACTGGTGCTACAACACTGCAACCCCTCACAGATACTCTAGTTGGAGCGCAGGAATGAGCCCTCCTGCAAAATATTGCATCAAAAATTGTAATTACACGCCCCTGTTAAACAGGGCCTGAAACATTGGGCCTTAGGCACTGGTGCTGGTGCCACAACACTGCAACCCCTCACAAATACTCTAGTTGAGTGGAGCAACAAACCCTCCTTGCAAAATGTTGCATCAAAAATTGTAATCACACGCCCCTGTTAAACAGGGGCTGACAAATTAGGCCTTAGCCACTGGTGGCGGTGCCCAGAACCAAAAATATTCTTACAAGCTATCAGCATGATCATTGAGAAGGAAGAGGATAGTCACTCAGCATAACAGGATAGTCACTCAGCATCAGCATAGGCAGTCTTGAAGGGATCTGACATTTCAAAAAAAATTATTCGGTTACATCAGCATCAGGTGCTTGGTAGTTAGTCAGTTACAAAACCTCCAGCAGCACCGAATGTGCTTTCCGAAAAAACACTGGATGCAAGACAGGCCAGTAGCTCAATTGCATACTGTGCAAGCTCTGGCCAGTGATCCATCCTCAAGACCCAGTAACCCAGAGGATTTTCGGTGGAAAAGGTGTCCAAGTCAGATCTTGCCCCTAGGTATTCCTGCACCATGTAAAACAGACGCTGGCGATGGTTGCTGGAACCGATCATACCTTGGGGCTGCGGACTAAAAAATTCTCTGAACGCATCGGTCAGATGGCCACCTTCTCCACCGCACATTCTTTGACTGACCGAAGCCTCAGCAACACGTTGTCCAGGAACAGGAGTTTGTAACCTCCCAGTCTCTGGGAACGCATTGCACAGACCTTTCTGCAAGGCCTCCCGAAGATGTTTCATCCTCTGCTCCCTCTGCGACGGCAAGATAAGGTACGCAACCTTACCCTTGTAACGTGGATCAAGGAGAGTTGCCAGCCAGTAATGATCCCTCTCCTTGATACCACAAATACGAGGATCCTTCCGCAGGCTTTGCAGGATCAGGGAGACCATGCAGCGTAGGTTTGCTGAGGCATTCGGTCCGGAGTCCTCTGGGTCACTAAGGACGACATGATCCGCAGCCACCTCCTCCCAGCCACGTACAAGTCCCTGGGTTTCTTCGGACAATAAATGATCCCTTAAAGACTTCTGCTGATGCTGAGTGCCAGGCTCCACCTCCATACTGACACAATCCTCCTCTTCCTTCTCATCCTCTTCCTGTGTGATCTGCGGGCACGCAGGAATACTGTCTGGATAAAGGGGGCCTTGAGTGCTAAGAAAGTCCTCCTCTTCCTGCCACTGTTCTGCCTCAAGTGCCCTGTCCATTATTCCACGCAGCGTGTGCTCCAACAGGTGGACAAGGGGGACAGTGTCACTGATGCATGCACTGTCACTGCTCACCATCCTCGTGGCCTCCTCAGATAGTGACAGGACAGTGCATGCATCCCTGATCATGGCCCACTGGAGAGGGGAAAAAAACCAAGCTCCCATGACCCTGTCCTGGTGCCATAGTCGCACAGGTACTCATTGATGGCCCTCTGCTGCGTGTGACGCTGCTGAAGCATGGCCAACGTTGAGTTCCACCTGGTGGGCATGTCACAGATTAGGCGGTTCTTGGGCAGGTTAAATTCCTTTTGGAGGTCAGCCAGCTGAGCACTGGCATTATATGACTGGCAGAAATGCACACAGACTTTCCTGGCCTGCCTCAGGACATCCTGTAAGCCCGGGTACCTGCCCAAGAACCGCTGCACCACCAAGTTAAGGACGTGAGCCAAACAGGGCACATGGGTCAGTTGTCCCTGTCGGAGGGCAGAGAGGAGGTTGGTGCCATTGTCGCAAACCACCATACCTGCCTTAAGCTGGCGTGGAGTCAACCACCTCTGAACCTGCCCCTGCAGAGCTGATAGAATCTCTGCCCCAGTGTGGCTCCTGTCCCCCAAGCACACCAGCTCAAGCACCCCATGGCATCTTTTGGCCTGCGTGCTTGCGTAGTCCCTTGAACGTCTACGGAGCAACGCTGGTTCCGAAGCCAAATCAGCACAGGAGGAGGCCATGGAGGAAGAAGAAGAGGAGGGAGTGGAGGAGAGAGGTGTGGCAGAATCACCACTAGTAGTATTTTGGAGGCGTGGTGGCAGAACAACCTCCAACACTACTGCGCCCTGTCCTGCATCCTTCCCAGCTGCCAGAAGAGTCACCCAGTGCGTGGTGAAAGATAGGTAACGTCCCTGTCCATGCCTGCTGAACCATGAGTCAGCAGTAATATGCACCTTACCGCTGACTGCCCTGTCCAGCGAGGCCAAGACATTGCCTTCCACATGCCGGTAGAGATCCGGAATCGCCTTTTGTGAGAAAAAGTGGCGTTTGGGAACCTGCTACTGATGTACCGCACATTCCACAAACTCACGGAAGGGGGCAGAGTCTACCAACTGAAAAGGCAGCAGTTGAAGTGCTAGCAATTTAGCCAAGCTAGCATTCAACCGCTGGGTAGGTGGATTGCTGGGATTGAACTTCTTTCGGCGGTGCAGCAGCTGGGGCAGGGAAATTTGCCTGGTACAATGCGACGTCAGTGTACCGATAGCAGATTGCCCCCAAGTACTTGACTGTGACACACCTAATTCTACACCTTCATTCCTCTCAGTGCAGGTCTCAGAGAGGACTGAAGGTATAGTGGGGTTGGAGTTCCCAGCTGATGAGGAGCAAGGAGAGGTCCTCTTTGTTCTTTGGTGTGGGTCTTTTATGTACGCTTGCCAACGAACTGCATGGCAGGTCAACATATGTCTGGTCAAGCATGTGGTGCCCAAGCGGGAGATGTTTTGGCCACGAGAGATACGCTTCAGACATATGTTGCAAATAGCAGCATTAGGATCTGATGCAAAAAAGGCCTACACCAAAGAACTTTTGGAATAACGCGCAGAGACAGCAGCGCCCTGCACATGTGGAGCTCTGCGGTGTGATGCAGTCAGTGTGCTGCCCTTAAGCTGGCCCCTGGAGGGCATCCTGCCTCGTTGGTGATGTGCCTCCTCCTCCTCCTCTCTCCTATCAGGCACCCACATGGAGTCAGTGACCTCATCATCCCCTCCCTCCTCATCACTGGAGCAAAGCTGGCAGTATGCTGCAGCTAAGGGAACATCACTGAAAGATTGCTGTCCTTCTTGGGCACCCCCTCTCTCTGGGCTCACGTTACTGCCTTCCTTTAGCTGGGTACCATCATCCAAGCTTTTAAAACGCTGGGAATCCTCCTGGAGCATGTACCCAACATTGTGATCAAACAGTTTGGGGGACTCTTCAGGAGGACATGGTGGGGCTAGGGGAGGAATGACTGATGCCACTGAGCCGAGGGAAGAGGCTGCGTTGGCAGCTGCTTTGCCAGACAAAGTACCCTGAGCCTGGGTGAGAGAGGATGAGGAGGATGAGGACGGCTTGGTCATCCACTCTACCAAGTCTTCCGCATGTTGCGGCTCAACACGGCCAGCTGCCGAAAAATAAGGACAATCGTGTCCCACGGCCACGGGCTGATGAGGATGCACCGTCTCCACGACCAGCACTGTTGCCTCTAGACACAGAGCCTGCTTGCCCTCTTTTATTGGCTTGTGACTGTCTGCCTCTCCCTGTTGGCCTTCGAGACATACTAATGGCCTGCAGTGAGATGTAGCTGCACAAAGCTGGGATGTATATATATACTGATACTGCAGCTAGCAGAAGCAACTGCCTGCCTGTAGTATTATTAGTATGAGAACACCAGCAATTGTCTTCAGGTAGCTTTAGGTGCACACTGTGCAGAGGACGTAGTACACTAACTGTAAATTCTGTAGCTGCCTGCCTGTGGTATTAATAGGATCAGAAGAACACCACTAATTTTCTTCAGGTAGCTTTAGGTGCATACTGTGCAGAGGACACACTACACTAACTTGAAAATACTACAGCTGCCTGTGGTACTGTACTAATAGGATCAGAAGAACACCACTAATTTTCTTCAGGTAGCTTTAGGTGCACACTGTGCAGAGGATGCACTACACTAACTTGTAAATACTGCAGCTGCCTGCGGTACTGTACTAATAGGATCAGAAGAACCCCACTAATTTTCTTCAGGTAGCTTTAGGTGCACACTGTGCAGAGGACGCACTTCTCTAACTTGTAAATACTACAGCTGCCTGCGGTACTGTACTAATAGGATCAGAAGAACACTAATTTTCTTTAGGTAGCTTTAGGTGCACACTGTGCAGAGGACGCACTACACTAACTGTAAATATTGTAGCTAATAGGACTAATAGGTTTAGGAGAACACCAGCAATTTTCTTCGGGTAGCTGTAAATACTGTAAAAACACCTGCTTGCCTGTCAGTAGTAGGAAGAGAATAACAGGAACGGATGTAGCTAAACTGAATACAGTGTGTATATATATATATATATATATATATATATATATATATATATACACACACAACACCTAGGATGTATATATATATATACACAATACACTGTAAGTGCAGCTAACTGACTCGTTTGCTTCTTCTATCTAACTTAAATCAAATGACACTGTCTCTCTGTCTATCTATCTCTCTCTCAATGCCGGAACACATTACACAGGGCCGCCGTGCAGCCGGCCTTATATAGTGTGGGGCGTGTACTAAACCCCCTGAGCCATAATTTGCCAAAACCACCCTGGCTTTGGCCAATTACGGCTCTCTGTACAGACGGTGCTGTGATTGGCCAAGCATGCGGGTCATAGTGCATGCTTGGCCAATCATCAGCCAGCAATGCACTGCGATGCTGCAGTGAATTATGGGCCATGACACCCCACTCGAATTTGGCATGAACGGCCCATATCGTTTGGAATTTGGCGAACGACCGAACAGGCAATGTCCCTAAGCAGGGTCTTAGGGTAGAGTTGCAACTATGTTTTAAATATATGACTAAGAGAGACATATATAAAAAGAGACCAGAAAGCTGCACCCCCCGAAATAGATTTATCTAAAGGATTTTTGGATTCCCCAGTGGGGCTTTAAAACAGCACAGTGCAACATTACAAAAATCATTGATATTGGCATTGTGAAAACAATTTATTGACAGAGTATCCAGTAAAGTCATGCTTATACAAGATCTGATCCAATGGTAAGTTCATATTCCATAAAACGGTAAAGATACAATTATAGTCCATAAAGCAGTAAAAATGTATTAACATTTCATTACATTGCAGTAAAATACCGAAGCTCCGACGCGTTTCGACCTGTCTGTGGTCTCTTCAGGGGGCACATTTGAATCTATAAAATAGTACAAATAGTCAGAAATTATAGAGATTTTTTTAGAAAAATATCACACTAAATAGATCATGGTAATGCGTTTTACCGTTAGGGATAAAGAAGATGTTTCTAATAGGGGTATTAAGAGCCGTTGAGGGGTCCGAGTGGTACGCAGGCCATCCCCACCTGCCCAGACGGGGAGAAGGAGCCAGCCCCAAGGGGCTTACAAGGAGCCACACTGGTGCACGCCCCCCCCCCCCGGGAGGTAAAGGAGTGCACACCTGCAACAGACATCCATTAGTAGCCATTAATGAAGTAGTATACTATTATTTAAGTCATCATTGTAAGTTTTTATCTTGAGTAGTATGTTGAGACCAAATGTGTGTACATATTTAAGAGTATTATTTGCATCACATAGAGTAAAAATGTAGAAATAAAATAGAAAATATAAAACAAAAATGAGTGGATAATCCAAATGAATGGGTGTTACTGCCAAACACAATATGGTACACAGGGAGTGACCAGTGTGTGTGTGAAAGTGTATACTGTGGATGGAATTGTGAAGTCCCTGAGGGAGTGCATGATGTGATGAAAGCATAGTGAAATGGGCCAAGTGTTGGCAGAGGGTGAAAAGTGAAAAACAAAAAACAAACACAAATAAAAATGTGAAAGATGAAAAAGTGAGAGGGATAAGGGACCAGCCAAATATGACAATGTGTAGATGATGTAATGTGTGAAATAAAATAATATGGTTAAAGAGAAGTAATAGTTTACCTTGTGCTGTGTCATAACTCATGTAGGTTGTATGAAGTATCTAGAGCTTGTAGGCTAACAGGAACCAGGCTGCGGTTGTTTGAAAAAAAGTGCCGTCTGTCCTGGCCTGCCTGGAAATTATGTTTAATTTGTAAACGTTTTGTGACTTGGAGCCCCTGATAGAGCTGACAGGAAGCACCGAGATGCAGAGTCGCACGAGTGCCTAGCGGGATCACTGAACCTGGAGCTGGATCGGAGCACTTGGCCGGGCTGTAGAGGTGTCTGTAGGAATCTCAGAGCAGTGGTAGGCAGGTAGCTGGAGTGAGTGGACAACCGGACCCCACAGGCAGAAGTGCAGGTGCAGCAGAAGGGATGGTGGCACCCTCGAGGCTGAAGAGAAGGCAGGTACAGGCAGGCCGGGTCATACACAAACGGGCACGTCAGGAACACAGGCTGAAGCGGAAGCAGAATCAGATTACAGGCCGGGTCGTCAGCAGACTGGCAGCGAAGTGGCAGAAGGAGCAGGTAGATGCAAAGTAGAGGACAAGCAGGGGTCGGATGCAGGCAGGAAACAGGAACGTCAGGAAGCAAGCCGGGTCACAACAGGAACGGAAGTCAGGTAGTTAATTGCAGGATACACAGGGACCGCTGTAGAGCAGACAGCACTGAGTCTGGAAACTGACTGAGTTTAAGTAGCCTGTTTGGGTGTCAAAAGCTGTCACAGGGTGTGTGTGCAACAATGGAATTCTGACAGGGGCAGATGTAACAGGTCATCTTCTTCGGCAGCCATCTTGGGTGCTGGCATGCCCTTCCTGACAGGCAGAGGTAACAGGTCGCCTTCTTCGGCATCCATCTTGGGTACTGGCATGCCCTTCCTGACACTGCCCCCCTCAAAGGGCAGCCTCCGGATGCCCAACTTGGCCCACTTGTCAGGATGGGAGTTCTTAAAAGCTTGAACCAAATTTTGGGCATGGATATTACCTTCAGGTTCCCAGGAGTTGTCCTTTGGCCCATACCCTTTCCATTTTATCAGGAACTGGATCTGATTTCTTCTCTTCCTGCAATCTAAGATTGTTTCCACCTCAAACTCTTCCTCCCCGTCAATAATTACAGGTTCAGGCGGGCCGGAACTTCGTCCTGGGAAGGGGTCAGGAATGGCAGGTTTCAACAAGGTTATGTGGAACACAGGGTGGATTCTAAATGACTCAGGCAACTCTAATTCATACGCAACCTCATTGATCCGTCTCTTCACCAGAAATGGTCCTATAAATTTAGGGCCCAGTTTCTTCGAGGGACAGGCCAGTTTCAAATTAGTAGTTGATAGCCACACTTGGTCACCAGGGTTCAAGATCAATTCTCCCCTTCTTTTCCTGTCATAAACTTCCTTATTGTATGCCTGTGTCTTGGCCATTGTTTCCTGTAGCAGTTTGTTATTGGCATTGATGAAATTTATAGTTTCAGAAACAGCTGGTACAGGGGAATCTGGAATTGTATTAGACAAAAAAGAAGGGTGGAAACCGTAGTTTTCAAAAAATGGAGATTGCTTTGTAGCAGAGTGTACTGAATTGTTATAAGAAAACTCGGCCAGGGGAAGCAGAGAAGCCCAATCGTCTTGAGAAAATGAGGAGAAACATCTCAGGCACTGTTCGAGGGTTTGATTAGTCCTCTCTGTCTGCCCATTCGTTTGTGGGTGATATGCAGAAGAAAATGAAAGTTCAATCCCGAGTGAATCACATAAGGCTCTCCAGAATATGGATGTAAACTGCACCCCACGGTCGGACACAATATTGGCCGGAATCCCGTGAAGCCTTACGATCTCCTTGACAAAGGTTTGAGCTGTTTCTCGAGCAGATGGTGTGCCCTTCATGGGCAGGAAGTGTGCCATCTTAGATAGTCTATCGACAACTACAAAAATGGTGTTGTGGCCCTCAGATGAGGGAAGTTCTACAATAAAATCTATTGAGATCTTCTTCCAAGGTCTACTGGGGACAGGTAAGGGTTTTAGCAGACCCCAGGCTCTGGATCTGCTGGTTTTATTGCAGATGCAAGTGGTGCAAGATTCCACATATTTCCTACAATCTTTTTCCACCCCAGGCCACCAAAATGTCCGTTGTACTAATTCAGTTGTCTTGCCAATGCCAAAATTTCCTGCCAGCACATGATCATGGCATTGCACCAGGATGGCCATTCGGAGGTCTTTCGGCACAAAGACCTTGTCTTCATGCCAAAGTAGCCCATCCTTTGCCAGTAGAGAGACCCCGGCTGGTGAAGGGTTCCTTACTAGAGTTTGTTTAATTTGTTTTATTAACTCACATTGAAGTAACAGGAAGTTCCCAGGGGATAGAATGGTATCCGGAGATGAGATTTCTTCAGGTTTGCTGAACATGCGTGATAACGCATCAGGTTTTGCATTCTTGGATCTGGGCCTGAACGTTAAGTGAAAAGTGAATCTAGAAAAGAATAGTGCCCACCTGGCTTGTCGGGGTTTCAATCTTTTTGCTGTTCTTAAATACTGGAGGTTCTTATGATCAGTATAGATCAAGATTGGGTGTGCGGCCCCCTCTAGAAGGTACCTCCATTCCTCCAGGACGGCTTTGATGGCCAAAAGTTCACAGTCCCCGACGCCATAGTTCCTTTCGGCATTTGACAGCTTGCGGGAAAAAAAAGCAACTGGATGCAGTAGAGCCTTAGCTCCCCGCCTCTGAGACAATATTGCGCCGACCGCTGTTTCTGAGGCGTCTACTTCCAAGACGTAGGGCAAGGCTGGGTCAGGGTGTTTCAGGACAGATGCAGATGTGAGCTTCCAGAGACCAAGAGAATCTTGTACCTTGTTTGGTTAAACTTGTAATGGGGGATATGATTGCAGAAAAATTTCTGATGAATTTTCGATAAAAATTTGCAAACCCCACGAAACGTTGGACACCCTTCTTATCACTGGGAGCAGGCCAATCCAGGATGGCTGTAATCTTCTGGGGATCCATCTGGATGCCTTCGGTGGAAATGAATAAACCCAAGAATTGGATGCTTTGGCGTTCAAATACACATTTCTCTGGTTTTGCATAAAGTCCGTGTTGTCGAAGGCGACTCAATACATTCTTGACGTGACTACGGTGGTGATCTAGAGAGGGAGAGAAGATTAGTATATCATCAAGATAAACAACAACAAATAGATCCAGGAAATCTCGGAAGACATCGTTGATGAAGTGCTGAAAGGTAGCTGGGGCATTGCAATGTCCAAAGGGCATCACAAGGTATTCAAAATGGCCAAAGTGTGTGCGGAACGCCATCTTCCATTCATCCCCCTCTCGTATGCGAACCAGATTATAAGCACCCCGAAGATCCAATTTTGTGAAAATGGTGGCCGTACCGAGTCGCTGGAATAATTCAGGCACAAGTGGAAGAGGGTAACGTTTTTTTACAGTGACCTTATTAAGTTCACGGTAGTCCACACAGGGCCGTAATGAGTGGTCCTTTTTTTCTACAAAGAAGATCCCCGCACCGGCAGGAGATGTGGAGGGGCGAATAAACCCCTTTTTAAGGTTGTCATCAATGTAGTCTTTCAAAGCAACAAGTTCAGATTCAGATAGAGGAAAGATCCTGCCAAAAGGAACTTCAACCCCAGGAAGGAGCTCAATTGGACAGTCATAAGCCCTATGAGGAGGAAGCGTTTCTGCCCCTTTTTTGCTGAAAACATCCAGAAAGCCGTGATATGCTACTGGAACGACTTGGCGGGCTTCGGACTCCAAATCGATGCACAGCAGGGGAGATTGGTCCTGATGATTCTCTTGCCAACAATGCTGAAGGCAATAGGGGGAAAGAAACTTGATTTCTTCTGTAACCCAGTTAATGTGAGGGTTATGAGCTTTTAACCAAGGCATACCCAGAATGATTGGGAACAGAGGGGAAGCAATTGCATCTAGGCGTAGAAGCTCTTGATGGTTCTCGGCAATGGTGGTAGATAACGGGATGGTTTCATGGGTAACCAATTCAGATTTAATGGTGGATCCGTCTGCCAGATGTACAGAAAGTCTCTGAGCCTTGGGTAGTAGAGGAATTTGATGTTTGGCAGCAAAAGCTAAATCTATGAAACAGCTGCAAGCTCCAGAGTCAATTATAGTGGGGGTCTGGATAGTTCCTCCTGGGAGCTGTAGCACAATGGGAAGAGCAAGATGAGCAGAGTGATTGGGTAGAGATGGAGGAGAAGCGGATGTAACTGAGAGGCACTTGCGGATCTTGACCGGGCAAGACCTCACATAATGTCCTGATCCTCCACAGTACAGGCAAAGATTTAGCTGGCATCTGCGCTGGCGTTCTTCTGTAGTCAGAGAAGGACGGAGGAGACCAAGCTTCATGGGTTCAGGTGCGTCTGAAGCGGATGCGGCAGGAGCAGGTGAAGCGGGACTGAAAGAACCAGACACTTGTGGAAGCATCCATACTGGACGGGACTGGTCAGTGGCTCGTTCCGACCTACGTTCCCTTAAGCGATGGTCAATCTGGATTGACAAATTTATAAGTGTCTCCAAGGTGGAGGGGACACCTATTCGTGCTAGCTCGTCCTTGAGATTATCAGAAAGGCCCATGCGGAACTGGTAACGCAGGGCAGCATCATTCCAGTTGGTGTCGGAACTCCAGCGCCTGAATTCTGAAACATAGTCCTCCACGGCCCTGTGACCCTGCTGAAGCGTGTGAAGGGCGGCTTCCGCAGTAGTGGCTTGCTGGGGGTCTTCATATAACTGAGCCATGGCTCCAAAAAAGGAGGCTAAGTCCGTCAGAGATGTGGCCTTTTGTTCAAGGAGTCAGTGAGCCCAGGCCTGTGGTTCCCCCTGAAGCAAGGAAATGACAAACCCGACCTTGGTGGCTTCCAGGGAGAAGGTTCGTGGTTGTAGCGAAAAATAGAGTTTGCATGCATTGCGGAAGGCTCTGAACTCGTTGCGTTCTCCGTGGAACATTTCAGGAGTTGGGACTCTGGGTTCAGGTGGTAGCATAACGACTGCAGGAGCTGCTGGCATCCCAGAAGTGGAAGGTGCTTGAGCAGCAGAGGCAGACAAGGTCTGTATTTGGCCTTCCAGCTAGGTATAACCCTGTTATAAGTCCTTTACAGCTTGTGTTAATCCGGCTAGGTGTTGGCAGAGTTCCTCCATAGGAGAGGGTCCTTGCACAGGCTCAGACATGGCTGTCTGCTACTGTCACATACCTGGTGATGGAGCCTGATTTGCAGAGGACGACCTCTCTTACAACTCTGACTTGGAGCCCCTGATAGAGCTGACAGGAAGCACCGAGATGCAGAGTCGCACGAGTGCCTAGCGGGATCACTGAACCTGGAGCTGGATCGGAGCACTTGGCCGGGCTGTAGAGGTGTCTGTAGGAATCTCAGAGCAGTGGTAGGCAGGTAGCTGGAGTGAGTAGACAACCGGACCCCACAGGCAGAAGTGCAGTTGCAGCAGAAGGGATGGTGGCACCCTCGAGGCTGAAGAGAAGGCAGGTACAGGCAGGCCGGGTCATACACAAACGGGCACGTCAGGAACAGAGGCTGAAGCGGAAGCAGAATCAGATTACAGGCCGGGTCGTCAGCAGACTGGCAGCAAAGTGGCAGAAGGAGCAGGCAGATTCAAAGTAGAGGACAAGCCGGGGTCGGATGCAGGCAGGAAACAGGAACGTCAGGAAGCAAGCTGGGTCACAACAGGAACGGAAGTCAGGTAGATAATTGCAGGATACACAGGGAACGCTGTAGAGCAGACAGCACTGAGTCTGGAAACTGACTGAGTTTAAGTAGCCTGTTTGGGTGTCAAAAGCTGTCACAGGGTGTGTGTGCACCAATGGAATTCTGACAGGGGCAGAGGTAACAGGTCATCTTCTTCGGCAGCCATCTTGGGTGCTGGCATGCCCTTCCTGACAGGCAGAGGTAACAGGTCACCTTCTTCGGCAGCCATATTGGGTGCTGGCATGCCCTTCCTGACAGGGAGATTGTTTGGTGTTGGTGTCTCTTGTTAATTTCACATTGTATATTCGAAATGTACCTGCCTACTCACAAACAAACTGTCCTTTTTGAATGAAAACACACATAGGCGAGTATAATTGAACAACAAATTCCTTTATTAAGGGCTCACAACTAAACAAAGAGGGAGGCAACCCTGGAGAAACAGCTGAAATGGGTGAAGCCTTTGGCCCCCAGGGCACACATTACCAATTGCAAGCAAAATTGGTGGCCTGAGGAGTCCATATCTAAGGGAGTGCAGTCTGGTCCAGAAGTCCCAGAAATCTGGAAAGCAGCAGATGACATCTGTGTCCCCAGGCTGTGTTCATACAAGAGCCTGCATCTTTTGCCAGACCAGACTGAACCCAGGGCCATCACTCTCTGGTCTTCCTTCCACGCTTCCTTCCATGCTGTGGCTGTGGTGGTGGAGTTGTGGCAGCAGGAGGAGGAGGGGCCAACTCACTCAGGTGGGTATTGGGTGTTATTTCGCCACTCACCCCCTTACTTAGGACTATTCTTTTTATGTTCATTACATTCGTGCTGCTACATGTGCTTTTCTTTACTGTTATCCAGTTTAAAATGTCAACTTTCATGTTTGGCCATATGCAATTGCCATCATTTTTTGGGGCCTACTTGTGTGAAAAGAATTGGGTTGTGTAGATATGTTTGTAACTAGAATGAAATGCCAACTAGATTCTGTGTACCCCACTTCCAAGCAATGTTTTATATTTATAGTTCTGCTATCAAATATCTGTGTGCTAAGTATACCTATTTATTTTTACATAGGGGATAAAAGACTCAGAGGACACCCCTCATCCGAGGAGACCAGAGACCCCCCACCTCTGGAAGAAGGGGAAATGCACCCAAGACAAGCAGAGCAGGAGGAGAAAGACATGGTGGAAATTGGCACCACAACAGGTGAGTGTCTGCGACCACAGGCTCAGGTAAGAGATGGATGCTGGCATATTTATAATACCTGTTTTTTTTTTTGGTTTCTCTCTTTTTAGGTGATCGTGATGTTGTGGATCCAGATCCTTTCACCTCGGAAAGTGCCCAGATCCTGATTTGGGAGATCATGGGGTATAATAGGGACTTGGAAAACAACAAGAAAAACATCAATGATGTTCTTCAAAAAATGAAGAACATCATTGATGTTTTAGGGAGAGTTTAAAAGCCAAGTAACAATGACGTTGCGAAACGTGTCGACGTAACCACGCTGTGCAGACGCTTACTCAGCCATCTCCCCCACCTGAACGGGAGACGGGGATACTTAGATAGGAGACACTGTATCCCTCCAGAGGAACCGCAACTAGCAGTCTATTTTTCACGAGCCACAGCGGCAGCCTGAACTTCAAAAGAGTGGGATTGTCATACACCACGTCCCCGTGAGATACATGGAGATGTAGCAAGCCAAAGACGGCATCCTACATACAGGCGGAGGAACCACGGTGAAGCAGAGGTGCCATGGAAACCTAGGAGACGCTGTCCAATCCTCATACAACAAGAGGCGGTAACGTAACCATTCAGTCTCAGGTTTCATCCCCGCATTGCTATTAGTGTGGTTGTGCTTAGACTAATGCGGACCTCGGGACAATATGCTGTGATAGTTAAGCATTTACTGATTTCAATGACTGCCTTTGAAACAATATTATAAAGTTTTACCAGGAAATTTCCAGCAAGTTTGGGATACCGTGTGATTAGTACTTAGCAGTGATCGCAACAACTGCATATGGCTTCAATTATCCTCTAATACCCCATAGAAATTTTTCACATGTCTCTATGATTTTTACTGCAGGAATGGACTTTATTTGATATGCTTTGAGCATGCGCATGCAATTCACCAATTTTTATCATTCTATTTAGTTCATTCCTTTTGTCACCTACAGCAGTTGATGACATATTTAATGGGGTCTCATTAGTTGAGTTACATCAGAGGTTTTTTGTACCCCCATATTCTCCTTCTCCCCCCCCCTCCCCCGGGGGGACCACGCATGCACAATGTTCCTTTTTTATTAGACATTGGTTTCTTGCATCTTTATATTTGGCAGTTTGCCATAGGAACCTTGTGCATCCGTGGGACTTTAGGCGCCTGCACTTTATTTGTTATATGTGTATATGTTTGTTACTGTTTGTTACATTTGTGTGTATCTGGCCAACGAGCACGTCATGTGCATTCAACACTTGATAGGCACGTACATAAGTGAATGGTGGATCTTTTCTATTTGTATATTTGTTGGTTTCATCATTGCCAATTTTATTACATGCTACTCTAATAAACTATATTTAATTTTAAATTACTTTCTCCCATCATTGCCCACCATATCCACAGTAGCTGTCTTTGGACCCAGGAGAGTCACTTCCTTGTGCCTCTCTTTTGATCCCCTTTTTTCGAATTTTAGAGTTTAAAAGCCCACAAAATCCCTTTGTTTTTTGGTGTGCTACAATTTTTGACCATTTTTTGACAAATATTATAAAAGCCAAATTTTGAAGAGGCACACAGTGTGTCAACATGTGCTATCTGCCATCACGGGAGATCAATGGACGCGTTTTGGGGGTGCAACCCCTTCCTCAATAATAAAGTAGCTGTGAGGAAGGGGTTGCACCCACAAAACACGTCCCTTGATCCCCCGTGATGGCAGCTAGCATATGTTGACATTCGTAAATTTGTGTGCATCTTCAAAATTTGGCTTTTCCAGGGGTGACTTCACCCCATCTGAACGCAATATCAAACAGAGTTTGTAAATACTCATGTCTGATATTGCCTTCAAGTTATACCAAATGTGAACTTTGTAAGGTCAAGATTTGTATCTTTCTAGTTGGTTTTAAACATGCCTGTTTTATCTGAAATGGACATTTCTACTTTTTCTAATGTGACCCCAAAAATTGTTATACAACAAACATGTTGGTTTGTTTTAAAAACCTTTTCTAAATGCACATGTGATTGTGCTGGTATTAAAAAGATTGCTAATCAAGAATGTGTGGATTATTGTCTCAGCGCTACAACACTTTTGTGGTGCTCTAATTGCTGTTTTCGGTGACAATGGGTGTTATTTCCTAAGGGCAAATCCACTTTGCACTACAAGTGCAGTTTCAGTGCAGTTTCAAGTGCACTTGTAGTGCAAAGTGTCTTTGCCTTTACTAAATAACACCCAACAGTGCTTTGTAATGTTACACAATCACGCCATTTTCAGGACTCCCCACATTTGTGTCAGGGTCAGCTAAAACAAACACAAGCAGGAAATGTCACCAAAGCTTTTTTTTTTAAGTTTTTTATTTTAAAAATGTTTTAGACATTGTCTGGCATATTGATGGCCCCCCTACCCGCAAAGAATTCAAGGTATCCTAGCTGGACATCAAGGGCACTCAGGGGGGGCAAGCCAGGACAGCCACTTTCAAGCGCCATCAGGGTTGGCTCATGTTGAATTCCGGCCTCAGGCTCAACTGAGCCAGCATAGTTGGCAGAATGTTTCCGTAAAAAGTTGTGCAGAACACAGCACGCCAGGATAATGCGATTCAGTTTGTACTCCGCCATGTGTATGGGTGTAAGAAATAGGCGTAACCGGCTGGCCATGATTCCAAACGTGTTCTCCACCACTCTTCTTGCTCTGGCCATCCGGTAATTAAAAACCATCTGGTCCGATGTGAGGGTCCTCATCGGGAATGGCCGCATAAGATGGTCCCCCAGCACAAAGGCTTCATCCGCAACGAAGACAAATGGGAGTCCTTCCACATTGTCTTCTGGAGGTGGCAAGTCCAAGCTGCCATTCTGGAGACGCCTGTAAAACTCTGTCTGGGCGATGACTCCACCATCGGACATCCGGCCATTCTTCCCCACGTCCACATACAAGGAACTCGTAAGTAGCCGACACCACTGCCAACATCACAATACTATTGAACCCCTTGTAGTTGTAATAGTACGACCCCGAGTTGGGTGGTGGGACGATGTGGATGTGTTTCCCATCAATTGCCCCTCCACAGTTAGGAAAGTCCCACCACTGGGCAAAGTGGGAGGCCACAGTCTGCCATTCCTGTGGCGTTGAAGGAAACTGTGGAGTCAAAACAAAATCACACATTAGTCATTTTGCACATAAACAGGGAAAGCAGACACAAACATTCTTGGCCAACATGAAGATAACATTTTTTTAAGGTATTTTTTAAAGACCAAAGTATAAGGTACAACTATCATATTCCCCCTCCCCCCCTCTCAAGGGCCATTTATAACATTATAGGGGGGGGGGACTCTTTGACAGGTAACCCTCTTGACTTAATTGAGAGATGCATGCCTAAATAATGGGTAAGACTTTGGCCAGCCCCTCCTTAGTTACACTATTGGCAGCCCACTGGACAGGTAAGAAGTGTCATAATACAAAGATATAAATACACATTGTACACATTTTAGCACATTTGGACATTCTGCTATTACCTATCAAGATAATAATAGAATACAAAAACCTTAAACAGTACCATATGAAAGTATACAGGCAGGCCCTTGCACTACATGCTTTGGGGAATTCATCCATAAATCTGACCATAAAAGAGATGGGTATAGTGTGTATGGGTTTGGCAAAGTCAGCAGATAGATGATTGAGGATAGATAGAGAATTGATATTAGCAGACTTAGCAGTTGGGGGGAAGGAGGGTTAAAAATGATTTGGGGACCCCCCCAAAAAAAGCCTCTGGCACTCTGCCTGAATTTAAAGCACAAATCACATTTCAAAAACATTTTAGGGGGTGTTTGGGGTAAAGCACTACTATGGAGCTGACAAAATACATTGTTAAGTGACTACATGAGGTGACTATAGGGCCAGGAGACCATGCTGGGGAGGTAAGTGAAGGCAAATATGTATGAAGAAAAAAAAATCATTACATAAAAATCCAGCATGCATAAGGACAAAGGGGACATTCACAGCATATTCCAATCATGTTAATTAGGGAATGAGGAAAGAAATACAATATATTATCAAACATTAAATACAATAAAATGTGATATTTAAGGATAAAAATCTTACCTTAATATGCTCCTTCTGCAGGACCTGGATGATGGCAGAACAGGTCTCTGGAATAATGATCCCCAGAGCCTGGGGGGAGATGCCTGTCGAAAACTTCAAGTCCTGCAGGCTTCTCCCCGTCGCCAAGTACCGCAGGGTGGTGACTAGCCTCTGCTCCGGAGTGATGGCTTGCCTCATGCAGGTATCCTGCCTGCTGATTTAGGGGGTCAGCAAAGCCAACAAACGGGGAAATATGGGGTCCGTCATCAAGAGAAAGTTCCTGAAATCATCAGGATTATTCTCACGGATCTCACGGAGCAAAGGCATATGACAGAACTGGTCATGCTGAAGCAACCAATTCTTGGTCCATGAACTCCTCCCCACCCTGTTCATGGACTGGACTTATGTCAAGGTCAGGACCCCAACACCAAGCCCCCACACAGCACGAACTCTACGAGGAGTACATATATGCAACATGGCTAGTAAACGGTCGGCTGCTCAGAACGAAGTAACAGAACGCACTGAAGAACAGCAAGGCCTGTGAAGAATGACCTGAAAAACAGTAACGAACAAACAAGAACACAATGACAAGTCACGCGTAGCTTGCTGCACGCACTGAAGAGCAGATACAAACCCACAAGCACAAACTGAACAGCAGAAAACGATCTGAAAACCATGAGTCTGAAAAAGCGTGAATCGTCTCTCACCAAACTTTTATTATACGAGATTAGCAAAAGGAGCCCAAAGGGTGCCGCGCTTGGTTCTGAACTTGCCTTTTCTAGTCTCGTCGTACGTGGTGTACGTGACCGAGAGGAGGAGGAGGAGGCACAACTCCAATGAGGCAGGATGTCCTCTAGGGGGCAGTTAAGGGCAGCCACCCTAATGCATCACACCGCAGAGCTCTGCATGTGCAGGGCGCTGCTGATTCCCTGCTTTTAAAAGTTCCTTGGTGTGGGCCTTTTTCTACACGTGTGCAGCAGATCGCACCATTGCTGCTTGCAACCTATGTCTGAGGCGGATCATGCATGGCCAGAACAGCAGCCACTTGGGCAACACATGCTTGACTAGACATATGACGACCTGCCATGCAGTCAGGTGGCAACAGCACTTGAAAGACCCACATCAAAAAAAAAGTCAGACTTCGCCTTGCTCCTCATCTGGGATCTCCAACCCCACTATACCTCAAGTCCTCTCAAAAACCTGCACTGAGAGGAATGAAGGTATAAAAATAAGTGTCCCAAGTACTTGCAGCCAATCTGCTAGCAGTACACCACCATCTGATTTTAGCAGGCAAATTTCCCTACCCCAGTTGCTGAACCATAAAAAGAAATTTGGTCCCAGCCATCCACATGCTCAGCGTCTGAATGCTAGTTTAGCCAAATTGCTAGCACTGCAACTGCTGCCTTTTCAGCTGGTAGACTCTGCCCCCTTTTGTGAATTTGTGGAATGTGCTGTACCTCAGTGGCAGGTTCCAAAACGCAATTTAATTTCACTGAAGGGCATTCCAGCTCCCTACCTGCATGCGGAAGGCAATGTTTTGGCCTCATTGGACAGGACGGTCAGCAGTATGGTGCATATTACTGCTGACTCATGGTCCAGCAGGCATGGGCAGGGACGTTACCTTTCCTTCACAGCACACTAGGTAACTCTGCTGGCAGCTGGGAAGGATGCAGGACAGGGTTCAGTGTTGTTGGAGCTTGTAATGCCACCATGCCTCCAAAATGCTAATGGTGATTCTGCCACAGCTCTCTCCTCCATCCCCCTCTTCCTCTATGGCCTCGTCTGCAGATTTGTCCTCTGAACCAGCGGTGCTCCGTAAGCGTTCAAGGGGCTACACAAGTAGTCAGGCAAAAAGATGCCATGCGAGTTGTCCGTGGCTGGGAGGATATTGTTACATGTGATCCTTAGTAACCCAGAGGACTCATAATTGAATTCCTCTGAAAACTTACGCTGCAAAGCCTGCGAAAGGACCCTAGGATTCGTGGTATCAAGGAGAGGGATCAATACTGGCTGGCAACCCTTCTTGATCCATGTTACAAGGGTAAGGTTGTAGAACTCATCCTGCCTTGGCAGAGAGAGCAGACGATGAAACATCTTCAGGAGGCCTTGAAGAAAGGTTTGTGCAATGCATTTCCAGACCCTGGGAGGTTACAATTTCCTGATGCTGGACAACGTGTTGCTGAGGCTTTGTTCAGTCAGAAGAAGAGTGGTGGAGAAGGTGGCCGGCTGACCGATGCCTTTAAAGAATTTTTCAGTCCTCAGCACCAAGGTCTCATCGGTTCAAGCAACAATCACCAGCGCTATGCATTAATCCTTTCCAACAGAGCATCTACTGGGTTACTGGGTCTTGAGGATGGACCACTGGCCAGAATTTGCTCAATATGCAATATAGCTACTGACCTGTCCTTCATCCAGCGCTCTTTCTGAACGCACATTCAGTGCTGCTGGAGGGTTTGTAATGGATCATAGAGTGTGCTTGTCCACAGACTCCGTTGATTGGCTCACATTCATAAAAATGAATCAGTCTTGGATCAGAAGCTAACAAGCACCTTATGCTGATGTAACTGATTGCATTTTCTAGGGATGTGGGATCCCTTGAAGAATGCCTATGCTGAGTGACTATCCTATTCCTCCTCAATCTTGATGATGCTAGCTTCCAACAATATTTTGGTTTAGGGCACCACCTCCACCACCACCCAAGGCCCAATTTTCTGCCCCTGTTTAACAGGGGCATGTAATTACAATTTTTTATATAATATTTCAAGGCAGGGCCCGTTCCTGTGCCCAGCAAGAGTATCTGTGAGGGGTTACAGTGTTGTGGTACCACCACCATCCAAGGCCCAATTTTTATGCCCCTGTTTAACAGGGGAATGTATTTACAATTTTTGATATAGTATTTCAAAGCAGAGTCCGTTCCTGCTCACCGAGAGTAACTGTGAGGGCTTACAGTGTTCTGGTACCACTAACATCTAGAGCCGATTTTCTGCAGAGTATATAGGGCAGGCCCTATAGTATATATACCGCTGTTCAGAGTATATAGTGCCTAGGGGGGGTCAGGGGGACCCACATGCCAATTCTTTTTAAATTTGGGTGTGGGATTCCCCTTAATATCCATATCAGAACCGAAGGGCCTGGTAATAGGCTGGGGGGGACCATGCCTTTTTTTTTCAATCATTTTCATCTTGGGACCCGACAATACATTACAGTTTTAAATGACATTTTTTCCTTTAGAAATGTCATTTTTCTGTGCTATTGTTCTAAACACAAGAAAACGGCTCCATTTTACACTCATACTATAGACAGCCCCCAGGCATGATATTTAAAGAAATATTTCATTTTTATTGTTTCACTTTAAGCATTATTAACCAGTTCCGGACAAGCCGCCGCAGTTACACTGAGGCAGGTTGGCCCAACTACGCAAAGCGTTGTAGCTACCTGTCACACGAGTGTGCCCTCTAGGCGGCCGCGATGATCGGATTCGATCCAGAACCAATCAATCCACAGGCCCAGGTGATTGGTATCTGACCTGGACCTGGTGATCGGTCCTGGCGAATTAAATCCTTCCCCTGCATGTGTAAGTGTAAACACAGCAGGGGAAGTGATGTCATCTCCCCTCATAGAACTCTTTTCCGTTCCAGAGAGAGGAGAGAGAACATCTCACAGTAAGTGCACCCTTCACTGACACCAGTTCACGTAGGTACACTTGTCACCCCCCGATCTCCCCCCCAGTTAACCCCTTCACCCCATGTCATTGTGTCACCCAGTGCAGTATTCATGTTTATTTTTTGATCACTGTACTGGTGTAATTAGTGACAAAAATCAGTGTTAGGGTACTTAGTGTAGGCCCAGATAGGTCTAGGGACCCCCTAACCCCCCCCCCAATAGAGGTTTAACCTCTTGATCACCCCCTGTCACCAGTGATCACTGTATTAGTGTCACGGGTGATGGTGGTTAGCTAGTTCCTTTTTATAGTGTCAGGGCACCTGCCATATATTACCTAAATAAAGGTTTAACCCCCTGATCACCCAGCAGGTGATATCAGTTAGGTTTTAGTGTCAAATAGGGTCTGCGTAGCCCCAGGCAGTGGCAGATCTTCGCATTTTATGGCCTTCGAAACTGTGATCGGTAGTGAGGAGTGAACTAAAAAATGTACGCCCTTAGAAAGCCTGAAGATGGTGATTGGATTTCGGGGTCCTGTACACAGCTAGGCTCCCAAATAGTCTCACACATGTGGTATCCTCATACTCAGGAGAAGCAGCAGAATGTATTTTGGGGTGTAATTCCACATATGCCCATGGCATGTTTGAGCAATATATCATTTAGTGAAAACTTTGTGCAAAATGAAAAAAAAGTTTGCCATATTTCCGCAACTTGTGGCAAAATATAAGATATTCCATGGACTCAGCATGCCTCTCAGCAAATATTTGTGGGTGTCTACTTTCCAAATTAGGGTCATTTGGGGGGCTTTTGTGCTAACTGGGCATTTTATGGCCTTCAAAACTGTGATAGGTAGTGAAGAGTGAAATCAAAAATTTACGCCCTTAGAAATCCTGAAGGCGGTGCTTGGTTTTCGGGGTCCTGTACGTGGCTAGGCTCCCAAAAAATATCACAAAAAATATCACACATGTGGTATCTCTATACTCAGGAGAAGCAGCAGAATGTATTTGGGGGTGTAATTCCACATATAACCATGGCATGTGATTGCAATATATCATTTAGTGACAACTTTGTGCAATCTTTTATTTATTTTTTGTCATTTTTCAATCACTTGTGACAAAAAAGTTAAATATTCAATGGGCTCAACAAGCCTCTCAGCAATTTCCTTGGGGTGTCTACTTTTCAAAATGGGGTCATTTGGGGCGAGGGGGTTGTACTGCCCTGTCATTTTAGCACCTCAAAAATGAAATAGGCAGTCAGAAAACTAAAAGCTGCGTAAATTCCAGAAAATGTACCATAGTTTGTAGACGCTATAACTTTTGCGCAAACCAATAAATATATGCTTATTGACATTTTTTTTACCAAAGACATGTGGCTGAATACCGTTTGGCCTAGATGTATGACTAAAATTGAGTTTATTGGATTTTTCTTATAACAAAAAGTAGAAAATATCGTTTTTTTCAAAATTTTCAGTCTTTTTCCGTTTATATCGCAAAAAATAAAAAATCGCAGAGGCAATCAAATACCATCAAAAGAAAGCTCTATTTGTGGGGAAAAAAAGGGATGCAAATTTAGTTTGGGTACAACATTGCATAACCACGCAATTACCAGTTAAAGCAGCGTAGTGCCAAATTGTAAAAAGCCCTCTGGTCATTGAGCAGCCTAATCTTCTGGGGCTGAAGTGGTTAAAACTGCTCCCGAAAAAATGGCAGTTTTTAAAACTTTTTTTGCATTGATACATGTCCCCTGGGGCAGGACCCGGGTTCCTAAACACTTTTTATGACAATAACTTGCATATAAGCCTTTAACATTAGCACTTTGGATTTTTCACGTTCCATAGACTTTAACGGTGTTCGCGTGTTCAAACGAATTTTTTGCCTGTTCGCATGTTCTGCTGTGAACCAAACCGGGGGGGGGGGGGGTGTTCGGCTCATCCCTACACAACACCATAGGTGTGCGAAGGGGGTGTGCCGAGGGTGCCTGGGCACGCCCTAATCACCCCGTGTGGTGCAGATTCCCCAAAGCCCCATAACAGGGCTCCTAAATTTTTTTTTTTTAAATAGTAAAAAAATTAAAATAAATACCTACTGACTCCATCCACTGCCCTACTGAAACCAACCTCTGCCCTACTGACAAGACTACTGCTCTACTAACACTGTCCATGTTTTAATACATTTGGGGTGCACACCCTAATGCAATAGGCTGCGCACACCTATGCACAACACTATACAATATATCTATGATAGTGAAAAATTGAAAACATTTAGGACACTGTGCTGCAGTGTTCTTTTATGCTCCCAACATACTTCAGCTACATGGGTTAACACTACCTTGCCTCCATCCACCAGGGGTCACTGACAAGCAGAATGAGCTCAAGAGTCTTGAAGGTTGACAGCATTAAATCTTAGGAATATAAATTTGGGGGGAAAAATTACTATGGCAGTCTATGGACCATTGGACTATAATTCCCAATGAGAGACAGGTATAAGGGGAGAGAGAGATTTGACTTTTCTCAGGCTGAATACTGAGGAAATTTCTCTTTGCTGTAAGGAGGCCAAGGTGTACACATCACTGCTCCTGTGCACAATAACCTGCCACAAACATGTGGTTATGTGCTGAGGAATGGAGAAGTTCCAGGCAGATCCAGAAGTTAGCTGGCATCTGACTAGTGAGACCCCTGTTTCTGTATCGCTGGGAATGGTGAGAGGACACTGCTGCCATTAACCTGTTGCTGCTTTCAGACACTGAGCACATAGGGACTGGTCATCTAACTAGCAACATTATTTACTGCATGCAAACTTCACTGAGACTGTATTAATGTGCACCACCATAAGGACTGGACCCCAAAGCTAGCCAGATGAAGAGTTAAGGCTAAAAGACTGCACACTCAGATAGCTGCTTCACAAGAACTTTGCCTACTGTATTGTCCATAATAAGAGGCACATCTTTAGGGAATTTTAAATTTCATTACTACTACTCAAATAGAGTTCACTCTAATCTAAAGTGGTATACAGCCTAATGTTTACAGCGGAGTTATCGCAGTATTAATTATTATTGCTGTTACTATTTTCTAATGCCATTACTTATTGCTGATTTTGTAAATTACCAGGTTTACTCTAATTTAGCTGCATACAATTCTATTCTTTGCTGCTATAGACTAGTGAGAATATTGTCTAGTGAGTGGTGATTGATCTAATTCGTCACTTACTCATGTACTGTATGTGCATACTGCTATTTACTGCAGCCAGTGACATTATATTGGGTTCATTTACTGCTAACCAGTCTTATGTTTGCTTTTTGATGTTGAACCTTTGTTGTGTGTAGGGTATTTTTATGCGTGCTCTCAGTAGCACTGTGGTATCCATTTGCTTAACCTGGTGTGTTAGTGGAGTCAAGGTTATTCTCAGAGTCAAGGCGAAAAAATAGGTTTTTTATGTCATACTTACCTGTAAAATCCTTTTCTTTGAGTACATCATGGGGCACAGAGTCAGACCAATATTCATTACCTGCTGGGTTATACTCCATCAGTAGGTGAATGGACACTGGTAGACAAAGTTCTTCAGAGGGCAAGTGATAACCTATATAACCCCTCCCATACAGATAGTACTTTAGTTTTGTAGCATGCACTAAATCCTCAAAAAAATGGGGAGGGATCTCTGTGTTCCTTGATGTAAAGAAAGGGATTTTACAGGTAAGTATGAAGTAAAAATCCTATTATCTTTTTCATACATCATGGGACACAGAGTCAGGCTAATATTCATTACCTACTGCAATGTCCCAGAGCAATAGCCTTGAGGGGAGGCAGACACCCTGCCAAACAATAGCCATCAGAACTTATACTGCAGTCCGCAGTACACTGTGGCTGAAAGCTGAATCCTCGGCTGCTCGAACATCCACTTGATAAAATTTTGTGAACGTATGCACTGAAGACCAGGTAGCAGTCTTACAAATCTGAGCCACAGATACCTGATGGCAAAAAGCCCAGGAGGTTTCTACACCCCTGGTAGAATGAGCTCTCACCTTAAAGGGAGGAGCTTTATATTTCAGACCGTAGGCCTGAATGACCAATTGACGGACCCAATTGGCAATGGAAACTTTGGAAGCTGCCTGCCCCTTCCTGGGTCCTTTTGGTAAAACAAAAAAAAAAGAGTCTGATCCTCGGATCTTCGCAGATCTAGACAGATAAACCTTGACTGCCCAGACAACGTCCAAAGAATGCAGTCGTCTCTTTTCCGCCGAACGAGGCTGAGAGAAAAAAGAAGGTAAAATAATATCCTGATTTAAATGAAAGGCCGACACCACCTTTGACAAAAAGGATGGAACAGGTCATAACACGACTCTGTCATGGTGAAGGATCAAGTACAGTTGCCTGCATGAAAGGGCTGTCAACTCCGACACCCTTCTAGCCGAGGTGATAGCCATTTGAAAGGCTAGCTTGCGTGACAGCAAGTCTAATGGAATTTCCTTAATATGTTCAAATGTTTGTTTCTGTAACACAGACAGCACCAAGTTCAAGTCCCAAGGACACATAGGTGACCTAATGGGGGGAAGAAAGCGAGTTGCCCCTTGCATAAAGGTTCAGATCAGTGAATGGGATTTTACTCAAAGCCAATTTGATTTCCACAGCTGACTGTAGAAAAGAGAGAATTCTCCCAATCACATATTTCCAAGGATGTCATTTTCTGGCTTCTCACCAAGCAATATAAGTTTTCCAGACCTTATGATAAATCTTCCTAGTGACAGCTTTTCTAGTATTCACTAGAGTAGACACCACTGGTCCCAAGATGTCACGGTCTTTTAACACCCTGGCTTCAATAGCCATGCCGTCAAAATTAAAGACTGTAAAATGGGGTGGAATATACGACCTTGAGACAGTAGATCAGGGCGACGTGGAAGCGTCCATGGCCCGTCTATCATTAGTCTCACAATTTCTGGGAACCAGGGCCTTCTGGGCCAGGCTGGTGTCACCAGAATGACTGAAACCCCCTCTCTCTGAATACTGTTCAACAAATATGGAAGTAGAGAGATTGGAAGGAAAGCATTAACCAGGTAGTACTGGCTCCATGGAACTATCAGAGCATCTGCTCCAAATGCCATAGGATCACTTGTTCGAGACACAAACTGCTGTAGCTTGTTGTTGAACCTGGATGCCAGTAGGTCGACCTCTGGCCATTCCCAACTTTGGCAAATTTCTTGGAACACCTCTGAGTGTAGGGTTCATTCCCCTGTGCAGATCTGCTGGTGGCTGAGACAATCTGCCTTCCAGTTCTCTATTACAGGGATATGGACTGGTACTGCCTTGGTGGTTTATATAGGCCACTGCCTTGGCATTGTCGGACTGAACCCTAATGGGGCAGTCCTGAAGCTCCACCATCCAGGACCGTAAGGCCAGACGTACTGCCCATAATTCTAGGATGTTGATGGGCAGGGTCCGCTCTGTCCCTGACCATTCCCCCTGAGCTGTGAGCCCATCTAGGGTCACTCCCCAGCCTGAGAGACTGGCATCTGTAGTCAGTACTCTCCAAGTTACCGGGAGAAAGGATTTTCCCTTTCGCAGGTTCTGATCCTGCAACCACCAGTTTAGGCTTAAGCATGACTGAGGCATGGATAATTGGATAATCCAGGGCTTTTCTTCCTCTGTTCCAAGCCAACAAGATGTCTTGTTGTAAAGGCCTGGAATGGAACTGGGCAAAGGGCACTGCCTCGAAGAAGGACACCATTCTCCCTGGAAGACTCATACAGAGCCATACTAGAAGGGCCTGGTATAGATGTTGGGGGGACCCCTACGCAATTTTGGCGCAGGGTTCCCCTTAATATCCATATCAGATCCAAAGGGCCTGGTAATGGACTGAGGGGAACCCATGCTGTTTTTTTCAATGATTTTTATCTATATTGCTGGGATGCGGCAATACATTACAGCCATGAGCAGTTAAATTACTTTTTTTCTTTTCAAATGTAATTTTGCTGCTCTCATTCATAAAACTAAGTAGGGCCGCTGTGTAAGCAGCCTTACATAGTGTGGGGCGTTGACTCAGCCTCCTGGGCCATGATTGGCCAAAGGCAGCCTGCCTTTGGCCAATCATGGCTCTTACAGCAGAGTGTGCTGTGATTGGCCAAAGCATGCAGGTCAGGTGCATGCTTTGGCCAATCAGCAGCCGTCAATGCACTGCGATCTCGCAGTGCATTGACGGTCTCGCCGTTCATTATGATAATCATAAAGTTCGGCATTCAGCGAACACCCGAAGTTCGAACGAACATCCCTACTGTTTAGTGGTAGATGCACTCAATATATAGATATGGGTAAGATTAAATAGTGGTTTGAATATAAATGAGCACACAACTAGCAAATTCGGACACAATCTGCTAGACAGAGTAATAACTATGTCAAAGTGTCTAAGAATCAGGTTCTATACCAGTAAACGGAAATGAAATGCGGATTAGCAAATCAGCATTAAATAGTGGAAATAAACAATAGCTGCAGTATGAATATTAACCACTTCCCGTCTGCCATATAGCAAAATGACGGCCAAAAAGTGGTTCTCTGTTATCCTGACTGGGCATCGAATGATGTCCAGCACGATAAACCGCAGTCACACGCCCGTGGGATCGGTGGTGTGGTGTGTCAATCTCTCCGATCGAGGTAAAGAGCCTATGACGTAGTGTATTGGCTTTTCCTCTACTCGCACTGACAGACGAGAGTAGAGGAGAGACAATCAGCTGCTCTCCTGACAGGGGGCGTCTGCACTGATTGATTATCAGTGCAGCACCCCAGAGAATGCCCACCCGTGCCCACCAGGGATGCCTACTCATGGCCTCCAGGGATGACCACCCATGACCACCAGGGATGACCACCCATGGCCACCAGGGATGCCCACTCATGACCACCAGGTGAGCCCACTAGAGCCCACCAGGGATGCCAATCAGTGCCCATTAAGGATGGCACTCTATTCCCATCAGTGATGCCTGGCAGTGCATCCTGATAAGTGCTGCCTATCAGTGCCATCTATTAGTGCCACCTATAAATGACCTCCAGTGCCACCTATGAGTGCCCATCAGTGCCCATCAGTGCCCGCCTATGAGTGGCCATCAGTGTCACCTATGAGTGCCCATCAGTGATGCCTGCCAGTGCATCCTGATCAGTGCTGCCTATCAGTGCCATCTATCAGTGCCACCCAATAGTGCCCTCAGTGCTGCCTTTAAGTGCCACCTATCAGTGCCACCTATCAGTGCCCATCAGTGCTGTATATCAGTGCCACCTCAGTGCCCATCAGTGCCACCTATCAGTGCTGCATAAAAGTGCCTCATCATCAGTGCCTCATCATCAGTGCCAATCAGTACTGCCTCAACAGTGTCTGTCAGTGCAGCCTCATCAGTGCCCATCAGTGAAGGTGATAACTTACTTATTTACAACATTTTGTAACAGAAACAAAGAAAACTTTTTCTTTACATTTTCGGTCTTTTTTTTATTTGTAGCACAAAAAATAAAAACCCCAGTGGTGATTAAATACCACCATAAGAAAGCTCTACTTGTGGGAAAAAATTATAAAAATTTAGTTTGTGTACAGTGTCGCATGACCGCGCAATTATCATTCAAAATGTGATAGCGCTGAAAGCTGAAAATTGGTCTGGGCAGGAAGCTGCATAAGTGCCCTGTAAGTGGTTAATACTACACTGGAATGCACTCTAATGAATTGTCTAGGGTATAATGTAGTGTCTCCTGAGAGTTACCTCTTCAGCTAAGTAAAAGGGACAAAGGTCTCTGGGTAGCAACTGTTAAGGGGAAGTCTTAAGTACTGAGTCTTGAGAAAGCTAAACACTGGGGCCCAATAACAGTTGGCACACTTGTAGATAGTCAGCAAGGCCTATATGCATTAAAGTGGTTGTAAACCCTTTAAAAGAATTAAAAACCTTCAAGCCAAAGGCATAATGAGCTAGTATGCATAGCTCCGGCGGCCAACATCTCCCCAGGGGGTTACTTCCGGGTATTGCGGCTCCGGCGCTGTGATTGGATGGAGCCGGGATGATGTCACTCCTGCGTATGCATGCAGGAGCCGCCAGTAACAGCACTGTACAACTGAAGCAACGGCACGTACGCACTGTTGCTTCAGTTTGTTTAAGTGCGCATGTGCCGATGACGTCGGCACATGCAAATACAGGGATATCTCCTAAACTGTGCAGGTTTAGGAGATATCCAGTGTAGCTACAGGTAAGCCAAATTATAGGCTTGCCTGTAGTATAAAGTGGTTGTGAAGGGTTTACAACCACTTTAAGGAAGCTATAAAATAGCTTTTTAGTTAGATTCTACGGGCTCTGTCTCTAATAATTAATGACTGCAAGGCCCTCTCATTAGACCTAGCAACACTACAGCACTGGTCCCTCTAATTAGCTGTCCACTCACTCTGATTTGCCCATGGTGTTTGGTAGCACAACAAAGTTTTATCCTGGCAGTGGCCACATCCCTCCTTATTCAGTTCACAACTCAGTACCGTCTGACTTTCCCACAAATTAATGGTTTCCAGTGGCTGTTTTTTGGGATGACACCCCACAGCATGCCTTCTCATTATCTCTGCCTAGACTGCCTGACTCTTTCCAGTAGAATTTGCCAAGGCAAATTTTTCTTCCTGTCTCCCCTCATCTTTGAGTAGGGCTCTGTGGGAGCTGTAGTTCATAGTTCCTCCATTTTCCTTGTACAGCGAACCTCTGGGAAAACAGCCTCCAGTGTTCCTTTTCTGCTTACATCACCAGTGGGAGGGGAGAAGGAGCCACTTTCAATTCCTCTTGCTCTTTGTTCAGTCCAACCACAGCTGATAGAGGGATAAAGGGTGGTGGGTGAGCAAGGGACCTCACATACATGCGCCTGTGCTTCTCTCCTGTCACTGTGCAGAGGCGCTGTCATGCCATCCGACAGGGGATTGAGAGCGAGGAGCACCCAGCTACATTAGGATATTTCTAGGCTCATTTATTGCTTAGACTGTTATTTCTTTTGTATAACATGGAATACAAACAGCTAATAATACAATAAGGTTGTGAAGGTATTTCATTTTCAGTCTGCTAAAAAGTTGACCAACTATATTTACACATAAATACAGTACAAAAAAACAAAACATAATAGGAAAGACATGTAATCTGTGCCAAAATATAAATAATGTTATTGTCTATAGCAACCAGTTAGGCTTTACATTTATTCTTTAGCAAGCACTAGAAATATCACAGCTGGAAATTAATTGGCTGTCATGGTAAGCAGGTCAATTTTATTTGTTCCAGTTCATTGCAAATGCCAAAATCCCATATCAAATGATCAAAAGTTTGCCTCCATTTCACATGCATTAATTCTCTAAAACTGTTTTTTTATTACTAATTATCACTCACAGTTGGATTTAAAAACAACACAAAAATTACCTAATGAAAGTGAGAATTTAGATAAATTCACAGTTTAATAAATGTCAAGGGAGAGTCGACCCTTTATTTTTTCTAGTGACCATTATCACTGAGAAAAAGAGAGTGTGAATCCAAATATTTAGAATAGTCCCCAGAACAAGAGGTGAGGGGAGATTTCCCAATGTTGAAATCTATTTTAGGGATAGCTGCTTAAGAGGGGATTTTACTTCATTTTGGATGTCTTCCTCAATTTTCTTGTGGCAAATTTCCTCAATGGTACACATAAACCCAAAACTGGAAGGTATGTTAACCTTCTCTACTCTACTCCTACTCTATTCAAAATAAAAAAAGTTCTGCATTGATCATACGCTTTAAAAAGACCAACTCGGGGGGCGTGGCTTGACCTCGTAGAGAATGGCTGCTTAACTTCAGAGCTCCGCTGACAGGGATAGAAATCTGAATTTTAAAGACGGTCAACGGCCTCCCAAACACCCGAAAAGCGATGGGTACATCCTCTAGAACTTCGTCGACCTCCCGGTCCCGTTCTCCCCGTGAAATACCGGCAAGATCCAGTCAGAACATCCCGGAGATGTTCCGGGCACAGATGGGAACTTCAGCGCCGGCTCCCACCTCACGGAGCCAGCATCAGCATCCTCCTCACTCTAATGCTGCTGCCTCTCCATCTCACGCTGAACTCAATGACAGGGGAATTCTCCTCACTCCTCATCAGCATCCGAGCCTGAGCGATCTCAGATCCGTAGCTGAGGACATTAAGGACACCCTGACAGCAGCAATCTCAGTTTTAAAAATTGAAATCCAAGCTATTACAGGCAGAGTTCAGGCGGTGGAACAAACGACTGCCCTTCATTCATCCAAGATCCGTCACCAGCATCTGGCGATTGACACACATACACGGCAATTAAGAGATGTCAATCGCCACTTGGAAGATTTAGACAATCGCGGCAGACGCCATAACCTCAGGCTGAGAGGTTTGCCTGAAACCGTGGATGCGGATCATCTTCAAAGTGAAGTTATCCATATCTTTAATAACATACTCGGCAGACCCAGAGAGGTTCCTATTGCGATGGAAAGAATCCACCGTGCCCTGCGACCGAAGGGAAAAGACTCTGACCCACCTAGGGATGTGGTATGCTGCATTATTGACTACCGTTTGAAGGAAGACATTCTGAGGGCTGCACGTTCCCTGACCCCTTTACTACATAACGGCACAGAACTTCGTCTATTCCAGGATTTATCAAACATAACCTTGCAGCGCAGAAGGGAACTGCAACCCCTTCTGACAGTACTCCGGGCTAAAGGTATAATTTACCGCTGGAAGTTCCCTTTTGGTTTGGCGGCAACAGTACAAGGACGCTCAGCTCTCCTCAGAGTCCCTGAGGATCTACATTCCTTCTGTGATACGCTCGGAATCCCTCTCATGGAGGTCCCAGATTGGTACGCGGAATTTCGTACCCCTACAGCATCTAAAGCACCTTCCAGGAGTGAAGCAATGGAGACCCAACACACAAGCTACCGAAGACACCGTTCGCCATCGGAACCGAGAATTCATCAACCCGACCCGCAGTCTCCTTCCATCTACAGACCGACGAAACCTCCACGCTCCAGAAGAGCTAGAAGAGATCGGTGAATACAGATGGCATCTGCAACATAGACTGAAAGATTTCCTCTGACTGTTCATGTGCTTTTTTTAGAGTATTGAAAGTTCATGCCCCGGCTGGTAATATGCTCCTAAAGTATTTCAAACTGATAAGTTTAGTTTATGTAGATCATAGTTCATACACACAGGCATATCTATATCCCCCTTAACGCTGACTATCAAAGCAGTGCTGTGTCTGCATGGTTTGTTCTGTCACACCTTACTCTCCAATACAGCCCTACACTAGCAGTTCCACCCTTCATTAGAGCTTTATTATAATTAAATTCTTATGTGACTGTATTTTCCAATCTAGTGAGGTATAGTGTCATCAGAGATCTCCAATCTACTTTATCTCTCCCTCCTCTAGCTGATCGGTACACTGACAGTTTGACAGGGTTTCATCCCGCTTCGATTACACGGATTGATAATTATAAATGCAAATATGCCCTTCTCTTACACACTACAGGCTGCTAGTAATGTTCATTGACACCCCTATTATAATCCTGTATTAACTCTCTGTTCCTCTTAGATAGCAACTACATTAGTAGGTAACTACTAGAACTACCACACAATCTTATTGCCATGACAACCAGCTGTTCATCGCTCTATTGATTGCTGTCTTTTGGCGCAAATTCATGAGAGGAGCCAAGGTCTGAGGTAAAAAGTTCTCCCCCAACATGACTCATGCAGTCGCTCATTGGCTCTCACAAGGCTAGAGACCTGACTTGTTACCATGGTGACACACTGCAGACCTTCTCCCCTGCCTCCACACACGCACCTCCCATAGGAGGATGCCTGTGTCATCCCAGCCCGAGATAGTTGTGACACATGATTCATCTCCTTAGTAGTCCTAACATCACCTTATCTGTCATGTATTACGCAAAGATTAGGGCACTCACTACCCTGTATGATTATATAGAACTTATCCTTGGGAGTGCCTTTCCCTGACTAGAAAGCTGTCTACATGCCAAACGCGTAACTGACAGGCTTCTCAGATAAAGGCACTCTAAGGGACTTTCACAGACAGTGATCTTTCTCATATATTCATCCCCTCCTATCCACTGAGATATGCTCCTAAATAGCATAACGATCTACATGGATACTTCGTTTTATTAATTATTTTGACAAGCTTCTTCATAGCCTTCAGGGGTAGTTCATTATTATTTTAGTTCAGGCGCGGTTTATCTATCTTAAGAGATAATACTTTCTACCTATGTTGAATACTCTGATCTGCTAACTGTTCAAGTTTTCTGGCTGACTGTTTAACTGAATTATTACATAGACTTTTGCGCTATGAATATCTGCGCCTCACCAGATGTTTATTTTATGTGCTACTCATGGGGATTTTTATTTCTTTTATTTCTTTTATTTTTCTGTTTTTTTTTTGGTTTTTTTTTTCTCATTCTTTCCTCTCACTTAACGATCACCAGGGGAACGATCTCACAAAATGTGTCATTAACTTAATGTTTCATCTGACCATACACCTAATTCTTTATCTGCTTTTCGCAAATCTGACCCATGCTGTTTCTCCAAATCCACTGAGAAAGTTAATAGGCGGCATTCACAGCAATCTAAATGCAACTATTTCACACATGGACCGTCTTCAGTCCATGCCTTCTTCCTACATCTATCCCATATGTCAGCGGCTCTTGTCCCTTACTGACAGGTTTTACTTTTCTCTACGTTACCGTTTGGTCACCTTCCCAAACAGTGGTTTCAATTGATTACCTGATTTCTTCACTCAACCCTCCTTTAAACCACCACTGACCCATTCCGGTACCTTATATCACGAGTGCATACTCGTACATAGCCTAGCGAGCAGGCATCGCTAGTCCCCGGATTACTTTTCACTACCTATAACCCCTAACAACACTACACAGTGGTCTTCACAGTTTCCTCTCCCCCGCATACCCAGTCCCCCTCACATCACTCCCTACTCCTGAACAATCTACTCTCATCCTGAATAGAATCTCATCACTCTCCTAGAACGCGCCTTCCACACATAAGAACATAAGGCACAAGTCCAACTACTGTTCTTTTTCTGCCACACATACACCTGCACCGCGGACTATCTTCAGTAAACACCACTCCAGTCTAATTCACAACACCTCCCAAATTACAGAATGACACCGGTCTCACACAATTCTACATCAATATCTCACCACAACGCCACTACTAAACTAGTCTCGCTCAACGCACGGGGACTAAATGTCCCTGAGAAACGTACACAAGTTCTCCTTTCTATGCATAAACTCAAGGCAGACATTATATACATCCAAGAAACGCATTTCAAAACGGACTCTATCCCCAAATTCTCCGACTTACGTTATCCAACAGCTTTTCATGCTACCAACAAACAATCAAAAACAAAAGGAGTCTCTATCCTTATCTCAAAACAGTGTCCACTCATAATCAAAGACACTCTAGCGGATGAAGATGGAAGATTTCTTTTTGTCAAAGGTTCACTTTTCGGTAAACCTTTAACCTTAGCAAACATATACGCCCCCAACATTAAACAAGTCCCGTTCTTCCAACACACACTGCAATTGCTCGCATCGTTTCAAGAGGGTATACTATTAACTGGAGGAGATTTTAATGTTCCCTTAAACCCAATACAGGATACATCTTCGGGTGCATCCAAATTACCCTTCTCAGCGTTACGAGCAATTAAACAATGTTTTCAAGAATTGACATTACATGACGCATGGCGTACTTTAAACCCCTCAACTAAAGATTACACTTTTTTCTCCAACCCACATGGCAGCTACTCCAGACTTGACTATTTCTTTATTTCACAAAGCGATCTCACCATGCTCAAGCACACCTCCATCGAACCAATGTACATATCAGATCACCACCCGATAACCATGTCCTTGGAATTTCCATCCAAACATACTCGCTCACAAATATGGCGTCTTGATCCCTCACTGCTGACAGACATTTCAATTGTGTCTACTATACACGACAATCTAAAACTTTATTTCCAGGATAACGACTCCTTGGACATATCCCCAATGATAAAATGGGAAGCCCACAAATGCACCATACGGGGAAAATTAATAGCTATCGCTTCCAAGAGAAGACGAGAAAGACAAGCGCATATTTCTATCCTTTCCAAACGCATACAGAATTTAGAAAAAATACATAAGAAAACTCGAGCGCTCTCCACGCTTGAGGAACTTACTCAGGTGAGGACAGAGTTGAAAGAAGTGTTACATAAACAAATAAAACGCAAATACATATTATCACAAAAAATATTCTACGAACATGGCAACAAATCCGGTAAAATTCTAGCCAGAGCCCTCCGTGCAAAACGATCATCTACAACACTTCATTCCATTAATGACCCTTCGGGTTCTAAAGTAACGTCTAATACACTGATAGCAGACCAATTTGTGAATTATTTCTCGCAGCTCTATAATATCAATCCTCATCAACCCACGATAAACAATGATCGTAGAACACACTTGATTAAAGAGTTCCTAGCCCAACATGGTCCCAAACCCATTTCTGATGCAGAAGCTTCGCATCTAGAACGTCCCATCTCTTAGGACGAACTAGAGACTGTGCTCAAACAACTCAAAACAGGCAAAAGTCCAGGTCCAGATGGCCTAACAGCAGGATACTATAAGGAATTCATAGCTACGCTTTATCCTCACTTCTTAAATGCTTTCAACTCCCTTTCATCCGAGAACCCCCCTCCCAGAGATCTTCTCACAGCTCACATAGTGGTTATTCCAAAACCTGATAAAGATCCAAATTTAGTTCACAACTACAGACCAATATCTCTACTAAATGTTGACCTGAAAATATATGCAAAAATTTTGGCTAATAGACTTTTACCCCTTCTCCCTGGCCTCATCTCCTTGGACCAAGTTGGTTTTGTCCCAGGTAGAGAGGCAAGGGACAACACCCTAAAGGCAATTAGTATTCACAATTGGCTGACTTCAAAGAAACAACCGGGATTCCTTCTCTCCCTTGATGCGGAGAAGGCATTCGACAGGGTAGCCTGGGACTACCTAAAAGAGGTCCTAACACACATTGGCATACGAGATCGCATGCTACAATTTATTCTTGCTCTATACTCCACCCCAACTGCCAAAGTCCGGATAAATGGACACCTGTCGAATGCCTTCTCCATATCTAACGGTACAAGACAAGGATGCCCACTCTCTCCGCTTATTTTTGTCTTGGCACTGGAACCATGTCTAACGCATCTAAAAAACAATCCAAATGTTAAAGGAATAACCATCGCAAAATCTACCTATAAATTAGCGGCATTTGCGGATGACATCCTACTATTCCTGAAAGAGCCACACATTACGCTACCCAATCTCCTCAAAGATCTTACTCTCTTTGAAAATCTCACATATCTTAAAATTAACTTCCCTAAATCAGAGGCCCTAAATATCACTCTACCACCAGATATAGTGAAACAATGTCAAACTAATTTCCCTTTCATATGGAAACAGAGCGCCATTAAATACCTTGGGGTCTACATTCCAACCTCGCTATCGGACTTATACAGCAAAAACTATACTCCCATTATCCAAAATATTCAAAAAGACCTCAACACTTGGTCAACGGGTTTGTTCTCATGGTTTGGCAGAGTCTCCATTATAAAAATGACTATAATGCCAAAATTACTATACCTGCTCCAAACAATCCCAGTGTCTCTACCACAAACTTTTTTTAATGCGTACCGCAAATCCTGTATGAAATTCATCTGGAACGATAAGCGACCTAGAATGAGTTTCAACAGAATGACCGTACCCAAAATGAAAGGTGGATTAGGCCTACCGGATCTTCGAAAATACTATTGGGCCTGTCAACTCTCTCGAATAGTGGACTGGAATGTTCACCCTAAAACTAAAGCGTGGATCGCAATTGAACAAGCCTTCTCACAAATCCCGCTCCATAATCTACCCTGGATTCACCCTCGCCACATCTCTCCACATTGCAAACAACATCCCCTTATCGGTACAACACTGAATTCCTTTAAAAAGACATGTAAACATTTGCACATTTCCTCCTCTCCAGGCCCTCTCACGCCAATCAAACATAACCCAGACTTTCCACCAGGCAATGATGATTCGTTCCTTCATCACATAGGGTCCCAGACAAGGATGACAGCGGGAGATTTCTTCGCTAAGGGGAATATTAAACCGCTGTCCTCATTGAACTCCCAAGAAACGAATCACCAGATCCCTTTCTGGTCTTATATGCAACTCAGACATTTTCTTCTTGATCCCCAAACTAGGGCTGCATACTCAAGAAACCAATCACACTTTGAATCCCTTTGCTCTGCCACTGAACCCCAAAGACACCTGATATCCACCATATACTTGAACCTCTTTCTCGAGCATACTCCTAAAACAAATATAGCTAGTGCAAAATGGGAAAAAGATCTTTCCATCCACCTCTCTGATAAGGAATGGGAAAAGATATACTCTAACATACACAAAGGCTCCATTAATGTAACAACTCAAGAAAACGGATACAAGCTTTTCTCCAGATGGTACAAAATGCCTCTCAAGTTACACACCATTAATCCAGAGATCCCATCTAATTGTTGGAGATGTAATGACAAAAACGGATCACTCCTTCACATATGGTGGGACTGCCCTGCGATTTCTGCCTTCTGGACTAAAGTTTTTCACCTCTCCTCCCAAATCACTACACTTCAGCTAGAATTCTCTCCAGCACAAGCCCTCTTACACCACTCCTCCCTACCGATGAAAACTTATCACAAATCCCTAGCACTACATCTAATCAATGCTGCCAAACTCTGTATCCCAGTTCTCTGGAGATCTCCCAACCCACCCACAATCGCAGACTGGTTCAAAAGAGTAAACAAAATAGCTGAAATGGAGGAACTTGTACATCAAGCACAGGATTCCTATACTAAATACAGGAACACTTGGGCCTGTTGGCTACATTTCCGCACAACATCTGAATATACCCAATTAATCAATTAGGAACCCTCCTCCAGCACACCATAAGACACATCATACATCCCATCCCAACTGTCTATAGTCCTCCCTATAGTCGTGCATGAAACAAAATTCAGGAGGTAACTATATCATTACGCATACAGAATTCACTTCAAAAGCTCTATTATGCTTTTCTTCCTGGGACTTGGTCCTTCTGTAAAGATATTTCCCGTTAGACCCATGGCTGAGCCAGGGACGGGAAATAACTTTCCCCTACCTTCCCTTTGTATTTCTCACTATATTTTGACCACCATTTAATCGAAACTTTGCTATGTTAGATATCCATGGTTGTATGCTATGATTATATCTCTATCTACAGACATTACCCGACTTATGGACACCACGCACCAGGATCAATTTCACACTCTCACACAGACATAGTAATTAACGATTATTCCAAACACAATCCAACAAAAATCTCAGACTCATATACTAAGGCTATCATAGGCAATCTATTATAATTATACTCCTCTCTCCCTTTTTAATGTTTTTCGCCCTCAAAAATCAACATGTTTAAAAAATGTTTTACCTGCTTTACTATATGTTCTTTATATTTTCTGCCCACACTACTCTGTAATCCCATTTATCTACACACCAGATGTAATGTGTTTTTCAACAAATCCACAGTCGTAGATTTGAATACTTGTTAAAATACAACGTTGTACTCTCTGGACTGTTCCCTCTGTATAACACTATTGTCATTTTATCTCAAACCTTGCTTTTATGTACTACTTTTCTGTATGGATTTAACTTAATAAAGCTTTATTTGGAAAAAAAAAAAAAAAAAAAAGACCAACTCCAGCCAATACATTTTACTTATATTGCATAGAGTGGTGTTTAAGGTTTTCAGTGTGGACAAATTTGACAGCTTCCAGCTATAAATGGTTACTATGCACCGGCTGCTGCTTATACCTACTGCATCCTTACCATCCACTAACTTTGCATTTCCCATTCACTTATGTAGCGCCATCCCCGAAGGAGCCGCTTGGTGATTTTGGATTTTGTAATCTCCTCCTCAACTCCTAGAATGACCTCAGTCTTTCTGGCACACCTGGTTGAATAAAATTACTGCAAACACATTTAAAGACGCATGTGGAAAATACCATTATCCTGGCTGTGGATTATCACCAAAAACACACATACCTGGTAGTGATAAACAAGTTGAATATATTATCATGGTTTAATGCATACGGAAGCTTACAACACTGTTAAACCTTGCTGCAAAGAAAACATTACAAAAGACAACCTTCAATATTTAGCAACTGTAAGTTTAGAAAAGGCAGTAATCTATATGCCCATAACACAGGCGCTGAGAAGGAGGAGAGAGGATTTGTCAACTTCTCAGCTCCTTCTGGGCCACAAACATCACTGAAAGTAACAACACAAAATGAAGAAATTAGTTAACAGGTACAGTAAGCACAATTCTGTAATGGGGTCCTGGGTTGAACAGTACTAGTATCTTCTGCTAGCAAACATTTGGGCCCTTTTTTAGAGAAAGTAGGCTTAATCAAGCAAAGTGAGACAGTAATCCTCTAGGAAATCCCGTTAGGTAGTGGTTTGTAAAAACAGAATGGCTAAAAGTGGCAGCTCCAAACAAGCAACCTCTGAAACTTGACAGGAGAATAGGTGTCTCCATGCAGTGTCTGTACTGTGTTAAGAAGGATGTTGGGTTTGCACCCGCACACCAATCCTCTGTGAGATGACACAGCGGTAATCCCAGATACTGGTTCAGACTCCTGGCAATTTTGTAAGGCACCGAATCACCTCCTGTCGGCCGATCGGGATGGCTGTTAGCTAAACTGGCAAGGTGACTGGACAGTGGCCGGCTGTGATCCCTGAATTGGGTCATCTCCGCTGGGCTAGGCGGTGCTGAGTTGCTGAGCAGGATCTCTGGGCCGAACGGTGGTGTATCGTGTGGGTGTCACTGTTCCTGGCTCCTTTCTCCTGTCTCTTGGCAGCAGTCTTCGACAAAACATGTTTCTCTCTCTCTGTCTCAGGTGGAGTTCCACCACACACTCCCTCATGTCAGCGTGGCTCTCTCTCTCTCTCAGATGAAGTTCAAACTGTCACACCACCCAGGGGCGTTTGTAGCTTGGTCTCTGTCTCTCCTCAGCCAACTCAGTCTCTCCTCTCCATCTCTGCACTTTCCTTTCAGAGCCTTTTCTTTTCCTGGGCTTCTAGATTCCCTCTCTCTCCCCCTCAAATCTCCTCAGCCTCCTCAGCTCTTCCTGAAACTCCCCTTTTTCCCAGTGTTCTCTGCATCTCTGAGTTTTCTGGAAGGACAAGTCAGCATCTTCCTGTCTCCATCTTGTGGCCAAAAGGAGAAATTTCATTACAACATGCCTGCTACATACTCCCCCCACCAAAGAACCTTTGGTCCCCAAAGGAAGGACAGAGTCTATCAACATATAATGTTCACAACCTGTTACATGCTTTCAAAATACAACGGGAGGCAAAAACAAGTTAGTACATGAAAGAAAACAAGCAATTGGCACGTATGAACATGGCAAGGGAACCTCCACCATTTGTCATAAGAGGTGAGGTTGTTTTGCCCACAAGCCACCAATATTGGGATGACCCACCTAGATGTGCCAGGGGATGAGTTGGCGTTGCCCTCCACTAAACTTGTAGTGGGAAGGGTCGGCCTGTTGTGAGTTCTTTGAGAGGTACAGATAGCTTAGCTTCCTCAGAACTTTGGCCTAGAGTATCATACATCAGTCTTTTTGGTGGGTGAATTGTATGTTTTTCCATTTGTGCTGTGGGCTCAGATAGTTCTGGTATAGCAGCCTCTTCCACTTTCAAAATAGAAGGTTGAAGAGTCTCAGTGTCTTCTGCAGTTAGGTAAAATAGAAGATTCTCCTGTCCTGTCAATGATTGGTTCTGTGGTATGAACTCTGGTGCCTCAGGCCTGAGGGTTCCAGTATCTGTTTCTTTGTTTCTTTTGAAGGAAGAAGAAGAGTGGCAGTTTCTGATAGTGTAGACTGCCACAGCCAGTTCATGGCCAGTTCTTCATCCTCACTGTCCTCTTCATCTGTGTTCAGTGGCACAGACTGAGACCTGGTTATTGGACATGATCTCTGAGTAGTTCGAGTAGGCTGTGGATCTGGTTGTTGAGGCATACAAACTGCTTCTGGTAGGGGTAACAGATGATTCCGGTGCCAGGCCTGTGCTTCCTTCCGGGCGAATCTGGTATACTGGTAATCCTGGGAACTGCTTACAGATGATGTAGGGCTGCCACTTTCAATGATCAGCCAGTTTTTGCTTCCCAGGGACGCCCAGGTTTTCTCAGTAACACTCTGGTGCCAGGCTGCAAATCATGTACTCTCGCCTTCAGGTTGAAGTTTTGCTTGTTTCGCTGGCCCCGGGTGTCTGAGGCAGCCTGGGCTTTTTCATATGCTGTTTTCAGGCTTTTCCTCAGGCAATTCACATATCCTTTGTGAGACACCATTGGGGTATGATCTAAAGAGGTGCCGAATGCTAAGTCAACTGGCAGTCGAGTTTCTCTTCCTAACATCAGCCTATATGGTGAATAGCCTGTGGCATAATTTTCAGTGCTATTTTAGGCATGTACAATAGCTGCAATGTGCCTCCTCCAATGTTGTTTCCTTTCAGCCATAAGCATATCTAGCAGGGTGTGATTAAAGCGTTCTGGCTGAGGATCCCCTTGAGGTTGGTAGGGGTGGTTCTTGACTTCTGAACACCTTACAGTTCTAACAGTCTTTTAATGAGCCTACCCTCAAAGTCTCTCCCCTGGTCAAAGTGAATACGCTGAGGTAGGCCGTAGTTAACAAAGAACTTCTCTACCATAATTTTGGCCACCATAGGTGCTTGTTGGTCTTTAGTTGGGAATGCCTGGGCATACCGGGTGAAGTGGTCGGTCATCACCAGAACATTTCCCTGTCCACCCGAGTCAGGCTGCAGACACAGAAAATCAATACACACTTATTCCAGTGGTCCTTGACTTTGAATATGGCCCATTGGGGCAGCTCTGTGGGACAACGTCTTTCTCTGTATACACAGGAGTGACCTCAACTTCATCCCGCATACAGGGTCAATAGAACTGGTCTTGCACCAGTGGATTGAATGACTCGATGGTCCTCATGGTAATACCGCACCTCATCCCAATAGTATAAATACAATAAACAAGGAAAGGGTTAAGGGATTATCACGGTGCTGGACAATAATAGAAAAATCATATAATAAAATGACAATAGTTTATTCACATGTAATTAAAAAGAGGTATATGAACATACATATCAGGGGTGTGAACAATACAAAAAATGCACATAAATATAAAAAGCCAACTGAACGATTGTATCACACAAACCCGCCTATGGCGTGATGGCAGGTTATGTGAGCAGGTATATGAAGTCCTACATGTTTCGCCTAAATAGGCTTCCTCAGGGACAGTTGATAATACCTGTGCTCTTAACTTGGAATTCTATAATAGAGAGTAACAATGATCAAACAGTACAGAGACAACAGTAATAATTACAAAGTTATATGAAAAATAATAAAATGCCATGTAGCTGTCATGCATAACCAAGGACCCTCCCATAGCACATTTGCCAGTGTCAAGGCCCCATCTACCAAGCACCGCAGGACCCACCGAGTATAGTCCGCAGGGCACACTCAGACCCACCCAGACCACCGATGGAAAATTACCTACCTACGGGTACCCAATGGGCAGGCGTGGGAACTCCAAGGCAGATACAAGGGCTGTAGACACAGTAGAAGGCTGCAGGGGGCAAAAAGGACCTGGAAAGAAAGATTACCAATATAAATGAATGAGGGGGTTGTGGTGCAGTGCCCAAAAAGTTTTGGGTACACCAACCAGCAGTATATAGGGCTAACATAGCCTCAAAAATACTTGCTATTTGTGCAAAATAGTCAAAGGGGAGAGAAACATGGCACCCAAAATGCTGGCTTATTTGAAACGAGAATGGCAGATGGAAGTCACTCTAGATGCAAAAAAAGAAGAAAAAAATATATAGAAGAAAAAATATAAATAAACAAATAAAGTAAAATAAAAATGAAAAATAAAAAATATAAAAAATGAAAATTGGATAAATAAATGCATGGCTGAATTTCAAAAAATATTTACTGCATAGATATTGTTGCACAGCCTGTGCATGTACCCAGTAATGGCTAACTCACCAAAGAATCCAATCTTGCTAATAGACTATTAAAGAGCCAATGGAACAAAGAATGATGGAAACAGCTTTGTCATCGACCATTGCTCTGCAGATAAACAAAATGGAAGCATATACTAGTAAGGCAAACAAGAGATCCAAGAGAATCGTGCCATCAAAGAAGTGTCATACCTTATTGAGTCCAGCTTGAGTGTGGGTACCCTGAGAACACCGGCAAAGGAATGGTCGGGTTCGCCGGCCTTTTGAACCCCCACACACGCCCGGCATCTGACGTCACCGAGGCGTGTGAGCGGACGAGAATAGCCACTGCGCATGCGCCCAATCCTAGACCTAGTATCCTACAAGGTCCAGGGGGCCGTGCGAGAGAGTCTGACGCTGCCGTATAGGATACATGCAGCGCAGGTCACGGTGGGCGGTCAAACCTGTCAATTGACAGAGCCGCCAATCACCGGATGACAGAGGTGATAGAGAGTCCACTCAAAACAGTGGCTAGGGGCGGGTGAAATGCTGATAGGAACAGCATCGCCCTGGGTGTCCATACAGCCAAGGTGTCTATAGTAGCTCAAGATCGCCCTGTCAAGGAGCAAACCATGTTCACCCACGAAGGTACCCCAGTGATAAAGCAACTGTCAGGGGCTCAATGAGTATGCCCCAGAGATACAAAGGGGAGCACGGGGAGACGTCGGAGAAGGGCCAATGATCCGGCAATGCGATGGCAAGACAACAGGATCGCACGTGGGGCAGACATGCCCTACATACCCCCACACACCTTGGGGGGACGAGGGGCATCCCCGTCGATCATGTAATGAGTCAAACATGACAGCCACCGAGCATAAGTACAATTAGATCAAAATATACAGACTTCATCAAAAACATGATAAGTTTAGGTACACAATCAACATACATGTTTTAATGCATAAAGAATGGATGAATAGTAGCTGATAAAGATAAAGAATAAATAAAGAAGGAAAAAATGAAAACCATAAAAAGGATTTGTTTAAGGTCGCGGACATATGATGTGACTGTATGTTGGGGAAGGAGATTTGGGGGAGACACCATCAAAGATAGTTATGAATGTATTACATCCACCTATAACTCAAACTCATTATAAAAATGATTTAAAGCTTATATACTCATTTAACCCTGGAAACTTTGTTGCTTCAAGGGTGTGTATCCACTTGGTTTCAAGTTGGAGTAATTTTTGATCAATGTCTCCCCCCCTGATGTGTGGGGGGACATGCTCCAAAGCCGTGAAACTGATCATATGAGGGTTATAATTGTGACTGTGTGCCACATGTCTGTTGATGGCGGTAGATGTGGTATGTTTGTAAATGGGTTTTATGTGATCCCTAATTCGTATGCAGAAGGGTCGTTTTGTCTTTCCGACATAAAAGCATCCACATCGGCATGTAGCTAGATACACTACTCCTATGGTTTGGCATGTAATTGTATATTTAATTTTATGGATCTGACCATTGGGAAGCGGCGTCTCTCGCAAGTCATGTATGAATTCACATATGTCACAATTTCCACATGGAAAAGTGCCAAAGGTATTCAAAGCCAACATTGATTTAGGGGAATGATGACTAATTATTAGACGATCTTTCAGTGATGATGAACGTCTATAAGTGATGTCCGGGAGAGGTTTAATGTATTTTTTGATTGTGGTGTCAGCTGTAAGTAATGGCCAAAATCTATTAAGAATATTCCTTTTTTGTTTATAATCCTTGGAAAATTGGGTGATAAGGCGAACTGGTTGAGCAGTCTCTCGATTCCTAGTGGAAAAGATTAATTTTTTTTGGTCAAGCTTTTTGACCCTGTTAAAGGAACGTTTAAGCAAAGTGTGGCTGTATCCCCTATTTCTAAGTCTGAAATAGAGGTCCTGAGAGGCTTTGAAAAAATCAGTCTCATGTGTGCAATTACGCTTAATGCTAAGATATTGACTGAAAGGAATGCTGTTTAGTAATGGTTTAGGATGCGCACTTCCTGCATGGAGGATAGTGTTTCCAGATGACTCCTTGCGATAGAGTGCTGAAAAAGGTTTTCCATTAGGATCCACATGGATTTCCAAATCCAAAAATGTAATCATAGTTTGGCTGCATTCCATAGTGAAGTTCAAGTTGTATGTGTTATTGGCTAGAAGAATAACAAAAAGGGATAGTTCTTCCCGAGTGCCAGACCAGAAAAACAACACGTCGTCTATATATCTATGCCAAGATATAACATGGCGCAGTAAGTCGGTTAAATCCGGGTTGGCAAAAAGCATCCTTTCCCACCCCCCCAGGTACAGGTTGGCGTAGGATGGGGCACACTTGGTGCCCATAGCCACGCCCTGTACCTGGAGGAAGTGGGAAGAGACAAACAAAAAATGGTTGCGTGTCAAAATAAATAGAGACAAAAGTGACAGTGACAAAATGGCCATATGCTTCTAATTCAGGACCTCTTTCTTGTAGTAAATTAGAAACCACCTTAATGCCTTTGTTGTGGGGGATAGCATTATACAGACTCTCCACGTCTAGAACAACCAACCATACGTTTTGAGGCAATTGTAGATCTTCTAGTATACGAAGAAGGTGTAATGTATCCTTAACATAAGAGGGAAGTGATGTAACATGTGGGTTTAAGTATTTGTCTACGAGTGAACTCGCATTTTCGATAAGGCATTGGCACCCTGATACAAGAGATTTATGTAATTTTGGCAGCACATAAAAGGTTGGTATTTTAGGGTCTTTAACATTCAGAAATTTCCAAGTATTGCTGTCGATGATGCCTTTTTGATAGGCGGAAAAAATGAGCTCATAGTATTCCGTAGTAAAGTTCTTAATCAAAAGTCTGGAAATAGGTCTATACTACTCCTTGTTGTCAAGGATGTTGCGGCACATGGACTCGTATGCCGCAACATCCATGACAACTACATTCCCACCCTTATCGGCTGGTTTAATAACCAGCCCAGGGTGGTTTTGTAGAGATGCCAAGGCCCGTCTGTGGGCAAGGGACAAATTGGACGATTTAGAGTTAGAGAAATCAGAACTTTTAATCGCATTAATGATTTGTTCCACAAACGCCCAAATGTTCGGGTTGGTGGACAGCGTAGGAAATGTTTGAGATTTAGGTTTAAATGATATGGAGGGACGGAAAGAGACACCAGAAGCATCTATGCCCGCATCATGTGCGGCCAGCTGGTCCTCGTCCTCAATACCTCCCTCTTCCAACAATGCTATAAGTTCCTCAATGGCCTTGATTTCGGCCAATGTAGGAACAGCATTACAGGAAGAGGAGTCACCCATAATAGTTTGGAACGGTTTGTCATAAATGACTTTAAACATTAATTTCCTAGTGAATAGGTGGATATCTTTGATGAATTGAAATTTATTGAAATCAGCAGAAGGGCAAAACGTGAGGCCCAACTGAAGCACCTTAATTTGTTCTTTGGTCAGGGGGAAAGATGAAAGGTTAACAACATCTAGATCATGGGTTCCCTGGGGGAGGAGCCTCCAGGGAATTTAGTATGGGACTCTGTGGTGAGTCCAGTGCCTGGGCAAAAAAAATTGGAGCGATTTTGGGGTCAATAGATTGTGAACTGGTGGGGAACATTGAAGTGAGACTAGGTTCACTTACCCGTCTACCGATGGGTGCAGGAAGAGCAGGCAGTGCTGTTGTCATCGTAGTAAGTGTCGAGTGCGCAGCTTTGGTGATTGCAGAGAGTGGTCTTGGCAGTGCATGTGTTAAAGGAGTAGAAGTGCTTGTGGTTTTAGGTCGAACGACCATAGGTTTCAACGCAGTGATAGTGCTGAGAGTGCGACGAATAGAGTCCGTAGACATAGTAGGTGCTTCATTCTATCTTTTCTTAGGAATTCTGTCTTGTGAAAGATCACTATATGTCGTGGAGGTACTAGAAGAAAAAGTGGAAAAAACATTAGGTGCGTCATTATTGTTTTTTGGTATATTTTCCGGGTTGGGTTGCCTAGTTGGTCTTTTAGAAGTATTGTTATCCCATCTATAAGCAAAACCACTAGTGTGGGCCAGTTTATCTTGTAAAAATTGTGAGTCTTTGGCATTGATCACGTCAACCGTGTACTCCTCGAGGTGTGCCCGCAGGTCTTGCACCAGTTTGAATGTCCTCTCAGACCCTAGGTGGCCATGATTGTCATGTAAGGCAGTCAGCACAGTTTCCCTATGCTTTCTTGGTAAGAATAGCTGCCACTTAACTTCAGGATTATCTGAGGGTCCCCTCCTGTAGACCACCCTGTTGCCTAACAGTAGTCAAATCCATTCCTTGTGCACTAGTCGTGCTTCTGTTGGAGTATCTGTTAGCAGTAGATCTGGGCGTTGGCCCTCCAGGGCCTTCAGTGGTAAACTACAGGGGGGAACTTCCATCTGGTCCTTTAAGTCCCTATCTGAAAGCTTAGGTAGGCCACTATCCCTGACCTGGGGCAAATCACAAAAGTGTTTGGGGATACCTGCCACTGAGACTCAGATGGCTTCTGCCCCAGTTGTTCCTATGACCCTGACACAAGGCCACTATCCCTTCTGGAGTCAGTTGAGTCCACTCTTCAGAGGAAACCCCTAAGTCATAGGGTCTCCTCGACAGGGCATCAGCATCTCTGTTCCCAATTCCTGGGCGGTATTTTAAGCTGAAGCTGAAGCAGAACCCTGATAGGGCGGCCAACCATCTGTGCCTGGTGGCATCCAGTTTTGCTGTGGTGAGTATATACATGAGTGGGTTGTTTTCAGTTTTGACCACCAAGTCTGCACCATACATGTAGTCTTTCAACTTTTCCACCACTGCCCACTTCAGACCAAAGAATTCCAACTTGTGAGTAGGGTAGTTTTTCTCAGCAAGTGCAAGACTTTGGCTCACATAAGCATCAGGCCACAGGTGTCCATCGTGCTCCTGATACAGTACCCAGCCTAGCCCATCTTGACTGGCATAATGGGCCGAGCTATTTTAGCAAATCCTTCAATGAACCTTCTATATTATGAGCAAAATCCCAGGAATGACCTAAGCTCAGTTACAATGGTAGCCGTTGGCCAAGAGGTGACTGCTTCCAGCTTCTGGGGATCAGTAGCTATTCCTTCAGGGGAGACAACATGGCTGAGGTAATTAACTGAAGGCTGGTAAAATTGACATTTTTCTAGGGAAAGCTTCAATCCCTCATCATGGAGTCTCTTCAGGACTTTCTCCAGACGCTCTTCATGTTCTTTGAGGGTTTTGCCGAAGATGATGATATTGTCCAGGTACACCAGCAGTTCAATCAGGTTCATGTCTCCTACTGTCTTCTGAAATGTTGCCGGAGCACCAGACAGACCCTGAGGCATCCTATTGAACTTGAAAAACCCTACTGGGGTTATAAACACTGTCTTCTCCCAATCTTCTGGGTACATGGGGATTTGATAGTACCCACTCTTCAGATCCAGCATGATGAACCACTTTGCCCCAGATAGGTTTCGCAGGGCATCTTCTATTCTTGGATTGGTGTAATGATCAGGGATGGTACTCCTGTTGAGCGTCCGATAATCGATACACAGCCTTAGGGACCCATTCTTCTTCCGCACCACTACTATGGGGGAGGCATAAGGGCTCCTACACTCCCTGATGATACCTGATCTCTTCAGCTCTGCTAGTTGTTCACAAAGATCTTCCAGATCACCCACTGGGATCCGTCTGACTCTTTCCCTGAATGGCTTGTCTTCCTGAAGGTGAAGTGTCAGTATTTGAGGTGCCTGTCATAAAAGTCTCTATATAGCAGGGTAACTTGCACCCCAGTGTCCAGAAGGGCCCTTGTATAGATGCCTTCTACTTGGACTGACACGATGAGAGAAGGTCCCACTAGTTTGTCAGGAAATCTACCAGGAGTAGAGTAGTTAATTTGCCCTGTTGTCTGTATGTGTGTCCCTTTGTTGATGGGCTTTGGGTTTTGCTTTCGTCTCTGTTGGGCCCCAGAGGGCTGGTGTGTATCTTCTCTCGGAGACCGGGCACCTGAGGTCGAGCAGAGGGGGTTGTATGGTCGCTCAGAAACAGCAGCGGGGCCCTTTGTAAAGATTTGGGCTTCCACTGTGGTTTCTTTGCGTCTTTAACTTTGGAGTTAACTGCTGAGGATAGGCACCCGGTTGGCTCTTTTACCGGGACCCTCTGAAGTTTCCTGCTGGTTTCTGGCATTGGCTTTCAGACTTGGGTGGATTTGAACAATTACATTGGTAATGTCCCATTCCTCCACTGTTGAAACAAACACCTCGATTCACTGGTTTTGTGGTAGAGGCAATGGTAGGAGTTGGAGATTGGCTGAACTCCAGAATACTTTCACTGTACAATGTTGTGTTTTTGGCTGCTAACAGATTCAACATTTCCATTATCTGTGACATCTGTGATTTCAGAGTGGCTATCTCTGATATGAGCTCTGCTGCCCCCCCACTGACCCAACATCAGCTAGAGATGCTGATGCTGACCTGGTTTCAGTTTTCTTGCTGTCAAATATAGCCTCTTCCTTCCTCACTACCCTGTTGAGTTCAGGATACTTTATTGACATGACATCGGCTGAAGTCTTTAGCTGGATCCAGACTGGATCGGAGCATAGAGCACCTGTCAGAATCTGCTGCATTCTAGATTGATCTAGGGCTGAAGTTTCCATTCCCTTCTTTAATACAATTTGGTTTAGCATTTTGTTTAATCACCGGATATAATCATATAGGAGCTCACCCTGGCATTGGAGAGCATGCTCAAATTGGTAAATCAAATCTGCAGCCTTTTCTGTTAGTCCGAACTCCTCCTGCAACATGGCGAGGTAGTCATAGGCTGTGCAGTACATTCGATTGAACTTGACATTTCTGATTCTGATTCTTCTGCAGCAGCTCCTATCAAGCTCTCACTGATGTGTGGTTTCTTCTGGGCTTCTGGCACATCCCATTCTTTCAGGGCCTGCATGGCTTGCTCCATCCAGGTTTCACACTCCTCTTCTCCAGCGGGCACTGACTGTTTACCCAAAAATGTTCTCAGCTTCCGATACCCAGTTCCAATGTATGTTGGGATGTCCTTCTGACATTTTGTCACAAAATCTCCCAAGGCTGAAAAGGAAATCTGGCCCAATCATGGCTACTGGTTCCGGTAAGATGGCTTCCTCTGCCAGGGCTGCTTGGCTGGAGCTTTCTGTACTCATGTCAGGCATATTTAGCTGGATTAGATGACCTGCAACATCACCGGTCAACCGTAACCTCTCCCTTTGGAAACAAGTGGGGGATCCCTTTCCTCCACTCTATTAGGGCAAGTGTTGGAGTCCCCTTGATTGGTCTTGACATCTATCAACCACACCTTCTGATCTGGGACTAGTTTCTTCATAACTTTCCTGATTTTTTTCTTGGTCCAGGCCACCCAGGGATGTTGATTACAACACTTAACTCCCATTGGCCATTTTCCTCCTCACACCACTGGGTTGCAGCAGCAACACTCTTTGGGGCGTTATCTTGGAGGTTTGTTAGTAGAAAAGAGGATCCCAGAGGAGCCCCCATGTGTAGCTCCACCCCCGAAGGAGCTGCTTGGTTGTTTTTGTATTCTCTGATTTCCGCCTCAACTGCAAGAATGACCTCAGCCCCTCTTGCACACTTTTTTTTTTTTTTTTAAGCTACTTCAGCAATCACTTTTGGGATACTTAATTCACCATTAAAGTTCATTTTTATCCCATCAATTGTCACATCATAGTAGCTTTAATCTTTTCTTTCCCCTTTTTATCCCTCCCTCCTATTTAATCTTTATTCAATTTTACTTTCCCTTCCCCTTCGCTTCCTGCAAGGGTTAACAAATTAGTTAAAAAGTGAATTTTACACACCTGGTTAAATAAAATTACTTCAAACACATTTAAGGAAAATACCATTATCCTGGCTATGGATTATCACCAAAAACAGACACACACCTGGTAGTGATAAAGTTGAATATATTATCACGGTTTAAAGCATATGGAAGCTTACAAGACAGTTAAACCTTGCTGCAAAGAATAAATACATTAGAAAAGACAACCTTCAATATTTAGCAACTGTAAGTGTAGAAAAGGCAGTAATCTATATGCCAATAACACAGGCGTTGAGAGGGAGGAGAGAAGATTTGTCAACTTCTCTGCTCCTTCTGGGCCACAAAAAGCAAAATAATGGCACGCTTAAGCTTAAGGAGGAGTGAATATGGGCCAAGTTCAATAAAAGAGCAACTGTGTGACTCTTGAAATCTCTGATGAACAGTCTATGTGATGAACTGTGGGCTTTAGATGGCTGCAGGCTCAGGGAAGAGCTAGAAGGAGAGTTTGACAATTGATTTAATGACAACAAAGAATATGTACACTCACAGGATAAGATTAGGAAGGTCAGCATGGTACAGTACAGGGTTCATCCACTCTGTGTGCAGGACAGTGCTGTGGCATGTGGAGTGTCCCTCTGACCGTGGCTGTGCTGGATGCCTGAGGAAGGAGCACAAATGCTCCGAATGCACACACCTTCCCACTCTATTTAAACATCCGGTAGTGATGTCAACGGCGTTCTCTCGTGTATACCCATGGACTAGGAAGTGCTGGGAGCCACCAGCATGGCCGCAACCAGAGGGACACACCACATGCTGTGGCACTGTCCTGCACACAGAGCAACTGTACCACACTGACCTTCGTAATCTTATCCTGTGAGTGTACATATTCTTTGTTGCCATTAAATCAATTGTCAAACTGCACTCAGATGGCGCTGCTCTCTCTCCTTGCTTTCTGGGCCACAAACACCATTGAATGTAACAACACAAAAAGAATAAATTAGTTAACAGGTACAGTAAGCCCAATTCTGTAACGGGTCCTGGAATGAAGAGTACTAGAATCTTCTGCTAGCAAACATTGGGGCCCTTTGTAAAGACGGTAGGTTTAAACAAGCAAAGTGAGACAGTAATCCTCTAGGAAATCCCATTAGGTAGTGGTTTTTAACAACAGCATGGCTAAAAGTGGCAGCTCCAAACAAGCATCCTCTGACACTAGAAAGGGGAATAGGTGTTTACATTCAGTGTCTGTACTGTGTTAAGAAGGATGTTGTGTTTGCACCCGCTGACACAACGGTAATCCCAGATGCTGGTTCAGGCTCCTGGCAATGTTGTAAGGCACTGGATCACCTCCTGTCGGCTGATCAGGATGGCTGGTAGCTACACTGGCAAGGTGACTGCACAGTGGCAGGCTGGACACCTGGATGGGTATTGCAATCCCTGAAGTGGTGTGGGTCATCTCCTCTGGGCTAGGTGGCGCTGAGTTGCTGAGCAGGGTCTCTGGGCCGAATAGTCGTGTACCGTGTGGGCGTCACTGTTCCTGGCTCCTTTCTCCTCAGTCTCTTGGCATCAGTCTTCAGCAAAACATGTCTCTCTCTCTCTCAGGTGGAGTTCCACCACACACTCCCTCATGTCAGCATGGGAGTGTGCTGTAAAAAAAATCAGGGCCAGCGCATTCCAAGGACTGGCGTTACAGTTGTAAAAACATCAGATGGTAAAAGCTGCTAAATGTGGCTTAATGCCAGATACAGCCACGTTAAGCCTCGTCAAACATTTTATTTTTTTGACATGTCAAAATCAATGGTTCCCTATGAGAGCCCATTGATTTGAATAGAAGTCACACCACAAGGCTCGTGCGCTGAGGATCTTGAAGGGGAACCCTTTGCAAAAATGAAAAAAAAAAAAGCTGGCATGGGGTTCCACCCCAAGAGCATACCAGACCCTTAGATCCGGTATGACACCAACAAAATTGGCGTGGGGTCCCCCCAAAATCCTTACCAGACCCTTATCCAAGCATGCAGCCCAGCAGGTCAGAAAAGGGGGGATGGATTTTAAGGGTCCCCCCTTCCCCAAAGCACCCACCCCCCCATGTTAAGGGCATGTGGCCTGGTATGGTCCAGGAGGGGGAGCTCACTTGTTCCCCCCTCCTTTCCTGACCTGCTGGGCTGCATGCTTGGATAAGGGTCTTGTGGGATTTTGGGGGGGCGCATACATTTTTTTGGCGTGGGGTTCCCCTTAAAACCCATATCAGACCGAAGGGTCTGGTATGCTCATAGAGGGGAACCCCACGCCATTTTTTTTTTTCATTTTGGCAAGGGTTCCCCTTTAAGATCCTCAGCGCACAAGCAGCACCGCAAGTAGGATCGTCATGATCCGAGACTCTCATTTTGAATAGAGGCAGAGAAACGCTGCTAAAAGCTAGTGCGGCTAAACATGCATTTATGCCAATGCAAAAAACTACTAATCCGTTTTTTCCTGGCGTTGGTAGTGGCTTTGCAGCTAATTTTTTCTAACACCCTGGGTGCATGAAGCCTTACAAGAACTATGGAATAGGGTGACCCATCTGAACAATCCATTCAATTTGTATCAATTTAGACAGGCTCTTGCACTACATTGCTGATGGTAGATCTAAAGGCGATTGTCCAATCATAGTTTACATAATTTGGGTGGAAAGAGGTGGTAAAGTAATGAGGGAGGTGTGGTACAAAGTGGTGAACATGCCACAACACATCCTGCTCTTTGATGCAGCAAGGCAGTGAAAAAAGCATAACATTTTTTTTTTTTTAAAATAGACAGTTGAAAATTGGAAGCTGCTATAGCTAAGGTAAGTGAGAGACAAGCACATATGGATGGGTGGGGCAGAAATTACATTACAAAACACTTCTATTAATTATGAAAACTGAATGGCTGCCTGAAAAGGTGAACTTAGTCTTTAAACCAAGCTTGTAGAATATTTGTTCAAAGGCTGCATTTACATCTGAGTGCTGTGTAGCTTGAAGCTAAAAAACTCAAACTTAAAGAATCAATTGTTCTCTATGATGATTTTGCACACCTGCTGGTAACTCAAAAAGTACTGGATCTTCTTTTGTAGCCCTCATTGGGCAGATTACAACATTCTTGGGGCATTTTGAGTCTCATAGAATTGCATTAGAGCATGCAAAAATGTGCAATATGGGCATTGGCATTTATGCATGTTTTTAAGCTGATACTGTATGTACAGTAGGAAAAACATTTTAGACACAAAATCACTAGCCATTTTGTACACAAATAGCAGCCAAGATGGAGGAGTCAGTGTCTGTTTAAACCTGAGATATTCAGGATGATGAGGGAGCACAGCTGAATTTATGATCATCATGATCCTCCCGAAAGAACAGAGTGAGCAAGAAGAGGGCATAGGAACATATAGGGTTTGCTTTACATTTTTGCTTGCACATAATTGGATGATGGAAGTCAGCAAAGCTTCCCTTTATTTACTAAGCTCTGGAGCAAATGTTCCTGCAGAGTGCAACGGCACACCAGAACCTGCTAAGATGGAGAAGTCATTGTGTCAGGACTAGGATCTGAACCCACAATATCTGCTGTATCCGGCAGTAGCTCTTTTTGTCTGAGCCACCTAAGGTGCTGGACAGCATCATATCTGATTCCTTGGATAATCTTGCCTGGTTTCTGGTGAACCTTCAACTCCTTGTTTGTTTGTTTGTTTGAATTTCGTATTTGCCAGATTATTGTGCACTCTCCAGCCAATAAATTGCTCCTTTGTGTACCTGCAACTGTCCTTATCTCTATTACTACTTATTACTGACCTTTAGCTTTTTCCTTGAATACGCTCCTGCTTGAGCTTAACCCAAAACTACTTGTTACTGACCTTTAGCTTGTTTGCTGACAATGCTTCAGCTTGATCCCTATTTGCTATATCTGCTACTGGATCCTGGCTTGCTCACTTTCCATTGGGGCAATCTTGAGGACTGTGACCTGATACTAACATGCAGCAAAACAAACCTCCAAAATCAGGAGCTCTGGTGAATAACAATTAGTACATAGACCCTACACTGTGACCCGCTTGTGAATGTATCTAGCTGGTCAGCGGGGGCCTTTCTACAGCTATAGCTAGAGGTGTCTGAGCATGACCGCTGACCATGAAACAATGTCTGTTTGAATCTGAGATATTCAGGATGGTAAGAGAGCATATCTGCATTTATGATCTTCAGGGGGTTTCCCAATACAAAAACAGAGCAAGCAAGAGGAGGACAAGGGAACATATAGGTGTTGATTTACTAAAGGCAAATAGATTGTGTACTTTGCAAATACAGTTTCACTCTGCAAGGGAATTTGCTCCAGAGCTTAGTAAATGAGGTAACACTTCATTTTGGAAAGAATACCCAATCACATGCAGGGAAAATAAACAGCATTATCGCAAGCACATGATTGGATGAGGTCAGAAGAGCTTCTCCTTATTTACTAAGCTCTGGAGCCAATGCCCTTGCAGAGTGCAACTGCACAGTCTATTTACCTTTTAGTAAATAAACTTAAAATATTTTAAGATTGGGAATTGGGAAGGATTCACTGGCAAAGTGAAGACAACAAAGGTAAACTGTTGAACTGTTGCATCTGTTTATGGCATCGTATAATATCCCTCACTGGATTATTTATACAACCTGGTTATTAGTATGTTTATAGTAGTTGATAGGATGATGCAAATTTTGGGTAGACATACATTTCAAAAATTAGGTGGTCTCTCAGTTATCACAAGAACACACAGGAGCCAAGATTATTGGATGTATTAGTCAACTTAATAATACACTAAACAACAGAAGACAGATTTTGTAATACAAACAAGAATACAAATGAGAATATTTCTAAAGATGTAAAACTATTCTACTGCTTTAAAGTGGAGTTCCACCCAAAAATGGAACTTCCGCTTTAAGGGAAGGTGATCCCCTGACATGCCACATTTGGCATGTCATTTTTTTGGGGTGGACCGGAAACCCTCTTTTTAGAGGGTTCAAGCTCCCACTTCCTTCCAGGGAACCGCAGCGCCGGAAGGAAGATAACCTCTCCCCCCTCCCTCTCGACATATCACAGGTCCCAGATGATTGCCCAGCCAGTCACAGCGTGCAGCCATTTACTACAGAATGACCTCATCCAAAACCATTGTCTAATCAGCGAGATCCAAGGATCCCGTAGAAAGACACCAAATGCATTCCAGGCATGAAGCCCACCACCTACCACTGCTCTCTCTCAAAAACTGATTTCCTTGCAATTCAGGTGGAACGATCCCTGCACACAATTCTGGTATTTTGGATTGCCGGTGTGACCCTTGTGATGCGGTCTAAAAGCTTTTGAGCCTTAACACGAGAGTGTGGGCATTAGAAGTCGGTGAGTGGATTTCCATAGGGAGTGGGATCACCGAACACTTGGGTGTGGTGGAAGTTGAAGAAGAAATCACCATTGAAGGACTGTTTTCACTTCAGCAGTTTATTTGATATGTTTCATGTTTAATATATGTTCCAATCACTTGTCACTTGGTGGACACATATTGAGTCTGAACCATTATTCACATATATTTGGTTTCACAATATTTCCTGTAAGGAAAAGTTTGGATATTCAGTTTATTTTTTGTATTTCAGCGCCACTGTGTTTTTTCATTTAGTCACATTTATTTTGCACCTAAAAAAACACCATATACAGTATTTTGACCTATAAAGTGGCAGCTTTAGATTAGATTGCATTTATCTCAGCCATAGGCGCAGTGGTGGTAAGTGAGTCATAAGGGAGGCGGTAGTACTTGCATTACCAAACAGTTGGGATTGTTTCTATTCACCCTTTGGGATGAGGTGCCTCATCTAATTAAAGACACACATACCACTAGCTCCACTTGTTTTCCATACACGTTTTGAACATCAAACTCCTTTAAAGGACTGTTTGCTCTGCACAATTTTACCTATCTGATTCGGCTTATTACTCCCCTCATTCCTTTCTGCTATGGCGAATGAATATTTCCTAGAAATTTTGCCTGTTTGTAGTTTATGGTATGATATGAGCTCTTATCCATTGGAAATGTATGGATAACCCGTTCCTTTCTGTAATTTTGCCCTTCTCGTGGGTTTTGCATGTTGTATCTTTTTTTGTCAATAAAAATATTGAACAAAAAAAAATGAAAACAATAAAAAACTTTTTTTAAAGCACCCCCATCCCCCTGTGCTCAAGCACAAATGCAAATGCGTGCATCATTCCACACGCAATGTATACAGCAATCTTACCAAACGTGTCAAATATGGCCTCAAACGTCAGAGCAAGAGCAAAACTTATAGCTCCAGACCTCCTGTGTAACTTTAAAGTGGTAACCGTAAAGGCTTATAAAGCGTTGCCTAGGGAAATTTTTTAGGTTCCATAGTTTGGCAACGTTCCTCTGGTATATTCCATTTTACAGTACAAGATGTTTGGTATCTATTTACTTGTCATAACATTATTATACATCTTTTATATTTTACCAAAGCTTGAAGTGATTGTAGGCGTATTAGTGCACTTGTGCCAGAAACAAATTTATGCTGTCTGTGATACTTTTTTTTTTTTTGCACTAATATACAATTTTTCAGGAAAAGCTTTTGGGGTGTACCCCGGTCTTCAAGGTCTTGTTTCTAAGCAACAAGAGCATGAGGATTGTTGCCTCTTATTAGTTTCCACCTGTGATATAGGAGGAGTTCTTTATTTCTCCCATATAGAGGAGTGTATTTCTCCCATGGTTCAGAGAAGCAGGATCTTTCATTCTATGAATAGCATAGGACCCACTGATAATGTGGTACTTTGACGCAGTAAGTCTGGAAAAATGGTCAAACATGCCCATAGATGCACTCCTAAACCTTGTGGACAGCCTTCCCAGAAGAGTTTAAGCTGTTATAGCTTCAAAGGGTGGGCCAACTCAATATTGAACCTTACAGACTAAGACTGGGATGCCATTAAAGTTCATGTGCATGCAAAGGCAGGCGTCCCAATACTTTTGACAATATAATGTATGTACTAAATGTCCATGGGCTACTGCAGGGTGAGCAGGTACCATCTTGGAAGCATGGATGGTGTCTGGTCTTCCGTGACCAAAATACTTTAATTAGCAGTGGGGGTGCCGAGTAGGATCGGGAGGAGTTGATCAGGGGTTTAGAATGCTATGGTCCCTTCTGTTTACCCATTTCCATAGGCAGCAGAGCCTCAGTGTGCTTTAGAAATCAGTTAAGGAGAGGAGGATCAGAGACGCACAGCTGCACAAGGAGCCATTCAAACCATATCCCCCTGCTGAACATTTTTATGTTTATGTGCATATTTTGGTCCTTCGTTACTAAAGAAAATTTAAAAAAACAAAAAATAAACTTTTTTTTTTTTACTTGTTACTTGTTTTTTTTGTTTTGGAGTCTACAAGGGAACTTTATAGCAAAATGTTATCAAAATTTTAACCCCTTGCCACTGACTGGACACATATATGCAGACTTTCATAAGCAGGTCTTCTTTCATGGGGCCACATGTATGCATACATGTGTTTGTGGTTGGAGTGCTGTATCTTTTTGCCTCTTCTATAGGGGGAAAGTGTAAACAAACAAGTGTGTGTGAAAAATAAAAATATAAACAACAAAATAGGTATATCAGGGTGGTTTTCTAGGTCAGTGTTAGGGGGTCAAGATTAGGGTCATAGGTCAGGGTCGGGGTCAAAGGTCAGATTCGTATTTTCGTTAGGGTTAAATAGAAAAAAAAAACTTTAAAATTAGTGTCAAGTGTATGTGTTTCGGGTAAGATAACAAGAACTCAAATTCACCCTGTTGCTTCTGTACCCTCCTATGATTACAGACAGCAACTGACATACACATAAGTGATATGGTTACGATCGCCAGGAACTGGAGAATTAATTTTGGGTTGTTGGTTATGGTAATAGCAAGATACATACAGCTAAATTACAAACAAATAGCTATATCTATAATCAATTAACACCAAATAAAAGCCTAATTTATTAATAAAAATAGAGGGTATAATTCACCTGCATACACTAAGTAGTTGCGACGATAGGTAGTTTTACTAACAGAACAACATACTCCTGTGCATGAGTGAATTGACTCTATAGTGTCTGTAATACTTGATTAAAGCATGGATAATTCCTTAGATGCCTTGCTGCCCTCTAGTACTGGGGTCCTCCTGACTGTACTGAGGAAATATAAGAAAAAAGAGGGGCACTGGCCTAGTGCATTATCCAACAAATGTATTCAGAAATATCTGATAAAACCAAACAGATGTCTACTCACAAACTTGAACGTGAGAACTTGCTCATTGAGCCATGGCTGATCTCTCACAAGTTACTTGGGCTGCCAGATCAAGGGAGCGGGTCCTGGATAGGACATCGGGCGTTAGGATTTGTTTTATCCTCAATCATGAGGGTGTTAAAAATTGTTTACTATATCACCACAATATATTTGTGTGATAATTAACCTTTCAATAGAAGGTATACTGTTTTTGAAGTTTGTGTCATGCACTCCAAACAACTACCAAGTAAACCCAGCAACTCATCAAAAATGTACAAAAATAGTGACATTAGTGATAAGACAACAAGCAACAACAGCAATTACAATTTGAACTGGATTTTACTGATATCCTTGTGTACTTAAAACGTTTCTCAACATACAGTAGGACAGTGTACATGACCTAGAACTGGCAACTCTGTTCTCGATTTGCAATAATGCCAATTCTTCTCTCACTTCTTCCATTAAAAAATATGGAGGTTACTGTAGCTTCTGCCATGAAACACGCAATTTCATCGGACATGGTTGGAGAGCACGTAGTACCACAAAACACAATGAAGAAGAAGAAACACACAGCAACAAGTGATGTCACAAGAAGGCCTAAGCTCTAAAAAAATATGAAAAAAGCTGTAAAAAAGCATGCAAAATGCACAAAAATGTGCATAAAAATGTGTGACAAACGCGCGCAAAAAAAATGCATAAAAATGCAAGGTTTAGGTGTAAATGCAGCCCTAAAGTTGAACTTGAACTTAAAGTTGATATAACTTCCAGCTATACTTTAATTTCAAAAATCATTTTAAATACAGCTAAGTACCCAGTTTTATTTTCATGTAAACTTGCTGCAATCACTAGCACAGAAAAACTCAGGACTGTAAGGGAAAAGTTCAACAGTGTGAACCAATGAGGTTTCACCACTTTACACAAATCTGTCAATCTAATGTGTGAATCCTGCATTTCCTCCAGATGCCACCTTCTTCTGATTCTTGTATTGTTCCTCAGAAAACTACTGTTCTGGAACAGCTGAGGCTCACTTAATTTGTGAAAAAGCAACCAGATCTTATGCTCTGACCTGCCCCTTTCTACCATCTGTGCCTTATTATTCACCTAATACTGTGATGGACAGCTTTACAAACCAGTACTGAAGATCAGGCCAGACCTGGGGACTACAGAAACAATTTCTAGCTCTACAAGAAATTGGAAAGGATGTACAGGCACTTGAAGGTGGCCTCTATTCAGTTTAAGTTGAAGTTTAATAGTTTTATTCAGCCTGCAGGTTTACTTTAAGATCAAGCAGTGCAAGATTAAATTCTTTATATATATGCTGTGTCAAATATACCACCAAAAAGAAAGCTAGTGTCAGTAACAGTGTACTTGTTAGAGAATATTTATACTTCACTTACTTTAAACATGGAGCTGTAAGGCAGGATAAGGGCCTTTGAGTTTTTTTTTAATTAAGTTGCTTAGGGAAGAAGACTGAAATTGTACGCTCACTGTCATCAAGGATCTTGGACTTCCCCAGTCTTACTGGAAATTTTCATCAGACTCGTAACAATTTAATTTAAATTAACATAATGCAGAACAATTTTGATCCACTGGGAAATCGTAATACTATTTCTGCTAGAATTTTCCTCTCATTGAGGCAAAACTAGTGATAGCTTAATTAGTTTTTCACGTGAATATTCATAGTTCAATGGTAAGCATACACTAACATTATTTCTTAGCAGTTAAATAATGCGAGCAGTGTTAAAACATTTATCATAAGAGCATTTGATTATTTGGTTGATCTTTTGTTAGTGTTGGAAAATACAGTAGCTGCTCTGGTGACAGAACTATCAATGTTCAGGAGAAGTGGTTCTAAAGGGTGAAGATGCATTCTATCCCTGAAGGTAAAAACCTTCAGTGTGCAGCTCTCCCCTCAGCACCCCTAATACTTACCTGAGCCCAATCTCAATCCAATCTTAATCCAATTATGTGCACAAGAGCAGAGGCTCTCCTGGGTCTCCCCCTTCTCATTGGCTGAGATGCAGCTGCAGGAGCCATTTGCTCCCACTGCTGTAAATCATGGCCATTGAGGAGGAAACAGGGGGCGATGCTGAGCAGCACTGTGTGTCTTAATATGGCTACCAGGAGGTGTTCTGTGTGCAGAATGCCCCTCAGAAACATAATTTCCTGCTTGTGTGATTGTCTCACTGATTTTCCCAGAAGTCTGCACTAATAGTGGGATTTCAGATATCCCCTGCAACAAAAATGGAATTTTTGGTGCAAAAGTCCCAAAAGGAAATCACATCTAAAGGGATACAGACACTGCAATTTTCCTCATTAGAGCCCTGCAAGTGCAGCAGCTGATTGATAATTATGAAACCACTCCCTTTAGAATAACTTTCCACATGGACACAGACACAAACACATAACATAAGAAAGACCTAAATATGTGCAATCAACAACATAGATTTTTCAATGTGCGTAGCTGGTGTTATTTATTTTCGCCTGCCAATAAAATATCGCTGTCCAAAATTCCCACTGCGCTCTCTGGGTCTCCACTATCTGCTGCGTCTTCCTTCCTTATACAAATAGTAATCTGTATAGAAGTGTTTCTCAGCCTTTTTCAGTCACAGCACCCTTTAAAAGTATTTTCAATCTTGTGGCACCACAGTCTAAAAAAAAAATCTGCCAGCTTAGAAATGCAGTTATGATCATACAGAGTGAAGGGGTCAGGAGTTTAGGCCTCATTCACAGGGACATATTTAAGCATACATGTGTGCAAGGGTCCTGTTTGCCTGCACATAGATGCACAGGGGTTCCATGCATCCCTGTGCATGCAGTCCTGTTTATTTCAATTGGGATAAAGTGGCTGCACAGGCACAACCTCTGTTTCCAATCTGACATCTATGTGGGTGCAGTTGAGTGTCTCCAAATACACTGTCTGCATTTGGGGACCCATGCGGATGTCACATTCGGAGCAGTGGCTGTGTCTGTGCATACCTAGGTATGGAAAACACGGCCCTCACATGGCCATATGCTTGATACCACCTGTGTGAACAAGGCCAGAACAGAAATGTATACACACACTCACACACATACACTCACAGCTTTTTGAAAAACCCCCATTTTATTGTACCTGGCACCCAGCACCCACTCTGCCTGGTAATGTTTGCTTACAGAGTCCTACATGGTAGAGGGAGGCAGGTCACAGGTGAGAAACAGGAAGTACCTATTCCCTGTTCATGGTTTTTTACCCTAATCCATCACCCACGCTGCAGTTCAGCGCTTCTCTGCCTCCTGCTCCCCTGTTTGACCCCGTCAGCGCCCCAGCTGGGAAGGCTGCTGTATGGTAATATTATAATTCACATAGAGTGGCACAGAGTAAACTTCTCTCACTTATAATAGAGGAACAGATGTGTGTGGATTCCTGTCCATTGTGTGGTGGAGTGCCAGTCACTTCCAATTTCCTCTTGCTCCAGTTGCTCTAAATAAATCAAAATGACCACCCTAGTTTGAATATTGTGTCATCTCAATGTTGAATTTCTATTTCATTCATAATAAATAGAGCAAAGGTGTAGCAGTGACCAAACAACTAATTAAATTACTAGTTTCGTTAGAAAGAATGAATGGGATCACATATGTTGTAGATGATGTTAAATCTTCATCCCAATCAATGTAACATGGTAATGTATACAATATTCCCACTGTTTATACGTCTCTTAAAGCCAAATATGCCATTATGACTCTTCACCATGTTCGCTATATGGACCACTTATGTATTTATACATGTTGATCATATCCCCCTAATCTTATCTTATCAAGAGAGAATAAATTCAGTTCAGCTAATCTTTCCTCATAGCTGAGCTCTGCCATGCCTCTTATCAGTCTGATTGCCCTTTTCTGCACTTTCTCCGGTTCCTCAATATCCTTTTTCTGAACTGGTGCCCAAAATTGAACTGCATATTCCAGATGCGGTCTTACTAATGATTTGTATAGTGGCAACATGATGTCTTTTTTAGCAGTCCATGCCTCTTTTAACCGCTTGCCGGCCAGCCACCGTCATTATACTGCGGCAAGTCAGCACGTTCCCACGAACCATTGTAGCTGTACGTCGGCCCTTTAAGCGGGGGTAGCAGGCGTGTGCGCCTGCTGCACTGCGGGGGTGCCGATACTCGTGGCTGGTGGTCGCGATGATCACTGGCCATGTGCAATCGCGGGCACGAGAGCCAGAACAGGGACGTGTGTGTGTAAACACACAAATACCTGTTCTGTGAGGAGAGGAGAGACAGATTGTGTGTTCCTACTAGCTAGGAACAACGATCTGTCATCTTCTTTAGTCAGTCCCATCCCCCTACAGTTAGAACACACACGAGGAAACACAGTTAACTCCTTGATTGCCCCCTAGTGTTAACCCCTTCCCTGCCAGTGACATTTACACAATAATCAGTGCACTTCTATAGCACTAATCGCTGTATAAATGTCAATGGTCTCAAAAATGTGTCAAAAGTGTCCAATCTGTCTGCCATAATGTCGCAGTCCCGATAAAATTGCTGAACACCTCCATTCCTAGTAAAAAAAATAATAATAAAAATGCCATAAGTCTTTCCCCTATTTTGTAGATGCTAGAACTTTTGCGCAAACCAATCAGTATATGCTTATTGTGATTTTTATTACCAAAAATATGTAGAAGAATACATACCAGCCTAAACTGAGGAAAAAAATTTGCTATATTTATTATAGCAAATAATACAAAATATTGTGTTTTTTTCAAAATTGACGCTCTTTTTTTATTTATAGCGCAACAAATAAAAACCGCAGAGATGATCAAATACCACCAAAAGAAAGCTCAATTTGTGGGGAAAAAAAAAAGACATTCATTTTGTTTGGGTACAGCGTCGCATGACCCCGCAATGGTCAGTTAAAGCGACGCAGTGCTGTATCGCAAAAAATGGCCTGGTCATTGAGCAGCCAGATCTTCCGGGGCTGAAGTGGTTAATGCAAGAAAGGATTTTGCTTACTTTGGAAACTGCAGCTTGGCATTGCATGCTACTATTAAGGCTATTATCTACCAGAACATCCAGATCCTTCTCCACCATTGATTCACCCAGTTGTACTACCCCTAGTATGTATGATGAATGCTCATTATTAGCTCCAAGTGCATAACTTTACATTTATCTACATTAAACCTCATTTGCCACATGGTCAGATTGTAAGTTGAAGACATCATGTAAAGATGTTATTCCACTGCATAACTTGATGTTATCTGCAAAGACTTAAATTACTTTTAATCCCAGGCTTTATACTGTATTTTTTTTATAAATATATTAAAAAGTAGGAGGTCTTTTTTCAAGCATGTAGACTTTACCTTGCATGTTAGCTGTGTGTAGGGACCTGGAGCAAATTCTTTTGCAACATACAAGTACACTATATCCACAGCCACTCCTTGTCTTTAACTCTTATTTTTGCTTACCTACTCATAAAAAAAAAATCTGATTTGTTTGACTTTTGTCTTTCATGATTCCATGCTGACTACTAGTTAAAATATGTTTTTTTTTTACATAGTGGGTAAGGTTGAATAAAGATAATACTCCATCCAGTTAAACCCATGTAGGTGTATATGTGTCATTTCCCATATCCCTGTGTGTAGAGTTCATTAATATACACGTCCAAGAGTCTTTTTAAAATATCAATACTTCCCGCTGACGCCACCAATTGTGGAAGAGAGTTCCATATCCTTATCTCCCTGACAGTGAAAACCCCCTTAGGCAGCTTAAGGTTAAACCACTTCTCCTTCAATTTCATTATGCCCCATGTCCTCTTACACTCCTTGGGACTGAATTGTTTTTTTTTCCCCTACGCTGGGATCACCATGGAGGTATTTATATATCACTATAATGTCTACTCTCAAGCGTCTCTTATCCAGGGAGAATAAACTTAGTGCTTGTAGTCGTTCCTCGTAATTGAGGTCCTCCAGTCCCCTTATTCATTTTATTGCCTTTCTCTGGACTCTCTCCAGCTCCAGCACATCCTTCCTAAAGGACTGGTGCCCAGAAGTGGATGGCATACTCAAGATGTGGCCTAACCAGAGTTTGGTTTCTACCAAAGACTTATTTATGTGGCCTTTTATTAAACTTCCCATTATCTTCCCAACTATAAAAGTTAAACTAACAGGTCTATAGTTGTCACAGTGGTAATATGCCAGTCATTCAAAAGTCCCTAAAAATTAGAAAACAATGGCTTTATAATGACAGAGCTCAATTCCTTTAGGACACGTGGGTGTTTGCCATCTGGTCCAGGTGCTTTATTTACCATTATTCTGTCTAAACATTTGTGGACCATATAAATTTTGAGCCATAGTGGTTAATTTGGAGCTATGTCAGTATCATCCCCATTATGGATTTGAGCTTCCCTATGCTCCTTTGTATAGACAGAGCTGAAGAAGGTATATAATACATTTGCCTCCTCTTTGTCCCCAGTCACCTACTCTAGATTATTTTGTAAAAGGCCTAAATGCTCAGACCTGACCTTTTTACTATTAATATATCTGAAGAACTTTTTAAGGTTTGTCCTACTCTCTTTTGCAATCTGTCCTTCATTTTGATTTTTTTGCTGCCTTGATTTCTATTTTACATATTCTTTTTATTCTTTGTAATATTTAAATTATGATAGTGTTTCTTAATGTCTATATTTTTTAAAGTGTTTCTTATTGTTTATATGCCTTTTTTTAACTTTGGCCATGAGCTAAAAAGGTTTTATTTTTATATTTTGCAGTGTTTGCATACAGTTGTTTTGAAGAATTGCCATTTCTGTTCTGTGTTCCTCTATGCCAGTATTAGCTTCCAATCTAAGTCTTGGAGAGCAGCCCTCATCCTTTGAAAATTTGTTTTCTTAAAGTAAATTTTTCCAGTATGTGTTTGATGTTTACAAGTAACATTAAATTAAATCATGTTATGGTCACTGCTACCCAGATGTTCTTTATATGAACATTAGTAATAGCCCTACATGGTTAGATTAACAAGACCAGCTTAGCATCATTTCTAGTTGGGATCTATATGGAGCCTGTACTTTTAATGTGTCTTTTAATAGGGTTATTAGCTTTTGCCCTTAAACCACTTAAGGACCGGAAGCATTTACTCCCTTAATGACCAGGCCATTTTTTGCGATATGGCACTGCGTTGCTTTAACTGACAATTGCGCAGTTGTGCAGCGCTGTACCCAAACAAAATTTATATCCTTTTTTTCCCACAAATAGAGCTTTCTTTTAGTGGTATTTGATCACTTCTGTGGTTTTTATTTTTGTGCTATAAACACAAAAAGAGTGACAATTTTGAAAAAAAAAAGCTATATTTTTTACTTTTTGCTATAATAAATACCCCCCTCCCGATATGTATTTTTCTACATATTTTTTGGTAAAAAAATAAATAAATCGCAATAAGCGTATATTGATTGGTTTGCGCAAAAGTTTTAGCGTCTACAAAATAGGGAATAGATTTATGGAATTTTTATTTTTTTAATGTTTTTTACTAATAATGGTGGTGACCTGCAATTTTTAGTGGGACTGCAACATTGTGGCGGAAAGATCGGACACCTGACTGACATTTTTGACACTTTTTTTTGGAACCAGTGACATTATTACAGTAATCAGTGCTAAAAGTATGCAATGTTATTGTACTAATGACACTGGCAGGGAAGGGGTTAACATCAGGGGCGATCAAGAGGTTAAATGTGTTCCCTGCAGGTGTTTTCTAACTGTATGGGGGATGGGCTGCCTGGGAAAACACACAGATCCATCTTCCTGCAGAGCAGAAAGACAGGATCTGTGTGATCTCCCCTCTCAGAACGGAGATTTGTCTTGTTTACACAGGCAGATCTCCATTCTGCCACGGCGGGGAACGACCGTGGGTGGCCGACAGACATCGAGTCCACCCCACCTGCTGATCGGCTCCCCCGCCGGCCAGTGGGTGTGCGCGTGCCCACAAAAAAGAGTTCCCGAGCAGATGTACAATGGCGGCTAACGAGCCGACCTGAAGCACTACAATTACGGCAGCTGGTCGGCAAGTGGTTAAAGTGGTTGTAAAGTCATAAGGTTTTTTCCTTTTGTGTGCAGAAGCCCCCCTCAGCCCCCCTAATACTTACCTGAGCCCCATCCCAATCCAGCAATGTTGCACGAGAGTCTTGGCTGTCTGGGACTCCCTTCCTCATTGGTTGGCTCCCGCTGCTGTCAATCCAAGTCAGTGAACCATTGAGGAGAGAGAGAGGGGGCATGGCCGAATCATGGCTCTGTGTCTGAATGAACACAGAGCAGTGGCTGAGCTTGGGTGCCCCTATAGCAAGCTGCTTGCTGTGGGGGCACTCAGCAGGGAGGAGGGGCCAGGAGCACCGGCAAGGGACCTGGGAAGAGTAGGATCTAGGCCACTCTGTGCAAAACGTTTACACAGAGCAGATAAGTATACCATGTTTGTTTTTTTTAATAAAAAAAAACCTTTAGTATCACTTTAACTGTTCCATTACTTCGGTCAACTACCCGGTAGTTAAAATCCATCATTATCATTACTGTTCCAGCCCTTGAAGCCCTTTTTATCTGTGCATGGGTGAACTGAGTCTCCACCTCCTCATTAACACTGAGTGGCCTATGTTCCAACGATTAACTTTGAAGTACGCACACCCATATGCAGTTCTACCCATAATGCTTCAGCCACATCACACTCTCAATCAACTAGGTCCTCTTTCACACTTGCTTTGAGATCACTTCTCACATAGAGACAGACACCACCAACCCTCAGTTTTACCCTGTCTTTCCAAAAGAGAACATAGCTAGCCAGGAATATTAAAGTGGATGTAAACCCGATTCATGAAATTTTAGCTGGGCGGATATATATGCAGTGTTATGTTATCTCTCTTCAAAGCACTGTCTCGTAGCTGTCTCCTGCTTCATTCTTCTGTTATCAGCCTGATAACTGTTGTAATATGCTGGCCAATTTATGTAGGATATTTTATTTCTATATACTGTATATGTACACTTATGCCCCGTACACACTGTCGGATTTTCCGATGGAAAATGTCCGATCGGAGCGTGTTGTCGGAAATTCCGACTGTGTGTGGGCTCCATCGGACATTTTCCATCGGATTTTCCGACACACAAAGTTTGAGAGCAGGCTATAAAATTTTCCGACAACAAAATCCGATGGCATCAATTCCCACCATGTGTGGCCTGTTCCGACGCACAAAGTGCCACGCATGCTCAGAAGAAATTGCGAGACGGAACAGCTCGGTCTGGTAAACGTAGCGTTCGCAATGGATACAGCACTTTCGTCACGCTGCAATGTTAAAAATGGTTTAATACAGCACACTCTCTTCTTCTTTATAATGTGAGAAGAATGAAGTAGTTTTGCTGCTCAGACTCACACAGACTTCTCACAAACTTATTTCTTTACTATTTATCGGGATTCCCTCAATATATTTTGATTTGTCACATCTGACAACATTTTTTTGGTGTTGTATTTTGTTTTTGTTTAAGGCAGAATTATTTTTTTTTGGTTTGTATTTTTTTTAAGGCTGATCTTTGTTTTATTGTATTTTTAGTTTTACTCCAGAATATTTTTGTGTGTGTTTTGTGTGTCAAGTTACCACAACACCATTGATATGTTCTATTTAATCTGTAGGAGATTGTTTGGTGTTGTTGTCTCTTGTTAAATTCACATTGTACTTTAGAAATGTACCTGAATCGTCACCAACAAACTGTTCTTTTTGAATGAAAACACACATAGGAGAGTATAATAGAAAAAAAAATCATTTATTAAGGGCTCACAACTAAACAAAGAGGGAGGCAACGCTGGAGAAACAGCAGAGATGGGTGAAGCCTTGGACCCCCAGGGCACACATCAAAAATTTTCAAGCAAAATTGGTGGCCTGAGGAGTCCTTATCTAAGGGAGTGCAGTCTGATTCAGAAGTCCCAGAGATCCGGAAAGCAGCAGATGACATCTGTGTCCCCAGGCTGTGGTCATACAAGAGACTGCATCTTTTGCCAGACCAGACTGAACCCAGGGCCATCACTCTCTGGTCTTCCTTCCATGCTTCCTTCCACGCTGTGGCTCTGGTGGTGGAGTTGAGGCAGGAGGAGGGGCCAACTCACTCAGGTGGGTATTGGGTGTTAGTTCCCCACTCACCCCCTTACTTAGGACTTTATACAGAAGGTCCTCACATATTTTGCGTTGACCCTCCTGCATGCCCTGCAGTTTTGTGGCAGCCATGCAGGCAAAGGCCTCTTCAGGAGTGGGTAAGGCTCTGAGGGACGCAGAAGCCTCCTGAATCAGCCTGAGCACAGAATCCTGCATGTGAGTCGCCTTCCTCGCTCTTTTGTATGGAAGGCGGAGGGGAGGAACCTGCGATTCGGTTAGGCTTCGACTTGTCCCAGGCTTCTCCTGGCTGACACTTAGCCCCGCCTCCTCCTGGCTGCAACTTAGCCCCGCCTCCTCCTGGCTGCCACATTTCACAGCCTCCTCCTGGCTGAGGTCTTCCTGTGTATGAAAAAGGGACATTGTTTTAGTATTTGTTTCATCAATCACACACAATTTTCACCTCCTGACTGTTGCAAATTGAATGTTAACAAATATAACAGACTATCCTTTTGAGCCCAGCATTTTTCATTCTTGTCCCAATTTTGGGTGCCCACTACTGTCTATTGATATGTAAAACACTTTTTGCAATCAGCAATTAGTGATCAATAATAACATCTAGTAACATCATTTTTTTATTGACCAGAAATCAGTAGAACAATGCTATACCTGACTCCAACTGGGCTCCTCCACTTCTTCCTGGCTGGAAGGCCCAGGTTGGACATCGGAAGCATCAGCTGGGGTGGAAGGAAGAGTGGAAGGAAGAGTATAGAGGGATTCCCTGACTTCAGTGTGGTCTGACAGAAATCGCAGTCTCTCATAGTACCACAGCCTGGGAACATAAATGTCATCTGCTCCAGCTCCGGATCTGTGGGAATCTGTGACCTTCTTGCGTTCCCTAAGCTAAGTGCTCCTCAGGCCACCAATTTTGGTTTTTAAATAAGGGATGGTTACTGTGGGGACCACCGGCTTCACCAACTCCAGCAGTTTCTCCAGCGCTGCCTGCCTCTTTTGTTTATTATTATAATGGGGGTGTCTCACCTGCCACAGACAGGGCAGCTCCCTGTACTTGTCTATGAACAGGGGGAGGAAATTGTGGTCATTGAAGCCATCCATTTTCTCTGCAAGACACAACACAACACAAACCCTAAGGTCAGGCCAAACTCTCCTAATCTTGTTAAAATATAGGCTTCAATTTCGAAGCAGTATAGGCCTAAGTTTAGATCTTACCTTCATTATCACGATCGGTGCCTCCGATGCTCCTTCCTCCGCTCACAGATAGTACGTAATACGCACGCGTGTTACGCTTTATACACACTGCGCATGCGTGTAACTCCGCCCGCCCCTGACGTTCTTTCTAGTCTATTCCCCGCCCCTTTTCGTTCTGCACAGTGGGGGAAGAGCACATGGCAGAGACACAACAGGTGCGTGCTAATTATAGCAATGAGGAGGAGGGGGAGGAAAGCCCGGAGCCGGAAACGTCTGGATCCAGAAGGAGACGATTTAAGGCCTCAAATATGTCCTTTGTGGAGATGTTGGAGATGGTGGACATCCTGAAGAAGGCCGACTATGATGGAAAGTATGGACCTTACCCCAACCCCAATGTCAGAAAGGCCAAGATCATGGCGAAAGTGGTCAAAAGTCTGCACCAGAATTTCGGGGTATGTTGATCGAAAGATCAGCTCAGGAAGCGGTGGTCGTACCTCAAATTAAGAGAACATGAGCAGTACAGGAAGATCTGGAGAGTGCTGCAAAAAAGTAAGTAGTTGTGCTGTGTTCCTATTCTTTTTGTCTTTATTACGTTCGTGCTGCTCAATGTGCTTTTCTTAAAAGTGTACATTTTAAAATGGCAACTTTCATGTTCATGGGCACATTATTCGTTCGTATCAAACATTTTTCTTTCGACCTATAAAACACCATTGCTTTGGCCATATGCATTTGGCCACATTTATGACGCCCTACTTGTATGAAACTAATTTGGTTCTGTAGATGGCTTTGCTACTAGAATAAAATGCCAACTAGATTCTGTGTAAGGAGAGGACACTGAGCAGCTGTTTTCACATCTGGACACTGGAGCACTAGTGTGGGACACCAGAACACCATTTTTATTAGGGGGGCCACACAGGTGCTCCAGTGTATACTATAGGGGGGTCTCCATCTGTGAAGCTTGTACCAAACAGGTAAAGTATTGAAGCTTGACAAACAACACTGAAAATTCGACATCATGGAACTCTGCCAAAACAGACAATTGTACCCCACTTCCAAGCAATGTTTCCTATTTATAGTTCTGCCATCAAATATCTGTGTGCTAAGAGAGAGAAAAGACTCGGAGGACACCCCTCATCCGAGGAGACCAGAGCCCCCCCTCTGGAAGAAGGGGAAATCCCCCCAACACAAGAAGAGCAGGAGGAAGAAGACGTGGTGGAACTAGCCACCACAACAGGTGAGTGTCTGCGACCACAGGCTCAGGTAAGAGATGGATGCCGGCATATTTTTTATACCTGTTTTTGTTTGGGTTCTCTCTTTTTAGGTGATCGTGATGTTGTGGATCCAGATGGTTTCACATCAGAAAGTGCCCAGATCCTGATCGGGGAGATCATGGGGTGTAATTTAGCATTGGAAAACCTCAAGAAAAACATCAATGATGTTATTCAAAAAAATCAGAACATCATTGATGTTTTGGGTAGAGTTTAAAACCCCTCCAAATCCCTTTCTTTTATGTGTGCTACAATGTACTAAATGTTTTATGGATTTTTAGAAAAGCCAAATTTGGAGGATGCACACAGTGTGCCAACATGTGCTATCTGCTATCACGGGAGATCAATGTAGGCGTTTTGGGGGTGCAACCCCTTCCTTAATAATAAAGTAGCTGAGAGGAAGAGGTTTCTCCCCCAAAACACGTCCCTTGATACCCCGTGATGGCAGCTAGCACATGTTGACATTCGGAAATTTGTGTGCATCTTCCAAATTTGGCTTTTCCTTGGGTGACTTCACCCCATCTGAACGCAATATCAAACACAGTTCCTAAATACTCATGTCTGATATTGCCTTCAAGTTCTACCAAATGTGAACTTTGTAAGTTCAAAGATTTGTGTGTTTCTTGTTGGTTTTACACATACCTGTTTTATCTTAAATGGACATTTCTATTTGTGATAATGCCACCCCAAAAATTGTTATACAACAAACATGTTGGTTTGTTTTAAAAACCTTTTCTAAATGCACATGTGATTGTGCAGGTATTAAAATGTTTGTTAATCAAGAATGTGTTGATTATTGTCTGAACGCTACAACACTTTTGTGGTGATGTAATTGCTGTTTTCTGTGACAATGGGGGTTATTTCCTAAGGGCAAATCCTCTTTGCACTACCAGTGCAGTTTCAGTGCAGTTTCAAGTGCACTTGTAGTGCAAAGTGTCTTTGCCTTTAGTAAATAACACCCAACAGTGCTTTGTAAGGTTACACAATCACGCCATTTTCTGGACTCAACCCATTTTGGTCAGGGTCAGCTAAAACAAACACAAGCAGTAAATGTCATCAAAGATTTGAAATTTTTTTGTATTGGATCGAGGTTTTCACAAATTGTCTGGCATATTGATGGTCCCCCTACCTGCAAAGAACTCAAGGTATCTTAACCGGACATCACGGGCACTCAGGGAGGGCAAGCCAGGACGGCCACTTTCAAGCGCTGTCAGGGTTGTTTCATTTATAATTCCAGCCTCAGGCCCAACTAAGCCAGCATAGTTGGCAGAATGTTGCCGTAAAAAGTCATGTAGAAGACAGCACGCCAGGATTATATAATTCAGTTTATACTCCGCCATATGGATGGGTGTAAGAAATAGGCGAAACCGGCTGGCCATGATTCCAAATGTGTTCTCCACCACTCTTCTGGCTCTGACCAGCCAGTAATTAAAAACCCTCTGTTCCGGGGTGAGGGTCCTCATCGGGAATGGCCGCATAAGATGGTCCCCCAGCGCAAATGCTTCATCCGAAACAAAGACGAATGGGAGTCCTTCCACATTCTCTTATGGAGGTGGCAAGTCCAAGCTGCCATTCTGGAGACGTCTGTAAAACTCCGTCTGGGCGATGACTCCACCATCGCACATCCGGCCATTCTTCCCCACGTCCACATACAGGAACTCGTAATTAGCCGACACCACCGCCAACATCACAATACTATTGAACCCCTTGTAATTATAATAGTACGACCTCGAGTTGGGTGGTGGGACGATGTGGACGTGTTTCCCATCAATTGCCCCTCCGCAGTTAGGAAAGTCCTACCGCTGGGCAAAGTGGGAGGCCACAGTCTGCCATTCCTGTGGCGTGGAAGAAAACTGTTGAGGAAAACGAAAAAAAAAATTAGTAATTTTGCACATAAACATGGGAAGCAGATTAGACACAAACATTCTTGGCCAACATCCAGATAACATTTATTAAGGGGAATTTTACAACACCAAAGTATAAGGTACACCTATCATATTCCCCCTCCCCCCTCTCATCGGCCATTTCTAACATTATAGGGGGGGGATCATGGACAGGTAACCCTCTCCACTTAATTGAGAGATGAATGGCTAAATAAAGGGTATTACTTGGAACAGCCCCTCCTTAGTTACACTATTGGCAGCCCACTGGACAGGTAAGAAGTGTCATAATACAAAGATAGAAATACACATTGTACACATTTGAGCACATTTGGAAATTCTACTATTACCTATCAAGATAATAATAGGATACAAAAACTTTAAACAGTACCATTTGAAAGTATACAGGCAGGCCCTTGCACTACATGCTTTGGGGAATTCATCCATACATCTGACCACAAAAGAGGTGGGTATAGTGTGTATGGGTTTGGCAAAGTCAGCAGATAGATGATTGAGGATAGATAGAGAATTGGGATCATCTGACTTAGCAGTTGGGGGGAGGGAGGGTTAAAAATGATTTGGGGACACTACAAAAAAAGCCTCTGGCACTCTGCCTGAATTTAAAGCACAAATCACATTTCTAAACATTTTAGGGGTGTTTGGGGTAAAGCACTACTATGGAGCTGATAAAATACATTGTTAAGTGACTACATGAGGTGAATATAGGGCCAGGAGAGCATGCTGGGGAGGTAAGTGAAGGCAAATATGTATGAAGGACTAAAAAACCCCCATAAAATTCCAGCATGCATGAGGACAAAGGGGACATTCACAGCATATTCCAATCATGGTAATTAGGGAATGAGGAAAGAAATACAATATATTAATGATCCCCAGAGCCTGGGGGGAGATGCCTGTCGAAAACTTCAAGTCCTGCAGGCTTCTCCCTGTCGCCAAGTACTGCAGGGTAGCGACGAGCCTCTGCTCTGGAGTGATGGCTTGCCTCATGCAGGTATCAGGATTATTCTCACGGATCTCACAGAGCAAAGGCATATGACAGAACTGGTCACGCTGAAGCAACCAATTCTTGGTCCGTAAACTCCTCCCCACCCTGTTCATGGACTGGACTTGTGTCAAGGTCAGGACCCCAACACCAAGCCCCCGCACAGCATAAACTCTATGAGGAGTACATATACTAAACATGGCTAGAAAACGGTCGGCTGCTCAGAACGAAGTAACAGAACGCACTGAATAACAGCAAGGCCTGTGAAGAGCGACCTGAAAAACAGCAACGAACGGAGAAGATCGCACAGAAAACTCCGATATGAATTGACTGCACGCACTGAAGAGCAGATACAAACCCACAAGCACAAACTGAACCGCAGAAAACGATCTGAAAGCCACGAGTCTGAAAAAGCGCGAATCGTCTCTCACCAATTTTTACTAACACAAGATTAGCAAAAGGAGCCCAAAGGGTGCCGCGCTTGGTTCTGAACTGGCCTTTTCTAGTCTCGTTGTACGTGGTTGACGTCACCGCGTTCTTGGCGATCGGAAATTCCGACAACTTTGTGCGACCGTGTGTATGCAACACAAGTTTGAGCCAACATCTGTCGGAAAAAATCCTAGGATTTTGTTGTCGGAATGTCCGATCAATGTCCGACCGTGTGTATGGGGCAATACAGTACAATATTGACATATTGACCAGGCCAGAATTCTGTTGATAATTGTTGAGTTGTCCAAACCAACTCAATTTTAACATATCAAAAGGACAGCTGATGACCTTTTATATGTTAATCCTATGCAAGTCTACCTAGGTGTGTGAGGAATGGCCTGTTTTTAATTTAATAGAACATTTCAAAAGGTACATTGTTTACATACTTAAGGATGATAAAGGACCATAGAAGAAGTATTTATTGATGGTGATTACACTTGAGGGCAGGGCTTTTTTTCAGCAGGAACTAGGTGGAACTCAGTTCCACCACCCTTGGGTTAGGTCTTCTGCTCCCTGCTCACCGCTATCCCTTGGTAACACTGAAGTCCAGCTTCTGCATTTACAAGTGATAGCTTATCTCCCAGTAGCTCCCATGGGTCAGATCTCCTGCGCAGATCCCACTGAGTGCCGGACAGGGACAAGGGAGATACAGAACAGGTGCCCAGGGTTCAGTGCAGTCATGGACAGGAGAGGGTGCATGGTAGGCTGCACCCTCTGTGGTTTCCATTTTTTCCCTGGTGACCAGTAGTTGATGCTCCTACTGCATGATATCCCTTGCAAGTGACTGTAGTATAGTATAGTATGCTGGGAGGTACTACAGTTGGATAGGTGCTTCAGCTTAATATTGCAACAAAGGTAAGAAATATGACAGATGGTGGAGCTTTTAGGGAGGGGGAGAAGATGAGGGCAGTGGAGGGAGGGGTTGTATGCAGAGCGAAGAGCTACTATTTGATGTCATTTGGCAGGTATGTGTGTGGCGGGCAGGGTTGAGTTCCTGCTCCTTTTCTCTGAGAAAAAAAAGCCCTGCTTGAGGGGGTATGGTGATGGTGGCTTATTTACCTGGTAAACACTAATGTGAGGTTATTGCCAGTAATTACAGGAGATACGCCGCGCTAAGGTGAAAAAATCAATCTGGAGAATATTAATGCCTGCAAAGTATGCTGAAAATACCATATAAATAGCCTGTCCAGCCACAGTAAAGGCACAATAAAAGAAAAATACATAAAACAATGTGTTTTTATAGTGCAATATGTAAATGGTATGCTGGATGTGTAACATCCAAATAAGAGTAACGATTACTCAACCAGTGCCAGTATATATAATAAAAAGAATAATATACAAAACCATCTATATTACATAAAAAATACTGTGTAAAGTAATAAATCACAATGACATATGATAAGTGCAAAGTACAAAAAAGTGCCAAGTGCCACACAATAGGTGTAAATACCAAATCAAAAATAAATATAGCACGTGATTAATAAGTCCAATTTAAAAAAAATGTGTATAAAGTTCATAAAAACAGTTCATAAAAAAAATCCAACGTGCATGCAATGATCTTAGTGCTTAGTGCTCAGAATTCCATGCTCAAGTGCCATCCAGTGACCCCCTGGGACAGCTGCTCACCTCAGAGCGTGTGACTCAGCTGTGAAACTGAGTCTATACACGCTTAGGAGCCATCCCACGGCTCAGTGATGGTATCCAGATATACAGTTATTCAGCAGCTCCCCAGTTGGAAATGAAGGAAAAGAAAAAACTGGATAGTGTGATACCGTTTATCAAGTATTTATTAGAATAAAACTCCCCACAATAGGGTACTCACATTTACAAGGTGCGTAAGTGCACCAATCTAATAACAGTCTCCAAAGTTTGTCTGTCAGGAGGGATAAGCTGTGCGTCGCATCACAGTGAAGTGAATAGCTCCGTGCTCCGTCCTGGTCCCTCCCCTACGCGTGTTCGCCACAGGGTCACGTGTCTTCATCAGGGGGAAGACACGTGACCCTGTGTTTTATGTATTTTTCTTTTATTGTGCCTTTACTGTGGCTGGACAGGCCATTTATACAGTATTTTCAGCATACTTTGCAGGCATTAATATTCTCCAGATTGATATTTTTACCTTAGCGCAGCGTAGTATCTCCTGTATACATTGTATTGCACGGCTTATGAAACGTGTTCTACGAGGGCAGCTAGGTGGTTTCCATATTTGAGGCAATATACCATTGTGGCTCGCAAAGCTTTTTCTTTATTTATTTTGCAAGTAATTACAAGTAGAGTCTTTTCATGTTGAATAACAATAAGATCAAAAAGAATTTTGGGGTGACCTAGCAGAACCCTCCCCCTCCCCAGTGTCAGACTAGGATTTCAGGGGGACGATTCAAGCTGGCAGTCAGCCTTTTCATTCTCAATGAAGATGAGGGCCACAGGTCTAGATATAGTCTAGGACAAATGGGACTCTGAAGGCTACTGTTCATTGTCATATTTACTCTGTTGGATTTTGTCATCTGTTGCAAGCGTTTTGTGAACTTTGTTCATCTGTGTTGGAAGTCAATAAATGCATTCTCTGGAAGAATCGGGTTGCTGCTGGGAATGATTTGCATCATACTAATAATTTAATTAATTATCATTCATCCCAATACTACATCACTATAATAACTCCTGACATGTTTTCCATCACATAAGATCAATGCAGCCACAGTTATGTGTTGGGGAGGATGCTATAAATAGATTAGCAGAGCCCTGAACTATTCAACAAACAGTGCTGAAAGTCTCTACCTATGAGGAGTGGGGGGGATGTGCCTTTCCTCCAATCAGCTGTCTTGGCTGTATTCCCAGGTTTCACCGCGGTGTTGAACAGGTAGAGGAAATAAAATTAACACAATGTGCACATTCTAAATAGTATATAAAGCCATGGCACATGGTACAAGCAATATTTCAGAGAATATCACCTTGGAGGACCTTTCCTTCAACTTGCAGCCTAGTTCTTTAAATAGATTCTTAAAGAGGAGCTCCAGTCATATTTGTATTTATTAAAAGACAGTTGCTACAAAAACTGTCACTGCTGATTTTTAATAAACAGATGCTCACCTGTCCCAGGATCCAGTGATGTGCTCACTCAAGCTGTTCTTTCTATAAGTCTTCTGTCCCCAGCGCCTGCATCTCAACTGTGGACATCCAGCTGTGACAGGCCATGACTGCAGCTGGGTGCCTTTAGCGCATTGTGAATGGTCCCATAGTCTTCTGGGATGTGTGATGTGTCCCTGAAGACTCCGGTTTAGGGTGGAGAAATTCAAAACCAGGTAAACCCCTTAAAAAAGTGCCTGTCACGTCTACTCCAATGCAGGTGGTCAGACAATATGGCTAGCTACTGTGTGCTTCACCTATAGCAGATCTTTTTCCCTTAAGACAAGCAGGCATACTGGTACTCGGTTGCCCCAAGGACCTATACACAATGCAGAGAAGACTGGTAGTGTGGCTCAATGACAGTCCAGGTAAAAGGCAGGCTGAGTTCAAGGAATAGTCCAATAATCTGGTCCGAACTCAAAAACAGGGAAATCCAAACTAATAAAGCAGAGCAGACAGACAGGGAGCTCGATCAGGAACAACACAGGTATAATTCTCTATCACAAGCAAGGGACAGAGTGTTTGGCTTGCTTATAAAAGGTGATTGACCACTAGATATGAGCCGAACACCCCCCCGGTTCGGTTCGCATCCAGAACATGCGAACAGGCAAAAAATATTATTCGAACACACGAACACCGTTAAAGTCTATGGGACATGAACATGCATAATCAAAAGTGCTCATTTTAAAGGCTTATATGCAAGTTATTGTCATAAAAAGTGTTTGGGGACCTGGGTCCTGCCCCAGGGGACATGTATCAATGCAAAAAGAAGTTGTAAAAATGGACTTTTTTTGGGAGCAGTGATTTTAATAATGCTTAAAGTGAAAGAATAAAAGTGTAATATTTCTTTAAATTTCGTACCTGGGGGGTGTCTATAGTATGCCTGTAAAGGGGCGCATGTTTCCCGTGTTTAGAACAGTCTGACAGCAAAATGACATTTCTAAAGGAAAAAAAGTAATGTAAAACCACTATCGCTAGCGCCGGCTATAATGAATTGTCGATCCGGCAATACACATAAAAGTTCATTGATAAAAACGGCATGGAATTTCCTCACAGGGGAACCCCGAACCAAAATGTAAAAAAAAAATGGCGTGGGGGTCCCCTCAAAATCCATACCAGACCCTTCAGGTCTGGTATGGATTTTAAGGGGAACCCCGCGCCAAAATTTAAAAAAAAAGATGTGGGGTCCCCCAAAAATCCATACCAGACCCTTATCCGAGCATGCAACCTGGCAGGCCACAGGAACAGAGGGGGGGAGAGAGAGCGCCCCCCCTCCTTAACCATACCAGGCCACATGCCCTCAACATTGGGAGGGTGCTTTGTGGTAGCCCCCCAAAGCACCTTGTCTCCATGTTGATGAGGAGAAGGGCCTCATCCCCACAACCCTTCCCGTGTTGTCAGAGGGGGTGGGGTCACCCGGTTACGTAAATGGGTGACCCCGCCCCTCTCTGACAACACGAGGAAAGCCACATGAAAGTTCCCATGGGTAAAAGGGTAAAATCCCCAAATCCTCACTATATTTAATAGGTACGATGCCCGGCGGGTGTGGAGAGGCGACTCTTTGTACATCTTGCCGCATGTATGCGTTCCTTGATCATCCGATCGAGGGCGAATACTGCTGTGCAAAATGTAAGCACATTGTTTCCCTGGAAGCCCAGGTTCTGAATCTGGGGAAGCAACTGTCAGCACTGAGAAGTCCCTCCATACTTAAGGTGAGCCAGGAACGTACACGGCAGGTGCCGGCAGGGGCCAGCACAGAGGGTGGAGACAAAGAGGTGCAGGCACTAGCAAAGAGTAGATGGGTGACAGTCAGGAGGGGTAGAGGGGGAAGTGCCAGAGAGGCCGATCCAGGACTGGAGCATCCCAATAACTACTCTCCATTGAGTGACATTGGTGAAACCAGTCAGGGACCAGGACTGCTGGAGATGAGGGACTCTCCTAGCTGCCAGGGGAAGAACTCCTCCAGTGAGAGTGGGGGGGCAGCAAAGGGAAAGGAAAGACAGATTCTGGTGGTAGGGGACTCAATTCTTAGAAGGACAGAGAGGTCAATCTGTAACCAAGACCTGAAGCGCCGAACAGTATGTTGTCTACCGGGCACTCGGGTTCGGCACATCATGGATCTTGTGGACAGATTACTGGGAGGGGCTGGGGAAGACCCGGCTGTCATGGTGCACGTTGGCACCAATGACAAAGTCAGAGGCAGATGGAGTGTCCTAAAGAACAATTTTAGGGACTTAGGTGCTAAATTGAGGAAAAGGACCTCCAAGGTAGTGTTCTCAGGAATACTACCGGTACATCGAGCCACACCAGAAAGGCAGAGGGAGATTAGGGAAGTAAACAAGTGGCTGAAGAGCTGGTGTAGTAAGGAGGGGTTTGGGTTCCTGGAGGACTGGGCCGACTTCTCAGTCGGTAACTGGTTCTATAGAAGGGACAAACTGCACCTAAATGAGGAGGGTGCAGATCTGCTGGGAATGAAGATGGCCAAAAAGTTAGAGGGGTTTTTAAACTAGGCGATGGGGGGGAGGGTCCAGAGACAGTGATAGCCAGCGCGGAAGATATTCCAGAGGGTAGTATTGGGGGCATTAGTGATAGGTTAACCAAAGCACAAAAACACAAGGTGAGTATAGTAGCAAGTCCTAGTTGCAATCTTGAAACACCCAATACGAGGACAATATGCGACCGGTCTAAACTGTGTGGCATGTTCACCAATGCCAGGAGCATGGCGGACAAGATGGGTGAACTAGAGATACTGTTGTACAAGGAGGATTTGGATTTTGTAGGAATTTCAGAGACCTGGTTCAACAGCTCTCATGATTGGTTGGCAAACATTCAAGGGTATACCCTATACCGCAAGGATAGAGAGGGTAAAAAAGGGGGAGGGGTATGCCTATATATCAAGAATAATGTACAAGTGAATGTGAGAGATGACATCACTGAAGGAGCTAGTGAGGAGGTGGAATCCTTATGGGTAGAGCTCCAAAGGGATGAAGCTAAGGGGAAAATAATACTGGGAGTATGTTATAGGCCCCCTAACCTGAGGGAAGAAGTGGAGACGGATCTCTTATCACAAATTGGATTAGCAGCAAGGATGGGAAGTGTTATCATAATGGGGGATTTTAATTATCCAGATCATAGACTGGGCGGAGGGAACCGCGCATTCATTTAAGGCTCGCCAGTTCCTTAATGTCTTGCAGGACAATTTTATGGGTCAGATGGTAGACGCACCAACTAGAAATAAAACATTACTGGATCTACTGATTACCAACAATACAGACCTGATCACAGATGTGGAAATACGGGGCAATTTAGGTAACAGCGATCACAGGTCAATTAGTTTCAGTATAAATCACACAAATAGGAAACATGAAGGGAACACAAAGACACTGAATTTCAAAAGAGCCAACTTCCCTAAACTACAAACCTTGCTAAAAGGCATAAATTGGGATAAAATATTAGGAACAAAGAAAATGGAGGAGAGATGGGTTTGATTTAGGAGCATATTAAATAAGGGCATTAGCCAATGTATCCCATTGGGTAATAAATTTAAAAGAGCGAACAAAAATCGTGGATGGCTTAACTCCAATGTAAAACTGCATATAAAAGCAAAGGAGAATGCCTTCAAAAAATACAAGGTTGAGGGATCATCCTCAGCATTCAGACTTTATAAAGAATGCAATAATAAATGTAAGGGTGCAATTAGGATGGCTAAGATAGAACATGAAAGACACATAGCGGAGGAGAGCAAAAAAAAATCCCAAGAAATTCTTTAAGTATGTAAACAGTAAAAAAGGGAGGACAGACCATATTGGCCCCATAAAGAATGAGGAAGGACATCTGGTTACAAAGGATGGGGAGATGGCAAAGGTATTGAATTTATTCTTCTCCTCAGTATTCACGAGTGAATCGGGAGGCTTCAGTAACCAAAACTGCAGTGTTTATCCTCATCACACAACACAGGAAGCACCTACATGGTTAACAGAGGACGGAATTAAAATTAGACTTGAGAAACTTAACATTAATAAATCACCGGGACCAGATGGCTTGCATCCGAGGGTACTTAGGGAACTCAGTCAGGTGATTGCCAGACCGTTGTTCCTAATTTTTACAGACAGTCTATTGACTAGAATGGTACCAGCTGATTGGAGAAAAGCCAATGTAGCACCAATATTTAAAAAGGGCCCAAAAAACTTCCCTGGGAATTACAGACCAGTTAGCCTAACATCAATAGTATGTAAACTCTTGGAGGGGATGATAAGGGACTATATACAAGATTTTAGTAATAAGAATGATATCATTAGCAGTAATCAGCATTGATTCATGAAGAATCGTTCTAGACAAACCAATCTATTAACCTTCTATGAGGAGGTGAGTTGCCATCTAGATAAAGGAAGGCCCGTAGACATGGTGTATCTGGATTTTGCAAAAGCATTTGACACAGTTCCCCATAAACGTTTACTGTACAAAATAAGGTCCGTTGGCATGGACCATAGGGTGAGTACATGGATTGAAAACTGGCTACAAGGGCGTGTTCAGAGGGTGGTGATAAATGGGGAGTAAATACAGAAAAAGTGCAGCGCTGGATATATACAAAACCCATAAAATGGTGCTAGTAAATAATTGTTATATATAAACCATGTACATTGGAAATAAATCAAGCACAAATATATGCACCTATGAAAAAGAAGTGCTTCACCATAGGAATACGTGTGTGGTTAATACCACCATAGTTGCATATCTAAATAAAATTCAAAATACAAAACAAAAGTGTCCATAGGGGGTTAAAGATTGAAGTGACTTTGTTGTAGAGATAAATTAGTGACTGTCACCGTGATGTACGCCCGTCACCTTGTGTAGATTAAAGGCTTATAGAAAAATGCAGCGCATGTACAAAGGAACATAGGTCTTTATAATGGTGAAACAGTAAAGAAATCACTAATTAACCACAGGTGCCTTGAAACACAAACGTCCATAGATGGATGTGAATGTCCAACCGCACAGGAGGTGTAAGTACTCCAAGGGGTGGTGATGGTCTGATGGTTGTCAGAAAACACCTGGCATCATACAGCGACTTCCCAACCGAGAAACTGGGTCCCAATGGGTCATTCAGAGAAAGTGCAAAAAAGCCTCTTACCAGATCCTGTGAATTCCCATGTCAGTGACAGGGAATCGCATGCGCAGTTTGTCTCAAATGACGTGGAATGGGAGCTCAGGAATCGCCAATCCCTTGGATTGTGGTCTGTATGGATCTCGGCCGGCAACCGGATGGGTCCTCACAACGAACCGTCCTCACACCGAACCGTCCCAGCGTGCATCAGAAGTTTCACAAACGGTCCCCCGAAAGGAGCAGTTGGAGGGACTGGATCTCATGTGGTAAATGTGGAAACAAAAAAAATGTGCCTCCACATGGTGCAGATAAAAAAGGGTGTTTTTATTGACAAAAACAACCATACACAAATAAAAGCATGATCACGGTGGATAAAAGCAAATGGGCAACAAAGAGAGTGGTGTATGTACCCGACGCGTTTCGACCTAGTGGTCTTCAACAGGGGCATAGACCACTCACTCCAAGTTGCCAAATATATATAATAAAATTATTTAGAGAAGGACCAATCACAAGGGCTGAAAAACCGGGAGATTTGATTGGGTGAATACAATCACATGACTTGCTTGAATGTCTAAACATGAAAATCATACACAATTTCTATATAAATAAATGAATGACATTAAGGTGAAGCCCAGGAGACTGTATAAAGGTCTACCAGCAGAAAAATATATAGCTCTATGATCTCTCTAACAAAAATAAAGCATTTAAAGATTTTAATGAAAACAGCACTCCTCTGCTGACAGTCCGGCAGAATGTACTGCCCTGTCGGCCAGAGGAGCCAATCCTCAATAAGAAGACAAAAGATGTTAAGTGGTGCTGACCAATAGGTGGCTATGTATGAGCCGGCCTCTATCCCTGAACGCCCACATGACCAGTCTGTGTAGGAAATGATGTCACGTCTGTGGGCGTGTCCGACGTTTCCCTCTCACATGACTCACTGGGCCAATCAGAGAGCAAACGTCCCACTCATCTCTGCTGTACGTACAATCCGTACACCGCAGAGGGATGGGACTTAAATAAATAAACCTAGCGTCCCGGCAATGCAATCCAGCCAGCAACGGACGCTAAATGAGACAAAACAGCATCCCTATGGTGTATGTGTACAAAAATGTGCTATGCAGCAGACCGGGACCCGATGACCCAGAAGTGTGCATAGAACTCCTGTGAACCGGAAGTGTATGGGAAGTGGTGACACATATAGTGAAATATAATGTATTAGGGAAATGACTGGCTGAAGTGAAATCACATAAGTGTGTAAAAAAAAAAATAAATAAGTAAAATTACTGGAGTGACATTGTAAATGTCTCTTAAAATCCATATGTGTTTTGGTGGGACTGAAATAAAAAAATTTAAAAAAATTATGTGAACACAAATTCTCCGGAACGCACATTGTAAAATGTGTTAAAATGAATATATATGTGAAGGGAATGTGTGGATTTGTAAGGAGACCCAAATATCTGGCAGTTAACCTTATGATCCCTTGACTGTAAAAAGTCATCAGCATAGACCGAATGGGTCAATTTTGATTGGACCAATTTCCATTGGGTGAATAGATAACACTCTGGGTACACCATATATAAGCTGTGTACCAACTTGTGAATATAGGTGAGAAAAAGGAGGAGGGGGGGGGGGAAGGGGGAGAAAAATGTTGAAATAATGAAGTAAAAAATAAAAAAAATAAAGGGAGGGAGGGACATGCATAGAGAAGTTGCTGTATGATGCCAGGTGTTTTCTGACAACCATCAGACCATCACCACCCCTTGGAGTACTTACACCTCCTGTGCGGTTGGACATTCACATCCATCTATGGACGTTTGTGTTTCAAGGCACCTGTGGTTAATTAGTGATTTCTTTACTGTTTCACCATTATAAAGACCTATGTTCCTTTGTACATGCGCTGCATTTTTCTATATGCCTATTTTGTGGTTTTTGTCAAACTGTATGCAGCAGCTTTTTATTTATTTCACTGGTTAGCGCGGTGTTTTCTATTTACCTCTTAGATTAAAGGCTTACCAGACAGCCTCTGATCAGAGGCATAGTAGCATCAACTCGTGGTGTTGTCCTCACAGGGAATGGACCTCTTCCAGGGTGGTAAATGTATGTCAGCAAACGATCTCCATAAGCCTCCAGACAGCAACCCAATGAAGAAGAATCACTCCCAAATATCTCCTCTACTGCCGATTTCGACAATGTCTCCTCTGTTATTCATACCAGATGAGGTACGAATAACAGAGGAGACATTGTCGAAATCGGCAGTAGAGGAGATATTTGGGAGTGATTCTTCTTCATTGGGTTGCTGTCTGGAGGCTTATGGAGATCGTTTGCTGACATACATTTACCACCCTGGAAGAGCTCCATTCCCTGTGAGGACAACACCACAAGTTGATGCTACTATGCCTCTGATCAGAGGCTGTCTGGTAAGCCATTAATCTACACAAGGTGACGGGCGTACATCACGGTGACAGTCACAAATTTATCTCTACAACAAAGTCACTTCAATCTTTAACCCCCTATGGACACTTTTGTTTTGTATTTTGAATTTTATTTAGATATGTCACTATGGTGGTATTAACCACACACGTATTCCTATGGTGAAGCACTTCTTTTTCATAGGTGCATATATTTGTGCTTGATTTATTTCCAATGTACATGGTTTATATATAATAATTATTTACTAGCACCATTTCATGGGTTTTGTATATATCCAGCACTGCACTTTTTCTGTATTTATCTATTAGTGCCCTTTAGCAAGGTTATAGTGCTTAGCTGCAGGATATTCCTTCACAGGTTGTTTTATTCACTTTGAAATTGATTTACACACCTAGCGCAAATTTTTTCTTTTATAAACATTTCCGATAAATGGGGAGTACTCAGAATGGTGAGGGGTGGGTAGTGGGGTTCCCCAGGGTTCTGTGCTGGGACCAATCCTATTTAATTTGTTCATAAACGACCTGGAGGATGGGATAAACAGTTCAATCTCTGTATTTGCAGACGATACTAAGCTAAGCAGGGCAATAACTTCTCCGCAGGATGTGGAAATCTTGCAAAAAGACCTGAACAAATTAATGGGGTGGGCGACTACATGGCAAATGAGGTTCAATGTAGAAAAATGTAAAATAATGCATTTGGGTGGCAAAAATATGAATGCAATCTATACACTGGGGGGAGAACCTCTGGGGGAATCTAGGATGGAAAAGGACCTGGGGGTCCTAGTAGATGATAGGCTCAGCAATGGCATGCAATGCCAAGCTACTGCTAATAAAGCAAACAGAATATTGGCATGCATTAAAAGGGGGATCAATTCCAGAGATAAAACGATAATTCTCCCGCTCTACAAGACTCTGGTCCGGCCACACATGGAGTATGCTGTCCAGTTCTGGGCACCAGTCCTCATGAGGGATGTACATGGAAATGGAGCGAGTACAAAGAAGGGCAACAAAGCTAATAAAGGGTCTGGAGGATCTTAGTTATGAGGAAAGGTTGCGAGCACTGAACTTATTCTCTCCGGAGAAGAGACGCTTGAGAAGGGATATGATTTCAATTTACAAATACTGTACTGGTGACCCCACAATAGGGATAAAACTTTTTCGCAGAAGAGAGTTTAATAAGACTCGTGGCCACTCATTACAATTAGAAGAAAAGAGGTTTAACCTTAAACTATGTAGAGGGTTCTTTACTGTAAGAGCGGCAAGGATGTGGAATTCCCTTCCACAGGCGGTGGTCTTAGCGGGGAGCATTGATAGCTTCAAGAAACTATTAGATAATCACCTGAATGACCGCAACATACAGGGATATGTAATGAAATACTGACACATAATCACACACATAGGTTGGACTTGATGGACTTGTGTCTTTTTTCAACCTCACCTACTATGTAACTATGTAACTATAAGTCCTTGTGCGTCAAAGGAGAGCGGGGTCACCGGGTGGCCCGCCCTCTGTTATATAAGAAGTGTCAGAAGAACCAAAGCGTCACACGGTGGAAGACTCCCACTGAGGCGGATCGTGCAGATGGAGCGGAGAAGAAGCCGGAGAAAGATGCAGGATGAGAAAAGCGGAGGAAGAAGAAGATGGAGAAGAAGAAGATGGAGAAGAAGAAGAACACCGAAGGAAGACCAGAAGAAGGAAGATGGAAGAAGAAACAATTAATAAAAGACTTGTCAAAAACCGTCTCTTGTGTTTTTTTAACCTTTTTGACACTTTTTGTACATTTGTACCCCATTACCAATTCACACGGGGGCGAGATCTGGGGGTCCCCTTATTAAAGGGGGCTTCCAGATTCCGATAAGCCCCCCACCCGCAGACCCCCATAACCACCGGGCAAGGGTTGTGGGGATGAGGCCCTTCTCCCCATCAACATGGGGACAAGGTGCTTTGGGGGGCTACCCCAAAGCACCCTCCCAATGTTGAGGGCATGTGGCCTGGTATTGTTCAGGAGGGGGGGGCGCTCTCTCTTCCCCCCCTCTTTTCCTGTGGCCTGCCAAGTAGCGTGCACAGATAAGGGTCTGGTATGGATTTTTAAAAATTTTTTAAAATTTTTTTAAAATTTTGGTGCGGGGTTCCCCTTAAAATCCATACCAGACCTGAAGGGTCTGGTATGGATTTTGAGAGGGACCCCAACGCCATTTTTTTTAAAAATCTTGGCACAGGGTTCCCCTTAATATCCATACCAGACCTGAAGGGCCTGGTATGGAATTTAGGGGGACCCCACACATTTTTTTTTAATTTTTCCACGGGGTTCCCCTTAATATCCATACCAGACCTGAAGGGCCTGGTATGGAATTTAGGGGGACCCCCACACATTTTTTTTTTTAATTTTGGTTCAGGGTTCCCCTGTACGGAAATTCCATGCCGTTTTTAACAATGAACTTTTATGTGTATTGCTGGACCGACAATGCATTATAGCCGGCGCTAGCGAAAGTAGTTTTACATGACTTTTTTTCCTTTAGAAATGTCATTTTGCTGTCAGACTGTTCTAAACACAGGAAACATGCGCCCCTTTACAGGCATACTATAGACACCCCCAGGTACAAAATTTTAATTTTATTGTTTCACTTTAAGCATTATTAAAATCACTGCTCCCGAAAAAATGGCTGTTTTTGAAACTTTTTTTTGCATTGATACATGTTCCCTGGGGCAGGACCCAGGTCCCCAAACACTTTTTATGACAATACCATGCATATAAGCCTTTAAAATTAGCACTTTTGATTTCTCCCATAGACTTTTAAAGGGTGTTCCGCAGCTTTCGAATTTGCCGTGAACACCCCAAATTGTTTGCTGTTCGGCAAACAGGCGAACAGCCAATGTTTGAGTCAAACTCATGTTCGACCCGAACATAAAGCCCATCCCTACTGACCACATCAGTCACCTAGCAGATGGACACAGACAGGGAGAATGCAATAGCCAAAACCCATATGCTGGAATGAGGAGCAAGAGCACTTAAGTGATCCTGACATTACCCCCCTCTGAGGAGGGGCCCCGGACCCTCAAAGACAAGCTGGACATTCAGCACAAGGCCATCAGACTGGGCAGAGGCCTGTGGATCCACAAGGTCAGGTTGGTTAGCAGGGGACATGTCACAGGACTCAAGCCGGATAGTTGAAACATGAGCAGAATGCAGAGAGCCCTGAAAAAAATGTTCAAAGCCCCACCTGACCGAATGAGGTAGTTTATCCAAAGGATGGAACCTCTTAGACCTGTTAGAATGGGTGTAGTAGAAGTAGGGTGAGGCTAGGTCACAGAAAGTCCTGAATAAGAAAAAGCAGCAATGTCAATGGGCATGGGCTGGACTGGCATAACTGATGCAGTGGCCGACATCGCAGGGTATAGCGACTGTCTGAATCGCATTGCCAAGTTAGCCTGGCTGTGTGTCCAAGGGAGTTTGGAGACGGACAAAAGTAGGGGTAATCCAGGGGGCTTGACTTCTGAGGACTTAGAGGAAGTTTCCAAACAAGGCTCAAGGCTGTGAGACAATGGATACATTTGGCTTCTAGGAGGAGAGGATTCAGGCTGTGGCAAATGGCTGGAGAGGTGGCCTGTAGAGAATTAAATAGACTTGTCAGCATCTTTTGCTATAACAGAGTCATATAAAGGCACGTGGCCATCAAACTGGAGTTACACTTGAAAAAATTGTCACGATCAGGATCCGAATATGACTGTAATAAAGGAGAGTTGGAAATAGGCAACTGGTCAGCAGTTTTAATGAGGTTCTGAATGCAGATCTGGAACCAGGACCCAATCTCCTCTGCAGCCCAGTCTATGTGCGGGTTGTGAAGTTTAAGCCAGGAGTACCCTAAGATAAGGGGATAAGCAGGAGATTGGATCAAGTAAAAGCTGATTGTCTCATTATGAAATTTCCCCACGTTCAGGGTAATAGGTACAGTGCACAAGGCACCGAGCCCATGGACAAGGGAGAGTTATCAAAGGCTAAGACTGAGAAGGGTCTGCACACATTTGTCACCGGAATCTGTACACGGTGTGCTAGGTAAGAAAACTTGGCAGTGCTAAGTTGTGCAGGGACAAATAGTTTATCTCTGAGGGAAACTGACACAGTATAGTCTAAAGAAGCAGACCCCACCAGCACTAAAATCTTGGTGTTTCTCGGCTTATTAGGACAGCTAGCGACAAAGTGGCCATGATTGCCACTGTATAAGCAGAGCCTGTCAGATCTCCTTCTAGCCTTTTCCCCAGGGGATAAATGGGTAGCACCAATTTGCATGGGATCATCTTGTTGGTGATGTTGAGAGGACTCAGGAAATGAAGAAAAGGTGGGCAGCTTACTGGGGGACAAAGAAACAAACCTCTCTGTACGCCTTTCCCGTAAACGCCTGTCTATACTGATGGCTACTTGCAGGGCTTCATTCAATGACTTTGGTTCAGGGTAGTGTACTAAGGAGTCTTTGATGGAGTCTGATAAGCCTAATCTGAACTGGCTTCTTAGAGCTGGGTCATTCCATCCTGAGTCAGGTGCCCAGCGGTGGAAATCAGAATAGTATTTTTCAGCGGTGCGTTTTTCCTGACGTAATGACCTAAGGTTAGCTTCAGCTGAATAGGCATGGTCAGGATCATCATACAGTAAACCTGAGGCCTTGAAAAAAGCATCAACTGACCCTCTAGCTGGCTCAACTGCGGAGAGACTAAACGCCCAAGACTGGGGATTCCCCTGCAACCATGTGATCCCCCTGCAACCATGTGATAATCAGGCTGATCCACTGTGTTTCAGAACCAGAAGAGTAATGCCCCGTACACACAGTCGGATTTTCCGATGGAAAATCTCCGATCGGAGCGTGTTGTCGGAAATTCCGACCGTGTGTGGGCTCCATCGGACATTTTCCATCGGATTTTCCGACACACAAAGTTGGAGAGCAGGAGATAAAATTTTCCGACAACAAAATCCGATCGCGTCAATTCCGACCGTGTGTGGCCTGTTCCGACGCACAAAGTGCCACGCATGCTCAGAAGAAATTCCAAGACGGAACAGCTCGTTCTGGTAAACTTAGCGTTCGCAATGGATACAGCACTTTCGTCACGCTGCAATGTTAAAAATGGTTTAATACAGCGCACTCTCTTCTTCTTTATAATGTGACAAGAATTAAGTAGTTTTGCTGCTCATATTCACACACACTTCTCACAAACTTATTTTGTTACTATTTATCGGGATTCCCTCAAAATATTTCGATTTCTCACATCTGACAACATATTTTTGTATATTTTTTATATATTTTTTGGCTTTAATGTAGATGCTTTTTTTGTGTTTGTATTTTTTTTTTTTGGGCGATTTTGATTTGTATTCCCGAAAATGTTTGTGTGTGTTTTTTGTGTCAAGTTCCCACAACACCATTGATATGTTGTTCTATTTAATCTGTAGGAGATTGTTTGGTGTTGTTGTCCCTTGTTAATTTCACATTTTATGTTAGAAATGTACCTGAATCGTCAACAACAAACTGTCATTTTTGGATGAAAACACACAGGAGAGTATAATTTACCTAAAAAATTTTATTAAGGGGTCACAACTAAACAAAGAGGGAGGCAACGCTGGAGAAACTGCAGAAGTGGGTGAAGCCTTGGACCCCCAGGGCACACATCAATAATTTTTAATCAAAATTGGTGGCCTGAGGAGTCCTTATCTAAGGGAGGGCAGTCTGGTCCAGAAGTCCCAGAGATCCGGAAAGCAGCAGATGACATCTGTGTCCCCAGGCTGTGGTCATACGAGAGACTGCATCTTCTGTCAGACCAGACTGAACCCAGGGCCATCACTCTTTGCCCTGCAATTTGGTAGCAGCCATGCAGGCAAAGGCCTCTTCAGGAGTGGGTAAGGCTCTGAGGGACGCAGAAGCCTCCTGGATCAGCCTGAATGCTGAATCCTGCACGGGACTCGGAGTCGCCTTCCTGGCTCGTTTATGTGGCAGGCGGAGGGGAGGGACCTGAGACTCAGTCAGGCTGCGACTGGTCCCAGGCTTCTCCTGGCTGACACTTAGCCCCGCCTCCTCCTGGCTGCCACTAATCCCCACCTCCTCCTGACTGCCACATTCCACAACCTCCTCCTGGCTGAGGTCTTCCTGTGTATGAAAAAGGGACATAGTTTTAGCATTGTTTTCATCAATCACACACAATTTTCACCTCCTGACTGTTGCAAATTGAATGTTAACAAATATAACAGACTATCATTCTGAGCCCAGCATTTTTCATTTGTGTCCCAATTTTGGGTGCCCACTACTGTCTATTGATATGTAAAACACTTTCAAGCAGCAATTAGTGATCAATAATAACACCTAGTAAACATCATTTATTTATTGACCAGAAATCAGTAGAACAATGCTATACCTGACTCCAGCTGGGCTACTCCACTTCTTCCTGGCTGGAAGGCCCAGGTCGGACATCGGAAGCCTCAGCTGGTATGGAAGGAAGCATGGAAGGAAGAGTGGAGAGGGATTCCCTGACTTCAGTGTGGTCTGACAGAAATCGCAGTCTCTCATAGTACCACAGCCTGGGGACATAAACGTCATCTGCTGCAGCTCCGGACCTCTGGGAATCTGTGACCTTCTTGCGCTCCCTAAGATACGTGCTCCTCAGGCCACCAATTTTAGCTTTTAAATAAGGGATGGTTACTGTGGGGACCACCAGCTTCACCAACTCCAGCAGTTTCTCCAGCGCTGCCTGCCTCTTCTGTTTGTGATTATAGTGGGGGTGTCTCACTTGCCACAGACAGGGCAGCTCCCTGTATTTGTCAATGAACAGGGGCAGGAAATTGTGGTAATTGAACCCATCCATTTTCTCTGCAAGACACAACACAAGACAAACCCTAATGCCAGGCCAAACTCCCCTAATCTTGTTACAATATAGGCTTCCATTTCGAAGCAGTATAGCCGCAAGTTTAGATCTTACCTTCGTTATCACAATCGGCGTCTCCGATGCTCCTTCCTCCGCTCACAGATCGTACGTAATACGCACGTGTGTTACGCTTTATACACACTGCGCATGCATATAACTCCGCCCGCCCCTGACGTTCTTTCTAGTCTATTCCCCGCCCCTTTTCATTCGGCGCAGTGGGGGAAGAGCACATGGCGGATAGACAGCAGGTGCGTGCTAATTTTAGCAACGAGGAGGAGGGGGAGGAAAGGCCGGAGCCTGAAACGTCCAGATCCAGAAGGAGATTTAAGGACTCAAATATGTCCTTTGGGGAGATGTTGGAGATGGTGGACATCCTGAAGAAGTCCGACTATGATGGAAAGTATGGGCCTTACCCCAACCCCAATGTCCGAAAGGCCAAGATCATGGCAAAAGTGGTCAGGAGTTTTCACCGGAATTTCGGGGTACGACGATCGAAAGATCAGCTCAGGAAGCGGTGGTCGGACCTCAAATTACGAGCACACGAGCAGTACAGAAAGATCCGGAGAGTGCTGCAAAAAAGTAAGTAGTTGTGCTGTATTCCTATTCTTTTTATGCTTATTCGTGCTGCTCCATGTGCTTTTAGGAACTGTTGTACCATTTAAAATGGCAACTTTCATGTTCATGGGCACATTATTCGTTCGGATCAAACATTTTTCAATCAAACTATAAAATACCATTTTGACGCCCTATACTTGTCTTCAAAGAATTGGGTTGTGTAGATGGCTTTGTTACTAGAATGAAATGCAAACTAGATTGTGTGTAAGGAGAGGACACTCAGCAGTTGTTTTCACATCTGGACACTGGAGCACTAGTGTGGGACAAAAGAACACCATTTTTATTAGGGGGCCACACAGGTGCTCCAGTGTATACTATAGGGGGGTCTCCATCTGTGAAGCTTGTACTAAACAGGTAAAGTATTGCAGCTGGACAAAGGACACTAAAAAACATACATCTTGGAACTCTGCTAAAATAGACAATTGTACCCCACTTCCAAGCAATGTTTTATCTTTATAGTTCTGCCATCAAATATCTGTGTGCTAATTATACCATTTTTGCTTTACATAGGGGAGAAAAGACTCGGAAGACACCCCTCATCCGAGGAGACCAGAGCCCCCCCCCCCTCTGGAAGAGAGGGAAATCCCCCCAACACAAGCTGAGCAGGAGGAGGAAGACGTGGTGGAACTAGTCACCACAACAGGTGAGTGTCTACGACCTCAGGCTCAGATAAGAGATGGATGGCGGCATTTTTTTTAGACCTAATTTATTTTGGGGTTCCTCTCTTTTTAGGTGATCGTGAGGTTGTGGATCCAGATCCTTTCACATCCGAAATTGCCCAGATCCTGATCGGGGAGATCATGGGGTGTAATTTACAATTGGAAATCATCAAGCAAATTATCAATGATGTTATTCCAAAAAATAAAAAAATCATTGATGTTTTGGGGCGAGTTTAAAGCCCCTCCAAATCACTTTCTTCTTTTGTGTGCTACAATGTGCGAAATGTTTTTGTGATTTTTCCCAAAGCCAAATTTGGAGGATGCACACAGTGTGCCAACATGTGCTATCTGCCATCACGGGAGATCAATGGACGCGTTTTGGGGGTGCAACCCCTTCCTCAATTATAAAGTAGCTGAGAGGAAGGGCTTGCTCCCCCAAAACACATCCCTTGATCCCCCGTGATGGCAGCTAGCACATGTTTACATTCGTAAATTGATGTGCATCTTCCAAATTTGGATTTTCCAGGGGTGACTTCACCCCATCTGAACGCAATATCAAACACAGTTCCTAAATACTCATGTATGATATTGCCTTCAAGTTCTACCAAATGTGAACTTTGTAAGTTCAAGATTTGTGTCTTTCTTGTTGGTTTTACACATACCTGTTTTATGTAAAATGGACATTTTGAGTTTTGATAATGCCACCACAAAAATTGGTATACCACAAACATGTTGTTTTTTTTTCTAAACCTTTGGTAAATGCACATGTGATTGTGCAGGTATTAAAAAGATTGTTAATCAAGAATGTGTGGATTATTGTCTCAACGCTACAACACTTTTGGGGTGATGTAATTGCTGTTTTCATTGCAAATGGGGGTTATTTACTAAGGGCAAATCCTCTTGGCACTACAAGTGCAGTTTCACTGCATTTGCAAGTGCACTTGTAGTGAAATGTGTTTTTGCATTTAGGAAATAACAGCCAACAGTGCTTTGTATAAGGTTAAACAATCACAACATTTTCTGCACTCAAAACATTTCTGTCAGGGTCAGCTAAAACAAACACAAGCAGTAAATGTCCACAAAGATTTTTTTTTTTTTGATTTGAAAAAGGCTTTACATATTGTCTGGCATATGGATAGCCCCCCTACCCGCAAAGAACTCCAGGTAGCGTAACCGTACATCGCGGGCACTCAGGGAGGGCAAGCCAGGACGGCCACTTTCAAGCGCCGTCAGTGTGGTTTGATGTAGGATTCCAGCCTCAGGCCCAACTGAGCCAGCATAGTTGGCCGAATGTTTCCTTAAAAAGTTATGGAGAACACAGCACGCCAGTATAATATGGTTCAGTTTATACTCCGCCATATGGATGGGTGTCAGAAATAGTCGGAACCGGCTGGCCAGGATTCCAAATGTGTTCTCCACCACTCTTCGGGCTCTGGCCAGCCAGTGATTAAAAACCCTCTGTTCCGGGGTGAGGGTCCTCATTGGGAATGGCCGCATCAGGTGGTCCCCCAGCGCAAACGCTTCATCAGCAACGAACACGAATGGGAGTCCTTCCACATTGTCCTCTGGAGCTGGCAAGTCCAAGCTGCCATTCTGGAGACGCCTGTAAAACTCAGTCTGGGCGATGACTCCACCATCGGACATCCGGCCATTCTTCCCCACGTCCACATACAAGAAGTCGTAATTAGCCGACACCACCGCCAACATCACTATACTATTAAACCCCTTGTAATTATAATAGTACGAGCCCGAGTTGGGTGTGGGATGATGTGGACGTGTTTCCCATCAATTGCCCCTCCGCAGTTAGGAAAGTCCCACCGCTCGGCAAAGTGGGAGGCCACAGTCTGCCATTCCTGTGGCGTGGAAGGAAACTGTTGAGGAAAAAACAATAAACATTACTATTTTTACTCAGAAACATGGCAAGCAGATTATACACAAACATTATGGGGCAACCTCCAGATAGCATTTACTAAGGGGAATTTAACAAGGCCAAAGTATAAGGTACACCTATCATATTCCCCCTCCCCCCCTCTCATGGGCCATTTCTAACATTATAGGGGGCGTGTGGAAATCTTGGACAGGTAACCCTCTTCACTTCATTGAGAGATGAATGCCTAAATAATGGGTATTACTTTGAACAGACCCTCCTTAGTTACACTATTGGCAGACCACTGGACAGGTAAGAAGTGTCATAATACAAAGATATAAATACACATTGTACACATTTCAGACATTCTGCTATTACCTATCAAAATAATAATAGGATACAAAAACTTTAAACAGTACCATTTGAAAGTATACAGGCAGGCCCTTGCACTACATGCTTTGGGGAATTCATCCATAAATCTGAGCACTAAAGAGATGGGTATTGTGTGTATGGGTTTGGCAAAGTCAGCAGATAGATGATTGAGGATAGATAGAGAATTGGGATCAGCTGACTTAGCAGTTGGGGGAGGGAGGGTTACTAAAAATTATTTGGGGACACCACAAAAAAAAAACCTCTGGCACTCTGCCTGATTTTAAATCAAAAATAACATTTCAAAACATTTTAGGGGGTGTTTGGGGTAAAGCACTACTATGGAGCTGATAAAATACATTGTTAAGTGACTACATGAGCTGAATATAGGGCAGGAGACACCATGCTGGGGAGGTTAGTGAAGGGCAAATCTGTATGAAGGACCTAAAATAATAATTACATAAAAATCCAGCATGCATGAGAACAAAGGGGACAGTCACAGCATATTCCAATCATGGTAATTAGGGAATGAGGAAAGAAATACATTATATTAGCAAACATTCAATACAATAAAATGTGATATTAAAGGATAAAAATCTTACCTTCATATACTCCTTCTGCAGGACCTGGATGATAGCAGAACAGGTCTCTGGGATAATGATCCCCAGAGCCTGGGGGGAGATGCCTGTCGAGAACTTCAAGTCCTGCAGACTTCTCCCTGTGGCCAAATACCGCAGGGTAGCGACCAACCTCTGTTCCGGAGTGATGGCTTGCCTCATGCAGGTATCCTGCCTGCTGATATAGGGGGTCAGCGAAGCCAACAGACGGTGAAACACGGGGTCTGTCATCCTGAGAAAGTTCCTGAAATCATCAGGATTATTCTCACGGATCTCACGGAGCTAAGGCATATGAGAGAACTGGTCACGCTGAAGCAACCAATTCTTGGTCCATGAACTCCTCCCCACCCTGTTCATGGACTGGACTTGTGTCAAGGTCAGGACCCCAACACCAAGCCCCCGCACAGCACGAACTCTACGAGGAGTATGCATACGAAACATGGCTAGAAAACGGTCGGCTGCTCAGAATGAAGTAACAGAACTCACTGAAGAACAGCAAGGCCTGTGAAGAGCGACCTGAAAAACAGCAACGAGCGGGCAAGATCGCACAGTAAACTCTGATACAAACTGACTGCACGCACTGAAGAGCAGATACAAACCCACAAGCACAAACTGAAAGGCAGAAAACGATCTGAAAGCTACGAGTCTGAAAAAGCGCGAATCGTCTCTCACCAAACTTTTACTAACACGAGATTAGCAAAAGGAGCCCAAAGGGTGCCGCGCTTGGTTCTGAACTGGCCTTTTCTAGTCTCGTCGTACGTGGTGTACGTGACCGCGTGGTTTGCGATCGGAAATTCCGACAACTTTGTGCGACCGTGTGTAGACAAAATAAGTTTGAGCCAACATCCGTCGGAAAAAATCCTAGGATTTTGTTGTCGGAATGTCCGAACAAAGTCCGACCGTGTGTACGCCCTATAAGTCTTAAGCTTAAAGTATAGCATACAACTATTTTTAAAGTTGGAAAACACATGTGGGGGTCACCAGAAAAACGATCAGGGGAGTTAAATTTGGGCTCTGGCTCCTGTGTTACTGATGGAGGTGCGTTTACACGCACAGACAGTTTCTGGACGTGGCGTGTCAGTTTGCAAATTTCCTCAGCAAATAAGTGAGCCTGTGTAGAGTCCATTTTGACAGAAATTTTTTTTGTTATAGACTTGTAGGGATGAGCTTCGTGTTCGAGTCGAACCCATGTTCGACTCGAACATCGTGTATTCATTCATTCGCCGAATTACGAACGATATGGTCCGTTCGCGCCAAATTTGAGTGGCGCATCACGGCCCATAATTCACTGCGGCATTGCGGTGCATTGCTGGCTGATGATTGGCCAAGCATGCACTGGCCAATCACAGCTCTGTGTGTACAGACAGCCGTAATTGGCCAAAGCCAAGGAGGCTTTGGCCAATTAAGGCTCAGGGGGTTTAGCACACTCACCACACTATATAAGGTCACCTGCACGTCGGCCCTGTGTAGTGTGTTCCGGCGTTGAGACAGAGAGAGAGAGAGAAAGAGAGAGAGAGAGACAGTGTCATTTGATTTAAGTTAGATAGAGTAGGCAGGTCGAGTCAGTTAGCTGCAGTTACAGTGTATTGTGTATATATATATATGCATCCCAGGTGTTGTATACTGTTATATCCTCTGAGTTGTGAGAGACACAAGACTCTGGTCTGGAACAACAGATTTTTATTTCAGTACACACTGTACACTGCAACATGCATCTCAGGACAGGTACATCTTATATGCATCCTTACATGTGCTCTAAGATGGCTACTATACCCCTTGACCCTTGTCATCACTCCTGGGTGGAGCCAGCCTTAAAGTGGAACCTTTCAGGTATAACACCTTCCATCCATCCCTAAAAAAAAAAATTACAACAAAACAAGAAAAGGCACAAAACATTAACTAATAACTGTTCAATAACAGTCCTCCAAACACAGGAGATGCACCAGACTTTTCCCGCATCCAGATGTGAGACAAAGCTTCCAGGGACAGTCATCGGCCCCGTTGAAAGTCCCGTAACCGGTCTTGAAGCTGAAACCGATCAGGAGGGTGACAGTGTCATTGAGGTCGGGCACCAAGCAACTCTGGACCGGAGGAAACAGGGCTGGCAGGGCCAAGAAGGGATCCACTAGCTCAGTGGGTAAACAGACCTCCGGACCAGGGCTGGAGGGCTCTGTTGGAGCTGAGTTCAAAAGTTCAGAGTCCCCCCAATCATCAGTCCCCGTGCATTCTGATCCTCTGATCCTTGCGACACTGGTGGTTCAGCCGGCGTCAGGGATTCAGGCAGTTGAAAATGAGGACGCAGTTGGTCTGCATGCCGTCTGCAAATGGAACCATCTTCCAGGCAGACCCTATACATCTTGGGTCCCAAAGTCTCTGCAATGACAGCAGGAAGCCAACGGGTGTTGGAAGCCCCATAAGATCGGGCCCATACCTTTTGTTGGGCTGTGAATCGAGGGAGCTCACCATGTTTGACCATCTTGTCTTGGGACTGCAGTACATGTTCCTGGACTGTTTGAGGACGGAGCATGTCCAAAACAGTCCATGGCTGCCGACCCAGAAGGAGTTCTGCTGGAGTTTTCTCGGTGGTTGCATGTGGTGTGTTTCTGTAAGCAGAAAGGAAGGAGTCCAACTGCTGGCGTGACAGGGACTGTTGTTTACTTGCAGCCACTGTAGCTTTGAAATGGTGTTTAAAAGTCTGCACAAACCGTTCTGCTTGACCATTAGTAGCCGGGTGGTAAGGTGCGGTCAACTTGTGTTTGATGTTGTGGGCAGTCAGGAAACGCTGAAACTCCTTGTTATGTCTCCAGGAGACCTTTCTCTCTCTCCAGGTTCAAAAAAGAGAATTCATATTGTCATTTGATCGTATATTGTGTTGCTGCATCATTAATCTATAAATTATGTTTGTTCCAGGTTAGCTGTACGCATACGCCACCTACTGGCCAAACATTAATACCATTTGTAATAATACCTTTAACCTTTAAAGGATGTGATATAAAAATCATCACATCCTCTTTAGTCAGGAAGTGAAACCCCCTAGGGTTCAGCATTTTCAAGATTATCCCAGCTGCCTAGATGTAATCTCTTCCCATCCATGACATCGGAGGTAAGCAATCTTCCCCTTCCTCCTCCACAGGCTATTAGGGAAAGCAGATAGTCATTTCAGTTGTTATTTTATATGATGTTTACTACTGTATGGTAATGTTATATTATTCTTGTTATTTTCAGTTTTACCGCATATAACGTGTGCCATTCACACTTGTATTAAAATCTGCAACGTGCCAATAAAGACACAGACAAGAAACAGCAGTCTATTATTGTGTACGCAGAAAAAGTTTATCTGCCTGGATAGCTACCTATAGACTCTGGGAGTAAGGGGGGTGAGGACAGGACAGTAAAACTCCGTCCAAGAACACTACAGATAGTGTAGAAGGGGAAGAGGTTTGGCCACATGGAAGAGCTACAGTCTGCAATCGACTATAAAGCCACTTTCATACAGCCAAGCAGCACACAGAGACTGCAGCCCTATATGCTTACTGCTCCCACAGGCCGCTACTCAGTCAAGCAGCCATGTCACGCAGTAGCACATCCTCACTCAAAACCAGATCACAAGTTTACGGTTCCAGCAAGTCGGTGACAGCCACCTACCTTTGCCGAACAAGAAATGCAGTTGAAGTTAGAAAAGGCCTCACTAGAAGCCAAGCTAGTGCAAGATAGTGCCTCGCTAGAAGCCGACAGGGCCTCGCTAGAAGCCAAGCGTGTGCAAGATAAGGCCTCACTGGAAGCCTCCATAAAGCTTGAACAAACATGTCTGGATGTCGCATTAGAGAAGCTCACTACAAAAAGGGAAGCTGTAACTGCCATAGCTGAAGCAGAAGCCCTGGAAGCATCTGTGAGCCTCGGTGGTGAACGCAGCAATGTGCTTGGCTCCAAACAAGGAGAGCCGAATCCCTCGCAACGCACTTCAGAGTACTTGCACCAACACTTCAAATCAAGCTATGATACATCTCCTCTACAGGGAATAGACGGTGTCCTAGGAGAAACAGACCAAACACTGCAGGTAACAGAGCATGAGAGCAACCAAACGCCTCAGAGCTGCAAGCAGCAGAACTCCCACCAGCACGTTACAGATCAAGCCTACGTCTCTGCACGCCACGACCCACAACCTCCAAGCCAGCATCAGAATAATCCTTTTACTACACCAAGGGACGAGACAAGAGGACCTAAAGCAGAAACTTCTGACAGGTATGGTCTCACACCACACTCCCACTACAGTAGTGAATCACCAACATGCTCTAACACCAACAAAGTTATAACAGACTTTGCCAAAATTTAACGATCAGCCAGAAAATTACAAAGCCTGGCGATCGACCTTTCAAAATACCATAAAAGGTCTAGACCTGTCTCACTCTGACGAAATAGACCTCCTAGTCCAATGGCTTGGGAAAGACTCTGCCGAACATGCCAATAGAATCAGGAACATTAACATAAAACAACCAGAGACTGGCCTTTAAAAGATTTGGAGCAGATTAGAAGAGTGCTATTGCTCAACAGAGACTATAGAACATGCACTTTTTAAAAGGATTGAGGACTTTCCCAGAATACCTAGCAAGGGTTATCACAAACTACGAGAATTAGCTGACTTGCTAGAGGAACTACTTCTTGCTAAAGAGGAGGGAGACCTGCCGGGTCTCGCCTCCCTGGATGCAGCCAGAGGGATTAAACCTTTAATTCTGAAGCTTCCTTATGACCTACAACAAAGATGGGTCACATATGGTTCTAAACATAAGGAAAGGTTCCAGGTACTATTTCCACCATTCAATGTTTTCGTAGACTGTTTCAAAGCAAGCTAAGATCTTGAATGATCCCAACTTTGACTTTATACTGCCATCAGCCACGCCCCCTAGCTTCAAACAGCACAGGATGCCAGTGACAGTGAACAAGTCTCATGTTTCTCCTACAGATTTTTCCTATAGGTCTTCCAACAGCGTTCATCCAGAGGACAAAGTCAGAGACCCTAGAAAGCAGTGCCCTCTACACAGGAAGTCGCACCCTCTACCAAAATGCAGGACCTTCAGGGAAAAGTCTCTAGAAGATCGCAAAGCCTTCCTAAGAGAGAATCGCATATGCTTCAGGTGCTGTTCATCCACATCACACTTTGCCAAGGACTGCAAGGTTAGTGTATCATGCACAGAGTGTGACAACACAGACCATAACTCAGCACTACATCCAGGCCCTGCTCCTTGGACTGCCCAGCGAGCTGGCGATACCAACGAGCATGGCGGGGAGCAAGAGAACACTGGTTCAAACATCTCAGTGGTTACCTCACAGTGCACTGAGGTATGCAAAGATCCTGCAGGTGGTAAGTCTTGTTCAAAGATCTGTCTTATTGGAACTTATCCAATGGGTCACAGAAACAAAGCTGTCAAGATGTATGCGCTCTTAGATGACCAAAGCAACCACTCTATGGCTAAATCCACATTCTTTGACACCTTTGGTGTAAGGGGTCCATGCTTCCCTTACTCTCTAAAGACTTGTGCGGGTACTGTTGAGACGGCGGGGAGAAGAGCCACTGCCTTTTGTGTAGAGTCCATAGACAGTCGGACTCGCCTACCTTTACCCACCATACTCAAGTGCAATCAGATTCCAGACAACTGGTCAGAAATCCCTACACCAGATGCAGCAATTCACCAGCCTCATCTAAAACGCATGGCCCTTCTCCTACCAGAATATGATGAGCAGACTCAGTTAATGCTGCTCCTGGGAACATTCTGCAGGTTCATAAAGTAAGAGAACAGATTAATGGTCCCCGCAATGCTCCCTTTGCCCAAAGACTTGACCTGAGGTGGGTCATCGTAGGACACGTCTGCCTAAAGACTGTGCACAGACCCACCACGGTCAGTAGCATGTTCACTAACGTACTTGACAAAGGACGCCCTTCCTCCTTACAACCATGTCACAACAGCTTCATCACAAAGGAGCTCCCAGGTAGTACTCACATACCTTGTTCCTCTGTAGACCCAGACACAGATGACCACGCTTGTGACAGTGACCCAGACCACCTGGGGTGTACGGTCTTTCACAGAACAAAGGAAGACCAGCAGGTAGCAATGTCCTTTGAAGATAGACTTTTCTTGCAAATAATGGAAAAGGAGACAGCCAAAGAAGAGTCAAACAATTGGGTCGCACCTCTCCCATTTAGACCTCATAGACAGCGTCTACCTAACAACAAGGAACAAGTCTTTAAACGCTTTGTCTCCCTTAAGCGTAATTTCCAGAGAAAACCAGACATGAAAGATCACTTCTTCACCTTTATGGGTAAAATATTTGAGAATAATCACGCAGAGTTAGCTCCTGCCCTTAAAGACAACAAGGAGTGCTGGTATTTGCCTATATTTGGAGTGTACCACCCCAAGAAACCAGGTCAGATTAGAGTAGTGTTTGACTCTAGCTCTAAAGAACAAGGTGTGTCATAAAATGACATTCTTCTCTCAGGACCGGATCTGAACAACAGACTCATTGGGGTGCTCCTCCGTTTCCGCAAAGACTCTGTGGCATTCATGGCGGACATCCAGCAGATTTTCCACTGTTTTCTTGTTAAAAAGGAACACAGGAACTTTTTGCGATTTTTCTGGTTTAAAGATAACAACCCTTCCAAAGAAATCGTAGAGTATCGCATGAAGGTCCACATATTTAGGAACAGCCCTTCCCCCGCAGTTGCCATTTATGGGCTTATACGCTCGTCTCAAGAAGGCGAATCCATCTACGGATCTGAAGTGAAACACTTAGTAGAAAAAGACTTTTATGTAGATGATTGCTTAAAATCTCTACCCACCGCTGAAGCAGCTATCAGTCTCCTCAAGAGAGCACAGGAGATGCTATCCTGTTCTAATTTGAAGCTCCACAAGATTGCCTCTAACAGCGTAGAACTGATGAAGGCCTTCCCCTCTCAAGACCACTCTGGTGAGTTCAAAGACTTAGATTTAGGTTCTGACTCTCTACCAACGCAACGTAGCCTTAGACTACTCTGGGACTTAAAGTCAGACACCTTCACTTCCAGGTTAATCGGGAAGAAAAGCCCCTTACATGCAGAGGCGTTCTGTCAACCATAAACTGTCTGTATGACCCTCTTGAGTTTGTAGCTCCAGTCTCCATTGAGGGTAAAGCACTTCTCAGAGACCTGATTCAAGAGACAGTGAACTGGGATGATCTATTCCCCCCCCGAAAAAAGAGATCAGTGGACAGAGTGGAAAAATTCCCTGACAGCCTTGTCTAACTTAAAGGTCCCCCGACCATATGCTCCTGTACCATCTACAGAAGTCCAAGACCAAAGACTTTGTGTTTTCTGTGATGCTTCTGTCAAAGCAATCGCTGCTGTAGCTTACCTCAGGACCAAGGACATGAAAGGACAGTGCCATAAAGGTTTTGTCATGGGAAAAGCAAAACTTGCCCCACTCCCAGAACACACAATACCTAGACTGGAACTTTGTGCCGCAGTGTTAGCTGTGGAGTTAGCCAACAGGATTGCTAGAGAGATGAACCTAGAAATCAAAGACACTGAGTTCTACACTGACAGTAAAGTTGTCCTGGGGTACATCTACAATGAAACCAGACGCTTTTACGTCTACGTCAGTAATAGAGTGTTGAGGATTAGGAGATCCACACACCCAAAGCAGTAGCACTTCGTTCCAACTAAACACAATCCAGCAGACCTAGCGACTAGAGCTGTCCCAGCCAACTGTCTTTGGGACACAACATGGTTTACAGACCCTGCATTCCTGTACAATTCAGAACACAACATTTCTGAATCTGAGACCTTTAACTTGATAGATGCAGTCAAAGATGCAGAAGTTTGTCCACAAGTGTCTGCATTAGTCACTGTGGCTTCACAAAACCAACTCAAATCTCGTCAGTTCTCCAGATTTTCCACATGGAAATCACTCATTCATGCCAGTACTTCCTTATCCCACATAGCCCATTCCTTTAGAAAAAGGACTAACTGCAAAGGCTGGCACCGCTGTAAAAATACATACTCAGTGACTGACCTAGAACAATCAAAATATCTGATCATTTACACTGTGCAACAAGAGACTTTTGCTAGAGAGATTGATTGTATTAACAACAAAAGGCCAATCCCTAAAGACAGCATCCTAAGGAAACTCGATCCATTCCTCGATAGCAGTAACCTGTTGAGAATAGGAGGTCGCGTTAAAGAAGCTACCTTGGAGTACGACGAGAAGCATCCTCTCATTCTCCCAGCTCAGCACCATGTCACTGCCCTGCTTGTACAACACTATCACAGTCAAGTTAAACACCAAGGCCAGTGTTAGGTACCTGGAAGTTGAGCCCGACTGGTAGAAGAAGACCTCTCTTACAACGCTGGTTCAGGAGCCACTGGAGTGGGAACAGTGGTCTCTTGAGCACAGTGGGTAGGAGCACCTGGTGAAGGTTCTTGCAGAGGCCGGCACAGAAGCTGAGTAGAAGTCCTTCCAGATTGGCTGAGCTGCAGATGCTGGCAGGCTGAAGCTGATCAGCAGGTAGGCAGGTAGGAGGTGTAGCAGCAGCAGAACGTAGAGCTGGATGAGAAGGCTGGAATGCAGCGACACAGGACACAGGCAAAAGCAGAGTCAGACAGTCCGTTTGGCAGGAGATCAGGCAGGTATAGACAAATGGATAATCACAGAATAGTCAGGCAGGCAGGCAGGTGTTCGGCAACGGGTCACAAGAAGTTAGCAGAGTCAGGCAAGCCGGGTCGGATTGGAGAGAGCAGGAAGGTCAGACGTAGCCGGGTCAATAACAGGGATAACAACAGCAGGCAGATTCAGGAACTCTGGTGCAGAGCTGCAGACAAACAGCACCCCATGGGTGCAACTGACATCCCTTTAAAGAGCCCTTGGCGCCAAACAGCACTAGCGCGCACGGGCGCGTGCCGGCGCCCCCCAGTGGGGAGATTCAACACCCTGGACAGACCCCATGTGCGCACATATTCGCCTGACGGGCACCGGCACGTCCCTGACATTGCCCCCTCCCAGCGGGCAGCCTCCGGATGCCCAGGTAACTCTTTTTTTCAGGGTGGGCAGAAAAGTAAGCATGGATTAAACGTTTAGTGTGGATATTGCTGTCAGGTTCCCATGAATTATTCTCTGGACCATACCCCTTCCATTTTATCAAAAATTGTACTTGCCCTAGTCTTTTTCTGCAATCAAGGATGGCCTCCACCTCATACTCCTCATTTCCGTCCACCAGGACAGGTTCGGGGACCCTGGTACCCCTATCAGTAAAAGGATCAGGCACGGCAGGCTTCAACAGCGACACAAGGTGAAATACAGGGTGAATTTTAAGTGAATCAGGTCAACATAGTTCATAAGACACTTCATCAATCCTCCTTTTCACCGGAAAAGGGCCAATAAACTTAGAAGCAAACTTCTTGGAAGGACAAGTCAATTTAATGTTATTGGTAGACGCCATACCTTATCGCCCAGCTGAAGGTTTAGATCACCTCTTCTTTTCTGATCGAAGGTCCTTTTACTGTCTGCTTGTGCCTTGGATACCGCTTCCTGTAATATCTGGTTATTGTGGCTGAGAAACTGCAATGTGTCCTGGACCGCTGGAACTGAGGATTCTGGAAGAAAATCAGGTAAAAAGGATAAATGAAAACCATAATTGGCAAAGAAGGGGGACTGACCGGTGGCAGAATGGCTAGCATTGTTATAATCGAATTCCGCTAGGGGCAGCAGGGAACCCAATCATCTTGTACAAAAGATGTAAAACACCTAATGTATTGCTCCAAAGTCTGATTTGTCCTTTCCGTTTGCCCGTTAGTTTGGGGTTGGTATGCTGAGGACAGGGCTAGTTCAATCTTCAGGATCTCACACAGGGCCTTCCAGAAGCTTGAAGTGAACTGCACCCCCCTGTCAGACACTATATTTGCAGGAACTCCGTGCAGCCTCACAATTTCCTTGATAAACACATGGGCCCGTCTCCACAGCAGAAGGTGTTCCCTTTAAGGGTACAAAATGGGCCATTTTAGACAGGCGGTCGACGACCACAAAGATCGCTGAACACCCTTCTGAGCATGGTAGTTCAACTAGAAGTCCATTGCTATCAAACTCCAGGGTCTGTCTGGTACTGGCAAGGGTCTCAACAGTCCCCAGGCTCAGTTCCTTGTGGTCTTATTCTGGATACAGACAGGGCAAGAGCTGACATACTTCCTGCAAAACTTCTTCAGATTAGGCCACCAGAACGTGCGTTGCACGAGTTCAAGAGTTTTACGGACCCCAAAATGTCCTGCAAGAGGATGGTTGTGAAGTAGAGTCATCACCTTGACTCGAACATTCTCTGGAACAAATATTTGGCTTCCTCTCCACAATAATCCATCTCGAGGTGTTAAGGTGAATCCCTGGAGGCTTGAAGGTTCTGGGGATGCCTCTCTGATCAGAGACAGAAGATCCGTCTGAAGAAGTAAAAAGTTGTTTGCAGGCAGAATGGTATCAGGTACAGATAAGTCTTTAGGGTTATCGAACATGCGCAATAGCGCGTCTGGTTTAATATTCTTAGTTCCTGGCCGGTATGTGATATGGAAACAAAAACATGTAAAGAATAAAGCCCAACGGGCTTATCGAGGTTTCATTCGTTTGGCAGATCTTAAATATTCTAAATTTTTGGGATCGGTATATAATAATACCGGATGGACTGCGCCCTCTAACAGATACCTCCACTCCTCCAATGCTGTCTTGATAGCGAGTAGTTCCCGATCACCCACGTCATAATTCCATTCAGCTGGTGAGAGTTTTCGAGAGAAGAATCCCACGGGATGCATAAGATCCTTGTTGCCCTGCCGTTGAGAGATGACTGCTCCCACGGCCACTTCGGAAGCATCAACCTCCAGGATAAAAGGTAAGGATGTGTCAGGATGACTGAGAATTGGAGCTGAAGTGAAGCGCCTTTTCAGTCTTTCAAAGGTGTCCTGAGCCTCCGGGCTCCAGTGAAAGCGACAGTTCTGTTTGGTTAGTTGCGTGATAGGTGAGATGATGGCGGAAAACCCCTTGATGAATTTTCTGTAGAAGTTTGCGAACCCTATGAAGCGCTGCACGCCCTTCTTGTCCAGGGGAACTGGCCAATCTAGCACGGCGGACACCTTCTGAGGATCCATTTTGATACCAGTTGGGGAGATCACTAACCCCAAAAACTGAATGTCCTTCTGTTCAAATTTGTATTTCTCTGCTTTAGCGTACAACCCGCGCAGACGAAGACGACACAAGACTCTGCGCACATGTTCCCACCGTTGAATAAGTGACCTAGAGAAAATCAAAATATCATCCAAATAAATGATTACAAAGATGTCCAGGAAGTCTCTGAATACATCATTGGTCAGATGTTGGAATGTGGCAGGAGCATTACATAGGCCAAAGGGCATGACTAAATACTCATAGTGCCCAAAACGGGTCCGGAAAGCCGCCTTCCATTCATTCCCGGCCCGGATGCGGACCAGATTGTAGGCTCCTCTTAAATCCAGTTTGGTAAAGATGATGGCAGATCTCAACTTCTGAAACAGTTCAGGTATCAGGGGCACGGGGTAGCGGTTCTTGACCATGACTTTGTTTAGCTCCCGATAGTCCACACATGGATGAAGAGTCTGATCTTTTTTAGAGATGAAAAATATTACGGCACCAGCTGGGGAGGTAGAAGGTCGAATAAATCCTTTTTCGAGATTCTCGTTGATGTACAACTTAAGTGCTTCTTGCTCTTTTTCAGATAATGGAAAGATGCGCCCGAAAGGAATCTCGGCCCCAGGGAGCAGCTCAATTGGGCAGTCATAAGGATGATGGGGTGGCAGGGAGTCTGCTCTCTTCTTACTGAACACATCCGCAAACTCCTGGTAGGCCTCCAGTATGGTTTGAAGTAGATCCTGATCAATGTACATACATAGTAAGGTGGCAGAAGATCTGGAGGGTTCATGTAAGCAATGTCTTTGACAGTAGGGTGACAAAAACTTGACTTCACCTGTGGTCCAATTGACGTGGGGATTATGGGCCTGGAGCCAGGGCATGCCCAAAATGATCGGGAACAGCGGAGAGGAGATAACGTCCAAGGTTAGAGTTTCTTTATGCTGAGATGAACTGGTGACAGGCAGAGGAAGGGTTTCTTGAGAGACTTGTCCAGATTTTATGTGGGACCCATCGGCCAGGAAAACTGAAAGTTTATGTGTCTTGTTTTTCAGGGGAAGATTTTGTTGAGTAGCAAAAACAGAGTCAATAAAGCAGCTGCATGCCCCAAAGTCAATAATGGCGTTGACTTGTATTGTCCTTCCCTGGAGCTGTAACGAGAGAGGGAGAGCAAGTTGAGTTGCATTGGCGGTCAAAGCAGATAAACTGGCCAGAGTAGAAGGGAAACACTTACGGGTCTTGGCCGGGCAGTTGTTCACATAGTGGCCTGCGCCACCACAGTAAAGGAAAAGGTTTAGCTGACGTCGGCATGCCCATTCTTCTGGAGACAGAGTAGAACACATTAGGCCTAGCTGCATGGGTTCAGGAGCATCAGGTGTTGGAGTGGCCGAGTTTGAGCAGGAGGGAGGTGAGTAACGGGAAGCAGGAGCTGGAACTCTTGCGGTCATCCACACTGGGCGTGCTTGCTGGGAAGAACGTTCAGACCGGCGTTCATGGAGGCATTGGTCAATCTGGATCGTTAGAGCGATAAGCTCCTCAAGGGTATCAGGCATACCAACCCGAGCAAGCTCATCCTTCAGGCCCTCAGACAAACCCATGTGGAATTGGTGACGTAAGGCTGCATTGTTCCATTGAGTGTCCGCGCTCCAGCGTCTGAAGTCCGTGACATAGTTGGAGCACAAACAGAGCTGACTCAGCTGTGGCAGTCTGCTGAGGATCCTCGTACAGCTGGGCCATGGCTTCGAAGAAGGAAGGCAAGGACTGGATTTGTACAGAGTCAGTTTCAAGCAAGCGGTGAGCCCAAGTCTAAGAGGGATATAACAAATTCCACTTTAGTAGCCTCTAGAGAAAAGGTTCGTGGCTGCAGGGCAAAGTAAAGCTGACACGCGCTGCGGAAGGCCCGGAACTTAGTTCGTTCCCCAGAAAACCTTTCTGGGATGGGGACCCTCGGTTCAGGTGGAAGCATTACCACAGAGAGAGATGAGACAGTCTGTGTTGGGGCAGCCGCTGAGGCAGAAGCCACACTTCCAGGGCCAGTGAGGCTCAGGACTTGTCCCTCCAGTCTTGTATAGCTATCTTGCAAGGTCTTCACGGCCTGGGTGAGTGCCGCTAAGTGCGTGCAGATCTCCTTAATGGGGGAGGTCTCTCCTGCAGGCTCAATCATGGCTGTTCGTACTGTTAGTTACCTGGTAGTTGAGCCCGACTGGTAGAAAAAGACCTCTCTTACAACGCTGGTTCAGGAGCCACTGGAGTGGGAACAGTGGTTTCTTGAGCACAGTGGGTAGGAGCGCCTGGTGAAGGTTCTTGCAGAGGCCGGCACAGAAGCTGAGTAGAAGTCCTTCCAGAATGGCTGAGCTGCAGATGCTGGCAGGCTGAAGTGAATCAGCAGGCAGGCAGGTAGGAGGTGTAGCAGCAGCAGAACCTAGAGGTGGATGAGAAGGCTGGAATGCAGCGACACAGGACACAGGCAAAAGCAGAGTCAGACAGTTTTTTGGCAGGAGATCAGGCAGGTATAGGCAAATGGATAATCACAGAATAGTCAAGCAGGCAGGCAGGTGTTCGGCAACGGGTCACAAGAAGTTAGCAGAGTCAGGCAAGCCGGGTCAATAACAGGGATAACAACAGCAGGCAGATTCAGGAACTCAGGTGCAGAGCTGCAGATGAACAGCACCCCATGGGTGCAACTGACATCCCTTTAAAGAGCCCTTGGCGCCAAACAGCGCTAGCGTGCATGGGCGCGCGCGGGAGCGCGCCGGCGCCCCCCAGTGGGGTAATTCAACTGTAACGTGGACAGACCCCACGTGTGCACGCTCGCACACATGTTCGCCTGACAGGCACTGGCACGTCCCTGACAGCCAGCTATTCACTGAAGGAGCTTTGAGGGTTGCTGGACTGTGGATAATAGGAGCAAAAATATGTGTGAGCAAGTGTATCTTTAATAGCGTTACCTGCCGCAAACTCCGTGGACTCTTACAAACCCAAAAGATGGCTGACCTTCCACCTGACAGACTTAACTCATATCCTCCCTTTACAAGGGTGGGCCTTGATGTATTTGGTCCTTGGTCCTTTACCACTCGCCAAACCACGGGAGGCCACGCCAGCAGCAAACGCTGGGCAGTTATTTTTGCTTGTATGACTGTTCGAGCTGTTCACATAGAGTTGATTGAATCAATGGTCACTTCCAGCTTTATCAACGCTCTCAGGCGCTTCATTGCCATTAGAGGCCCTGTTAAGCACATCTGCCCTGATAGGGGCACCAACTTTGTTGGATCGGCCAAGGAACTTCTGATCCTTTCCAATCTAGACAACAACAGCGTGGAAAGGTATCTCAACCAACAGGGATGTACCTGGACATTTAACCCTCCTCATTCTTCTCATATGGGTGGTGCATGGGAAAGAATGATAGGCGTAGCCCACAAGATTTTGGATTCTATTTTCCTTCAAATGGGGAATGCCAGACTCACGCATGAATATCTGTCTACCTTCATGGCCGAGGTCTCAGCCATCATAAATGCTAGACCTCTGATTCCAGTTACTAACGATCCAGAGGAACCCATGTTGCTGACACCTGCAACTCTACTCACCCAAAAAACCAACACAGTCAGTGCTCCAAATCGAGAGTTTACTGATAAAGACCTTTTCAGACGTCAATGGAGACAGGTGCAATGCCTAGCCAACACTTTCTGGAACAGATAGAGGAGATATTACATCCAAACCCTACAACTCAGAAATAAGTGGCAAGTTAACAAACCAGACCTGAAGTCAGGAGATGTGGTGCTCGTCAAGGACTGCCAAGCACACAGGAATGACTGGCCTTTGGGACTTATCACACAGACATTCTCAAGCAAAGATGGACATGTCAGGAAGGTCGAAGTTAAAACTTCCAAACAGGGTGAAGTAAAGTCATTTCTCAGACCCATATCGGACTTGATTTTACTTGTGTCCAGACAGGGAGTGTTATGTCTCCAGGAGACCTTTCTCTCTCTCCAGGTTCAGAAAAGAGAATTCATATTGTCATTTGATTGTATATTGTGTTGCTGCATCATTAAGCTATAAATTATGTTTGTTCCAGGTTAGCTGTACGCATGCGCCACCTACTGGCCAAACATTAATACCATTTGTAATAATACCTTTAACCTTTAAAGGATGTGATATAAAAATCATCACATCCTCTTTAGTCAGGAAGTGAAACCCCCTAGGGATCAGCACTTTCAAGATTATCCCAGCTGCCTAGATGTAATCTCTTCCCATCCATGGCATCGGAGGTAAGCAATCTTCCCCTTCCTCTTCCATCGGCTATTAGGGAAAGCAGATAGTCATTTCAGTTGTTATTTTATATGATGTTTACAATTGTATGGTAATGTTATATTATTCTTGTTATTTTCGGTTTTACCGCATATAACGTGTGCCATTCACACTTGTATTAAAATCTGCAACGTGCTAATAAAGACACAGACAAGAAACAGCAGTGTACGCAGAAAAAGGTTATCTGCCTGGATAGCTACCCACAGACTCCGGAAGTACGGGGGGCGAGGCCAGGACACTCCTGACTGGTGAATTGTGCACCATTGTCAGTGACGATTTCTCTGGGGTATCCAAACGTAGCAGCGAGATGTAACAGTATGGAAACCATTGCCTTAGTCGATGGCTGAGTAACAGGAATTACCTCAGGCCACTTTAAATGGGCATCCACTATGATCAAGAAGGTGTGTCCTCTGATCGGGCCTGCAAAGTCCAAGTGTAGGCGAAACCAAGGAACCGTGGGCCAAGTCCAGGGCTGGACACACCCTCGAGGAGGGTCTCTTGTAGTTTGTGCACATCCAGCACAAGCATTCACATATGTTGTGATATCTGAGTCTAGGTTTGGCCACCACACATAGCCTCAGGCCTTTTGTTTCATACATGTGCCCCCGGGATGATCAGTATGTAGCAAGTCCAGAATGTGTCTCCGGAGGGTCTGTGGAATGATCAATTGGTCTCCCCATAAAGCACAGTTGCCAGCCACAGTTAATTCCATACACCTACAGAAATAAGGTTCATAATCCTGTGTGACGATTGCAGGCCAACCGGACCGTACTCAGGAGAGTATTGTTTTCAGAAAGGTATCCTTGGCTGTATGGGCTGCTATCTCCCCAGAAGACAAGAAGGACAGGCTGGTGTAACAACAACTCTTGACCAGTAGAGAAGAGTCCATCGACTTCCCTGTCAGTCAGGACATTGCATCCGCATTCGCATTGGCATCATGACTGCGATACTGGATTTTGTAGCTGTATTCTCCCAAGAATAGGGCATAGCTTTGGAAGTGGGCCACAGTAGTCTGAGAGATGCCTTTGTCAGGGCTAAAGATCTGAAGGAGTGGTTTATGGTCTGTCAGTATGGTGAATTCCCTACCATACAGGTAAAGATGAAACTTCTTAATTGCCCATATCAGCGCTAGAGCCTCTTTGTCAATGTGTGAGTAATTACTTTCTGCTTTTGTCAAAGACCTGGAGGCAAATGCCACTGGTTTTTCTGACCCATCTGGTAAGATGTGAGATAGTACAGCCCCCAGACCATAGGGTGAGGCATCACAAGCCAAGGTGAGCAGCTTCTGGAGGTCATAGTGCATGAGCATGCGTGACGCCAACAGCTTCCGTTTAGAAACTTCGAAAGCACATTGGCATGCAGCCGACCAGTCCCATCTGGAGTGTTTTTCCAAAAGCTTGTTCAGCGGAAACAAGGTGTGTGCCAGATCTGGCAGGAATTTGTGGTCATGGTCTGTAGTTCCACAATGGTAGCAGGCTGACTCCCGGCTTGGTGGGGGTCTGTATTTCCAGTTTGTGGCAGTTGGCTTAACTGCTGTTCTGAAAACTTCCTGTTTCACCTCTTCCCTTCTGCCCTGGGGGTTCAATTCCTTTGTATCTTTCACAGCCATTTCCATCACTGAAGCTATTTCAATTGCCTTTTGTAAGGGTAAGATCTTTCTCTGTTAACAGTCTCTTTTGGCTAGACTCACAATTCAGTCCAATTACAAACTTATCTCTCAGTGCAGTAGGTAGATACTCCCCAAAAGAACAGGAAGAAGCTAGTCTGCGAAGGGCGAGCACATAAGCTTTAATTTCTTCACCTGGCTGCTGCTGCCACTGATAAAACCAAATTTGTTCTGCAATACCTAGTGGTTTAGGCTGGAAGTGATCCTCTAACAGTGTCAGGAGCACTGCCAATGTCTTAGTTCCTGGCTTTACAGGGGAAAGGAGATCTCTAAGAGTGTCATGTGTCTTAGCACCAACCACTGTCAGAAATACTGCTACTTGCCTGCCGTCTGGGATTGCATTTGCACTGAAATACTGTTCCAGTCCCTCAACCTAGGAACTCCAGGATGTCTGTTCCACATCAAATTCACTTAATGTCCCGATCAATGACATTTTCCTGCTGGGCTCTGTGATTGCTTTTATCCAGATGACAATCCACACTGCCTTTGTCTCTCTCTCAGACTGACAGACACTTTGTAAATCCCACCCTCTTCGCCACTGTTATATCCTCTGAATTGTGAGATACACAAGACTCTGGTCTGGAACCATGGATGTTTATTTCAGTACACAATGTACACTGCAACATGCATCTCAGGAAAGGTACTTCTTATATGCTTCCTTACATGTGCTCTAAGATGTCTACTATACCCCTTGACCCTTGTCATCACTCCCGGGTGGAGCCAGCCTTAAAGTGACAGTACAGTCTCACCTACAGTATAGCTACCTGCAGCCAGGTGCTTGTGTAGGCTCTTTGAAGTATTTCCTATTACTGTACTGTGTACCCCACACAGTCTCACCTACAGTATAGCTACCTGCAGCCAGGTGCTTGTGTAGGCTCTTAATGTATTTCCAGTTTCTGTACTGTGTACCCTGCACAGTTGCACCTACAGTATAGCTACCTGAAGACAAGTGAGGAGTTATCATACTAATAATACTACAGGCAGGCAGTTGATTCTGCTAGCTGCAGTATAATCGGTATATAATCAGGCCAATAGTATGTCTGGAAGGCCAACAAGGAGAGGCAGACAATCACAAACCAATAAAAGAGGGCAAGCAGGCTCTGTGTCTAGAGGCAACAGTGCTGGTCATGGACACGAGGCATCCTCATCAGCACAAGGCCATGGGACACGCTTGGCCTTTTTTTCAGCAGCTGGCCGTGTTGAGCCGCAACATGCAGAAGACTTGGTCGAGTGGATGACCAAGCCGTCCTCATCCTCCTCATCCTCTCTCACCCAGGCTCAGGGTACTTTTTCTGGCAAAGCAGCTGCCAACGCGGCCTCTTCCCTCGGCTCAATGGCATCAGTGACTTCTTTCCTAGCCCCACCATGTCCTCCTGAGGAGTCCCTCAAACTGTTTGACCTGAGTGTTGGGTACATGCTCCAGGAGGATGCCCAGTGTTTTGAAGGCTCTGATGATGGTACTGAGCTAGATGAAGGCAGCAATGTGAGCCAGGACAGAGGGGGTGCCCAAGAAGAACAGCAATCTGGCAGTCATGTTCCCCCTGCTGCAGCATACTACCAGGTTTGCTCCAGTGATGAGGAGGGAAGGGTTGATGAGGTCACTGACTCAACGTGGGTGCCTGATAGGGGAGAGGAGGAGGAGGCACATCACCAACGAGGCAGGATGCCCTCCAGGGGCCAGCCTAAGGGCAGCACACTGACTGCATCACACCGCAGAGCTCTGCATGTGCAGGGCGCTGCTATCTTTGCGCGTTATTTCAAAAATTCTTTGGTGTGGGCCTTTTTTGAGATGAGTGCATCAGATCGCACCGCTGCTATTTGCAACATATGTCTCAAGCGTATCTCGCGTGGCCAAAACATCTCCTGCTTGGGCACCACATGCTTGACCAGACATATGTGGACCTGCCATGCAGTTCATTGGCAAGCGTACCTAAAAGACCCACACCAAAGAACAAAGAGGACCTCTCCTTGCTCCTCATCAGCTGGGATCTCCAACCCCACTATACCTTCAGTCCTCTCTGAGACCTGCACTGAAAGGAATGAAGGTGTAGAATTAGGTGTGTCACAGCCAAGTACTTGGGGGCAATCTGCTATCGGTACACCGACGTCATATTGTACTAGGGCTGCGCATCTTCACTGGTCTCACGATTCGATTCGATTACGATTATCTGGTCAACGATTCGATTCGATTCCACGATGCATCACGATGCATCACGATTACCGACGAGCTCCCACTTCCGCTTGGGCCGCCTAGGTGGCCCTTCCACCCTGCAATCTTCTGGGACACATCACAGTTCCCAAAAGATTGCCCGGCTATGCAGGACAGCGCAGTGAGACATGCGCACCCGGCTGTGAAGCTGCAAGCTGTCACAGCCGGATGCCCACAGTAGTATTGCCAGCGCTGTGGACAGGCGGGGGAGAGAAGAGAGGGTTTGGGTGGCCACGTCGCTGGATTGTGGGACAGGTGAGTGTCTTTTTATTAAAAGTCACAAGATGCACTTTTTTTGTAGCTGCTGACTTCTAATAAACAAAAAATTGACTGGAACTCCGTTTTGAATTAAAAATAACCTCACTCCCTAAAAAGTGCAGTAATCCGGTGCACTACAGGGTACAGACATTCACACACACTGCTGCTTGGAGGTCAGATAGAATCGATGACAAACAGCCCTGTGAAGTTCCCTGTACTGTCTCTGTGCTGACCAGTGGCGGCTGGTGCTCAAAATTTTTTTGGGGGGCGCAAACAAACTGAAAAATACTGAACCTCCCCCGTCAAACGCAGCCATCTGTGCCCATCAAACGCAGCCACTTGTGCCCGTCAAACGCAGCCACTTGTGCCCGTCAAACGCAGCCACCTGTGCCCATCAAATGCAGCCACCTGTGCCCAAACGCAGCCACTGTGCCCAAACGCAGCCACTTGTGCCCAAACGCAGCCACTTGTGCCCGCCAAACTCAGCCACCTGTGCCAAAATGCAGCCACCTGTGCCCAAACTCAGGCACTTGTGCCCAAACTCAGCCACTTGTGCCAGCCAAACTCAGCCACCTGTGCCAAAACGCAGCCACCTGTGCCCAAACTCAGGCACTTGTGCCCAAACTCAGGCACTTGTGCCCAAACTCAGCCACTTGTGCCAGCCAAACTCAGCCACCTGTGCCAAAACGCAGCCACTTGTGCCCGCCAAACTCAGCCACCTGTGCCAAAACGCAGCCACCTGTGCCCAAACTCAGCCACTTGTGCCCAAACGCAGCCACTTGTGCCCAAACGCAGCCACTTGTGCCCACCAAACTTAGCCACCTGTGCCAAAACGCAGCCACTTGTGCCCGCCAAACTCAGCCACCTGTGCCAAAACGCAGCCACCTGTGCCCAAACTCAGCCACTTGTGCCCAAACGCAGCCACTTGTGCCCGCCAAACTCAGCCACCTGTGCCAAAACGCAGCCACTTGTGCCCGCCAAACGCAGCCACCTGTGCCCAAACTCAGCCAATTGTGCCCAAACACAGCCACTTGTGCCCAAACACAGCCACTTGTGCCCAAACACAGCCACTTGTGCCCGCCAAACTTAGCCACGCTGACGTCAGGACTCAGGAGACGGAAGCGGAGAGCGAAGAAAAGAGCGGAGAGGGGCGGGGCGGGCCGGGAGTCACATGATCGTATACCGGCGAAGTTCGGTATGAAGTGACATTGTTTTTTAAAAAAGCACATACAGCGGGGCCACACCATCCATTGTAATATATTTATTAAAATAAAGACGTTTTAAAAATTTTCTCGAGCGCTTTCCCGGGAGGGGCGGGGCTACTAATGACATCACCGAACATCGATTTTCGGGGTTTTATGCATCAATGCCACATCGGGGACACCCGAATCGCGATGCATCGATGCATTGATTAATTTCAGCACCCCTATATTGTACCAGGCAAATTTCCCTGCCCCAGCTGCTGCACAGCCGAAAGAAGTTCGCTCCCAGCCATCCACATGCCCAGCGGTTGAATGCTAGCTTGGCAAAATTGCTAGCACTTCAACTGCTACCTTTTCAGTTGGTAGACTCAGCCCCCTTCCATGAGTTTGTGGAATGTGCGGTTCCTCAGTGGCAGGTTCCCAAACACCACTTTTTCTCACGGAAGGTGATTCTGACTCTCTACCGGCATGTCAAAGGCAATGTCTTGGCCTCGCTGGACAGGGCAGTCAGGGGTAAGGTGCATATTTCCGCTGACTCATGGTGAAGCAGGCATGGACAGGGACGTTACCTAAGTTTCATGGTGCATTGGGTGACTCTGCTGGCAGCTGGGAAGCATGCAGGACAAGGTGCAGTAGTGTTGGAGGTTGTTCCACCACCACACCTCCAAAATGCCAGTACTGGTGATTCTGACACACCTCTCTCTTCCACCCCCTCCTTTTCTTCCTCCTCCATGGGCTCTTCCTGTGCTTTGTCCTCGGAAGCAGCGTTGCTTCATAGGCATTCAAGGGGCTACACAAGTACGCAGGCCAAAAGATGCCATCCGGTGCTTGAGCTGGTGTGCTTGGGGGACAGGAGCCACACTGGGGCAGAGATTCTGTCAGTTCTGCAGGGGCAGGTTCAGAGGTGGTTGACGCTACACCAACTTAGGGCAGGAATGGTGGTTTGCGACAATGGCACCAAACTCCTCTCCGCCCTCTGACAGGGACAACTGACCCATGTGCCCTGTTTGGCTCATGTCCTTAACTTGGTGGTGCACCGGTTCTTGGGCAGGTACCCGGGCTTACAGGATGTCCTGAGGCAGGCCAGGAAAGTCTGTGTGCATTTCCGCCAGTCATATAATGCCAGTGCTCGTCTGACAGACCTCCAAAAGGAATTTAACCTGCCCAAGAACTGCCCAATCTGTGACATGCCCACCAGGTGGAACTCAATGTTGGCCATGCTTCAGCAGCGTCACACGCAGCAGAGGGCCATCAATGAGTACCTGTGCAACTATTGCACCAGGACAGGGTCAGGGAAGCTTGTTATTTTTTCCCCACGCCAGTGGGCCATGATCAGGGATGCATGCATTGTCCTGTCACCATTTGAGGAGGCCACGAGGATGGTGAGCAGTGACAGTGCATGCATCAGTGACACTGTCCCCCTTGTCCAACTGTTGGAGCACACGCTGCATGGAATAATGGACAGGGCACTTGAGGCAGAACAGAGGCAGGAAGAGGAGGACTTCCTTAGCTCTCAAGGCCCCCTTTATCCAGACAGTGTTCCTGCGTGCCCACCGATCACAGAGGAAGAGGACAGGGAGGAGGAGGAGGATTGTGTCAGCATGGAGGTGGAGCCTGACACTCAGCATCAGCAGCAGTCTTTAAGGGATCATTTACAGTCCCAAGAAACCCATGGACTTGTACGTGGCTGGGAGGAGGTGACTGCGGATCATATCATCCTTAGTGACCCAGAGGACTCCGGACTGAATTATTCAGCAAACCTACGCTGCATGGCCTCCCTGATCCTGCAAAGCCTGCGGAAGGATACTCGTATTCGTGGTATCAAAGAGAGGGATCAATACTGGCTGGCAACCCTCCTTGATCCACATTACAAGGATAAGGTTGCGGACCTTATCTTGCCTTCGCAGAGGGAGCAGAGGATGAAACATCTTCGGGAGGCCTTGCAGAAAGGTCTGTGCAACGCGTTCCCAGAGACTGGGAGGTTACAAACTCCTGTTCCTGGACAACGTGTTGCTGAGGCTTCGGTCAGTCAAAGGAGGAGGTGGAGAAGGTGGCCGTCTGACCGATGTGTTCAGACAATTTTTTAGTCCACAGCCCCAAGGTATGATCGGTTCCAGCAACCATCGCCAGCGTCTGTTTTAAATGGTGCAGGAATACCTAGGGGCAAGATCTGACTTGGACACCTTTCCCACCGAAAATCCTCTGAGTTACTGGGTCTTGAGGATGGATCACTGGCTAGAGCTTACACAATAAGCAATTGAGCTACTGGCCTGTCCTGCATCCAGCGTTCTTTCGGAACGCACATTCAGTGCTGCTGGAGGCTTTGTAACCAATCACAGGGTGCGTCTGTCCACTGACTCGGTCAATTGACTGACCTTCATAAAAATGAATCAGTCTTGGATCACCACCAGCTACCAAGCACCTGATGCTGATGTAACCGAATAATTTTTTTTTGAAATGTCAGATCCCTTCAAGACTGCCTATGTTGATGCTGAGTAACTATCCTGTTATGCTGAGTGATTATCCTCTTCCTCCTCAATGATCATGCTGATAGCTTGTAAGAACATTTTTGGTTCTGGGCGCCGCCACCAGTGGCTAAGGCCCAATTTTTCAGCCCCTGTTTAACAGGGGCGTGTAATAACAATTTTTGATGCAATACTTTGCAGCAGGGCTCGTTCCTGCGCTCCAACTAGAGTATCTGTGAGGGGTTGCAGTGTTGTGGCACCAGCACCAGTGCCTAAGGCCCAATTTTTCAGCCCCTGTTCAACAGGGACATGTAATTACAATTCTTGATCTAATATTTCACAGCAGGGCCCGTTCCAGCGCCCACCAAGAGTAACTGTGAGGACTTAGTGTTGGGGCACCAGCACCACTGCCTAAGGCCCAATTTTTCAGCCCCTGTTTAACAGGGGCATGTAATTACAATTGATGCAATATTTTGCAGGAGGGCTCGTTCCTGTGCTCCAACTAGAGTATCTGTGAGGGGTTGCAGTGGTGTTTCACCAGTGCCTAAGGCCCAATTTTTCTGCCCCTGTTTAACAGGGACATGTAATTACAATTCTTGATCTAATATTTCACAGCAGGGCCCGTTCCTGCACCCACCAAGAGTAACTGTGAGGGCTTACAGTGTTGTGGCAACACCACCACCACCAAAGGCCCAGTTTTTCTGCCCCTGTTCAACAGGTATATGTAATTACAATTCTTGATCTAATATTTCACAGCAGGGCCCTGAGAGGGCTTACAGTGTTGTGGCAACACCAACACCTAAGGCCACAATTTCTGCAGAGTATGTAGGGCAGACCCTACTTTCAAACATCCAACTTACAAACGACTCCTACTTGCAAATGGAAGGAGACAACGGGAAGTGAGATGAAATCTACCCCTAGGAAGGGAAATTCTCACCTGTAATGCCCCGTACACACGGTCGGACTTTGTTCGGACATTCCGACAACAAAATCCTAGGATTTTTTCTGACGGATGTTGGCTCAAACTTGTCTTGCATACACACGGTCACACACAAAAATCCGATCATTCTGAACGCGGTGACGTAAAACACGTACGTCGGGACTATAAACGGGGCAGTGGCCAATAGCTTTCATCTCTTTATTTATTCTGAGCATGCGTGGCACTTTGTCCGTCGGATTTGTGTACACACGATCGGAATTTCCGACAACAGATTTTGTTGTCGGAAAATTTTATAGCCTGCTCTCAAACTTTGTGTGTTGGAAAATCCGATGGAAAAAGTCCGATGGAGCCCACATATGGTCGGAATTTCCGACAACACGCTCCGATCGCACATTTTCCTTCAGAAAATCCGACCGTGTGTGTGGGTCATAAGAGTTAATATGGGAAAAACCTTTCTCTTTTCCACTGATGCTTTATCACCAATCCTTGTTTCACTAAAAACCCCAAATTTTCCAAAAACATTTGTCATTGGGACAAAATGTGAGGTGAAATCTTCTGAAGAGGAGCACGGACAGCAAAACAAATGCCACAGGGGTGATAACCCTTCCCTATGTTTTCCAAAAAGCTTAAAATAGATTTTTTGGCTGGAGCTAAACACGTTAAAATTGTACCAGTTCAAAATTACAAACAGATTCTACTTAACAACAAACCCCCTGTCTTGTTTGCACCGCCTGTATGCTGCTGTTCAGAGTATATAGGGCCTGGTGGCCCGTCGCCTTTCCTTTTTTTAATTTGGGTGCGGGATTCCCCTTAATATCCATACAAGACCCAAAGGGCCTGGTAATGGACTGGGGGGGTACCCATGCAGTTTGTCTCACTGATTTTCATCCATATTGGCAGGGCCACCCGACATTACATTAAAGCCGCAAGCAGTTTTAAATAACTTTTTTTCCTTTAAAAATTTCATTTTGTGCAGGGACTGTTCTAAGCACAGGAAACACATGCCACTTTACAGGCATACTATAGACACCCCCAGGTACGATGTTTAAAGGAATAGTTCACTTTTTTTTTTTTTACTTTAAGCATCATTCAAATCACTGCTCCCAAAAAAACTGACGTTTTTAAAACTTTTTTTTGCATTGATACATGCCCCTTGGGGCAGGACCTGGGTCCCCAAACCCTTTTTAGGACAATATCATGCAAATTAACCTTTAAAATTAGCACTTTTGATTTTGAATGTTTGAGTCGCATAGACGTCAATGGGGTTCTAACGTTTTTTCGGTCCGTTCGCAGGTTCTGGTGCGATCCGAACCTGGGGGTGTTCAGCTCATCCCTATAGACTTGTGATAATGTCACATCTATCCCAACGCAGGTGGTCAGACACCATAGCTAGTTACTGTCTGCTTCACCTATAGCAGCCCCCTTTCCCTTAAGGCAAGCAGGCCTACCGGTACTCAGTTACCCCCAGGACTTATACAAAATGCAATAGTGCCTGGCCACCATACCAAGGCAGATGCGAACTGAGCAAAGCAAAGAGATACTTGCAGTTAGCAGACTGGTAGCATGGTTCAATGACAGTCCAGGTAAAAGGCAGGCTGAGTTCAAGGAATAGTCCAATAATTCTGTCCGAAGTCATACACAGGGAAATCCAAACTAATAAAGCAGGGCAGACAGACAGGGAGCTCAATCAGGAACAAAAGAGGTATAATTCGTATCACAAGCAAGTGACAGAGCGTTTGGCTTGCTTATAACAGGTGACGACCACATCAATCACCTAGCAGATGGACACAGGCAGGGAATATGCAATAGCCAAAATCTGGATGTTGGAATGAGGAGCAGGAGAACTTAAGTGATCCTGACAGTCAGTGGCAGCTGGTGAAGTTTTTAGGATGGGGGGGCGCCAGACCCTGCCCTTCCTTTTGATAAGCCCCACCCCTTATAGAATCCACCCACTCCGTCCCCTGTATTCCACTTGCTTCAATCCATATAGTGTCAGGAGTACACAGCTCAGCATCACAGGACAGAGTATACATCTCAGCCTATTAGAGTATATAGGTCAGCATTACAGATACGGTATATAGATCAGCAGCATCACATAAAGGGTATATAGATCAGCAACATCACATAAAGGGTATATAGATCAGCAGCATCACATAAAGGGTATATAGATCAGCAGAATCACATAAAGGGTATATAGATCAGCAGCATCACATAAAGGGTATATAGAATAGCAGCATCACATAAAGGGTATATAGATCAGCAGAATCACATAAAGGTTGTATAGATCAGCAGCATCACATATAGGGTATATAGATCAGCAGCATCACATATACGGTATATAGATCAGCAGCATTACACATACTGATCTCGCAGCGCATTGTCAGCACCCCCACAATGGTGGAGGACACAATAACAGCACACTGTTAGCACACCCCCCCACGCTCGGGGCTTACAGGACACACTGACAGCAATTCCTCCCCTCCCCATCCCCAATGGGACAAATACAATAAGCTATTTCCAATGAATACTGGAGAGAAAAAAATAACCATGGATTTAAGAAAAATCCTATTTTATGCCAGTGTAACAACGTGCATTGTTATTTAGGAGGTAGAACTCTACTTGCTCTACTTGTCCACAAGATGGCAGCATTCAGCATCTAGCTTTAATACAAGTACTCAGAGCATTCTGGGAGATGTAGTCTAAAAGCAGAAATTTCTACACATTACAGCTGAAGTCACAACAAGCGCCAGCCAAGGGGTGAAACATTATAAAGGGAAAAGCCCAGGAAGGAGCCAGGGAGTTGGGCTAGAGACGTGCCAACTGGGAGGAGCAGGGCTTTTTTTCTCAGAGAATAGGTGCAGGAACTCAACCATGCCTGCCACACACACATACCTGCCAAATGGCATCAAATAGTAGCTCTTCCCTTTGCATACAACCCCTCCCTCCACTGCCCTCATCTTCTCCCCCTCCTTAAAAGCTCCACCATTTGTCATATTTCTTACCTTTGTTGCAATATTATCAGCACTGATTATCAGCACAGACCCCCCCCCATCATAAGAGCCGCTTATAGGCTCTCCTCTACTTATGCCCTGTCAGCAGTGAATAGAGGAATTCTTATATCTGGCACTTCCTATTTACACTATGATCAGCTGTGATAGGATACAGTTGATCATGATCGCAGATCCGGTGTCCCCCCCCCCCAAGAACTCACACAGTGGCTTGTTCTGAAAGATATCATAGGACAGTGATAGCGAACCTTGGCCCCCCCCTGATGTTTTGGAACTACTTTTCCCATAACGCTCAGCTACACTTCAGAGTGCATGAGCATCATGGGAAATGTAGTTCCAAAACATCTGGGGTGCTAAGGTTCACCATCACTGTCATAGGATGTCCAGTCAGAACAATGGAGCCTCTGCCCGGCTGTCATCCTGCTGTAGGGTGGGCGGGAAGATTTTAAATAGTAGCCCAAAGGAAGGGAAAAAAAGCTGTTTAAAAAGTGACAGAAAAGGTGTTTTAAAAGCTGCTAGCAAGTAGCAACCACAAGCAATCACCAGCAGTCAAAATCACTACTACTGTTTTTAATATACCACGCAAATTTCCATCTTTTCAGCTTCCATCCAGGAAAATTTGGCCATTTAAATAGTAAACTATTGGCAATTTAAATGGCATTTTTTTTAAATACCACTTTTGCTGTGGTACATGATATACTTCACCTCTATTGGTGCTTGCTGTAATAATGGTCTTTTAATTATGTTGCTGTACGGTCCTTATTCCCCCTGTTGTAAAATGCTGCCCAATACGTATATTCTGCATGTCTCTTGGACTTCCTGGCCCCGCCCCCTGCCCCCCCGGACTATTTAAACCCAGTGAGTCTTTCCTATCCCCTATGCTTGATAAAGGAATGCGGCCATTCTACCATCAATGTAAAGCCGATTCAGAAACGCGTCGCACTAATGTGACGTCATCACCGGGTGCCACGCTTTGTTTGCCCTCCAAGCCTCGCTGTGATCTCTCACACGGCCAGCCGTGTTACAGCTTAGAGGCTCTCCATGCACAGCGGTGAGCGGCAGCGCGGCTGTACGGTTGCAGTGACGTCCCCCCCCATCTCCTGTCCTTTTATTTGGAACCCTTATCCTGATATCCAAGAAATCGCCAGGATAAACACAGGATATGTGTTGGACTGATTACTACTAAAGTCTGCATCTGGCTGCACCAGCTTATTTCCCATCTTTGGATCTCACATCCCCTGCAGGAACCGCTGCGACTTGTAGTTCTACTGCTCAGCAAACTGACCTGAATGCAACTTCTTCTACCCTCATGTGAGTGGATATTGCTGTTTTTAATAAAATTTGTTTGTGATATATATTCAGAGGCGCTCCTTTCCTTGTTATTGTTCTAGCTTGCTGGATCCCGCTTTTGGCTCCATCGGTGGCTGCCCTGACTGACCTTCATTTATATACTTCTAACATATATGCATGAACATCATTTTTCCTGTTTATTTTAAGTTTCTGGACTAATCGTTTTTTTTTAAGGTAATTGTGCTCTGCGCCTTTTTACTTTTTTTACTTTGTACAGGTGTGCCACTTTACAGGCCATTGTATGGCATCCCTCAGGCATGTTACTTAAAGAAATTGGGCATTTGTCATGTTTCACAAATCAATACAATAAAATCATTGCTCCCAGCCAAGCTACTACAGTGATCATAGTGGTCCTCAGCACCCACACTTTATTAAGGTTCCCTGAACGTTCCTCAAACCAAACCCAGGTATATTTGGCTCATCCCTATTTATAAACAAATTATTCATTCTGCCTTTTTGCAGCCATTGTTGTCTGTATGCATGTATTCTAGTGATGACTGCATAAGACCCCTCAGGATGGGTAGGTCAGATCATGCCTGCATAATGTAATTAGAAATGGCTACTTGTAGTCTCCATCAGAAGCCCATACACATACTTGCCAACAGTCCCGATTTTCCCGATATTGGGACCCTCGCCCTGATCGGAGGCCATCCTGACTAAAATCCCAGGATTTTGCTTTTGTCCTGGGAAATCAGGACTGTTTTGGCACCAGAGCTGCTTCTGACTCCAAAAATATGTCTGCCGCCACTGCCGTGAGATCTCTTTCCTATTTCCCTGTGGCTCTCAGCTCAGATCTGAACTCTACCCCTCCAGCCCTCTGCACTGCAGCTCCTCCCACTCACCCTCGCAATGTTAGTCGGCCGTTTACCACCCCTGCCCCCGTCTGCGCCCTCTGTTTTCATGGTCTTGTACTGAGACAGTTTTCCCCATGAAAACCGAGGGCACGCACGGGGGTGGGGGTGGTAAACGGCTGAATAACATTGTGAAGGGGAGTGGGAGGAGCTGCAGTGCAGAGGGCTGGAGGGGCAGAGTTCCGATCTCAGCCGAGAGCCAGAGGAAACAGGTTTTCTGGGGGAAACCGATGTTGGCACAACACCGGTCTGTGAGAGGCAGAGCCAAGGGACTCTACTGCACTGGGGACACCTGATGTAAGGAGGCACTCCACTGGGAACGCCTGATATAAGGAGGCGCTTCGCTGGGGATGCCTGATGTAAGGAGGCACTCCTCTGGGGACACATGATGTAAGGAGGCACTCTGCTGGGGACACATGATGTAAGGAGGCACTCCACTGGGGACACATGATGTAAGGAGGCACTACACTGGGGACACATGATGTAAGGAGGCACTGCGCTGGGGACACATGATGTAAGGAGGCACTCCGCTGGGGATGCCTGATGCAAGGAGGGACTCCGCTGGGGACGCCTGATGTAAGGAGGGAATCTGCTGGGGAAACCTGATGGCATCTGGTGGCAGGCGACGTGACAAGTAACATGCTCAGGGCTCCCACTGATTCTGCATTATGGTGAGTTGAACTATTTCATTTTATATTACAATGTAATAATAGAAATAACGTGCTTTAGTCATCCTGACACCATAACAACCATGGTGCCGGGATGATTGAAGCGCTAACACCAGGTGTTTGGAGTATCTTTATCTGGTGATTGTTAAACTTTCTGGCATACACATATTTCTATTGTGGTGCAGGATCTGGGCTTGCTGTCCGTCCATCTCTTTTTCTTTCCTTCCTTCTTTCTTCCCTCCCTATCTCTTTCTTTCTTTCTCCCCCATCCCTCGTTCATCTCAGACTCGGACCACACCCCCTTGAGCCACGCCCTTTAAGCCACGCCCACCATTTAGTTCAAACCATGCCCATTTTTTGTTGTGGCGCGCTATGCGCGCCACATTTTCCTGTTCCTTCTGCACCACGCCTTAAAATGTATGCCCCACCCCTTAATTATAATAAAAAATAACAAAATATTACAGTGCACACATACAAAAAATGACCTTTAACTCCTGGAAGGCTATTTAAAACACCTGAACATTTTCAAAAAATATGGGGATTTGGTGTAAAACTAAAAGGACTCCTACTATAACACAGGTGGACATTATTAGTGGGTCCTACGCAGAGGCGGCTCTAGGCTTTGTGAGGCCTTAGGCAAATCTTAGACATAAGGCCCCACTCATGCCCAAAATGGAAAAATAATTCAAGCGACAGAAATTAATTGTATGAATTAAATATAGTAAGAGCCTTAAATCCTATGAACTATGAATTCACAGTGTCTTTTCTCTAACCAATTACTCTTTAATCAAATATCATTAAACATATATATATTACCCGCTCACTGATTGGTTGCTAGAGGTCACTGCACAATATTACCACTCGTTGATTGGTTGCTAGAGGTTACTGCACCTCATTACCACTCACTCATTGGTTGCTAGAGGTTACTGCAAATTATTACCACTTACTGATTGGTTGCTAGAGGTTACTGCACATTATTACCTCTCACTGGGTTGCAGGGCAGTATTGTGGTGTGTGATGCAAGGGTACAGTTGGTTGGTAGCAGTTTGGGGTGATGGTGGCAGCATTGGTGTGAGAGGCAGAGATCATATCTCCCATATAATAATTGGGGGTAAGGTGATAAGATGCCAGAGGTGGGGTACAGGAGGGGTGAGGATGATAATGACTGGAGGCAGAGTGGTAGGATGCAAGAGGTGGGGTAGAGATGGATGATGGGGATGTTAATGACAATGAGTGGGGTGGTAGGATGTCAGCAGAGGGGGATGATGACAGTTAGTGGAGTTGTAGGAAGCTGGCAGTGGAGTACAGAGGGGATGAAGATAAGGATGACGATGAAGGTAGGGTGGTAGGATGCTAGAGGTGGGGTACAGGGGGATGATGCCAGGCACAAGGGGATGATGAGGATGGAGATGATGTTGACAGGTGGTGGGATTCCAGGCACAGGGGGATGATGAGGATGGAGATGATGGTGACAGGTGGTGGGGATGTGGGATGCCAGGCACAGGGGGATGATGAGGATGCAGATGATGGTGACAGGCGGTGGGGATGTGGGATGCCAGGCACAGGGGGGTGATGAGGATGGAGATGATGATGACAGGCAGTGGGGATGTGGGATGCCATGCACAGGGGGATGATGAGGATGGAGATGATGGTGACAGGCAGTGGGGATGTGGGATGCCAGGCACAGGGGGATGATGAGGATGGAGATGATGGTGACAGGCGGTGGGGATGTGGGATGCCAGGCACAGGGGGATGATGAGGATGGAGATGATGTTGACAGGTGATGGGATTCCAGGCACAGGGGGATGATGAGGATGGAGACGATGGTGACAGGCGGTGGGGATGTGGGATGCCAGGCACAGGGGGATGATGAGGATGGAGATGATGGTGACAGGCGGTGGGGATGTGGGATGCCAGGCACAGGGGGATGATGAGGATGGAGATGATGGTGACAGGCGGTGGGGATGTGGGATGCCAGACACAGGGGGATGATGAAGATGGAGATGATGGTGACAGGCGGTGGGGATGTGGGATGCCAGGCACAGGGGGATGATGAGGATGGAGATGATGGTGACAGGCAGTGGGGATGTGGGATGCCAGGCACAGGGGGATGATGAGGATGGAGAAGATGGTGACAGGCGGTGGGGATGTGGGATGCCAGGCACAGGGGGATGATGAGAATGGAGAAGATGGTGACAGGTGGTAGGATTCCAGGCACAGGGGAATGATGAGGATGGAGATGATGGTGACATCATATGCCAGATAGCATAAATATCATCAGTGCTCTGTGTGTGTGAGGTCACAGGCAGTTGGCAGCGGTAATTTTTGGGGCAGTGGCACCTTTGCTTGGGATGCTGTGTCACTGTCATTGTCGGGGAGCAGGACTGAGTGTCATGCAATACCTTGACGCTCTTGCGGACTCACTGACTCCTCGATGACTGTACCAGGCGGCGCCGCCAGCTCTGGCAGGTGACGTCCATCCTGGATAGGAGATCAGCGAGTTCCTCTTCGGCCACTGCAGCTGCGGCCATTATCCGTGCTCTGCACATGGCAGAGATCCGTGGAGCGCAGTAGAAGAGGAGGCGCTGGGGGAGGACAGTACCCAGAGCCATCCACTGATCCTGGGACTCCGGGCTGTGCTCAGGCGGTCAGTCCGCCCCCGGCCAGGGAAAGCTAGTTGCAGGCACTACGAGTACCCCTTTAAGAACGGCCATGGGGAGACCAACCGGGGGACATACCCTCCTCTGCTACACACACGTTAGGTAGGTCAGGTAGCCGCGAGGCCCCTTGGAGCGCGAGGCCTTAGGCGAGTGCCTAATCTGCCTAATTAGAGAGCCGACTCTGGTCCTACGCTATCCATAGAATGGAAGATCCTGCTTCTCTGAACCATGGGAGAAATACACTCCTTTATATGGGAGAACTAAAGGACTCCTCCTATAACACAGATGGACACTAATAAGAGGCAATGATATGGGATTGGGGTGCTCCTGCCCAAAAGGATTTGGTCAGAATCCATACAATAGACAAACAAAATATTTGGGGGCACACCCTAAATGATGCCTTAAAGATGGTGCAGCCATAAGACCATAAACAGAACAAAATATTACAGTGCACACATGCAAAAAATGACATTTAACTCCTGCAAGGCTATTTAAAACACCAGAATATTTTTAAAAAATATGGGGATTTCGTCACACCATATTGGCTGCACCATCTTTAACCACTTAAGGACCGAGCCTCTTTCTGAGATTTGGCGTTTACGAGTTAAAACCAGGGTTTTTGGCTAGAAAATTACTTGGAACCCCAACAGGGGCGTAACTAGAAATGGCAGGGCCCCATAGCAAAATGTTGTATGGGGCCCCCCTGCAAACAGCCCCCCCCCCCACAGCTGCCCTAGTGTCAATGCAGCCTGATCTGTGCCACATACAGCGTGACCTGTGCCACATACAGCGTGACCTGTGCCCAATACAGCGTGACCTGTGCCCCATACAGTGTGACCTGTGCCCAATACAGCCTGGTCTGCCTATGCCCCATACAGCCCCACCTATGCAGAGGAAGAGGCAAGCCACCCAGATCAGCAGAGATCGGGATTGCCCGCTGTAATAGCTTTCATTTGAATTTCCTGTCTTATCGGGGCTCATCATCACATAGCCCCATCTCTTGGCCCGACGCCTTTGATGTAGTCACATGTTCCGCATTGGATCGACGTTCTGTCTATCAAAGGCACCGGGCCAAAAGGTGGAGCCATGTGACGTGAGCCCAGAGAACACTGGAAGTTCTAATGAAAGCTCTTACATCAGGCAATTCAGCTCTCTGCTGATATGGACAGCTCGCCTCTTCCTTTCCTCTCTCTTCCCCTGGCTGGGAGATTGTGCCGGCGGTGCTCTTATCCTCACTGGAAAGACAGGGGTTATTGGTCGGCTAATTATCTGCGAGTTGTGCCACATCCTAAAATGAAAATTTGAATAGAGACAGTTCCCCTAGTGGACTTTAAAGGCACATATGAAAGGACATATAAGAGAATGTATAATAAGTAGACAAAAATGTATTCATTACAAAAATGTCATAAAAGCATCAAACATATAACACAAAAATGAAAGGAATGCGATTCATGCATCTATACACATGTAGCTATTGATACCAATGTGATTGCACCCGATGCGTTTCAGAGTTGTTTTAGCCTCCTTCTTCAGGGGTGATTGTAAGCTTTAGCAAAGGTTTATTGGTATATATGTAGACTAGCTACGCATTCCAGGAAAGTTTAAAAACAAAGGTGCTGACACTGTTTGCCCATCCAGCGTGCTTCCCAATCGTGATACATAAGAGTTGTTTGGAATGCCCAGAATGTTAGTATTCCCTATGTAGAAATGAAAGTAGCTGGATATGGATATATAGGGTAGTTGTACTTCCTAATAGTAGGAAGAAAGGCCCATCAATAGAGGGCATACAAATATTTTGGATCTGGAATCTCACTGAGTCCGAATGCGGGTCCTGATGGACCTGCTGTAGAAGTTTCAAAGGGAAAACAGCAGATGATAATGGATGTGAACCGAATAAGTCTTGGGTAATAGATATTGCAGCAGCTCACACCGACAGCGTCCTGCCCACAGCACTGGGCCCCACTCGGCTGCGGGCCCCATAGCGCCCGCATGCGTAGCTATGGTGGTAGTTATGCCCCTGAACCCCAAACATTATATATATTTTTTCTAACACCCTAAAGAATAAAATGGCGGTCATTGCAATACTTTCTGTCACACTGTATTTGCGCAGAGGTCTTACAAGCACACTTGTTTTTGGCAAGAATACACTTTTTTAAATTAAAAAATAAGACAGTAAAGTTAGCCCAATTTTTTTTTAATATTGTGAAAGATAATGTTACGCCAAGTAAATTGATACCCAACATGTCATGCTTCAAAATTGCGCCTGCTCATGGAATGGGGACAAAACTTTTACTCTTAAAAATCTCCGTAGGCGACGTTTAAAAAATTCTATAGGTTGCATGTTTAGACTTACAGAGGAGGTCTAGGGCTAGAATTATTGCTCTCACTCTACCAATTGCGGCAATACCTCACATGTGTGGTTTGAACACCGTTTTCATATGCGGGCGCTACTCACGTATGCATTCGCTTCTGCATGCAAGCTCGGCAGGACGGGGCACATTTGAAAATATTTTTTTTTTCTTATTTATTTTACCTTTTATAATGTAAACATCCCTTGTAATAGGAAAAAAGCATGACAGGACCTCTTAAATATGAGATCTGGGGTCAAAAAGACCTCAGATCTCATATTTATACTAAAATGCAATAAAAAAAAAAAAAAAATAAATAAATGTATGTCATTTAAAAAAAAAAATGTCCCTTTATGCGCTATGGGTGGAAGTGACATTTTAACATCCCTTCCGCCCTGCAGTGGTATAGAGATGGGTGGGGGACATCTTCCCCTCACTCGTCTCCATGCCAAGCCAGGGACAGGACACGATCTTGCCAATGGCTCCGGTAAGCGGAGGAGAGCACTGGAGAGCGGTTTCAGGGGGGCCTCTCCCGCCGTCGATAAAAGTGATCTTGCGGCGAATCTGCTGCAGAGACCACTTTTAGCTTGAAGCGGACCGCAAGCTGAAGAAGAGGATACCGGGGTTATGGTAGCTAGCTGTTGCCATAACAACGGCATTCCTCTTTAAAGTAGCGACGTAAAACTACAGCGGGCAGTCCATAAGTGGTTAATGCATCTTTTAGGGTGTGCCCCCCCCCCAAATATTTTGTTTGTCTATTGTATGGATTCTGATCAAATCCTTTTGGGCAGGAGCATCCCACTCCCTCATCGTTGCCTCTTATTAGTGTCCACCTGTGTTATAGGAGGAGTCCTTTAGTTCTCCCATGGTTCAGAGAAGCAGGATCTTCTATTGTATGGATAGAGTAGGGCCCACTGATAATGGGGTACTTTGTTGCAGTAAGTGGGCTTAAGCACCATATAGCAATATGGTGTGACCAAATCCCCATATTTTTTGAAAATGTTCAGGTTTTTAAAATAGCCTTGCAGGAGTTAAATGTCATTTTTTCTATGTGTGCGCGTTAATATTTTGTTCTGTTTTATGGTCTTATGGCTGCACCATCTTTACTGCATCTTTTAGGGTGTGCCCCCCCCCCGAAATATTTTGTTTGTCTAATTATAATAAGACTCCACCTACAGACAAAATAGTGTCCCTATAAATTTTTTTTACAATGTTGGCAACTATGCATACAGTACGTCAAGCTGACAAAGCATGACTCCTATTTTCATCATGATCATTACTGAAAAGTGCCTGTATCAATGGCTGACTGATTAATCTGTATAACACATAGATGGGGGGCGTGGCCTGACCTGGCATGGAGACAGTCGCCTAATCTCGGAGCTCCGTCCGCCACAGGATAAAGCTACCCAAATATTGAGGTACACCCGACTCTCACCCACACTAAACTATGGGGACAGCCTCACGGAACTCGTCGGCATCGCGCTCGAGATCCCCGAGAGATCTAGAGGGAACACAGGGGCAGAACATCCCGGAGATGTTCCGGACGGGCAGAGGCAACATGGCGCCCTCCCGTCAGACACCGCCTCATCCCTCACAGCTGCCCGCACAACCGCTCCATCAGCCAGCCATTCCGCCTCAAGCGAACGCCGGGGGTGAAGGGATAGAACTTAGACCCCCTCCGCCCCTGAACATCCAAGACCTCCGCTCTATAGCTGAGGACATAAAAGGTACACTGTCGGCAGCCATTTCCGACCTCAAACTTGAACTCAGATCGCTCAATGACAGAGTACAGGGGGTAGAACAGGTCACGGAAAGGCACGAGTTCACCATACAATCGGTCACAGAAGATGTAGACTTTCACACCAGGCAGATGAGAGACATGCAGAGGCACCTTGAAGACCTCGATAACAGGGGCAGAAGGCACAACCTACGCATCAGAGGCCTTCCGGAACTGATTGAAGGCGAGCAGATCTCTATAGCTGTAATAGCTATCTTCAACAACCTGCTTACCCGCCCGACCCAAACTCCAATAGCCATGGAACGCATACACCGGGCCCTACGCCCTAAGGGCAGAGAGACCGATCCTCCGAGGGACATAGTCTGCTGTATCGAGGACTTTAGACTTAAGGAGGACATTCTCAAAATGGCGCGGGGCAGAACACAGATCATGTATGAGGGAACGCAGGTTCAGATTTTTCCAGATCTTTCCGGAATCACGCTCCAACACAGGCGCGACCTCAGACCTCTGTTGGAAGCACTGAAGGACAAACAAATAGCCTATAAATGGAAATTTCCCTTCTGCCTTCAAGCCACGGCTCATGGCCGCACTGCCAGCCTCAAGGTTCCAGAAGACTTACCCCATTTTTGTGCCACCCTCGGTATCCCATCAGTACCAGTTCCCAATTGGTATGCTGCCTTTCGCCCCCGGATTATTACGCGGGAGCTGATGAGAGAAGATCCTATGGAGACACAAGCGCCACCGCCTGTCAGGGCAAGATCGCCTTCATTGCGCAGAAATCATGCCTCACACCGTTCCAACTACCGGGCCAACAGCCCGGACCTCTCGCTGCGATCCCGGGGCCAAAGAAGAGACCGCCACAGGCATATTTGATATACACCTGTAGACGTCCCACGGTCTCTTCCACGTCAGATACAGCCTGCTAGCTCCAGTTCACAGATCGAACCCCAGCTATATGTTTAATATTCTTTGTTTTACACATTTTGTTTTTTGGTTTTTCTTGTTCTTGTTTGGATTTTTCGCTATAACAGCTTTTGGGGTATACTTTGGAAGCCTATCTCTAGCTACATGGAAAGGCCGCCTACAGACACTTCTGTCCCTGCGCCTCTCTGAACCTTTTTCACACCGTATACTACATGGAATAAACTGTTCGCTCTTTGGTCACTCCCATTCGTCAACCTGCAGATCGTTCTGAAGCCCACTCGGATGAATGTCCACACCCCTTCCAGCCGGATTACAGCGGAACGTCCCCGCCATCCCCCGCAACTACAACACCCAGACTGCACATCGTCATTGCCGCACGCATGCGCCGTACAGGGCTCCTACGCTGTGCGCCGTGATGCGTCAACACGTTGCAGAGAGGAGCTCCATCCTGCCTTTAATACCGCATCTCTAAGCATGGAGCCTGCACACCTCTCCTCCGTATGGCCGTAGTCGGGACCTCCACGGCAATTCCGGTCTTACGACAGGCATCGCATTGGCCCTTTTCTACCTATGCACCGGACCTCCTCCAGTACAGAGGACACTCCACCCCACTCACCGGCGGATGAATATGCTGGACATGCTTCATAACAGTGAGCACCATGCTGATATTCAGGAATAAGAATAAGATCGATAACTGTACTTCAGTGTTACTGCTTCCACACCTCAGAGCATGTTACTATACTACCGATTCTGAAGACAGGTTCAGGCTCCGGGCTTTAGACTCGGCTTGGCCTGCACGGTTACACTAAAATGAACTGCCACTATTCTGCATAGTGTATTTTGCTGTTTAAATTTTGTTAACCTTGGGAGAGGCCATTTCGGGTTGTTGTCTGGGGCTCCATCACTATTCTGCTAGCACCGTCTCCCACCTCGATGGGATATACAAATTACTTCCTAAGTAAATATAGCTGAATCCGACCCACACCGCCTGGCGGGAATGGGGACTGATGGAGCTTAATGGGCAACATGCGGAGTAGCCTCGCCTAAAGACATGTTGATGTTAATCTTTTTTGTTTTTTTTTTTGTTTTCCATATCTTGACGTTCTGTTGACCTTCAGCGCCACAAGGTGCCCACAGTGACATCTGAACCCAGGTTAGTCCCCTGAAGTTTCTCTCACACACGTTTAAACACTTTCATGCAGCTATATACCTCCCCCATTTGCCACTTATCCTCCTGTGGCGGAGGACTGTCTATCCACACTACCACACACACCCTCTCTCTTCTTCACCGCCTGGTTTAGGTCACCTCCCACACAGGCCTGTCACAGGTCTCCACATCCCTTCAGGGACGTGGTACCCCACGCAGGTCCTGTACCTCTCCGATTTACAGTTAGGGAGGTCAGTGGACATAAAGTTCCACTCCTCATCGGTATATTTCTCATAGATCATACGGGTGTAAAATACAATACCTATTGGGCTCACCTAAACACACCCATCCTCTCCCCTACCTCCACCCCCCTACCTCGGCGGACATGACGGACACACCTTCACCTCAGGGCCTCTCAACCTCCATGACACACGCACTTAAACTACAATCGGTGAATATCAGAGGTCTTAATACCCCAGAAAAACGCTCTAAACTACTACTCTCCCTCCAAAAGTCTCGAACACACATTGCGCTCATACAGGAAACACACTTTCGTACGGATTCTATTCCTAAATTGCGAAGCAGCTACTTCCCCCTGGCATTTCACGCCTCAAATGTAGAGGCAAAATCCAAAGGGGTCACGATCCTACTCTCAAAACACTGCCCCCTTCAGATAACAGACACGATAAAAGACCCTCAGGGACGATATCTTTTCATAAAAGGTACCATTCATCAATTACCATACACAATTGCGAACATTTATGCCCCCAACACAGGCCAAGTGCCCTTTTTCAAGAAGACTCTGCAGTTGCTGGCTGATTTCCAGGCTGGTACACTTATCGTTGGCGGGGATTTCAATGTCCCATTGAACCCGTCGATAGACACCTCAAATGGGTCATCCTCCATCTCATACAAAGCCCTAAGGGCCATCAAACTCCAACTTAGTAATCTACTTCTCCATGACACTTGGCGTACTTTGCACCCTAAGGAAAGGGATTACACGTTTTATTCGCCGCCGCACGATAAGTATACCAGACTGGACCACTTCTTTCTGTCCCAGAATGATTTAAATAATCTTACCAAAGCCACCATTGAACCATCCTTTCTCTCAGATCACAACCCCATCTCCATGACACTACATTTACCGACAAATTTTGCTAAGACACATATATGGCGTCTTGACAGCTCCCTACTGACTGATGAACTCAATATTAAAAGACTGACTAACTGTCTAACCGACTATTTTAACGTAAACTCCACTTCTGACGTCTCCCCCGTGACTGCGTGGAATGCCCACAAATGCGTCATTAGAGGCGAACTGCTATCTATAGCGGCTAACCGTAATAAACTCAAAAATGCCCGCATCATAGAACTCACCGCTCGCATACACACGTTGGAACAGGCCCACAAAGCTTCCACTGCAACAGCCTCGCTAGCTGAACTGACACAGGCCAGAGAAGATCTCTTAGAGGTATTAAACAAAACATTGAAGCGTAAATTTCTGCTAACACAAAAATTGTATTATGAATATGGTAACAAAGCCAGCAAGCTGTTGGCTAGAGCACTCCAATCCAAAAAGGCTTCTCATGCTATTCATAAAATTACTAATGCAGCGGGGGAAGTTTTCGTTAAAAATAATGATATTTCACAACAATTCGTACAATACTTCACCAAATTATATAATCTATCCTCAAATCAGCACACCGACGTCCCATTGCACAGAAAAACCACCCTCCTGAACTTCCTAGAACAGTACGGGCCGACTCCGATCTCTGCAGAAGACGCAAACTCTTTAGACACCCCTCTTACTATAAACGAACTCTCTACGGCACTGAGACAAATGAAGACAGGTAAAAGCCCCGGTCCCGACGGCCTCTCAACTTGTTATTACAAATCATTCCCTTCCCTCCTGCTACCTCAGCTTGTGAAAGCTCTTAATGCTCTGACCCCTTCTTCAGACACCTACAACGAAATGCTCATGGCCCACATCACTCTCATCCCTAAAAAAGACAAGGATCCTACCAGAGTAACGAATTATCGCCCCATCTCCTTGCTAAACGTGGACCTCAAACTCTTCGCGAAAGCACTAGCAAACAGACTTTTACCCTTCCTCCCATCTTTAATATCGCTTGACCAGGTAGGTTTTGTTCCGGGTCGAGAGGCACGGGACAACACCACCAAAGCCCTGAACATACATCACTGGCTCACGAAAACTTCTACAAAGGGATTCTTCCTCTCATTGGATGCAGAGAAGGCGTTCGACAGGGTAGCTTGGGATTACATGGAGGCCACTTTGCAGGCGATAGGCTTACCGCCAAGCCTACTCAAAATGATCTTAGCCCTCTACGCCGCCCCGACAGCCAGGGTTCGGATTAACGGCGGACTGTCGGACGCCTTCTCTGTCTCCAATGGAACTAGACAGGGGTGCCCTCTATCACCGCTCATTTTTATACTTACCCTGGAACCCATGTTACGCAAACTTAACGACAACCCCGATATCAAGGGGATAGAAATTCATCGCAAACAGTACAAACTTGCCGCGTACGCAGATGACATACTTTTATTTATGACCGATCCCATCATCTCTATCCCCAATCTCCTCGCCGACTTCAAACTCTTCCACTCCCTCTCCAACTTGCAAATCAACTTTGACAAATCCAAAGCCCTTAATGTCACCTTACCAACCAATACAGTTGACCTATGTAAACTTAATTTCCCATTCGGTTGGGAACGCTCAGCCATCCTATACCTTGGAATTCAGATCACAACTGACCTACGGAATCTGTATTCCAGCAATTTTGCTCCTCTGCTTCTTTCCATCCAAAAAGATCTACAAAAATGGCATCTAGGCACCTTCTCTTGGCTGGGCAGAATTGCTATTTTGAAAATGAACGTACTTCCCAGAATCCTATACCTCCTCCACACCATACCAATCAGGTTACCACCAGCATTCTTCTCGTCTTATAAACGTATCTGCAGGTCATTCATTTGGGCATCCAAGCCACCGAGACTTAAATGGGACAGATTAGTCCTGCCCAAACGCCTGGGTGGCCTGGGACTCCCAGACATCAAAAAGTACCATTGGGCTTGCCATCTCACCAGATTCATTGACTGGCACAAACACCGTCTGCGAAAAGATTGGGTAGCACTTGAAGACTCCTTTGCGAATCTCCCACTTGTCCACTCCCCCTGGATTCGCTGTAGACATACTCCGACAACATCTTCCTCCCACCCTTTTATAGGTACCACCCTAACAATCTTTAAACGGGCATGCAAGATGCTCCAAATAACCCCAGCTCCAGGCCCCATGACTCCTTTAGACAACAACCCTGAATTCCCCCCGGGTCTACTACACAAACACCCCACTCTGGATACGGACAACACTCCAACAAGGGCCCATTGTTGTTTTCGTAACGGCTCGCTTCTATCCCACACGGACCTCACCAAGACTCTCTCTGACTACCACTTCCCTTTCTTTAAGTACCTTCAACTGCGACATTTCCTCCAACCCCATACAAGAGACAACCCCTATGGCAGAGATCGCACCCCACTGGAACTTTTGTGTTCCGATACAGATCCCCAAGATCACTTGATAGCCACCACATACTCCCTTCTGTTCTCTCAACATAACCTCAAACAAGACAAACTGGTCCAACAATGGGAGACGGATCTGGCACTGGACCTATCCGCACAGGAATGGGACTCCATTTTCACTATCATGCACAAGGGGTCCATGAATGTATCCACACAAGAGAACAGATATAAATTGTTCTCTCGTTGGTATAGAACACCTGATAGGGTTCATCACTTCTGTCCAACCGTCCCCCCAACCTGTTGGAGGTGTGGCGCCTTCAGGGGTAACCTACTGCACATATGGTGGGAATGCGATCTTATAAGGCCGTTTTGGAAGGAAATTCACCGGCTGATCACTCAAATATCCTCGTACACACACGCCTTCACCCCTGAAAGATACTTACTCCACCACACCTCAGTTTCAACAAGATCCTACAAAAAGTCCCTCACCATACATTTAGTCAATGCAGCCAACCTCTGCATCCCTGCTTTATGGAGGAGTACGACACCCCCCACAATCTCAGATTGGCTCCGGAGGGTGGATAAAATTGCCGAGATGGAAAAAATTATTAGTCAAGCCAATGATAATACTGACAAATTTAACACTACCTGGGCATGCTGGCTCCACTTCCGTCAACCTCCCTCCACCAATATCCCCCTTAACACTTCCTCACGGACACCAATTTCAGCACATAGGCCCTGACACCCTATAACCCAACCTCCGCTGTGCCGCCTACCCTACCTCCTGTCCCCTTCTCTTACCCATTTCCAACTTCATTCTGAGACATACTCACACATTCTCACAAACACATTCCAATAATGTCTTCCTGCCTTCCCCGATACCTGTCAGCTACGAACCAGGTCACTTAGTGGATCTGCATTTCCATACAAATCTCGTTTTAGCGGTTGACCCCACTCTACTTACCGCCTTCAGCTCCCGATCCATTCACAGTAATGATCCCATTAGGGGTGAATGGAACCGGGATTTGCCCTTGACATTCTCGTTGTGACTACTGCTGTTCTCATGATTCCACCCTTTTGATTCTGTTTATTATCTTTATTTCTCGCTGCAACTCGAGGAACCCTAGGCACTTCTGAACTACATGTGCATTGACGGGAATTGAGTTATTGTTCAACCCACCATGAAGATTACTATGGCATTCATAGATGTGCTCGCAACTGTTGTACACTTACTACATGGGATGTATGTCACATATACTTTGTACATCTGTAAAACTTAATAAAATCTTTTTGAAAAAAAAAAAAAACACATAGATGAATGTTTCCAAGGTGTTGAATGCCTGCAAAATAATATAAAAACTGTAATCATCTTGTAGCGCTGAAAGCGTAGTCAACTTATTTACCTTCCAGAACGCTCCTAGACGACAGAAAAAGCTGCAAATCTCCCAGAAAGGAAGTCCAGTGAGAGATTGGTAAAACCAGCTGGTGTTTACAGGTGATAGTAATAAGGAGAGCCGGCAAAACTGTAATCCTTGAAGTGTCGTTTATTGGTACAACAGAGTGACAATAAAACAATAAAGCTGATATGTTTCGGCAATAGCCTTAGTCGTAGCACTAACTGCTACGACTAAGGCTATTGCCGAAACGCATCAGCTTCATTGTTTTATTGTCACTCTGTTGTACCAATAAACGACACTTCAAGGATTACAGTTTTGCCGGCTCTCCTTATTACTGTTGCATTGGAGTGTATTGGGACAAATCGAGCCTTGGCACCTGTGAGTGGACCTGGTGTATGGATTGAGTTGTCGCTGCAGAGAGCGCTGTTACCTTTCTTGTTTACATGTGATACTCGAAAAATTTGAACATCATGCAAAAGTTCATATATTTCAACAAATGCAACTTGAAAGGTGAAACTAAAATATGAGATAAACTCATTACATGCAAAGCAAGTACTGTTCTGTACCAAGTTCTGAGAGATGGAAACACCAGGGTACCAGGGTATTGTGGGGGGAGGGGGGGGGTCAAAGCTTTATATGATATTGAAGTAGAGCAGAGCAGTCCTGGAAGGTACTAAGGATATTTGCGTGCTCGGATCGGGGTCTGGTATGGATTTTGGGGGAGACCCCATGCCGATTTTTTTCGCGTAGGGGTTCCCTTTAAAATAAATGCCAGACCTAAGGGCCTGGTATGCCCCACGACGGAGCTTGCAAGGTGTCAATCTCACCGATAAAAGTGGTGAGATTGACTACCTTTTCTAGTCCCGTCGTACCCGAGTCACGTTCAAAATGAATGGACTTGTCCGTGTGTGGGCAAGTCCGTTCATTCTGAAAGTCCGCCGTAACTCCGGCAAAAGTCCGGAAAGACGGGCGGACCTAGCCTGCCGGAAAGTCCGGTCGTGTGTAGGCAAGTCCGTCCATTCAGAAAGTCCGGCGGGAAGAACGTCGGACCAAGTATGCCAGAAAGTCCGCTCGTGTGTACGAGGCATTAGAGTCCACAATATTCCACTCAATGATTTGAGTAAATGTGGATGCAAGGTAATACAGCCAGATATTAGGTAGACCATGGCCCCCTGTGGCTTGAGAACTGTAAAACATTTGTCTGGACAACATTTTATCCAAACAAATACATTTATTAATCTCCAGCTGGATCTTATCTAGAAAGCATTTAGGAACATTAAAAAGGGAATACCCTAAATACTGTAAATACAACAATGGGGGACGTACATTAATTTTAATAGCCATTATTTTACCTAAGAAGGAAATAGAATATGATTTCCACAATTTAAGCATAATATTAATTTTATTCATAATAGGGAAGTAATGATTATGAACAATACATAAGGTATTATTTTAATGAAAACTGCTGATTTAAAAAACACACTGGAAATGACTTTTGGAATTATATTAAACTGTCATTAAAACCAAAAATCAAACTTTTGGCATGCTAAAGTTTTCTTTAAAATGCAGACTATCAGATAGTAAATACCTGATGATCCTACCAGCTCATAAGACTTCTTTATTAGGAGTGGCAATGCTGTACAGCCTGATCCACAATCTTCTCCATTGCTACTTTGAATGCATATGCTCCATTTTTAGTATTGGGGAAGCAGTGCACATGCTCTTTTCTAAGCAATCCGCCCCATGTGACACTCCTGGGGAGGCTTCACAAGATTGACAGTAGATTACTTCCTCCTCTCTCCCCCTGTTATTCAGCCCACCTGTCACAAGTGATTATGTGACCATTAGTAAATTAAAAAAGATTGAAATGATAATAAAATAATAAAAAAAATATGGAATCAGTGCTTGCAGATACAGTATACAGTACAATAGCAGTGTTTACTTAAAACACACAATCACTGGAATTCATAAAGACTGGTGCAGACAGATTTTGCAAAAGTGTCTCATATGTGTTCTATAAGTGGTGCAGGCCAGGTTGTCGGGAAGAGGCCCTTGTCCCCATCAACATGGGGGCAAGGTAGAGCTAGGGTTGCCACCTCATCCCTTTAAACTCGAACACATATGAATTACACAGGTTCTGAGGCTAATTTAAAGCATATAAGGCACCAAGTAAGTTTAATTACCACCTTAATCAGCTGCAGAACCTGTGTAATTCATATGTGTTCGGTTATAAAGGGATGAGGTGGCAACCCTAGGTAAAGTCCCCCCCAAAGCACCCATTCCCCCCATGTTGAGGGAATGCAGCCTGGTGTGGTTCAGGAAGGGGGGCGCTCAATGTCCCCTCCCTTTCCTGACCTGCCGGGCTGCATGCTCGGATAAGGGTCCGGTATGGATTTTGGGGGGACCCCACACCTTTTTGTTTTAAGATTTTGGTGTTAGGGGAGGGGGGGTCCCCTCCAAATCCATACCAGGCCCTTTGGTATGGACCTGGGGGGACCCCATTCCGTTTTTTTTTGCAATTTTTTTTGCCGGCAATTTATTATTTTTTTTAAATACAGCTGTCAGTGGGAAATCCCTACTGATGACTCATCGGCTGTTAAGGATGCTTCCTCCCCTTTGCAACCAGCTATATACAGTGTGTTTACAGAGTGATTAATGACTTCAGCCCAAAAGGTTTTACCCCCTTCCTGACTAGAGCACTTTTTACAATTTGGCACTGTGTCGCTTTACTTGGTAATTGCGCGATCATGCAATGCTGTACCCAAACAAAATTTGCGTCCTTTTTTTCTCACACATAGAGCTTTTTTTTGGTTCTGTTTGATCACCTCTGTGGTTTTTATTTTTTGTGCTATAAACAAAAAAAGAGCATTAATTTTGAAAAAAAACCAATATTTTTTACTTTTTGCTATAATAAATATCCCTAAAAATGTTTTTAAAAAACAAATTTCTTCATCAGTTTAGGTCAATATATATTCTTCTACATATTTTTGGTAAAAAAAATCGCAATAAGCATATATTGATTGGTTTGCGCAAAAGTTATAGCGTCTACAAATTATGGGAAAGATTTATGGCATTTTCATTTTTTTACTAGTAATGGGGGTGATCTGCAATTTTTAGCGGTATTGCGAAATTGCGACAGACAGATCAGACACTTTTGACACATTTTTGGGACCACTGACATCTATACAGTGATAAGTGCTATAAAAATGCACTGATTACTGTGTAAATGTCACTGGTTGGGAAGGGGTTAACACTAGGGAGCGATCAAGGGGTTAAATGTGTGCTCCCTCAGTGTGTTCTAATTGTATGGGGATATCACTGAGTCGGATAGGAGACATATCGCTGTTTCTACTTACTAGGAACCAACGACATGTCTCCTCTCCTCTGACAGCACAGGGATTTGTGTGTGTACACACACAAATCCCTGTGCTGGTGCTCATGCACGTGATCGCGTGTGGCCGGCAGCAATTGTCGGCCACGTGCACCAGGTCCGTCCATCCCTCCATCGGGTTCCTCTGGGGGCTCTTAAAGGAAACCCCGTTTGGGTACAGAGTTTCACGCAGGAGTGTCATTCTGCCCCCGTAAATAGACATGAGCCAGTTGGGACCCGGTTAAAGACAAAAAAAAGTAAAAATGCTAAATGGATGAAAACTGCATGCAAAAACACATTAAAAACCAGGGTTAAAAAAACGCAAAACGCACTGCAAAATATGCCTGAAAATGCTTTAAGCGCAACTGCATAGACGTGAACCTAGATTTAAGGCTTGATTCACTTCTATGCATGTTACTTTTGAGTGTTTCTGCAGTGCTTTTTGCTGTGCTTTCTGTGTTTTTGTAACCGTGTTTTTACCATGATTTTACTGTAATTTTCGTTTTGTGATTTATATGGGTTTTGTATGGGTTTTTTATTTTTACATTCACTGTATATAGCTGGTTGCTAAGGAGCTGGTTGGGGAAGCCAGCGGCTGTGTTCTTAACAACAGATGAGTCATCAGCTGAATGTAAAAAAAAAAAAATTGCCAGCTAAAAAAAATTCACAAAAGAAAATGGCCTGGGTTACCCCCCTTTCAAAGACCACACCAGACCCTTCAGTCTGGTATGGATTTGGAGGGGATGCTTCCAAGGCAAAATCTAAAAAAAATGGTGTGGGGTCCCCTCAAAATCCATTCCAGACCCTTATCCGTGTATGCAGCCCGGCAAGTCAGGAAAAGGAGGGGACAAGCGAGCCCCCCCCAAACAGACCACATGCCCTCAACATGGGGGGGTGGATGGTGGGTGTTGATGGGGACAAGGGCCTCTTCCCTGTACCCAGATCCCGCCCCCCTATGTGAATGGGTATCGTACCCCTACTAATTTACCCCAAAAAGCAGTGAAATGTAAAAAAAAACAAGAGACGATTCTTGACAACTCCTTTATTAAAAAAATAGCTCTGAGCTGTCTTCTCCCCGAGCCATCTTCTCCTGGTGCTGTCTTCTTCTTGTGCTGTCTTCTCCTGGAGCTGTCTTCTCCCGCACCGCTGTCTTCTTCCTCGCTGCCAGTTACCCGCTAAAAACAAAAAAAGGTTGCTCTTGTCCTGAGGCTGTCTTGCTCCGTTGTGATGTCCCCCACTGCCTGACATCTCTTTATATAGCCATGGGGCAGGGCCATCTGATGACGTCACCCGGAGAGCTTGCCCCTTGTGATGTACCAGGACTTGTCAAAAACTGGCTGTTTTTTTTTACATTTCACTGCTTTTGGGGTGAATGGGCACGATGTACCCAATACCCATTAAGATGGGGGGTGGGATCTGGTGGTTCTTTGTTAAAGGGGGCTTCCAGATTCTGATAAGCCCCCCAGACCCCGACAACCACTGGCCAGGGTTGTCGGGAAGAGGCCCTTGTCCCCATCAACATGGGGCAAGATGCTTTGACCATGTTGAGGCCATGTTGGTATGGTTCGTATGGTATGGTTCAGGAGGGAGGGAGCACTCACTCATCCTCTTCCTTTCCTGACCTGCCGGGCTGCATGCTTGGATATGGATTTTGAGGGGGGCCCCATGCCATTTTTTTTAATTCCCCTCCAAATCCATACCAGTCCCAAGGCCTTTTTTTGATGATTTTTTTTTCCACATTCAGCTGTCTGCGGGAAAGCTTGTTGACAGCTGATGACTCATCAGTTGTTAAGGATGCAGCAGCAGGCTTCCCGGCCCACTCCTTAGCAACCAGTTATATACAGTGAATGTAAAACAAAACCCCACAAAACGCAATAAGCAAATCATGGTAAAAATGCAGTACTTGTGTTTTGGATGCGGATCCAATGAAGTCTGCTCCATGCAAAATGCTGCATTTTGAGGGAAAAAAGTTCCCGCCTCTTTCCGAAAATGCAGAGGCACAAAAGTGCATTGATGTGAACGTGTTCCATAGGAACCCATGTTAAAAAAATGAAATGCATTTCTGCAAAATGCAAAAAGCATCAAAAAGTGCATTAGTGTGAATCAAGCCTAACATGGTTTCATATGGTACACTTTCACATCTTTGCTTTTTTCAGCCGATGCATTTATGAAAAGGGTCAGGGACTTTTTTAAAAGCAAAATGGTGTGGTTTTTGGGTCAATAGACTTCAATGGAGAAGCTGCAGAAAGGCATGTAGTGCGTTTTTGCTGCAATTTTACTGCAATTTTGCAGCCATTTGCATTCTGCGTGTTTTAATCCACTCAACAACAAATTGGCCAAAAAAAAAGCATATAAATGCAAAACGCAGCAAAAATATATATGCAAAAACACAAAATGCACTGCAGAAATGGATCAAAAGAAAACTGCATAGGTATTAACCAAGCATAAAGGGACAGTGCAGGCTCAGATTCTTGAGCAAATAAAGAATCTATGTGTACAAAATTAATCCTGAAATTAAAGTGATAGCAATTTTGTAAGAAGGATATATCCCATAACTTGGGTTTATAATAAAGGGCATATACTTGTAATTACCATAATTATATAGTAGACTGAAGTCAAGTCAGTGAACTGAATCCCAAAGAAGGTGACATGATCAGCTGTGGACGGTAAGTTGGATTCCTTGTGTTCTGGATTACGCACATTCTCTTCTTGAACCTTTGTTTGGCTCCCACCTGTAACAGAACAGAAGTTGGTAAAATATACAGTTTAATTGAAATTATTAATTTCCTCCAGTGCATTAGCAACTCCAAATGATAAGTCTGTAGCAATGAATTAATCTATTACAGTTCCCAACTTGGTGGCAGTGACTCTGGCTCTATTTTGCATAAGCCTGTCTCTCTTAATTAACCCTGCGAGCCACAGAAAATCTCCCAGCCATTTCTCAGCCAGATTGGGAACCAAGATGAAATCTGATTAAATTCCGAGTTAAAGAGGCAGCACCTCTCACAAATCCTAACAAAGGGAAGAAAATGTACATTGTTTCTGGTCAGCTATGAATTAATTAAGTCCATTTCATGTAAATCTATTATTATACACATAAAGAAAATTACTATTCAGGGCGTTCTGCAAGTGTCACTGTCATTTTTAAGTGATTAATGTCCGTCAATCTAGAAAACAAAAAAAAATGTGATTGAGCGCTACAGGAGAGGAATTAATTATTGGTTATTTTAAAGATAAATTGACACAATTAGTTAATGTATACAATATGTAAACTTGTAATGAACTAGAGAGAGAGAGAGCACTGCAACAAATCACATGGGACCCAAGGTGTGGGATATTTATTGAGGGCATTTTAGGTACAAAGAAATGACGTTCTGGGGCCAGGCCTAAGGAGTTTAGGAGGTGTCAGATAACAGTATGGTAAGTCCAGGAAAATCAGCAGGATCAAAAAAAGGAGGTATATAGGATAAAGTGGAAACAGTGCAGCGCTAGAAATCAAATGTTGAGTATTGACATATCAACATACCATGGTATACAAAATAAATTGTGATTAGCATATACAAAAAAAAACTCTAATGCCATTTAACTAATAGTATCTTTGAAAAAAGTGCACTGTGCAAATAGTAAATCAACATTAGTTGTATAGTCCCTTTGGAGATTAAAACATTAATCCTTTTATATATGTTGATAGGAAGGAATCCAGGAGTGTAGGACTAAAGGAGTCACCACTGTGTGTGCATCCACCACCCAGGGGAGAAGATTAAATATGCTTACCAAAAGGTAGCATCAATCAGGCATATGATATCAAAGCTCTGGATAGCGAGTGGTGTAATTACTCCTCCTCCTCAGCTGAGCCACTTCAGGCAACCATGACTCGGCATGTGGGAATATGGATCAGGATGGTAATGTCCAAGATGGTAAAAACCTCCTTCCATCACAAAACCGTTTACTAGGTTTATGGTTAACAGCATCCATAAAAAACAACAAAAATCCTGCACACAGTGAAAAACCATATGGGTTTATTTAGAATAAAAGGTTTTACATAGATTCCAAGATGTATTACATCAAGTAAGAAAATCTCCTCTGTGATCACAAAAGCATAAAATTCAAACTGGCGTAATGGTATGGAAAGGACTCATCAAATTCTGGCCGGAGCTTCAGGTCCACAGGCAGGAAGCAGCAAGGAGACACAAGATGAGGGTAAAAAATGGAATAAAGAAGAGGCTCATGGATTATCTTGATAAGTGGGGAAGAAATTCTGTGTGCCCAGCCACAGCTCTGATCCCAAACAGGCACAGGTAGTACAGGAAGATAAACAACGATCAAGCCTGTTTTTAATGACCCCTGCTTTAGTATTTTTCCATCCCACAGCCAGGCAGACTGATGCTTAGCGTTCCACCCATATCCAGCTCAGCCACATTCAGGAATACTGCCGGGAGCGCAATCATTGTCTTGGGCAGGCAACCCTTTTTGATCTCTTAAATATATAATTCAAAGTGTTTTGTTATATCCATTTGATAAGTACACAATATCTTTTGAATCTAGAGTTAGGTAAATAAGGAACGTAGGAGGTGTTCTGTAGTTTTTAACTTGTTTCCTGTCTTATAGTGACAGAGTGCTCCTCTATAGATACAGTACGGTGACAAAGCATTGTCACTTTAGAATAGAAAGTGTATTATTGGGAGGATCACCAGTTGGAAATAAAGGGGGTAAAAAGCTTGGAAAATAAAACAAATGCAAATACCACATCTAAGGCTGATAATATTGTTGTGTTTAGATTTAGATAAACTTTAATGTTATATTCTGAAAGTTTAGCTGTCACTTATTCTACCTTATTAAGGGGGTTTATATTTTCATTTTATTTAGCGCAACTTATTTTGTCCAAGCTTGACACTTCAGCTGGATATTTTCTTCCTGTCAACTGCCTACCCTTATACATTGCACACATATAGACAATAGGGTATGAAGACAAGCAGTGGAGAAGTCAGCAACTGTGTCAGACTGTGGGAGAATTATGACCTCTGATTGCCTCAGCAACAACAGTTCCCTGATATGCTGATCCTTGGTCGGTCAAAAATACAAAGTATTTCATAGCACACACCAAAACCATTAAATGTACATATTTCCATAACCTGACCTAATGTACAAATTTGAAGTAAAGGAAAGGTGCAGGGATTATCTATAATATTCAGTTATATTTGCTTATCTTATTTAATTGCTTGCATTAGACATAATAGCTGGGATGTGTTTTCTATAAGCAAATAATATTTAAGGATAAGAGCAGTGATTTTGGTGAAGTTGATTTCACTGCAAAATGACCAGTTTCATCAAAGCAGGAACTCAATTGTTTTGCTAATTTTTTTTCCATTGTCTTTTTTTTCAATTTGTATGACAAAAGTGAAATGACTTGGCTATTAAAGGGACTTTTTTTTTGGCAAGGACTGAGTAGCGCTGAGCTAATCTGCCCTGGGTTTGATTCGAGCAGGGTTTTATGAACTTCAAAGAAGTTTTAATGCTGAATCTGAACCCAAATGAAATCAATATAGGCTGAATTTGTCAAATTAAAAAGGCACATTTCTGGGCTATATACAAGGAGGTGTCAAAAAACAATATGAGGGGTGGGCACTGCCCTGGGGAAAGTATATCAATGCAAAAAAATAAATAAAATAAAAATGAATTTGACCAAGAGCAGTGATATTTGTAATGCTTACAGTGGAACATTAAAAACATCCAATTCCTTAAAATGCCATGCCTAGTGCATTTCTTTGATGTACAGAAAGTGCTGCAGTTTTAAAATTGCTGGCAAATGACTTTGACAGTTGTTGTTGCTGGCTTCTTAAAAAAAATGCACACAGAACCCTCCAAGAGTCTTTTGGGTGGAGTGTTTTTTTTCTTTTCTTTTAATTTTAAGAAGCTAGCAATGAATGCCATTTGCTGGCAATTTAAACAGAATCACTTTTTTTTTCTTTGTAAATGAATGCCATTTTTGCTATAGCATGTCCAACAGCAAGAATAATAAAAAAAAAGTGTACACCCCCCCAACAAAAAAAATACAAGTTGAAAGTTTGAGCAGGGGAGTGATAAAATGGTAAATAACTGGGGCATGAGTCACTGGAACAGAAGGTGAACTAATAGGATCTTCCCTCGCCATTCTTTGAACAATTGGCTAGAGTCCCACTGCAATTGCATATTAAAGCGGGGTTCCACTCAAATTTTTAACTTCATTTTACCCCCTTCAGTTAATTGCATAGATGTTAAAAAAATTTTTTATCGCTGTAATTACCTTTATATTGTACTTTATTGTGGCACTTCCTGTCTCTCCTCCCATGGGAGTAGGCGTGTTTATTGCCTTTCCCCGGCACCGCACTGTCTCCTGGGAGCTTAGTGTCAGGCTTCCCAAGATTCAGTGCGGAAACAATGATCATGCGCGTGAACAAGCTGTGAATGAATAGCATTCACCGCATCCCGGAAATCAATGCTTGTCGGCTTCACATGCCCACAAGCAAGATGGAAACAGCCAGCATCACATTTTTTAAGTTATTCTTCAGTATGAAAACAGACAGAGGAGGAAATATTACACCCAAACTGTGAGTATTATTTTGGGATTAGCAAAGTGTCTCAATTACCTAAAAAAAAAAAAAAGATTGGTCGCCAGTCTCCCGCTTTAAGTGCTAAATGAGATACATGTATACATTATTGGCTAGCTTTACTCCTGCCTCTTAAAACCATTGTCTTAAAGCATTTGTTACCCCAAAATGTCATATTACTGATATGTGCCTGCTGTACCATGTACTTGTATGAGAAAGTATCCTGCTCTCTTTGTATTGCTTCCTTTGTGTGAAATCCCTGGTGTGCCTGCCAGTCCCTCTGCTTTCCTAAAAACTGACCACACTAAATAGGAGAGCACACCAAGGGCAGTTCTCTAACTATTTGATTTGATATGGGATTTGTATTGCGCCATGTTGGGAGCTCAGTGTACTCTCCTACAATGATCAGATTTGTCATTCACTGGGAAGCTCAGTGTGCTGCTGTTTCTCTTCCCCCAGCTCTAATGCAGCTGAGAACAGAGGGAATGTGTTCACTTATGAAAAAAGGGGAAAAAAAGGTATTTATTGTGTATTTTTATATCTATACAAAATGTTTTGCCTTTCATTTCTATTTTAAACTGAATTTTAAAACTATTTTAAACTGGGTTGTTTTACAAGGTGATAGTTTACGTTTAGTATTCCCAAAAAATACATCTGTATGAAGGTTTGAATATGCTCCCTTTGTGTTTATTCACATCTCTTATTTCCTTTAAAAAATAATCTACAGTTTGTATCATTAAGTGCTGCAGTAGATATTGGTGTTCAATATAATGAAAACCACGTGCTGTTTTTGGGAATTACTATGTGCCTGTGGTGCCTATTTTGCATCAACATGCCATAACAGCATTACATAGTTTGTGCATTCTTAGTATAAATTAGTTTTTTACACCACTTTTAGAAGTTTTAAAAAGGAAGACAAAAAGGCGTGCAATTCCTGAAAAAAGCTGCTCTTTCTTCATGGGTTTGATGCAGAAAATATCTTATTTAATTAGACCACTTTTTGTGGACATACAAAAGCAGGAGTTCCACAGAAAATCTGCTGTGTTTAAAGCTAAGTTGCCTTTAGTGTTGAATGTCCATGCAATAAAATAGGTCACATTCTTATTTGACAATAAGAATAATAACCAACAAGCACCTTGGTTTAGGAAGAGAGGCTAATGGCAATAAAGAACACAGAAAACAATATGTGCATTTTATTGAGTGTTGTAGGTAAGCAAAGCAGTCTGGTGTTTCAAATGATTTAAAAAGGATACACATTTTCAAATACACAAGGAGAAAATAATTGAAGAAAAAATACCACTGAAAGAGTGTGGCAGGAATTTTAAAATACACAGGGGGGGGTCTGTTTGTGGGGAAAAAAATCTATATTCCTGAACAACGAAATGGTTTGGAAACACCAAATAGAATCATCTTGGACTTTTGGGATTTGGGTACAAATCTGCAAATGTATAAATCCACCCTGTACCATTTTTTTATTTGAGGGATTCATTAAGAAGCCATGAAACTAGAATGAATGCTGAAACATGAAAGATGCTGACAACCCAGCATGAAAAAAGTACAAAAAATTAAAACAGAGCATTCTCTTTTTAGAAGATTTAAGCTGGTGATTCGGGTATAATAGATATGTCTTCTTGAGCCTGAGAATCGTCACCTTTTTCCAGCAGGCAAGAAATTAAAAAAAAAAAAAAAAAAAAAACTTTTCTTTTGCCTATGTGATGTGTAATGCTATTTTTATAACCACTGGTGCAAATTGCTCTTTGTGTGTGTGTCCTGGACAGTGAAGAAGTTTTTATTAAAAAAAGAGCAATGTAGGAAGTACAAGTCCTCAATTTTTTTTTATTAATACAACAACTAAATATTTCAAATAATTGCTTGTTTTTAACATTGGCAACCGTTTCTCTTTTCTGGCTGCATCTGTGCAATAAAAGACTATAGATGTTTATGAGACTGTGTTTGGAGCAGCCCCAGTATCTTGAGATGGCCCTATTAAAGACTATGGGGTTCCACTGCACAGGCATGGCCATAAGAAAGATTGCTCTGCAGGCCGTAGTTGTCTGATTCTGGTAAATATACATTCAGGGTGGGAGAGAAGGGATTTAGTTTTAGTGAGGGGACAGGGTGCAGCATGATAATTGTCCTTTACATAAAGAAACCCTCCATACTAATCTCCTATTAAGACTTCATACAGTATCCATGTGGAAGGTATATTTATAATAATGGAAGTAATACTAAGTGGATAATGACTATAATTAAACAGGAAGCTGCTTCTATAAAACCTGTAGCAGAATCTCTTTATAACTAGGTTGACACCTCATAAACAAGTCTAAAAGTACAAGGATTTACATGTTAAAATAGAGTCTAGCTTCTAATTTCTAACTTTCCAAAACAATATTTTCATAAAAAGCCTTGTCCCTCCTTAATAGAAAATAAATCTGAAAATAAAAGAACAAAATAACATGGACTAGTTTCTATTAGTGTCCATAGTACTAACGTGGCTGTTATGGGATATTGATAAAGAAATGGAGCAACTAATTACATGTAGGGTTCTCAACACAAAATTCTATTTGGGTGCTCATTATCTCGTTGGTATAAGGTTAGCATGCTCACACAGTAGCTGTGCATTCAGACTGTGTTAGCCAGTTTGTTTTTATCTTTTTCAGGAAGCTTCCTATGATTCATTTTAATGGCTATATGAGTTACAATTGGGTTAGTTCATTAAAGTGGAACTTCACTCTCTCAATCAACATTGACCATAATATTTACTTGATCTAAACCTCTTTTTTTTTTTTTTTTACACTTCTTCGGTTAGCCCTATGAGGAAGTCCGGATCCGGATGGATGAAATGCATCAATTTGTTAGGGCACACAGGACCAAAAGTGATGCATTGTTGGTTAGCGGAGCCGTGAGATGGTGAGATGCTGGGAATTAGGCTGACACATGGGAAGTGTGCACACTGACGGTTGATTGCCTGTTTGAAGGCGATGTTTTACATAACATTGTGTAAATATTTTTAATGGCTTTTAAATAAACTAGTTATGGTTACGGTACTGAACTATTTTGAGCCTTTCTTTTTTTATGGCTGATTATTGTATGGAGAGCCTTTAACCACTTGACCTCCGGAAGATTTACTACTCTTCCTGACCAGGTCTTTTTTTTTTTTGCTATTTGGTACTGCACTACTGGTTATTGTGTGGTCACAAAGTGCTGTACCCAAACAAAATTGATGTCCTTTTTTCACACAAATAGAGCTTTATTTTAGTGGTATTTGATCACCACAAGGATTTTTCTTGTTCAAAGGTATAAGCAATACAAACAGTGGTCCAATAGTGGACTTAAGATATTGGTGTAGTACAACGGTAGTTTTGAATAATAGTTGGTAGAAAATCAGATACAAGTAAGTTATCTTCATTGTCATTGTTAGAAGACTACCGAGATAAAAATCAGATAGACGAAGAGAGTAGAAGGAAGTATGAGGAAACGGGGTGAGTCAAGAGGAGGCAAACAAGAGAAGGGGGAGCAATGGGGGATCCCGGGTACCTCTAGAGGAGGACTTAAGTGTAATTTTGATAAAGGTCTAGGTGGTTGCCAATCATGGGAGCAATAGGGACACGTCAAAGTTAGGTGGGAAATAATGTGTCACCCACGGTGCCCAGAGGGCTTCATATTTCGCAATTCTGTCCATAATAGTTGCTTCAATTTTAGTGTGTATCATGGCTTGTATAACCTTGTTTTTAACCGCAAGACTACAGAATGCAGGGGTCTTCCATATCTTAGCAATAATCTGTTTAGCTGCCGTCATGATCTGAAGGAGGAGTTTGAATTGGCGTTGGTTTCGTTCCGGGGGTTTTAGATTTTAAAAGTGCGACAGCCAGGTCTGGAGGAATGGGTATGGTAAAAAGCATGGAGAGCATGTTAAATAGTACAGACCAGAAGGCTTGGGTTACTGGGCATGTCCACCAGATGTGCAGGAAGGTACCCTGTGTTGGACAGTCTCTGAAGCCGTCAGATGAGTAGCGGGGGAACAAACTTGGCGATCCTGGCCGTGACCAAGTACCAGCGAGTGAGGACTTTGTAGTTGGTTTCTAGTGCCACTATGTTCCGTGAAGAGGACTTAGTGGCTTGCCATATATGATTCCAATCTGATAGGTCTAGTGATCGTTCCAAGTCTCCTTCCCACTTCATGACATAAGAGAGGGCAGTGGAAGTACCACTGTGTAAGAGGAGAGAGTATAGAGTGGAGATTAGCTTGCGCCTGTAGAGGTCCTTTTTACAGGTTTGCTCAAAGAAGGACATGGAGGGGGCTGAGGAGTCCCTAGGAAGTAGTAGTGTAAGGAAATGCTTAATTTGAAGGTAATGGAATGTTTCCAAAGCAGGAAGGCTATGCATCTCACTAAGAGAAAGGAATGATTTGATTCCAGTATGAGTCATAAGCTTATAGGCATAAATTAGGTTTGCCGAGGACCAGCCCTGGAAAAAGGATGGTGAAGACCAAGCTGAATAGAAAGCTGGGTTGTAGAGGAAAGATAGCATGGAGTTGTGAGGAGATGGAAGGGTGTGGCTGGATTTAAGATGGGCCCATAGGGAAAGAGATTGTCGGGTGATCGGATTGAGTATGTTGCGATGATCTGCGGGTCGGAACCAGAGGAGATTGGAAACTGAAAGGGGGTTGCATTCTACAGACTCTACTGCTACCCACAGAGGTATTTTGGTGGTGGCATGATACCTGGGCAGTTGGGTCAGTTGTGCTGCACAAAAATATTTTGTGAAGTTAGGGAGACTCAAACCACAGCCTATCTTTGGTTTGTATAGCGGGGAATGTGGGGTCTAGTGGAGCTCCAGATATAAGAGGAAGTGCGTCCTTGTAGCTGGCAGAGGTAGTAACCTGGTACTTGGATGGGTAGCACCCAAAAGAGGTATAATATCTTTGGGAAGATGGCCATTTTGACCACTGTAATCCTCCCCAGCCAGGCTAGTGGAAGATAAGGTTGGTAAAATGTGTCAACATGGGAGGATAATTAGCCATGTAGAGGTCTGATAGACTAGTTGTTAGTTTGATACCTAGGTAGGAGATGGAATGGGAGGACCAGGGGAATGTTAAGGCTTTTCGCAGGTGGGCTAGTTCAGTAGGGGGTATGGAGATGTATAAGGCTGTTGATTTAAGTGGGTTAACTCTAAGGCCTGAGATTTGGCCAAAGTTTTCAAGGAGTTTATGAAGGTTGGGAGTGGAGATCAGCGGGGATATGGTCAATAGGTGAGAACGTATTGTGAGAGTGCGAGTAGAAAGTGTATTGTTGTTGAGCAGGGCTATGTTAGCACCACGTATCGATTAAAGAGTGACATTGCAGGATTTGTTGAAAGTTAAGTCGTTTGCTGTTAGAAAGGGGTGATTGGGGGTTTTGTCCAGGAAAGGATATAGGCAGACCACATAAACCTTGACTGAGGCAAAAGTTTTAAAGGCTTTGGTCCTTTTTTGTGGGGAGTTGAGCCCCTCGACATTAAGGGAATATATATTTAATGGTCCCATGATAGGGTAGCGGGAGTTCTAGAAATTTACACCGCTTTTACTTTCTGACTGCATTTCTTGCTAAAAAGCCAGGGCAGTATAAACCCTACCACCCCAAATTACCCCTTTTTTGAATGTAGACACCCCAAGGAATTTTCTGAGAGGCATATTGACCCCATGAATTATTTTATTTTTTGTCACAAGTTTTGGCTCCCCAAATAATCACGGACTGTGAAAACTTTACGCTGGACCCTATGCAACTTAAATTCTGTATAAATAATGATATTTATATATATATATATATATATATATATATATATATATATATATATATATATATACATGATTCTGCACAGAGTGGCCACTCTGTAGCAGTAAAAAGGGTACGGTGACCAGACGTCCCCGGTTTTCAGTGTCCCCGGATTTGTCCCCTGGATTGCAGAGATGGCGCCAGGTGCAGGGCTGATCCTGGGTGGGTGCTGAGGCACAGGGGGGCGGTACCCCCGCATTGCCTGCTGTGTTAGCTTTAATTTGTATCGCCGGGTGCCCACATCACACAAGTCTCCTCTCCTAGTTTTGCTCCTTTGATAGACGGCACACTTGTCCAATTGACATGTGCTGTCTATCATAGGTAGGAGCCGATCTTGGAGGAGGGACTTGTATGACGGCGGTCACCCGGCGATTTAAATGAAAGCTGACACAGCAGGCAATGCCGGCTGTGTGATAATCCGGCTGGCTCTCCTCTTCCTCTCTTTTCTCTAATCCCCTGCAGGGCCGGTGTTACCATTAGGCAAGCTATGCAGCCACCTAGGGCGCACTGCTGCCTAGGGCGCCCGGCTTCTGGTTTTCCTACTCTCTTCTCTCTGCAGCAAGCAACTAAGTCTCAGCATCAGTAGGCAGCCGCCGCTCTGTTTGCACATAGTTTCAGAGGCGCAGCGGCGGTGGAGGACTGTGTCTGTGTCCCAAGGAAGCAAGCAAACATTCATTGATAGGCACTGGTAGGCTGCATTGATAGGTGCTGGTGAGGCTGCTTTAATGGGCGCTGGTGAGGCTGCATTTGATGGGCACTGGTGAGACTACATTTGATGAGTGTTGGTGGGCTGCATTTGATGGATTCTTTGTTAAAAATGTGGGGTATACATGGGCAGGTTAAAGGGGGTGGAGTCAGGGGTGGAGCCAAGGGGGGGGGGGCAGCAAAATTAGGTTTTGCCTAGGGTGTCAAAAATCGTTGCACCAGCCCTGATCCCCTGCACAGGTGAAGCTGCATTTCTTGGCACTGGTGAGGCTGCATTTCTGGGCACTGGTGAGGCTGCATTTCTGGGCACTGGTGAGGGTGCATTGCTGGGAACTGGTAAGGCTGCATTGCTGGGCACAGGTGAGGCTGCATTGCTGGGCACTTGTGAGGCTGCATAGATGGCCACTTGTAAAGCTGCATTTCTGGGCACTGCTGAGACCTGCATTCTTTAAGTAGTGCACTCCTGAGTCCTGCATTCTTTATGTAGTCATATCTCAAAAAATTCTAAGAACTATCTTTTTTCTTTAATCTCATGGACGAAATATGAGAAATAATGTATATATCATACAATCATTCCATAAACACAAACCACATACTCTGCATTAGGGATGAGCTTCGAGTCGAACAGCGAACAATTTGGGGTGTTCGCGGCAAATTTGAATGCCGCGGAACACCCTTTAAAAGTCTATGGGAGAAATCAAAAGTGCTAATTTTAAAGGCTTATATGCAAGTTATTGTCATAAAAAGTGTTTGGGGACCTGGGTCCTGCCCCAGGAGACATGGATCAATGCAAAAAAAGTTTTAAAAACGGCCGTTTTTTCAGGAGCAGTGATTTTAATAATGCTTAAAGTCAAACAATAAAAGTGTAATATCCCTTTAAATTTTGTAGCTGGGGGGTGTCTATAGTATGCCTGTAAAGGGGCGCATGTTTCCTGTGTTTAGAACAGTCTGACAGCAAAATGAAATTTCGAAGGAAAAAACCCATTTAAAACTACTTGCGGCTATTGCATTGCCGACAATACACATAGAAGTTCATTGATAAAAACGGCATGGTAATTCCCCACAGGGGAACCCCGAACCAAAATTTAAAAAACAATGATGTGGGGTCCCCCTAAATTCCATACCAGGCCCTTCAGGTCTGGTATGGATATTAAGGGGAACCCCGGCCAAAATTTTAAAAAAAAATGTCATGGGGGTCCCCCTAAATTCCATACCAGACCCTTCAGGTCTGGTATGGATTTTAAGGGGAACCCCGCGCCAAAAAAAAAAAAAACGGCGTGGGGTCCCCCCAAAAATCCATACTAGACCCTTATCCGAGCATGCAACCTGGCAGGCCGCAGGAAAAGAGGGGGGGACGAGAGTGCGGCCCCCCCTCCTGAACCGTACCAGGCCACATGCCCTCAACATTGGGGGGGTGCTTTGGGGTAGCCTCCCAAAACACCTTGTCCCCATGTTGATGAGGACAAGGGCCTCATCCCCACAACCCTGGCCGGTGGTTGTGGAGGTCTGCGGGCAGGGGGCTTATCGGAATCTGGAAGTCCCCTTTAACAAGGAGACCCCCAGAAGATCCCGGCCCCCCCTGTGTGAAATGGTAAGGGGGTACCTACCCCTACCATTTCACTAAAAAACTGTCAAAAATGTTAAAAATGACAAGAGACCGTTTTTGACAATTCCTTTATTTAAATGCTTCTTCTTTCTTCTATCTTCCTTCATCTTCTTCTTCTGGTTCTTCTGGCTCTTCTGGTTCTTCCTCCGGCGTTCTCGTCTGGGATCTCCTCCGCGGCGTCTTCTATCTTCTTCTCCTTGGGCCGCTCCGCACCCATGGCATGGGGGGAGGCTCCCGCTCTTCTCTTCATCTTCTTCATCTTCTTCTCTTCTTCTTTTCTTCTCTTCTTCTCTTCTTCTCTTCTTCATTTTCTTCTCCGGGCCGCTCTGCATCCATGCTGACATGGAGGGAGGCTCCCGCTGTGTGACGGCGTCTCCTCGTCTGACGGTTCTTAAATAACGGGGGGCGGGGCCACCCAGTGACCCCGCCCCCTCTGACGCACGGTGACTTGACGGGACTTCCCTGTGACGTCGTGGGGAATGCCACAGGGAAGTCCCGTCATGTCCCCGCCCCCCGTTATTTAAGAACCATCAGACTGTTCTGGTGCGAACCGAACAGGGGGGTGTTCGGCTCATCCCTACTCTGCATATATAATTTGAGCAAAATATGCTTATAAAACAGTTTACCATTTGCCAATAAAAAAAATGTCCCCGAATTTCGTTTTAAAAATCTGGTCACCTTAATATAGGTCATTCGGCAACTGGTTAAGGAGATATAACTTCCTGAAGCAGGAGGATCCTGGGAAAGCTGGGAGACAATTTTCATCAGTAAAGTGTTATATGCTGATAATCTATGATGTGATTTTTGGTGAGTTTATTAAATCAATACGGTGGCAGTGGTTGTCACGAACACTGCATGAAGACTGTAGACACTATTAGTGATTTATAACACACACTTATCATAGCTGTCAACATTGCAAAAAAAAAATTCGGGACACTTTTTTGCATGTAGGCGGAGCCTTGCTATAATTAGAGGGCGTGGCATTATTTTGTAGGCGGGGCATACGTAAGAGAAAAATGCAGTGCACAAAGTGCACCGCGGCAAAAGATGGGCGTGGTTTGAGAGGAATTGTGGGCGTGTCTTAAATGGGCGTGGCTCGGAAGGGGTGTGGTATGAGATGAATGAGGGATGGAGGGAGAAAGAAAGAAAGAAAGAAAGAAAGAAAGAAAGAAAGAAAGAAAGAAAGAAAAAGAAAGAGAGAAAGAAAAAGAGAGAAAGAAAGAGGGGTGGAGGGACAGCAGGCCCAGATCCTACACAACAGTAGAAATATGTGTATTCCAGAAAGTTTAACAAATCAGCAGATAAAGATACTCCAAACACCTGGTGTTGGCTCTTCAATCATCCCGGCTAGGGATGAGCCGAACACCCCCCGGTTCGGTTCGCACCAGAACCCGCGAACGGACCGCAAGTTCGCACGAACGTTAGAACCCCATTGACGTCTATGGGACTCGAACGTTCGAAATCAAAAGTGCTCATTTTAAAGGCTAATTTGCATGGTATTGTCCTAAAAAGGGTGTGGGGACCCGGGTCCTACCCCAGGGGACATGTATCAATGCAAAAAAAACTTTTAAAAACGGCCGTTTTTTCGGGAGCAGTGATTTTAATGATGCTTAAAGTAAAAAAAAAAAAGTGAAATATTCCTTTAAATATCGTACCTGGGGGGTGTCTATAGTATGCCTGTAAAGTGACGCGTGTTTCCCATGTTTAGAACAGTCCCTGCACCAAATGTCATTTTTAAAGGAAAAAATCTCATTTAAAACTGCTTGCGGGTTTAATGTCATGTCGGGTCATGGCAATATGGATGAAAATCAGTGAGACAAACGGCATGGGTACCCCCCAGTCCATTACCAGGCCCTTTGGGTCTTGTATGGATATTAAGGGGAACCCCGCACCCAAATTAAAATAAGGAAAGGTCCCTATATACTCTGAACAGCAGTATACAGGCGGTGCAAACAAGACAGGGACTGTAGGTTTGTTGTTAAGTAGAATCTGTTTGTAATTTTGAACATTTTTAATGTGTTTAGCTCCAGCCAAAAAATCTTTTCTAAGCTTTTTGGAAAACATAGGGAAGGGTTATCACCCCTGTGACATTTGTTTTGCGTCTTTCCTCCTCTTCAGAAGATTTCACCTCACTTTTTTGTCCCAATGAAAAATGTTTTTTGAAAATTTGGGTTTTTTTGTGTAACAAGGATTGGAAAGCATCAGTGGAAAGGAGAAATTGTTTTCCCATATTAACTCTTACAGGAGAGAATTTCCCTTCCTAGGGGTAGATTTCATCTCACTTCCTGTTGTCTCCTTCCGTTTGCAAGTAGGAGTCGTTTGTAAGTTAGATGTTTGAAAGTAGGGTCCTGCCCTATATACTCAGCAGAAATTTGGGCCTTAGGTGTTGCTGTGGCCAAAACACTGTAAGCCCTCACAGGGCCCTGCTGTGAAATATTAGATCAAGAATTGTAATTACATGCCCCTGTTGAACAGGAGCTGAAAAATTAGGCCTTAGGCACTGGTGCTGGTGCCACAACACTGCAACCCCTCACAGACACTCTAGTTGGAACGCAGGAACGAGCCCTGCTGCAAAGTATTGCATCAAAAATTGTAATTACACGCCCCTGTTAGACAGGGGCAGAAAAATTGGGCCTTAGGCACTGGTGCTGGTGCCACAACACTGCAACCCCTCACAGACACTCTAGTTGGAACGCAGGAACGAGCCCTGCTGCAAAGTATTGCATCAAAAATTGTAATTACACGCCCCTGTTAGACAGGGGCAGAAAAATTGGGCCTTAGGCACTGGTGCTGGTGCCACAACACTGCAACCCCTCACAGACACTCTAGTTGGAACGCAGGAACGAGCCCTGCTGCAAAGTATTGCATCAAAAATTGTAATTACACGCCCCTGTTAGACAGGGGCAGAAAAATTGGGTCTTAGGCACTGGTGCTGGTGCCACAACACTGCAACCCCTCACAGACACTCTAGTTGGAACGCAGGAACGAGCCCTGCTGCAAAGTATTGCATCAAAAATTGTAATTACACGCCCCTGTTAGACAGGGGCAGAAAAATTGGGTCTTAGGCACTGGTGCTGGTGCCACAACACTGCAACCCCTCACAGACACTCTAGTTGGAACGCAGGAACAAGCCCTGCTGCAAAGTATTGCATCAAAAATTGTAATTACACGCCCCTGTTAGACAGGGGCTGAAAAATTGTGCCTTAGGCACTGGTGGTGGCGCCCAGAACCAAAAATGTTCTTACAAGCTATCAGCGTGATGATTGAGGAGGAAGAGGATAATTACTCAGGGATAGTCACTCAGCATCAGCATAGGCAGTCTTTGAAGGGATCTGAAAAAAATTATTCAGTTACATCAGCATCAGGTGCTTGGTAGCTGGTGGTGATCCAAGACTGATTCATTTTTATGAAGGTCAGCCGATCGACCGAGTCAGTGGACAGACGCACCCTGTGATCGGTTACCACGCCTCCAGCAGCACTGAATGTGCGTTCCGAAAGAACGCTGGATGCAGGACAGGCCAGTAGCTCAATTGCATACTGTGCAAGCTCTGGCCAGTGATCCATCCTCAAGACCCAGTAACCCAGAGGATTTTCGGTGGGAAAGGTGTCCAAGTCTGATCTTGCCCCTAGGTATTCCTGCACCATGTAAAACAGACGCTGGCGATGGTTGCTGGAACCGATCATACCTTGGGGCTGCGGACCAAAAAATTGTCTGAACGCATCGGTCAGACGGCCACCTTCTCCACCGCTCCTTCTTTGACTGACCGAAGCCTCAGCAACACGTTGTCCAGAAACAGGAGTTTGTAACCTCCCAGTCTCTGGGAACGCGTTGCACAGACCTTTCTGCAAGGCCTCCCGAAGATGTTTCATCCTCTGCTCCCTCTGCGATGGCAAGATAAGGTCCGCAACCTTACCCTTGTAACGTGGATCAAGGAGGGTTGCCAGCCAGTATTGGTCCTTCTCCTTGATACCACGAATACGAGGATCCTTACGCAGGCTTTGCAGGATCAGGGAGGCCATGCAGCGTAGGTTTGCTGAGGCATTCGGTCCGGAGTCCGCTGGGTCACTAAGGACAACAACGTCCGCAGCCACCTCCTCCCAGCCACGTACAAGTCCATGTGTTCCTTGGGACTGATCCCTTAAAGACTGCTGATGCTGAGTGCCAGACTCCAACTCCATACTGACACAATCTTCCTCCTCCTCCTCCTCCTCCTCCTCCTCGTCCTCTTCCTGTGTGATCGGCGGGCACGCAGGAACACTGTCTGGATAAAGGGGGCCTTGAGAACTAAGGAAGTCCTCCTCTTCCTGCCTCTGTTCTGCCTCAAGTGCCCTGTCCATTATTCCACGCAGCGTGTGCTCCAACAGGTGGACAAGGGGGACAGTGTCACTGATGCATGCACTGTCAGTGCTCACCATCCTCGTGGCCTCCTCGAATGGTGACAGGACAGTGCATGCATCCCTGATCATGGCCCACTGGCGTGGGGAAAAAAAACCAAGGTCCCCTGACCCTGTCCTGGTGCCATAGTCGCACAGGTACTCATTGATGGCCCTCTGCTGCGTGTGCAGCCGCTGCAGCATGGCCAATGTCGAGTTCCACCTGGTGGGCATGTCACAGATTAGGCGGTTCTTGGGCAGGTTAAACTCCTTTTGGAGGTCCGTCAGCCGAGCACTGGCATTATATGACCGGCGGAAATGCACACAGACTTTCCTGGCCTGCCTCAGGACATCCTGTAAGCCCGGGTACCTGCCCAAGAACCGCTGCACCACCAAGTTAAGGACGTGAGCCAAACAGGGCACATGGGTCAGTTGTCCCTGTCGGAGGGCAGAGAGGAGGTTGGTGCCATTGTCGCAAACCACCATTCCTGCCTTAAGTTGGCGTGGCGTCAACCACCTCTGAACCTGCCCCTGCAGAGCTGACAGAACCTCTGCCCCAGTGTGGCTCCTGTCCCCCAAGCACACCAGCTCAAGCACCGCATGGCATCTTTTGGCCTGCGTACTTGCGTAGCCCCTTGAACGCCTACGGAGCACCGCTGGTTCCGAGGAAGAGGCCATGGAGGAAGAAGAAGAGGAGGGGGTGGAGGAGAGAGGTGTGTCACAATCAGCATTTTGGAGGCGTGGTGGCGGAACAACCTCCAACACTACTGCACCTTGTCCTGCATCCTTCCCAGCTGCCAGCAGAGTCACCCAATGCGCCGTGAAACTTAAGTAACGTCCCTGTCCATGCCTGCTGGACCATGAGTCAGCGGTAATATGCACCCTACCGCTGACCGCCCTGTCCAGCGAGGCATGGACATTGCCTTCCACATGCCGGTAGAGAGCCGGAATCGCCTTCCGTGAGAAAAAGTGGCGTTTGGGTACCTGCCACTGAGGAACCGCACATTCCACAAACTCACGGAAGGGAGCAGAGTCTACCAACTGAAAAGGCAGCAGTTGAAGTGCTAGCAATTTTGCCAAGCTAGCATTCAACCGCTGGGCATGTGGATGGCTGGGAGCAAACTTCTTTCGGCGGTGCAGCAGCTGGGGCAGGGAAATTTGCCTGGTACAATCTGACGTCGGTGTACCAAAAGCAGATTGCCCACAAGTACTTGGCTGTGACACACCTAATTCTACACCTTCATTCCTCTCACTGCAGGTCTCAGAGAGGACTGAAGGTCTAGTGGGGTTGGAAATCTCAGCTGATGAGGAGCAAGGAGAGATCCTCTTTGTTCTTTGGTGTGGGTCTTTTAGATATGCTTGCCAACGAACTGCATGGCAGGTCAACATATGTCTGGTCAAGCATGTGGTACCCAAGCGGGAGATGTTTTGGCCACGCGAGATACGCTTGAGACATATGTTGCAAATAGCAACGGTGCGATCTGATGCACTCGTCTCAAAAAAGGCCCACACCAAAGAACTTTTTGAATAACGCGCAGAGACTGCAGCGCCCTGCACATGTGGAGCTTTCGGGTGTGATGCAGTCAATGTGCTGCCCTTAGGCTGGCCCCTGGAGGGCATCCTGCCTCGTTGGTGATGTGCCGCCTCCTCCTCCTCCTCCTCCTCCTCTCTCCTATCAGGCACCCACGTTGAGTCAGTGACCTCATCATCCCCTCCCTCCTCATCACTGGAGCAAACCTGGCAGTATGCTGCAGCAGGGGGAGCATGACTGCCAGATTGCTGTCCTTCTTGGGCACCCCCTCTGTCCGTGCTCATGTTACTGCCTTCATCGAGCTCAGTATCATCATCAGAGCCTTCCAAACGCTGGGCATCCTCCTGGAGCATGTACCCAACACTGTGGTCAAACAGTTCGAGGGAATCCTCAGGAGGACATGGTGGAGCTAGGGAAGGAGTCACTGATGACATTGAGCTGAGGGAAGAGGCCGCTGCTTTGCCAGACAAAGCACCCTGGGCATGGGTGAGAGAGGATGAGGAGGATGAGGACGGCTTGGTCATCCACTCGACCAAGTTTTCTGCATGTTGCGGCTCAACACGGCCAGCTGCCGAAAAAAAGGCCAAGCGTGTCCCATGGCCACGGGCTGATGAGGATGCACCGTCTCCACGACCAGCACTAGACACAGAGCCTGCTTGCCCTCTCTTATTGGCTTGTGACTGTCTGCCTCTCCTTCTTGGCCTTCCAGACATACTAATGGCCTGTAGCTGCACTAAGCTGGGATAGAACACCTGTAATTTTCTTCAGGTAGCTTTATATACTGTAACCAGACAAGCCTGCCTGTCAGTAGGAAGATAACAGGAACGGATCTAGCTGAACACTGTGAGCAGGACGCACTGACTGCACTAAATGTAAATAGTAGGAACGGATCTAGCTGAACACTGTGAGCAGGATGCACTGACTGCACTAAATGTAAATAGCAGGAACGGATCTAGCTGAACACTGTGAGCAGGACGCACTGACTGCACTAAATGTAAATAGCAGGAACGGATCTAGCTGAACACTGTGAGCAGGACGCACTGACTGCACTAAATGTAAATAGCAGGAACGGATCTAGCTGAACACTGTGAGCAGGACGCACTGCACTAAATGTAAATAGCAGGAACGGATCTAGCTGAACACTGTGAGCAGGACGCACTGCACTAAATGTAAATAGCAGGAACAGATCTAGCTGAACACTGTGAGCAGGACGCACTGCACTAAATGTAAATAGCAGGAACAGATCTAGCTGAAAACTGTGAGCAGGACGCACTGACTGCACTAAATGTAAATAGCAGGAACAGATCTAGCTGAACACTGTGAGCAGGACGCACTGCACTAAATGTAAATAGCAGGAACGGATCTAGCTGAACACTGTGAGCAGGACGCACTGCACTCAATGTAAATAGCAGGAACAGATCTAGCTGAACACTGTGAGCAGGACGAACTGCACTAAATGTAAATAGCAGGAACAGATCTAGCTGAACACTGTGAGCAGGACGCACTGCACTAAATGTAAATAGCAGGAACGGATCTAGCTGAACACTGTGAGCAGGACGCACTGCACTAAATGTAAATAGCAGGAACAGATCTAGCTGAAAACTGTGAGCAGGACGCACTGACTGCACTAAATGTAAATAGCAGGAACAGATCTAGCTGAACACTGTGAGCAGGATGCACTGACTGCACTAAATGTAAATAGCAGGAACGGATCTAGCTGAACACTGTGAGCAGGACGCACTGCACTAAATGTAAATAGCAGGAACGGATCTAGCTGAACACTGTGAGCAGGACGCACTGCACTCAATGTAAATAGCAGGAACGGATCTAGCTGAACACTGTGAGCAGGACGAACTGCACTAAATGTAAATAGCAGGAACAGATCTAGCTGAACACTGTGAGCAGGACGCACTGCACTAAATGTAAATAGCAGGAACGGATCTAGCTGAACACTGTGAGCAGGACGCACTGCACTAAATGTAAATAGCAGGAACAGATCTAGCTGAACACTGTGAGCAGGACGCACTGCACTAAATGTAAATAGCAGGAACAGATCTAGCTGAACACTGTGAGCAGGACGCACTGCACTAAATGTAAATAGCAGGAACAGATCTAGCTGAACACTGTGAGCAGGACGCACTGCACTAAATGTAAATAGCAGGAACGGATCTAGCTGAACACTGTGAGCAGGACGCACTGCACTAAATGTAAATAGCAGGAACAGATCTAGCTGAACACTGTGAGCAGGACGCACTGACTGCACTAAATGTAAATAGCAGGAACAGATCTAGCTGAACACTGTGAGCAGGACGCACTGACTGCACTAAATGTAAATAGCAGGAACGGATCTAGCTGAACACTGTGAGCAGGACGCACTGACTGCACTAAATGTAAATAGCAGGAACGGATCTAGCTGAACACTGTGAGCAGGACGCACTGCACTAAATGTAAATAGCAGGAACAGATCTAGCTGAACACTGTGAGCAGGACGCACTGCACTAAATGTAAATAGCAGGAACAGATCTAGCTGAACACTGTGAGCAGGACGCACTGCACTAAATGTAAATAGCAGGAACAGATCTAGCTGAACACTGTGAGCAGGACGCACTGACTGCACTAAATGTAAATAGCAGGAACAGATCTAGCTGAATACTGTGAGCAGGACGCACTGCACTCAATGTAAATAGCAGGAACGGATCTAGCTGAACACTGTGAGCAGGACGAACTGCACTAAATGTAAATAGCAGGAACAGATCTAGCTGAACACTGTGAGCAGGACGCACTGCACTAAATGTAAATAGCAGGAACGGATCTAGCTGAACACTGTGAGCAGGACGCACTGCACTAAATGTAAATAGCAGGAACAGATCTAGCTGAACACTGTGAGCAGGACGCACTGCACTAAATGTAAATAGCAGGAACGGATCTAGCTGAACACTGTGAGCAGGACGCACTGCACTAAATGTAAATAGCAGGAACGGATCTAGCTGAACACTGTGAGCAGGACGAACTGCACTAAATGTAAATAGCAGGAACAGATCTAGCTGAACACTGTGAGCAGGACGCACTGCACTAAATGTAAATAGCAGGAACGGATCTAGCTGAACACTGTGAGCAGGACGCACTGCACTAAATGTAAATAGCAGGAACGGATCTAGCTGAACACTGTGAGCAGGACGCACTGACTGCACTAAATGTAAATAGCAGGAACGGATCTAGCTGAACACTGTGAGCAGGACGCACTGCACTAAATGTAAATAGCAGGAACAGATCTAGCTGAACACTGTGAGCAGGACGCACTGACTGCACTAAATGTAAATAGCAGGAACAGATCTAGCTGAATACTGTGAGCAGGACGCACTGCACTCAATGTAAATAGCAGGAACGGATCTAGCTGAACACTGTGAGCAGGACGAACTGCACTAAATGTAAATAGCAGGAACAGATCTAGCTGAACACTGTGAGCAGGACGCACTGCACTAAATGTAAATAGCAGGAACGGATCTAGCTGAACACTGTGAGCAGGACGCACTGCACTAAATGTAAATAGCAGGAACAGATCTAGCTGAACACTGTGAGCAGGACGCACTGCACTAAATGTAAATAGCAGGAACGGATCTAGCTGAACACTGTGAGCAGGACGCACTGCACTAAATGTAAATAGCAGGAACGGATCTAGCTGAACACTGTGAGCAGGACGAACTGCACTAAATGTAAATAGCAGGAACAGATCTAGCTGAACACTGTGAGCAGGACGCACTGCACTAAATGTAAATAGCAGGAACGGATCTAGCTGAACACTGTGAGCAGGACGCACTGCACTAAATGTAAATAGCAGGAACGGATCTAGCTGAACACTGTGAGCAGGACGCACTGACTGCACTAAATGTAAATAGCAGGAACGGATCTAGCTGAACACTGTGAGCAGGACGCACTGCATTAAATGTAAATAGCAGGAACAGATCTAACCTAATCTAGCTAACTCAAATCAAATGACACTGTCTGTCTCTCTCTCTATCAGCACACCGGAACACACTACACAGGGCAGCCGTGCAGGCGGCCTTATATAGTGTGGGGCGTGTACTAAATCCCCTGAGCCATAATTGGCCAAAGCCACCCTGGCTTTGGCCAATTACAGCTCTCTCTACTGACGGCGCTTTGATTGGCCAAGCATGCGGGTCATAGTGCATGCTTGGCCAATCATCAGCCAGCAATGCACTGCGATGCCGCAGTGAATTATGGGCCGTGACGCGCCACACGAATTTGGCGCGAACGGCCCATAACGTTCGCAATTCGACGGACGGTCGAACAGCCGATGTTCGAGTCGAACATGCGTTCGATTCGAACACGAAGCTCATCCCTAATCCCGGCACAAAAGGTCGTTATGGTGTCAGGATGATTGAAGTGCATTATTTCTATAATTACATTGTAATATAGAATGAAATATTTAACTCACCATCATTCAGAATCAGTGGAAGCCCTGAGCGTGTCCCCTGCCACGTCGCCTGCCACCAGATGCCATCAGGTATCCCCAGCAGAGTCCCCCCATACAGCAGGCATTTCCAGCTGACTCCTCTCTTATATCAGGCATTACCAGCGGAGTCCACCCTTACATCAGGCATTGCCAGCAGAGTCCTCCCTTACATCAGACATTGCCAGAGGAGTCCCCCCTTACATCAAGCATTGCCAGCAGAGTCCCCCCTTACATCAGGCATTGCCAGCAGAGTCCCCCCTTACACAGACATTGCCAGCAGAGTCCCCCCTTACATCAGACATTGCCAGCAGAGTCCCCCCCTTACATCAGACATTGCCAGCGGAGTCCCCCCTTACATCATACATTGCCAGCGGAGTCCCCCCTTACATCAGACATTGCCAGCAGAGTCCCCCCTTACATCAGACATTGCCAGCGGAGTCCCCCCTTACATCAGACATTGCCAGCGGAGTCCCCCTTACATCAGACATTGCCAGCGGAGTCCCCCTTACATCAGACATTGCCAGCGGAGTCCCCCCTTACATCAGAAATTGCCAGCGGAGTCCCCCTTACATCAGACATTGCAGCGGAGTCCCCCCTTACATCAGGCAATGCCAGCGGAGAACCCCCCTTACATCAGACATTGCCAGTGGAGTTCCCACTTACATCAGGTATTGCCAGCAGAGTCCTCCCTCACATCAGGCATTGCCAGCAGAGTCCTCCCTTACATCAGACATAGTCAGCAGTAGTCCCCCCTTACATCAGACATTGGCGGCGGAGTCCCCCCTTACATCAGACATTGCCAGCAGAGTCCCCCCTTACATCAGACATTGCAGCGGAGTCCCCCCTTACATCAGGCAATGCCAGCGGAGAGCCCCCCTTACATCAGACATTGCCAGTGGAGTTCCCACTTACATCAGGTATTGCCAGCAGAGTCCTCCCTCACATCAGGCATTGCCAGCAGAGTCCTCCCTTACATCAGACATAGTCAGCAGTAGTCCCCCCTTACATCAGACATTGGCGGCGGAGTCCCCCCTTACATCAGACATTGCCAGCAGAGTCCCCCCTTACATCAGGCATTGCCTGCGGAGTCCCCCCTTACATCAGGCATTGCCAGCGGAGTCCCCCCTTACATCAGGCATTGCCAGCGGATTCCCCCTTACATCAGACATTGCCAGCAGAGTCCTCCTTACATCAGACATTGCAGCGGTGTCCCCCCTTACATCAAGCTTTGCCAGCGGAGTCCCCCCTTACATCAGACATTGGCGGCAGAGTCCCCCCTTACATCACACATTGCCAGTGGAGTCCCCCCTTACATCAGGCATTGCCAGCGGATTCCCGCCTTACATCAGACATTGCCAGCAGAGTCCTCCTTACATCAGACATTGCAGCGGAGTCCCCCCTTACATCAGACATTGCCAGCGGAGTCCCCCCTTACATCAGACATTGGCGGCAGAGTCCCCCCTTACATCAGACATTGCCAGCAGAGTCCCCCCTTACATCAGGCATTTCCTGCAGAGTCCCCCCTTACATCAGGCATTGCCAGCGGAGTCCCCCCTTACATCAGGCATTGCAGCAGATTCCCCCCTTACATCAGACATTGCCAGCGGAGTCCTCCTTAAATCAGACATTGCAGCGGAGTCCCCCCTTACATCAAGCTTTGCCAGCGGAGTCCCCTTTACATCAGACATTGCCAGCGGAGTCCCCCCTTACATCAGACATTGCCAGCAGAGTCCTCCCTTACATCAGACATTGCCAGCAGAGTCCCCCCTTACATCAGACATTGCCAGCGGAGTCCCCCCTTACATCAGACATTGCCAGCGGAGTCCCCCTTACATCAGACATTGCCAGCGGAGTCCCCCCTTACATCAGACATTGCCAGCGGAGTCCCCCCTTACATCAGGCAATGCCAGCGGAGAACCCCCCTTACATCAGACATTGCCAGTGGAGTTCCCACTTACATCAGGCATTGCCAGCAGAGTCCTCCCTCACATCAGGCATTGCCAGCAGAGTCCCCCCTTACATCAGACATAGCCAGCAGAGTCCCCCCTTACATCAGACATTGGCAGCGGAGTCCCCCCTTACATCGGACATTGCCAGCAGAGTCCCCCCTTACATCAGGCATTGCCTGCGGAGTCCCCCCTTACATCAGGCATTGCCAGCGGAGTCCCCCCTTACATCAGACATTGCCAGCGGAGTCCCCCTTACATCGGACATTGCAGCAAAGTCCCCCCTTACATCAGACATTGCCAGCAGAGTCCCCCTTACATCAGGCATTGCCAGCGGAGTCCCCCCTTACATCAGGCATTGCCAGCGTAGTCCCCCCTTACATCAGACATTGCCAGCGCAGTCCCCCTTACATCAGACATTGCCAGAGGAGTCCTCCCTTACATCAGACATTGCCAGCGGATTCCCCCCTTACATCAGGCATTGCCAGCGGAGTCCCCCCTTACATCAGACATCACCAGTAGAGTCCCCCTTACATTAGACATTGCCAGCGGAGTCCCCCTTACATCAGACATTGCCAGCGGAGTCCCCCTTACATCAGACATTGCAGCAGAGTCCCCCCTTACATCAGACATTGCCAGTGGAGTCCCCCCTTACATCAGGCATTGCCAGCGGAGTCCCCCTTTACATCAGATATTGCCAGCGGAGTCCACCCTTACATCAGACATAGCCAGCGTAGTCCCCCATTATATTAGGCATTGCCAGCGGAGTCCCCCCTTACATCAGGCATTGCCAGCAGAGTCTTCCCTTACATCAGGCATTGCCAGCATATTCCTCCCCTACCTCAGACATTGCCAGCGGAGTCCCCCTTTACATCAGGCATTGCCAGCGGAGTCCCCCCTTACATCAGGCATTGCCAGCGGAGTCCCCCCTTACATCAAACATTGCCAGCGGAGTCCTCCTTACATCAGACATTGCAGCGGAGTCCCCCCTTACATCAAGCTTTGCCAGTGGAGTCCCCCCTTACATCAGACATTGCCAGCGGAGTCCCCCTTTACATCAGGCATTGCCAGCGGAGTCCCCCCTTACATCAGGCATTGCCAGCGGATTCCCCCCTTACATCAGACATTTCCAGCAGAGTCCCCCTTACATCAGACATTGCAGCGGATTCCCCTTTTACATCAAGCTTTGCCAGCGGAGTCCCCCCTTACATCAGACATTGCCAGCGGAGTCCCCCCTTACATCAGGCATTGCCAGCGGATTCCCCCCTTACATCAGACATTGCCAGCAGAGTCCTCCTTACATCAGACATTGCAGCGGATTCCCCTTTTACATCAAGCTTTGCCAGCAGAGTCCCCCCTTACATCAGACATTGCCAGCAGAGTCCCCCCTTACATCAGGCATTTCCTGCGGAGTCCCCCCTTACATCAGGCATTGCCAGCGGAGTCCCCCCTTACATCAGGCATTGGCAGCGGATTCCCCCCTTACCTCAGACATTGCCAGCGGAGTCCTCCTTACATCAGACATTGCAGCGGAGTCCCCCCTTACATCAAGCTTTGCCAGCGGAGTCCCCCTTACATCAGACATTTCCAGCGGAGTCCCCCCTTACATCAGACATTGCCAGCAGAGTCCTCCCTTACATCAGACATTGCCAGCAGAGTCCCCCCTTACATCAGACATTGCCAGCGGAGTCCCCCCCTTACATCAGACATTGCCAGCGTAGTCCCCCGTTATATTAGGCATTGCCAGCGGAGTTCCCCCTTACATCAGACATTGCCAGTGGAGTCCCCCCCTTACATCAGACATTGCCAGCGGAGTCCCCCCTTACATCAGGCATTGCCAGCGGAGTCCCCCCTTACATCAGACATTGCCAGCTGAGTCCCCCTTACATCAGACATTGCAGCAAAGTCCCCCCTTACATCAGACATTGCCAGCAGAGTCCCCCCTTACATCAGACATTGCCAGCGGAGTCCCCCTTACATCAGGCATTGCCAGCGGAGTCCCCCTTACATCAGGCATTGCCAGTGGAGTCCCCCCTTACATCAGACATTGCCAGCGGAGTCCCCCTTACATCAGACATTGCCAGCGGAGTCCTCCCTTACATAAGATATTGCCAGCGGATTCCCCCCTTACATCAGGCATTGCCAGCGGAGTCCCCCCTTACATCAGACATCACCAGTGGAGTCCCCCTTACATTAGACATTGCCAGCGGAGTCCCCCCTTACATCAGGCATTGCCAGCGGAGTCCCCCCTTACATCAGACATTGCCAGCGGAGTCCCCCTTACATCAGACATTGCAGCAGAGTCCCCCCTTACATCAGACATTGCCAGCATAGTCCCCCCTTACATTAGACATTGCCAGTGGAGTCCTCCCTTACATCAGGCATTGCCAGCGGAGTCCCCCTTTACATCAGACATTGCCAGCGGAGTCCCCCCTTACATCAGACATTGCCAGCGTAGTCCCCCGTTATAATAGGCATTGCCAGCAGAGTCCCCCCTTACATCAGGCATTGCCAGCAGACTCTTCCCTTACATCAGGCATTGCCAGCATATTCCTCCCCTACCTCAGACATTGCCAGCGGAGTCCCCCTTTACATCAAGCATTGCCAGCAGAGTCCCCCCTTACATCAGGCATTGCCAGTGGAGTCCCCCCTTACATCAGACATTGCCAGCGGAGTCCCCCTTACATCAGACATTGCAGCAGAGTCCCCCCTTACATCAGAAATTGCCAGCGGAGTCCCCCTTACATCAGACATTGCCAGCGGAGTCCCCCCTTACATCAGACATTGCCAGCGGAGTCCTCCCTTACATCAGGCATTGCCAGCAGAGTCCCCCCTTACATCAGGCATTAAAAGATTAAAAGTGTAGCGCTATAAGCTCAATAAATGTGTATATTGAATAAATATATCAGAACGATATGAGAAATGAATAACCTTATGTAGTTAATACAACTATTAAGTGAGACTGTAGTGCACCAAATAAACAAATATAACAGTGACTGATATAAGGGAAGCAATAACACTTGTGTGCATACAACACCTCAAACAATTATGCCGCATACACACGATCGGACTTTTCATCTACAAAAGTCCGACAGCCTGTCCGACAGACTTCCGGCGGACTTTCGGCGGACTTGCGGCAGACTTTCTAACGAACGGACTTGCCTACACACAACCACACAAAAGTTCGACAGCCTAGTACGCGGTGACGTACATCAAGTCCGGCGAGACTATAAAATGGAAGTTCAATAGCCCGTACGACACCCTTTGGGCTCCTTCTGCTAATCTCGTGTTTATCTCGTGTTAGTAGAAGTTTGGTGAGAGACAATTCCCGCTTGTGAGACTCATATTTTTCAGTTCATTTTAACTGTTGTTCAGTCTGTGCTTGTGAGGTTTGTATCTGCTTTTCAGTGCGTTTGGTCAGTTGGCATTGAGAAATCTTTGTTTTATTGGCCGCTCGTTCCTGATTTTCAGGTCGTTCTTCACAGGCCTTGCTGTTCTTCAGTGCGTTCTGTTAAGTGCGTTCTGACCAGCCGACTGTTTTATAGCCATGTTACCTGTACGTACTCGTCGTCGAGCTCGTGCATTGTATGTGTTTGGTGCTGTAGTTTATTCTTCAGACCAAGACCAGTCCATGAACAGGGCGAGGAGGAGTTCATGGACCAAGAATTGGTTGCTCCAGCGTGACCAGTTCTGTCACATGCCATTGCTCCATGAGATCCGTGAGAATAATCCTGAGGATTTCAGGAACTTTCTCCGGATGACGGACCCCGTTTTTGACCGTTTGGTGGCTTTGCTGACCCCCTATATCAGCAGGCAGGATACCTGCATGAGGCAAGCCATCACTCCGGAGCAGAGGCTAGTTGCCACGTTGCGGTACTTGGCGACGGGGAGAAGCCTGCAGGACCTCAAGTTCTCGACAGGCATCTCCCCCCAGGCTCTGGGGATCATTATCCCAGAGACCTGTTCTGCCATCATCCAGGTCCTGCAGAAGGACTATATTAAGGTAAGAATTTTTTCTTTTATTAGCATCACATGTTCTTTTATTTATTCTTTGATAATGTAATGTATTTCTTAGCTCAAACACTACTTACCATCATTGTAATATGGTGTGAATGTCCCCTTTTTCTTCTCACACATGCTTGATTTGTTTCATGTTCTTTTTTGTCATGCATGTATATTTGCCTTCAATAACCTGTCCAGCATACAATGCTGGTCACATATTCACCTAGTCTACTCAGTTTGAATGTATTTAGACAGCTGCATTGTATTTTGTTTCCCCTAAACTCTATCCAAATAGTGTGCTTATAATTAGCTTGATTTCACCCCCCCCCTAATAATTTGCTAGAATCTTCTGTGGTGTTGATTTTTAAAAAGCAAATATATGTTGCACTTTGCAAAATGCATGTGCACTCTACAAGTGCATTTGCTCCAGTGCTTTAGTAAATGAGCAGAAGCTCTGCTGATTTCCATCATCAAATCATATGCAAGCCACAAAGTGTTTTCATTAATTGCCCTTGCATGTGATTGTGTACTCCTTGCAACATGAAAGCCTTTTTACCTTACCTCATTTACTTTAAGCTGGGGAGCAACTGCACTTGCAGAGTGGGACAACTGCAGTCTTGTAGCCTTTTTAGTCCATAAGTCCCTGTGTGTCCTAAAATTTATATTTTTTGGTAATTTCACCACCCCCTAAAATGTAATCAATGTTCCATCAGAGGGGGTGAGCAATCCGATAAGTGTGCCTTTCCATATTATTTCTTCCAGAAGATATAAATTATTTAATGTTATACTGATGCTGTGGAATAATGTTTTTAATTGTATAATTTTCTTGCAATGTTCAATTCAAAATTACTGATTTTTGTTTTCTTGTTTGATTCCCCAGTTTCCTTCAACGCCACAGGAATGGCAGACTGTGGCATCCCATTTTGCCACCCGTTGGGACTTTCCCAATTGTGGAGGGGCTATAGATGGGAAACATGTCCACATTGTGCCACCACCCCATTCGGGGTCATACTATTTTAATTATAAGGGGTTCCACAGTATTGTTTTAATGGCGGTGGTGTCGGCACACTATGAATTTCTATATGTAGACGTGGGGAAGAATGGGCGGATGTCGGATGGAGGAGTATTTGCCCAGACGGAGTTCTGCCAGCGTCTCCAGAGTGGTGGCCTGGGATTGCCACCTGATGCGGATAACGTGGAAGGACTCCCCTTTGTCTTCATTGCCGATGAAGCCTTCGCTCTGAGCAAGCACCTCATGAGGCCATTCCCCCAAAGAACCCTCACCCCGGAGAGAAGGGTTTTTAATTTCCGGCTGGCCAGAGCTAGAAGAGTGGTTGAGAATGCGTTTGGGATTCTGGCCAGCCGGTTCCGCCTGTTTCAAACCTCCATTAATTTGGCGGAATACAAACTTAATTTTATCATTTTATCGTGCTGCATCCTGCACAACCTTTTGCACAAACATTCTCAAAATTATATGGTGCCAGTTGGGCCTGAGGCCGGACTTATCATTGAGAATCTTACGGGCCTGGATACTGTCCATACTGGCTTGGCCCCCCAAAGTGCCCGTCAAGTTAGACAGCAATATGTTAATTATTTTATGGGTAGGGGGGCCATTGCAATGGGCCAGGATATCTAAAGATTTAAAATAAAAACAATCTTGATGAAATTATATTTATTGCTTGCCTTTCTTTTGGGCTTTCTCCTAGGTTATGGTCGAGCAGTTGTAGTGCCAACTGTATTTTCCTTGTAAATTTCTAAATAAGCTCCATTGCCACTGTAAACAACTTTTTTGAAATTTATAAACAAACTGATACTGAGCATTGAAATAACAAACCACACATTTATTTAATTCTAAGCAGATGTTTTTAATCTTTGGTATCCATTCAGTTATGCATTTAGTATAAAATGTTCCTAGCCAAAAATATAATGATATATTAAATAAATTTAGAATAATATAATTAGAGGTAAATATTTTTAGATAATCAAAAATAAAATTTGTTGGGCATTTTGATTTTAGCAAACAGGCCTTTTTTTATTTATTTTTTTTTGTCTTTTTTCAAATCCTTTTTTTTTTTTGTCTTTTTTCAAATCCTTTTTTTTTTTTTTTTTGAAAAATAGGCCTCCTTTTTTAAATGTTGTTAAACAGGCATATCATTTAACAGAAAATAATAAAGAGAAGGCCCAGAATGGGGTCAGCAAACCAGGAAATGAAGGACATGATCGATGTTTTGGGGTTTAAAAAAGGGCATTTAGATTCGACCCAAAACATCAATCATGTCCTTCATTTCCTGCTGCATACGATCCAGCCGATTCCGCATTTGATCGATCTCCCCATTCCAGGCCATTATTTGAGCAATTAGCCGTTGGGCACTGTCTGTGGTGAAATAGTCACTTGGACCTAAAGTGGAATGAGAAAAAAAATGTGTTTAGAAATATGCACACACACATAGTTTACCTTACCATAAAGCTGGTGTCTCAGACACTGACCTGGTGGGGTGCCCATGTCGCATACTTCATGAACATCCTCGGGGGTGGCGCTGTTGCTTGACTCAAGCACAACCAGATAACCTAAAATAGAGTAGAAAAATTACATAAAATAAAAGGCAGCCATGTATAGATTACCGTAAGCTGGTGTGTCAGACACTCACCTGGTGGGGTGCCCATGTCACCCACCTCTCCTTCCTCCACATCCTCAGTGGGGCTTGGGCTGATTTCCCAAGTATGTTCTTTTGCTTGGGGGGGACTGGGTTCTTCTTGTTGGCTGAGTGATTTTTCCCCTATGTGAAGCAAAAAATTTATATATTTAGCACACAGATATTTTAGTACATACTAGGGATGAGCCGAACACCCCCCTGTTCGGTTCGCACCAGAACATGCGAACAGGAAAAAAGTTTGCTCGAACACGCGAACACCGTTAAAGTCTATGGGACACGAACATGAATAATCAAAAGTGCTAATTTTAAAGGCTTATATGCAAGTTATTGTCATAAAAAGTGTTTGGGGACCTGGGTCCTGCCCCAGGGGACATGGATCAATGCAAAAAAAAGTTTTAAAAGTTTTTTCAGGAGCAGTGATTTTAATAATGCTTAAAGTCAAACAATAAAAGTGTAATATCCCTTTAAATTTCGTACCTGGGGGGTGCCTATAGTATGCCTGTAAGGGGGCGCATGTTTCCCGTGTTTAGAACAGCCTGACAGCAAAATGACATTTCGAAGGAAAAAAAGCCATTTAAAACTACCCGCGGCTATTGCATTGCCGACAATACACATAGAAGTTCATTGATAAAAACGGCGTGGGAATTCCCCACAGGGAAACCCCGAACCAAAATTAAAAAAAAAAAAAATGAAGTGGGAGTCCCCCTAAATTCCATACCAGGCCCTTCAGGTCTGGTATGGATTTTAAGGGGAACCCCGTGCCAAAATTTAAAAAAAAAATGACGTGGGGTTCCCCCTAAATTCCATACCAGACCCTTCAGGTCTGGTATGGATTTTAAGGGGAACCCCGCGCCAAAAAAAAAAAAAAAAAACGGCGTGGGGTTCCCCCAAAAATCCATACCAGACCCTTATCCGAGCACGCAACCTGGCAGGCCGCAGGAAAAGAGGGGGGGACGAGAGTGCGGCCCCCCCCCTCCTGAACCGTACCAGGCCACATGCCCTCAACATTGGGAGGGTGCTTTGGGGTAGCCCCCCAAAACACCTTGTCCCCATGTTGATGAGGACAAGTGCCTCATCCCCACAACTGTGGCCGGTGGTTGTGGGGGTCTGCGGGCGGGGGGCTTATCGGAATCTGGAAGCCCCCTTTAACAAGGGGACCCCCAGATCCCGGCCCCCCCCTGTGTGAAATGGTAAGGGGGTACTTACCCCTACCATTTCACTAAAAAAGTGTCAAAATAGTTAAAAATGACAAGAGACAGTTTTTGACAATTCCTTTATTTAAATGCTTCTTCTATCTTCCTTCATCTTCTTCTTCTTCTGGTTCTTCTGGCTCTTCTGGTTCTTCCTCCGGTGTTCTCGTCCAGCATCTCCTCCGCGGCGTCTTCTATCTTCTTCTCCTCGGGCCGCTCCGCACCCATGGCATGAGGGGAGGCTCCCGCTCTTCTCTTCATCTTCTTCTTCATCCTCTTCTCTTCTTCATCTTCTTCATCTTCTTCATCTTCTCTTCTTAATTTTCTTCTGCGGGCCGCTCCGCATCCATGCATGGAGGGAGGCTCCCGCTGTGTGACGGCGTCTCCTCGTCTGACGGTTCTTAAATAATGGGGGGCGGGGTCACCGGGTGGCCCCGCCCCCCTCTGACGCACGGTGACTTGACGGGACTTCCCTGTGACGTCACGGGGAATGCCACAGGGAAGTCCCGTCATGGAATTTAGGGGGAACCCCACGTCATTTTTTTTTTTAATTTTGGCCGGGGTTCCCCTTAATATCCATACCAGACCTGAAGGGCCTGGTATGGAATTTAGGGGGACCCCCCCACGTCATTTTTTTTTTTTAATTTTGGTTCGGGGTTTCCCTGTGGGGAATTCCCATGCCGTTTTTATCAATGAACTTTTATGTGTATTGTCGGACCGGCAATTCATTAATAGCCGCGGGTAGTTTTAAATGAGTTTTTTCCTTCGAAATGTCATTTTGCTGTCAGACTGTTCTAAACACGGGAAACATGCGCCCCTTTACAGGCATACTATAGACACCCCCCCGGTACGAAATTTAAAGGGATATTACACTTTTATTGTTTGACTTTAAGCATTATTAAAATCACTGCTCCTGAAAAAACGTCCGTTTTTAAAACTTTTTTTTGCATTGATACATGTCCCCTGGGGCAGGACCCGGGTCCCCAAACACTTTTTATGACAATAACTTGCATATAAGACTTTAAAATTAGCACTTTTGATTTCTCCCATAGACTTTTAAATGGTGTTCCGCGGCATTCGAATTTGCCGCGAACACCCCAAATTGTTCGGTGTTCGGCGAACTTGCGAACAGCCAATGTTCGGGTCGAACATGAGTTCGACTCAAACTCGAAGCTCATCCCTAGTACATACTAATCTTCAAACATTTGTAGTGAAGTGGTGTACATATTGTCTGTTTGTGTAGAGTTCCTATTAGACTTCAAGATTTTAATTTCTAAAGACATATCAAGATAGATAGATATCTCGATATCTAGATATTAATATCAAAATATATCTAAAAATCTTTGGATCTCTCTCTCTCTATATCTATAACTAAATATAAATCCTAAATCTCAAACAAAATCTAAATATAAAAATAGATATTAATTTAAATTAAAAAAATAAATAAATTTCTATATCTATCTATATCTTCCTATATATCTATATACAAACATATATACATACATACATATGTATATATATATATACACACATATATATATATACACACACATATATATACATATATAGATATGTATACATATATATGTATGTGTATATATATATATATATATATATATATCTATATATATGTGTGTGTGTGTATATATATATATATATATCTATATATATATATATAGAGATATATATATATATATATATATATTATATATATATAGATATGTAACGATGTTTATTAAAAGATCGTTTCAAACGATGCAAACAATCGTATAGCACATGGAGCAGTATACGAGGTAATCAACACAAGATGAAAACACAGGTACTTACTTTTTTTCAGCACTTTACGGATCCGTCTGTACTGATCCGTCTCCCTGAGTTTGAGGTGAGACCATCTTTTTCTAATTTGATCCTTGGAGCGCTGTACCCCAAAATAAGCCTGTAAAGTGTCCACCACCTTCGCCATTATTTTGGCCTTGCGCAAATTTGGCCGGGCGTACGGCCCATACATCCCATCATAGTCCTTTTTTTTAAGAATGGCCACCATTTCCACCATCTCTTTGAAGGACATATTGGAGGCCTTAAATCTAGGCCTCACAGATCTTGACGTTCCCGCCTCCGAGCTTTCTTCGCTACCTGAGGTAGTACACATCTGATGTGTCTCCGCCATTATTCACCCCACTACGTGCCGTAAATAAAAATGGGCGGAGAACATGAGTTAAAATCGAATGTCAGGGGCGGGCGACGCAGGTGGAGTTTCACACATGCGTAGTGTATAAAGAGGGGCCTTGCGCACGTGTCGTACGTACATTCTGTGCGTAGAATTAAGGGGCGGAGAACATGAGTTAAAATTGAACATCAGGGGCGGGCGACGCAGGCGGAGTTTCACACATGCGTAGTGTATAAAGAGAGGCCTTGTGCACGTGTCGTACATACGTTCTGTGCGTAGAGTCAAGGGCAGTTATATGCGTAAACAAAAAGAACGTCAGGGGCGGGCCAAGTAGGCATAGTATTACGCATGTGCAGTGTATAAAGCGCTGTTACGTATTCTGTCGTACGTACGTTCTGTGCGTAGGTGATAGTGGACCGGGACGCTACTAAACGAAGGTAATTTTAAATTTATACTTTTGGTCAAGACTTTGTAGCAAGCGGCCTATATGGCTTGACAGATTGATAAGGCCTACATAGGGATAAGATGATGAGGGTTTAGCAGAAACCTAATAAGTGTTTTTTGTCTTGTGACTTTATCTTTTATACAGACATTATGAATCCCCTATTTAAGGATCCAGAGTTCCTTACTGCTTTTATTTCTAAATATAGAGAGATTAGGAATTTGTAGGAGGTGAAACACCCACAGTATTATGCAAAGCATGTGAGGAAGTCAACGCTGGAGAGACTTCTGTCCTTTGTCCAGGCGACCATCCCGGAAGCAACAATGGAGACATTGCTCAAGAAAATTGGGGTCTTGAGAAACATGTATAAGAGGGAACATAAGAAGATCCAGGAATCAATGAGATCAGGAGCATCAGCAGATGATGTTTATGTACCCAGGCTGTGGTACTACAATCAACTCCGTTTTCTTGATGACCAGACTGAAGCCAGGGCATCACTTTCAACCCTTCCCTCCACCCTTCCCTCCACCCCAGCAGAGGCTGATGAGGAGCAAGCTGGGTCTTCCATCCTGGATGAACCAGATATGACCATCTGGAGTCAGGTAAATTATTTTAACAAATATTTACTGTACTAATACTAATGATGTTAACTGGATGTTATAACTGTCTAAAATAATTTTGCCCTCAAAATTGTGTATACATATCAATTGACAGTAGTGGCTAAATATGTTTGGCACCTGCTTGAAAAAATTAGGGTGTCTGATTAGACTCTTTTATTAAAGAGATGTATTCACATTGAATTTGCTAGTCATGAGAAGCAAACTGTGTGTCATTGATGAACCCAAAAAAATATACTAAAACTATGTCCTTTTTTTATACACAGGATGAATCCATCCAGGAGGAATGTGGGGAAAGTGGCAGGCAGGAGGAGACCGGGCCCATGGACAGCCTGGAGGAGGCCGGATTCACCATCATCCTGGAGGAGGCTGGGCCCAGTGTCAGGCAGGAGGTGGCTGCTCCCAGTGAGGTGGCTGGGCCAAGTGAGGTGGCTGGGCCAAGTGAGGTGGCTGGGCCCAGTAGGAGCCTGACCAAATCCCAAGTGCCTCCCCTCCACCTTCCCAAAAAAAGGGCCAGGAAGGGGACGGTCACACAGTAGGCATCCCTGCGCCTCATGCAAGAGGCCACCCGTTTTTTAAGGAGCCCCCCCGAAGCGGAAGAGTCCTATGGCTGCTACTTAGCCAGCAGGCTTCTTCAAATGGATTGGGAGCAGCGCCTCATTTGTGAGCGACTATTTGGGGAAACAATCCAGAAGGGGCTGCAGGGCACGCTAACACGAAACACCCAACTACATGAGGCAGCCCCCCTCCTCCTCCTCCTCCTCCTCATCCTCCTGCCACAACTGAAACACCAGAGCCACAGCCTCGAAAGAAGGCTACAGGGAAGGCTGCAGGGAAGGCTGCAGGGCAGCGTGGAGGAAAGGCTGCAGGGAAGAGAAGAAAGTGATGACCTGGGTTCAGTCTGGTCTGACAGAAGACGCAGGCTGTTGTAGTACCACAGTCTGGGGACATCTATATCATCTGCTGGTGCTGTTGATCTCTGGGATTCTTGGAAAAGATTGTGCTCCCTCTTATATGGACTTCTCCCCATTTTCTTGTACACATACTTTTTCCAGCGTTGACTTCCTCTTTATTTTATTTAGACCATGCATAAATGGATCTTTTTTGAGTTTAGGTTTTTTATTTTAAATCATTGATTTTAGACACAATGTTAAATTAACAAGGGACAACAATCTCATTGAGTTTGCAAAAACACACCAAAAATAGATTAAAATAATGTTAATAATGTTCGAGTGGTAAGTATTTAAAAAAAAAAAGATACATAACCAAAAACGGTTCTTTGGGTTAACTTTATATAAAAAAAATAACAAATCACTATAAAAACAAAAATTATAAAGGGTTCTTTGTGGTAACTTTACAAACATTAAAAAAAATACAATAAAAACATAAAAATAAAAATGGTTTCTTTGTGGTAACTTTACAAACACCAAAAAAAATTTAAAAAATATATATAAAAATGGGTTCCCTGTGGTAACTTTACAAAAAAATTTATAGATAAACAGAAAAAAAGTTCCACAACAATCATAAAATAAATATCTGGATAAAAATTACAAGAAAAGATGACTCCACCAAAAAAAAAAAAAGTTTAAAAAGTATTATTAGTATGGAAACATTGTTTTGAAAAAGCATACCATGTCATTCATGAGATCAAAGAGAAAAAGAATCCAGAAATCTGTTTGGGAGAACTCTGTTTGAATATGAACAGCAAAACATCTTCGTTCTTTATAGCATTTATAAAGAAGACATTTAAATGCGCTGCATTCAACGATCACAGATTTTGCAGCGTGAGGAATGTGCTACCTACAATACGAACACTAGTTTTACTAGACCGAAATGCTTCCGTTTAGTTTTTGCTTATGAGCATGCGTCGTTTTTTTGTCCGTAGGACTAGCATACAGACGAGCGGATTTCGGGGTCCGTCGTAGCTACGACGTAAAGATTTGAAGCATGTTTCAAATCTAAAGTCCGTCGGATTTGGGGCTGAAAAAGTCAGCTGAAAGTCCGAAGAAGCCCACACACGATCGGATTACCAGCCAGCTTTAGTCCGTCGGCGTCCGTTGGACTTTTGTAGATGAAAAGTCTGACCATGTGTACGCCCCATTAGTGAATAACATCAAAAAATATAATAGTCCATATCAGATAAGTGAAAAAGATCAAAAAGTCTATGGTGGTAGTGCATAAGCAATGGTGGTCGAATGCCTCCCAAACGCACAGGGGGATGATTAGACCCAATCTGGCAGGTAAGTAGACCATGGGAAAACCGAAGGTGCACGGAAGGTTGAAATCAGTGCCAGGACCATCACCAGGAGAATAAGGAGGCTTACCAGAGTTTAATGGCCTGAAATGGCATACGCCATACAGGTCAAAAAAGCTTGATGACCAACAGGTCTGAGTAGCTTGTCTGGTCAGATGTCATCTCCTCTCGGTAAGAAGGAAAATCAGCAGGGCTTCCACATCAATAGATACACCACCATAGGCCAAACGAATGATTCGTATTGCATGGGAGGAGTAAAAATACTCACATAGCGTGATAACGTTTAAGCTTGGATTTATTAAAAAATAATTAAAAAACAAACTCACATTTTCAGAAGATATGAAACAGCGTAAAAATCATATAGTGGCAGTCGTGAGGGGTCCACCCGACATGTTTCAACTAAAAAGTCATTATCTGGGTTGTGGAACCCTCTCACCCCACCGCTCTTTAAACAGATAATGACCCCCACTGGGAGTGTCTGAATACCGGAAACACATCAAATGACCATTACTTCCGGTTGTAGGGGTCATGCAGTGCTATAACATTTGTACTCAAATATACATATACTGTAGGAATAAATCCTTAATTGCTAATCCTCATGATTTATTGATGATCTCAAATTATAGTACACTTTCGTATAATTTAATAGGCATTGGTCCGGCTCGCCCGTCCGGAAACCAAGCCTCATTTACAGTATCTATGTGCGGCAGGTGTGAGTGCAACGACGCCGCCGCGCTCCACACGCGAATTCAAGCCTCACTTCCTTATAGCTCAGTGACGTCATTGCCATATCTCAAGAGCGGCGGCGGTGCGCTCCAACTCGTAAGCCAAGCCTCACTTTCAGCTAGCTGTCCATTATGTCCTATAGGGACACCGCTGCACTCCAGGAAGTAGAACTAAGCCTCAGTAAGGGGCCGGCCACAAAGACTAAAGTGTCAGCAGAGGTGGACAGCAGCAAGAGCGGAGATGGCGAGATGTATGGGGACTTGAATTGCTCAAATTATTAAGGATAAAAAGTTAAATTTATAAAAAGAAACTATGGAAAATATGAAGTTATAAAGTAATGAGCTTATATGGGGGAGCGTCCTCCCAATATTCCCTGGTACAAATTGTAAAAACAGGATCTAACAGACACTGCCAGTGAGGGGCATCCATACATTTATAAGAAATTAGCAACTAGGCGGCCCAAAACGCATATAAGGTGCATGTATTTAGTTCAGAAACCAAAAAAAAGTGATAAGTCATGAATATTAAAATTACAAAAAATCATGTCAATATTTGGGCTTAGTTATATCACACATAGCTAAGCTTAATGTAAGAAAGAGAGATCATATCGATAACTAGGCCTGGTTAATAAAAGAGTTGATGTCCCATTCAATGTTAATACCCTGCGGGAAATGGGACCCCAACTCGTATATCCAGTATGTCTCCAAATGGGAGACACCCCTAAGAGTCGACCCCCCCCGCCAAGGGGCCACATATCTATCTATGACAATAAACTGAGTGCCTGCAGGGTTTCGATCGTGAAATTCCCTATAATGCCTAGGGACAGTATGCTTGGTACTGCCTGCTTTGATGAGATTGATGTGCTCCGAAACTCGTACCGTAAATGATCTAATAGTACGGCCCACATACTGTTTGCCACAAGGGCAAGTTAGAAGGTACACTATCCCCGTGGTGGCACAAGTGCAAAATTGTTTATTCGCATATGTACGGCCAGTGACAGTGGAGAAAAAACTATGACTTGCCCTTCTACCGCAGGTGTTAAACTGGCAAACCAAACATTTTTTACAGGGATAGAAACCAGTCAAGTCATGAAAAAAGGATGGTTTTCTTGGTGGATCAATGACATTGGGTGCCAACTTATTCCTAAGGGATGGAACACCCCTAAAAAACACCTTAGGGGTCTCAGGCAGCAGGGGTCCCAAAACTTTGTCAGTTTTTAGAACATCCCAATGATGCTCAAAGATTCTTTTAACATGCTTATATTGCATAGAGAAGGACGTCAAAAAAGACCATTTGAATTCATTGTTTGGTTGTTTGGGTCTGTCCTGCAATAATATCTGGCGGTCCATCTTACAGGCCTTCTCAATCTCTCTGTCCAGGTCGGACAGGTTATAGCCCTTCTCTGCGAACCTATCTTTTAAAATCCTGGCCTGAGCGTTAAAAGTGTCAGGATCAGTACAGTTCCTACGCAGCCGTAAAAATTGGCTCCTAGGAACTGATCTGATCCAAGAGCTATGATGACAACTATCGGTCGGTATGTACCCATTTCTATCGGTAGATTTAAAATAGGTACTAAATGTAAATGCACATTCCTTTCTTTCAATAATCAAATCCAGGAAATGGACTGAGGTTGTACTAGCCTCAAATGTTAAGGCAATACCTCTATCATTAGCGTTCAAAGTCGCAATAAAGTCAACCAAATCATCATGGCTACCTGTCCACAGGAGGAGGATGTCGTCTATGTACCGGGCCCACAACAGAAGGTGTGGGTTCTCCATGGCATAGACTACATCCTCCTCCCACTTGGCCATGAACAGGTTGGCCAGGCTGGGAGCAAATTTTGCTCCCATTGCCACCCCTTTATGTTGGCGATAAAATTTGCCATCAAACCAGAAATAATTGTGTTGCGTCGCAAACTCAATTAAATCAATAATAAAATTAATCTGGGGTAGGGCAAGGGAGGCATCCCTATTGAGAAAGCATTGTACTGCATCCACACCCTCACGGTGCGGAATGCAGGTATAAAGGCACGCCACGTCCGCAGTGGCCATGATAAGATCACCAGAATAGGAAACATTCGATAATAATCTAATCACGTCCTTGGTGTCCTTTAAATGGGACAGCATCTTAAGTACAGATGGCTGGAGAAAAAAATCTATGTATTTCCCGATTCTAGAAGTAACCAAATCGATACCACTAATTATGGGTCGATCTGGAGGATGAAGGGGGTCCTTATGGACTTTAGGCAAATAATATATAACTGGAATACGTGGGGCAAGAGGAACTAAAAATGATCTCTCCTTTTTATTTAAAATGCAAGAATCAAAACCTTTGGTTACTAATTTCTTTAATTCCTTTTTATACTCATATGTAGGGTTGTTCGGTAGTTCTATATAAGTCTCACGATCTCCTAAAATGCGATGCATTTCATCCATATAGTCTAATTTGTTCAATAAAACAATGCCACCACCTTTATCGGCGGGGCGTATGACCAGGTTTTTGTTATCACATAGGGTTTTTAGGCCCACTGAAGGTAAAGGGTTATAAAATTTGTGCTTAAGTGGGATATTTACCAAGTCTCTCAACACTAATTCTTTAAACAGGTTAATAGTTAGCAGAAGTTGTGTCCAGGGACTGAAGAGGGAGGGATTGGATAAGCCAGAATGTACCGTGCCGGACGTTGCCGCCCTGGCTATATTTCTGGTGGGGTTTGAGATGATATATCTTTGGACATTGATTTTTCTAATGAACTTTTGAATATCAATGAACGTGTTGAATTTATTAAGTTTATGTGGGGGGGCAAACTTAAGACCTTTGTTTAAAACACTCTTCTCATCCTGCGTGAGAACAGTGTCACTCAAGTTAAATACCCCCTCACATGTTAGGTTCTTTTTCGTTTTTCGTCACTTTTATGGTTTTTGAACTAAATACATGCACCTTATATGCGATTTGGGCCGTCTGGTTGCTAATTTCTTATAAATGTATGGATGCCCCTCACTGGCAGTGTCCGTTAGATCCTGTTTTTGAGTTTACAAATTGTACCAGGGAATATTGGGAGGACGCTCCCCCATATAAGCTCATTACTTTATAACTTCATATTTTCCATAGTTTCTTTTTATAAATTTAACTTTTTATCCTTAATAATTTGAGCAATTCAAGTCCCCATACATCTCGCCATCTCCGCTCTTGCTGCTGTCCACCTCTGCTGACAGTTTAGTCTTTGTGGCCGGCCCCTTACTGAGGCTTAGTTCTACTTCCTGGAGTGCAGCGGTGTCCCTATAGGACATGATGGACAGCTAGCTGAAAGTGAGGTGTGGCTTACGAGTTGGAGCACACCGCCGTCGCTCTTGAGATATGGCAATGACGTCACTGCGCTATAAGGAAGTGAGGCTTGAATTCGCGTGTGGAGCGCGGCGGCGTCGTTGCGCTCACACCTGCCGCACATAGATACTGTAAATGAAGCTTGGTTTCCGGACGGGCGAGCCGGACCAATGCCTATTAAATTATACGAAAGTGTACTATAATTTGAGATCATCAATAAATCATGAGGATTAGCAATTAAGGATTTATCCCTACAGTATATGTATATTTGAGTACAAATGTTATAGCACTGTATGACCCCTACAACCAGAAGTAATGGTCATTTGATGTGTTTCCGGTATTCAGACACTCCCAGTGGGGGTCATTATCTGTTTAAAGAGCGGTGGGGTGAGAGGGTTCCACACCCCAGATGATGACTTTTTAGTTGAAACATGTCGGGTGGACCCCTCACGACTGCCACTATATGATTTTTACGCTGTTTCATATCTTCTGAAAATGTGAGTTTGTTTTTTAATTATTTTTTAATAAATCCAAGTTTAAACGTTATCATGCTATGTGAGTATTTTTACTCCTCCCATGCAATACGAGTCATTCGCCTATGGTGGTGTATCTATTGATGTGGAAGCCGTGCTGATTTTCCTTCTTACCGAGAGGAGATGACATCTGACCAGACAAGCTACTCAGACCTGTTAGTCATCAAGCTTTTTTGACCTGTATGGCGTATGCCATTTCAGGCCATTAAACTCTGGTAAGCCTCCATATTCTCCTGGTGATGGTCCTGGCACTGATTTCAACCTTCCGTGCACCTTCGGTTTTCCCACGGTCTACTTACCTGCCAGATTGGGTCTAATCATCCCCCTGTGCGTTTGGGAGGCATTCACCCATCATTGCTTATGCATTACCACCATAGACTTTTTGATCTTTTTCACTTATCTGATATGGACTATTATATTTTTTGATGTTATTCACTAATTGTTTGAGGTGTCGTATGCACACAAGTGTTATTGCTTCCCTTATATCAGTCACTGTTATATTTGTTTATTTGGTGCACTACAGTCTCACTTAGTAGTTGTATTACCTACATAAGGTTATTCATTTCTCATATCGTTCTGATATATTTATTCAATATACACATTTATTGAGCTTATAGCGCTACACTTTTAATCTTTTGTTGTTATTTTTACCCCGAGTCTACGGGTGTGTTGGCTGCTGCTCTGGTGCTCTCCCCTTTTTTAGCGCAGCGTTGTACTTATCCCTTCCATCAGATTTTGAATATTATTGACACCTAGTATAGCTGCAGCGCATATCACTCCATTCAATATGGATGTTTTCGATTATCGTGCATCCCGAGTAGTTAATACTGAGGGTGTATTTGTTGTCACCTCTAATGATACAGAGATTGGTGGATTATTTATGAGGCTAAGGAACGTTATGGTCTCAGAACTCCATCTGCAATGGGATCTAGCCTTCTTGGAACAATATGTCACAGAAGGTATGTTCACCCCCAACAGGGGGAGGTTGAACTTGACTCTTGGTTTACATATTTCAACGATGCTGGTATTAATTTCCTTGACTTTCTTTTTTTTTTCCATAAAAGTTTTTATTGTGAACAAAAGATGTTACACAGTTTTTACAACCAATAGGTGGGTAGACAACATGGATCATATTAACATGACATATGTCACTACAATATAGTGAATCATTTATGTATTCAACTGTAAGTCATACAGACGTATAATAGAGTAAGAATGCCTCGAACTCGAGGTTTACCACATCATCTGAGATCAGGAACCACATTAGGTAGGAGTATCACCTGGAGTAGGGTGTCAGGAGTTTAGGGTTAATTGGGGGAGTGTACGAGTGTAGTCACCTATGGGTCCGTAAGTTTGTCACTGAACTCATGACGATGTGTCGGGCTTGTTACGTAGGGTCAGTCTGTAAGGTAGGTTAGTCTCGTCGGTTTTCGAAAAGTGAATAGTAGCTGGCGAATTAGACACCAAAGTTAGGGTAGTCATGGGAGTAGGTAGATGGTTGTCGTTGTCAGTTTAGTTGGGGTATGGATAAAGAGAGGGAGATAGGCATAGATATGAAGGGGATAAAGGGAAGAGGTAAAAGATAGGGGTAGGTGGGGGAGGTAGGGAACTGGGGTAACTCCTCCCCAGTCTCCACCAGGCCTCGAGAGTAAGGGTGTTTTCGTGTGCGGATCCCTGTCTGAAGGGGGAATCCCCCCGGGATCCGCATTATAGCAGGAGTGAGCGAAACAGTGAGTTTTGGTGGGTAGGTGTATGTCTCAAGGGGGTTTTTGGCTTATTCAGTCAGTCGCTGTGGGGGGATTCGGGACGGTTTGGCCTCATAATGGAGGAGTATCTCTCTGTGGTGCAGAAGTGAGTCCAACAAGCCCACGTTCGGGAGTATTTTGAAGGTGTGTCTTTTGCAATGTGGATTAATTCCTCCATTTCAGCAATTTTGTCTATACGGGAAAACCATTCAGATAAAGTTGGGCTACAGGAGGATCTCCATTTGGCTGAGATACATAGTTTGGCTGCGTTGATCATGTGTATTCCCAGAGACTTTCTGTACGTGTGGACTGAGGTGGAGGAATGGTGGAGAAGGAGTCTGGTAGGAGTATAGTCCAGGGGGTATGTGGTTACCTGGGAAGTGATGTCATGAACCTGTTTCCAGAAAGTCTGGAGAAGAGGGCAGGACCACCAGATGTGTAAAAATGTGCCTATATCGTTGGAGCACCTCCAACATTTGTTTGATGTATCAGGATTAAATTTGTTTAGTAGTTCAGGAGTACGGTACCATCGGGATAGGGTTTTGTAATTGTTCTCTTGTATCGTGACATTGAGGGAGCCCTTGTGTGCTATTGTGAAAATTCGTTCCCAGTTCTCTTCCGTTAGGTCTATTTGAAGTTCCCTTTCCCAAGCCTGGCAAGCTTTGGTATCTTTGGGGGAAGTCAGGGCAAAGAGCATGGAGTGGGTATTTGCAATCAAATGCTGTTGCGGTGTAGTTTGGGAGCATAGGTTTTCAAATGGGGTTAAGTTTCTAGAGACAGACGCATTTCGGTGTGTTGTTGCAAGAAAATGGTGAATCTGAAAGTGAGTCCATAGTGGGAGGGGTTCACCCCCTGTATTTGTGGGGAGTGCATCACGGTTTGTGAAATTACCATCTCTAAAGAAGTGTTGGGCTAGTATGTCTTTGTGTGGCCAAGTATCTTTAAGGAAGTTATCGGACATCCCTGGGGTAAAGGCTGGGTTGAGGCGGATAGGTGTAAGGGGTCCTGGGTTAGAGGAGATTTGAAATTTTTTACAAACCTCCCTAAAGCTCCTGAGGGTAGCCTCTATAAGGGGGTGTTCTTTTAGGGTTTTGGGAATGTGGCATTGGAGAATCCATGGGGTGCTTTTAATGGGCAAGTGGGAGAATGAGCCTTCTAGTCTCACCCAGTCTTTAACCCCTTCGTGTACTGCCCAGTCTACAATTCTTCCCAAATGGCAAGCTCTGTAATAGTTCTGCAAATCTGGTAGCCCAATACCCCCTTTATTTTTGGGTTTCGAGAGTTGGGAGTAGCTTATTCTAGGACGCTTGTGTTTCCAAAGAAATTTCAGAAATTGTTGTTTGATCGTATGAAAGAAGGCTATAGTGAGTTTGATGGGCATTGTTTGTAGCAGATAGAGGATACGTGGGAGCACATTCATCTTTAGGATGGCCGCACGGCCGAACCAAGAAAAATGGGGTTTGTCCCATCTACTTAGGTCCTCGGAGATAGTGCGAATCAGCGGGGTGAAATTTTTAGTGTACAAGTCTGACAGGTGTGTGGTCAATTGGATTCCCAGGTAAGTAATGGCGTTTTGTTTCCAGACAAAGGGAAAGTTATCTTGGCACTGGGAGACTAAGTCTTTCGGGAGGGAGATGTTGAGGGCATGGGATTTTGAGAAGTTAATCTTTAGGTTGGATATTTGCCGAAATAAGTCAAAATCTCTGAGGAGGTTTGGGATCGAGGTAAGTGGGTCACTTAAAAATAGCAGAATGTCGTCGGCAAAAGCCGCTATTTTATACGTGCGTCCTGCAATGGGAATACCCTTGATGTTCTCGTTCGATCGTAGGCAGCGTAGTAGGGGTTCTAGAGTTAAAATAAAAAGGATAGGGGACAATGGGCACCCCTGTCTCGTTCCATTCCTGATGGAGAAGGCGTCTGACAGGTGGCCGTTGACTTTGACTTTTGCTGTTGGTGTGGTGTATAGGGACATAATTAAATTGAACATTCGGTTGTGTAGACCTAGGTGGCGTAAAACCGCCCCCAGGTAGTCCCAAGCCAGCCTGTCAAACGCCTTCTCAGCATCCAGGGACAGAAAGAAGCCTCTTTGTTTTTGTTTTTGGGAAGTTAGCCAATGGTTTATGTTGATAGCTTTGATGGTGTTGTCCCTGGCCTCTCTGCCAGGAACAAATCCAACCTGGTCTTTCCCTATTATTGTAGGAAGGAGGGGAAGGAGTCGGTTTGCTAAGATTTTTGCGAATAATTTAATGTCTACGTTGAGTAGGGATATTGGTCTGTAACTAGTGACTGAAGTGGCGTCCTTCCCCTCCTTCGGGATGACCGTGATATGCGCTTCAAGCAGTCTATGAAAAGGTAGCTTTGAGGAGGTTAAGGAGTTGAAAGTCTTTAGGAACGGAGCTGAAAGAATGTCCATAAAGCTCTTATAATATGGTGCTGAAAAACCGTCGGGGCCTGGGCTTTTGCCTGTTTTTAGTTGTTTAATCGCTCTCTTAAGTTCCTCTTCGGATATGGGGTTGTCTAAATCGCGAGCCTCTTCTCGGGGTATGGGTTTGGGGCTGAATTTTTGGAGGAAGTCTGTGATAATGGCTTTTCTGGAGGTTTGGCCTACGGTCGTTTCGAGTTGCTGTGGTATGTTATAAAGTTCTGTGTAGTAGCGTTCGAAGTGAGATGCTATGTCTGCGGAGCTTGAGCTTGAGTTACCTAGCGGGTCTTTAATGGTGTGGATGTTGGTGCTAGCTTTCTTGGATTGTATCGCTCTGGCCAGTAGCTTCCCACACTTGTTTCCCTGTTCATAAAATAGCTTTTGGTTTAATATAAATTTGCGTCGGGTTTTACGGTTGAGGACTTCCAACAGAAGTTTCCTGGTTTGAGTGAGTTCTAGGTAAGTGTCTTGTGATTGGGACTGCTTGTGGAGTATTTCCAGTCTCTTTATTTTGCTAGTGAGTTCCTGAAAGGTTATCTGTTGTGTTTTTTTCCGGTTGGCCTGAAGTGTAAGAAATTCCCCTCGGATGACGCACTTATGTGCCTCCCAGAGGGACAGGGGTGCTGTTTCGGAGTTATCATTTTCCCTGAAGTAGTTGCTTAGGCTGGTGCGGATGTGGTTAGAGTCAATTTCTGAAGTGAGGAAAGATGGGTCAAGACGCCATATCTTTGTGACCAAGTTTCTTTCCGGGAAGGAAAGGGAGAGGGTGATCGGGTGGTGGTCTGAAATGAGTAGGGGTTCAATGGTGGCCTATTTCAGGAAGGGGAGGTCTTTTTGGGAGAGGAAGAGATAATCTAGCCTAGAGTATCTATTGTGAGGTGCGGAGAAAAAGGAGTAATCTTTCCCGTTCGGGTGTAAGGTGCGCCATGTGTCGTGTAAAAGGAGATCCTGCATTTGCATCTTAACTTGTCTCAGTGCTCTATAGGGAAGTGTGGAAGACCCCGAAGAGGAATCTAGGATGGGCTGAAGTGTCACATTGAAATCGCCTCCAAGAATTGTGGTCCCCGCTTGAAAGCCTGCGAGGATGGTAGCGATAGAACGGAAGAAGCTGACCTGGGCAGTATTGGGGCTGTATATGTTAGCCAAGGTAACCGTCCGGTTATGGATGGTTCCCTTCAAGAACACATAGCGGCCCTCTGGGTCTATTAGGGAATCTGTCAGTTGCCATGGAAGATTTTTAGAGAGCAAGATTGATACTCCTTTTGTTTTGGCTAGAGGGTTTGTAGCATGGAAGGAGGTAGGGTACCTGTGGCTTGCTAGTTTAGGGATATTGTCCGTGCGAAAGTGGGTTTCTTGCAGAAATATCACATCTGCTTTTAATTTACTCATCATGCTGAGGATTTGACTACGCTTCTCTGGGATATTTAGTCCTTTGACATTTTGAGAGACTATTTTGAGCGTGTTGTGTTGCACAGTGGAATGTAAGGGGTCCATGATCGTTGGGTAGAGTCTAGTTGGTGTAGTAGATATGGGGAGGGGGTGCAGTTTGCCTGTGTGACTGGTGTGGGTGGGTATAGTCTGTGGGGAATCGTAGGCTCTTCAAAGGTATTTGAGCGATATAGTGGGAGATGCTGTGGTGGAGACCAGGGAGGGGGAGAAGCCCAGATATATAAGGGGGAGGGGGGGGAGGGAGGGAAAGAGAACGTATAGAAAGGGGGGAGAGAAAGAAGGGAGGAAGGGGGTGGTAAGTCAGGTGGGGATTGGTAACGGGAAGTGGGATGTACTTACCGGAGGTAAATGTAGTCCAGCTACCTTACCCTGTTATGGGTTGAGGCGTCCGGTGTGGGTCAACTAGGATAGTCACTGTCCTGTTGTGTGGAGGAGTGGAAAGAGCTCGAAGAGAGGTTCGAGAGACGTTCTGTCCGTGGGAGGTCAACTTGGGTCTATTCGACTTGTATGGAGGGAGCCTGCTTACATAACAAGGGGAGAATATGTGGTTAAAGATCTCAGATAGATGATGTGAAGGCAGAAACAATCAATAACACAGATATTTGAAACATTGAACATTAAACTGTGGTCCTAGAAATAAACTAGCCACGATAAGAAACATGTGGAGGTCGCCACCTGGACAGCTGATATAGAGGCCCAGGAAAATTGGCGTTACTAAACCAACTATACATATATCTTAGAAATAGTACTGATACAGATAGCAGCAATCATCTTAAGGCTGGGATGGGTTCAGAGCAAATTATGAGCTTGTTGTAAGTATTGAGGCTATGAGGGGGCGTAAGGTGGCGTAGCCTCTAAGCGGTTAGCTCACTATAATTTGGGGGGGTGTTTGACTATGGGGGGGGAATAAATAAGGATCCATTGATGCTTAGGTGTAAGGGTTAGTTTGAGTGTGGTCTAGGCATCGAGTTAGGATAGAGCTGTACCTCGAGCATTTGTTCAATCCCAGAGCTATCTATGGTAGTTCCTAGCAAAGTTTGGCATTGAATTAGGTATGAAGTGGTCTTTAGTGGGTATCTAACAGACTGTACAGTGCTCGGCAGCTGTGGCCCTCGAATGATTGGTTTAATACAATCTGCCCATCATTAGGAAGCTCATCCCCCATGGACGCCCCTGGCAAATGTAAAGCGGATAGGAGTGTGTCAGGAAAGGAAAGAGTCTTTATCCATGCGGGGTGAGCCTCCCTTTTTCCCTATAAGCAAATCAAGACATTCGGGATAAGCATGTTCAAAACAGAGAAGAAAAAAAAAAAAAAAAAAAGGGGGGGGGGGGAGGGGGGGGGGGGAAGAACTTTGCATGTATCTCGGAGCACGGTGGAATACCGTATATTCAGCATCTAACTTGTTTTGATTTCTCAGGTTCAGTTCATTTCTTCGTTGTGTCTTTTTCAGTCTGGAGAAGGTACCTGAAAAGAAGGGTGGGGGGGTTGGGGTGGGTAGGGGAGTGGGGGGGGAAGGGGAGAGGGGGGAATGGCGGGGGGGTGTCCCAATGGGGTTGTGAGCTGTGGTGGATGACATCATCTTGAAGGGTGGGGGTCCATCTCGAGCCATCATTCGTGAATTCAGTGAAGGCTAGCAGTTGAGTGAAGATGTTGGCGGCTTGTGTGGTGTCCTGTTGCTCAGCCAGGCAGAAATCCACTGGTGATGTATGCGGCTTAAGTTCGGGTATTTAGTGGAGTGGATCGAGTTCTGTTGGGATCTGTGGATGAATGGCGTTTTCCCTGAAAGAATGTCCTGGAAGTGAGTTGGTGTGGAGGTGTGTGGCGTGGGATCTTCAAGGGTTTCTCAGCTTGTGGGAGTGTATTGTTGTCAGACTGTATCTGGTGGATCCAGTATAGGCCAGGTATGAGGTAAGTCTCTGTCAGGTGAATTGTAAGCGTCGAATGGATTGCTGTTCTATTTTGGTTCTATGGTCCTGGGACTTGGGTTGGGGTGGCGACCTAAAAGAAACTGCAACTCTGAACATGAGTTGTAATGTTCTAAAGCGTTTGGGTATGGTTGATCAAGGCTTATCTGGCCGAGCTCGCCTGTGGGCTGGTGACGCCGTTGGGCTTTGTCGGTCTCTATCCAGCTGATCCCTCTGAGGAAGTGGTCTTGGAGAGGATGATCTGCGTCTTCTGATGTGGAATTCATCTCTTACCGGGATGGCCTCCATGGAGTTGGTTCTTTGGAGCTGGGTGGAGCGAAAATCCTTGTACCAGTCCGGGAGTTCGATGAATGGTATCTGCAGAGTGTTGCAGAACCCCCTGAGATCTTCCGGGACTTTCAGATTGGCAGTGCGTCCAGCATTTGTTGCAGACAGGCAGAAGGGAAATTTCCAACGATATTGGATTTCTTTTTGGCGCAGTAGGTCGAGCAGCGGGCGTAGGTCTCTTCTGTTTTGAAGGGTTATGGGGGACAGATCTTGAAAAATCTTGATTTCTGCCCCTTGGTACATTAAGCTGCGGCGCTCTCTGGCTCTTCTTAATATGTCTTCCTTCAATCTAAAATTCACCAGGCAGCATATCACGTCTCTGGGAGGGTCTGAGTCTCTGCCTCTGGGTTTGAGAGCTCTGTGTAGACGTTCATAGTCTATGGGGGTCTCGGGGGGTCTCCCTAGTAAGTCATTGAAGATCTGGATTGTGGCCTGTATTATGTGGTTCTGTTCGACGGACTCAGGTATGCCTCTTACCCTCACATTATGGCGGCGTCCGCGATTGTCCAGATCCTCCATGTGCCTGTGTAGGTCTCTGAGCTGGCTGTTGTAACTCTGAGATGAACGCTGCAGCTGTTGTAGAGCGGTATCATGGCGGATAGTGGTTGTTTCTATTTCATCGATCCTCATATGCATCGATTGAATCTCCCTTCTGAGATCTGTAAAAGCAGCAGCAAAGGAGTCTTTGATATCTGTGGCCACCGACCTGAGATCATCCATGTTAAGTGGTCGGGCAGTAGATGGGCTCTCTGCCCGCTGTGAGCTTCTCCTGGCAGGGCTGGGGCTTGAGGCGCGTGTTCCGGAGTAGGCCGGAGATGAAGCCGGGGCCTCGCGTGATCGCGGCCGGAAGATTTCCGGGATATTGTGTCCAGAAAGCGGATCCATGCCCCTGGGGGATCGGGACCGGGACTGGGATGGTTTATCTTTCGGTTTCCCCATATTGTCGGCAGGTGAGGGCTCCTTTAGGCAGTTTGCAGGACCTCCGTGGGACAGAGCTAGGAGATCAGGCAGCCATTCTCGTTCGGCTCCAGGCCACGCCCCCTTTCCTTGACTTTCTTATCAATAGAAAGCATATCCGTCTTTCTGCTTTAGATCAGGAGATCAGGGAATTGAAGGATAAACTTCTTACCTATAAAAATTCTGTTGAATATAATACTTTGTCCTCTAATTTGCAAGCGCACCTTGTAAAGGAGGATAAAGAACAAAAAATCAAGAAGCACAAAAAATATTCCCGAGACATTGGGGACTACAAGGCGGGTAAAGTGTTTGGATGGCAGAAATCCATCGCAGGGCCTACTTTGCAGGCCTCAATGGAGACCAATGTTCAGATTGAGGTAGCTTTGGCCTCCTCCATTGAACCTTCGGTTCGTCCTAAATCTGTTGTGGACAAAGGGCGACCTCATGGTGGAGGTCCTCCTCCACATATGGGACGTCAGCCGAGTATTCATACCCCTAAAAACCAACATAGGGGTAGAGGACATTATTCCAGAGGTAGAGGTAGAGGTGGGAATAGGGGGGATCAGCATGGTTATGATAATTATCCATACCGTGAACGGGAGAGCTCCTATCATCGGGGTTCCCCGGTTCGCCATCATGATTCCCCTCATTACCCATATTACCCTAATTCATCATACTACAGACACCCCCCAATTTCTACATACAATAGATATTCTCCATTACGTGATCATTACAATGAGAACGTTTGTCCGTTCCCCAATGCTGGGTATGACCCATCCCCCTACAAACAACCTTACCCTGATTCACGGACCACTCGGGGTTTTCGCGAGGACAACCTGAACAAAAAAAGAGGCACGGAAACAAGAGAGGGTCCAGAGGAGGGAGGAGGGTCCAGAGACGAAAAACGAAAAAGAACCTAACATGTGAGGGGGTATTTAACTTCAGTGACACTGTTCTCACGCAGGATGAGAAGAGTGTTTTAAACAAAGGTCTTAAGTTTGCCCCCACATAAACTTAATAAATTCAACACGTTCATTGATATTCAAAAGTTCATTAGAAAAATCAATGTCCAAAGATATATCATCTCGAACCCCACCAGAAATATAGCCATGGCTTATCCAATCCCTCCCTCTTCAGTCCCCCAACACAACTTCCGCCAACTATTAACCTGTTTAAAGAATTAGTGTTGAGAGACTTGGTAAATATCCCACTTAAGCACAAATATAACCCTTTACCTTCAGTGGGCCTAAAAACCCTATGTGATAACAAAAACTTGGTCATACGCCCTGCCGATAAAGGTGGTGGCATTGTTTTATTGAACAAATTAAACTATATGGATGAAATGCATCGCATTTTAGGAGATCGTGAGACTTATATAGAACTACCGAACAACCCTACATATGAGTATAAAAAGGAATTAAAGAAATTAGTAACCAAAGGTTTTGATTCTTGCATTTTAAATAAAAAGGAGAGATCATTTTTAGTTCCTCTTGCCCCACGTATTCCAGTTATATATTATTTGCCTAAAGTCCATAAGAACCCCCTTCATCCTCCAGGTCGACCCATAATTAGTGGTATCGATTCGGTTACTTCTAGAATCGGGAAATACATGGATTTTTTTCTCCAGCCATCTGTACTTAAGATGCCGTCCCATTTAAAGGACACCAAGGACGTGATTAGATTATTATTGAATGTTTCCTATTCTGGTGATCTTATCATGGCCACTGCGGACGTGGCGTCCCTTTATACCTGCATTCCGCACCGTGAGGGTGTGGATGCAGTACAATGCTTTCTCAATAGGGATGCCTCCCTTGCCCTACCCCAGATTAATTTTATTATTGATTTAATTGAGTTTGCGACGCAACACAATTATTTCTGGTTTGATGGCAAATTTTATCGCCAACATAAAGGGGTGGCAATGGGAGCAAAATTTGCTCCCAACCTGGCCAACCTGTTCATGGCCAAGTGGGAGGAGGATGTCGTCTATGCCATGGAGAACCCACACCTTCTGTTGTGGGCCCGGTACATAGACGACATCCTCCTCCTGTGGACAGGTAGCCATGACGATTTGGTTGAATTTATTGCGACTTTGAACGCTAATGATAGAGGTATTGCCTTAACATTTGAGGCTAGTACAACCTCAGTCCATTTCCTGGATTTGATTATTGAAAGAAAGGAATGTGCATTTACATTTAGTACCTATTTTAAATCTACCGATAGAAATGGGTACATACCGACCGATAGTTGTCACCATAGCTCTTGGATCAGATCAGTTCCTAGGAGCCAATTTTTACGGCTGCGTAGGAACTGTACTGATCGTGACACTTTTAACGCTCAGGCCAGGATTTTAAAAGATAGGTTCGCAGAGAAGGGCTATAACCTGTCTGACCTGGACAAAGAGATTGAGAACGCCTGTTAGATGGACCGCCAGATATTATTGCAGGACAGATCCAAACAACCAAACGATGAATTCAAATGGTCTTTTTTGACATCCTTCTCTATGCAATATAAGCATGTTAAAAGGATCTTTGAGGGGGCGTGGCTTAGCCAGCGAGCGAGATGGCAGCACACTAGAGGAGCTCCTGTGGATAGACGCAGCCGAAAGCACATTACCCTGAGCACTTGGATCGGGAGATGGGCAGACTGACTCACCAGACCCCTCACCTCAAAACACGCCGTACCCCAGCCTCGGCCTCTTCCAGAAGCATCTCGGAGTTCCTGAAAACTAAACCTGCGGACCGCGGCAACGTGAAGGAACCCAAGATGGCGGGCGCACAACACGAGGAGGACGAATACAGCGAGGACTCGCAATCCGCACTGGAGGACACAGGTAGGAGTGGGAAACGCTTGAACAAACCCCTAACCTACTCTGACATGTCTGTCTTTGCTGCAGACATTAAAGCAACGTTCTCAGCAGCCATCACAGACCTGAAGTCTAATCTGCTAGTACTTTCAGATAAACTGGAAGCAGTGGAAGTGCAGGGAAGACATAGAGACAGAGCCCTCCTCAGACTAGACAAGATCGCTGACACTCATGTCTCACATTTCATTGAAATGAACCGACACATTGAGGACCTCGATAACCGAGGAAGAAGGAGCAATATAAGGGTGAGAGGGATCCCTGAGTCAGTAGACAGTGACCAAATAATACCTGCCTTGAAGCGTGTTTTCAACAGCCTCCTAGAAAAGCAGGAGGACTCAGACATAGAATTCGTCAGAGCTCACAGAGCACTCAGAGCTAGGGGCCCAGACACAGCTCCCCCAAGAGATATAATTTGCTGCTTGCAGAGCTTCCCCCTCAAGGAAGAAATCATGAGGAAGGCAAGGAGAAATGAACACATAATCTTTAATGAGGCAAACATCATGTTATACCAAGATCTCTCACAGATCACATTGAGAAACCGCAGGGCGCTTCGACCCCTCCTAGATAAGCTGAGAGAAAAAGACATACGCTACACTTGGCGTTTTCCTTTTGCCCTAGTGACCACATTTGCTGGAAAACAGCTTATCCTGCGCACACCAGACGACCTCCCTGAATTCTGTGCTGCACTGGATTTAGACCCAGTTGATCTTCCCAAATGCTACCAGGAGTTCTCCGTGCCTCCCCACACTGGAAGCCCGCCCAACTCCCCGCTATCCACACCTGAGAAACAACTTTCCAAAAAAATGAAACATGGAAGGGGAGGGGGCTCAACAAGGGGGACTCCCAACACTCGCTCCACGTTGTCTAGATTTCGCAATCTTAACTAATCCAGTGAACTTTACCCCGGATCCTCTCTAAGAATTCACCTTAATAAGGATTTAACAATAGAACTGACCATGATCACTATCTATCCCCGGGATTTCTCGGACTTGTGAGAATCCAATCAGCCCTTCATCTACGATCGCAGTTAACGACCAAAGCAGACGTAACCATTCAGAGTTCTCATTATAAAATTGGTTTTATGCAGTTATGGCCTAGAAGCAACATACCACATTATCTACATGTGAAGGGACGCTCCATGACACTGACTCCAATCAGAGCCACAATTCCACAAGATGTTTGTTACACCAACTGCTCAGAGTTCTCTGCATTTAAATCGATAGCTTTGAAACACCATAGGCCACAGGCCGAGCAAGCAATTTTGTGTTCTCTATTTTTCTTGTTTTTTCTTTTTCATTTTTACATAAAACCCGAATAGTAGATGTTGACTCTAGGGGGTAGGTTGTGACCTAAAGTGAGATTCATTAACCAGGAGCTACCTACAGTTGTGAACCCAGGAGAGGGATGCATGAACAAGATGTCTCCCTTGGATCCAAACACAGTTAAAGCCAACAAGAGGCTGCGTCGTTCATTTTTTCTCCGTTATACTTGTTTTAACAGTTCTCTAGTATACAACAAGTGCTACTTTTTGAGACTTTTATTTTTTTCTTTTTTATATTTTTTCGCTCGTTGACCTCCCACGCACCCGCAAAAGTGTACCGGAGCCGAGTTTTCTTGACTCTGATACACTACTTAACTACTTTAGCGTGGTGAATTAACTAACTAAAGTAAACACAATTACTCTGTTTGGAGGTGTTCTCACCTCGTGTTACCTTATCTTCTCATAACTTCTCTTCTTTCTTCCTTTACCTCTTTGTCTACCCCTTCCCCCCACCCTCCTACCAAACAATACTAAATTACAGTGGAGATTGGTCGTTAACTGCCACATTAGAATCTTTTACAGGTCTTACGCTACGACTCCAGATATCCGTACATTCTGATGGCTTACTCAACATTGGGGAAATCCCCCAAGGTGATTTCACATAACATACGAGGTCTCAATATCCCAGAAAACAGGACATCTCTCCTAAGGGAACTGAAAAAGGGTAAGCCTCACTTTGTTCTCCTCCAGGAGACCCACTTTAAAACAGGCCACGTTCCTAGACTCACCAATAACTATTTCACTGAGGCATACCATGCAACGAATAATAACGCTAAAACCAAAGGAGTCTCAACTCTAGTGAGTAGAGATGCCCCATTTACCCTCAGCGGGAGCCTGATAGACCCAGAGGGTAGATACCTATTTCTAAAAGGTCTATATTACAACAGACCCATCACACTAGCAAACGTATATTTCCCCAATTCAGGACAAGTTACCTTTTGCCAAAAAATAGTACATGAACTGACAGGGTTCGCATCAGGACTACTTATAATGGGAGGTGACTTTAACGTCCCATTAAACCCAGCAGTTGATTCCTCTTCAGGGAAATCCTGCATTAAATATAGTGCTCTTAAAAAAATTAAGACCCTTCTTAATTCCCTACAGCTAGTGGACACATGGAGGTTCCTCCACCCTGATGACAGAGACTTTTCCCATCATTCAGTCCCACACAACAGATATTCCCGCATAGATTTACTGTTCATAACCCAGAGAGATCTACCTATTGTTACAGACGCACAAATAGGGGTCCAGGTGCTGTCCGACCACGCACCCATATCTCTACAAATAGACCTAAACACACCAACCCCTAGATCAAACATATGGAGACTTAACTCGTCACTTATTACAGACCCAGAACTGACGCCCAAAATAACTACCGCACTGACTGATTACTTTAAAAATAACACCACCACCGAAATGAATCCAATGACAATTTGGCAGGCACACAAATGCTGTATCAGAGGAGAATTAATTAAACTAGGATCCCAAAGAAAGAAAAAACAAGAACAAGAAGTAAATACACTGCTAAACAAAATACATAAGTTGGAAAACAGTCATAAACACTCACTTTCAATGAAATCAGCCCAGGAACTGCTTGACACCCGTAAGACACTACAACAAATCTTTGACCGCAAAACTAAAAGAATGCTATTCTTTAACCACTTACCAACCGGCCCATAGCCGAATGACGGCTGCAGGGCGGTTGGATAACTCTGGGAGGGCGTACTATGACGTCCTCCCAGAATTCCCCTCTCGCGCGCCCCCTGGGGCGCGCACCCGAACACATCCGTGACCGCCGGGTCCAGAGGACCCGGCGCATCACGGATCCCGGTAAATGGCCGCTGATCGCGGCCGTTTACCATGTGATCGCGCCGTCAAATGACGGAGCGATCACATGTAAACAGACCGGCGTCATCTGATGACGCCGGTTCCTCTCCTCCCCCTCTCCTCCCCGCCTGTGTACCGATCGGTACACAGTGACCGGAGAGGCGGATGGATGGATGTCTGCAGCGCTGTGGGCTGTATGTGTAGTGCCCATAGCGCTGCACAGAGACATCCAGGCATCCATCCATCCCTGCTCAGCCATCCCTAACGCTCTGCAATGCTGTGCAATACTCTGCAACACCCCCACAATACTCTGCAATACCCCCACAATACTCTGCAATACCCCCACAATACTCTGCAATACCCCCACAATACTCTGCAATACCCCCACAATACTCTGCAATGCTGTGCAACACTCTGCAACACCCCCACAATACTCTGCAACACCCCCACAATACTCTGCAATACCCCCACAATACTCTGCAATGCTGTGCAATACTCTGCAATACCCCCACAATACTCTGCAATACCCCCACAATACTCTGCAATACCCCCACAATACTCTGCAATGCTGTGCAGTACTCTGCAATACCCCCACAATACTCTGCAATACCCCCACAATACTCTGCAATGCCCCCACAATACTCTGCAATACCCCCACAATACTCTGCAATGCCCCCGCCATACTCTGCAATGCCCCAGCCATACTCTGCAATGCCCCCACAATACTCTGCAATGCTGTGCAATACTCTGCAATTCCCCCGCAATACTCTGCAATGCCCCCGCCATACCCTGCAATGCCCCCGCCATACTCTGCCATGCCCCCGCCATACTCTGCCATGCCCCGCCATACTCCGCCATACTCCGCAATACCCCGCCATACTCCGCAATACCCCGCCATACTCCGCAATACCCCGCCATACTCTGCAATACCCCGCCATACTCTGCAATACCCCGCCATACTCCGCAATACCCCGCCATACCCCGCCATACCCCGCCATACTCCGCCATACTCTGCCATACTCTGCCATACTCTGCCATACTCTGCCATACTCCGCAATACCCCGCCATACCCTGCCATGCTGAGCCATGCTCAGCTGTACTCGCCCTCTGTATGTGGCCAGGCTGTGGAAGTCTCACACATGTGGTATCGCCGTACTCAGGAGGAGCAGGGGAATCTATTTTGGGGTGTCATTTTTGGTATGTATATGTTATGTGGTAGAAATATTGTATAAATGGACAACTTTGTGTTAAAAAAAAAAATGCGTTTTAACCACTTCCCGCCCACCGGCCGTCATACAACGTCCTTGACTTTGTGCGGAGATATCTGAATGATGGTTGCAGCTACAGGCATCATTCAGATATCGGCTTTTTCAGCCGGCGATTCCCTACACCATGAGAACGATCATAGCAGCTGTGCCACTGCTTGATCGTTCTTACGGGAGGTGAGAGGGGATGTCCCCCCTCCCGCGCTTCTACCGACTCACCGCTACGATCGAAGCCAGGATCGTTTTTTTTTTTTTTTTTATTTCAGGCATCCCAGCCTAGAGGTGAGATGTGGGGTCTTATTGACCCCATATCTCACTGTAAAGAGGACCTGTCATGCCATATTCCTATTACAAGGATGTTTATATTCCTTGTAATAGGAATAAAAGTGGTCAAATTTTTTTTTTTTTTGGAAAAAAGCATCAAACTAAAATAAATAAAGTAAAATGAACAATAAAAAAAAAAAAAAAAATTTAAAGCGCCCCTGTCCCTGCGTGCTCGCATGCAGAAGCGAACGCATACGTAAGTCCCGCCCACATATGAAAACCGTGTTCAAACCACACATGTGAGGTATCGCTGCGATCGGTAGAGCGAGAGTAATAATTTTGGCCCTAGACCTCCTCTGTAACTCAAAACATGTAACCAGTAAAAAATTTTAAAGTGTCGCCTATGGGGATTTTTGAGTAGCAAAGTTTGGCGCCATTCCACAAGCGCGTGCAATTTTGAAAGGTGACATGTTGGGTATCTATTTACTCGGCGTATCTTCATCTTTCACATTATGCAAAAACATTAGGCTAACTTTACTGTTTTGGTTTTTGTAAAGCACAAAACAGTTTTTTCCCCAAAAAAAAGCGTTAAAAAAATTGCTGCGCAAATACCGTGCGAGATAAAAAGTTGCAACGACCGCCATTGTATTCTCTAGGGTCTTTGCTAAAAAAACATATATAATGTTTTGGGGTTCTATGTAATTTTCTAGCTAATAAATGATGATTTTTACATGTAGGAGAGAAATGTCAGAATTGGCCTGGGCACTCCAGAACGCCTGAAGGTGCTCCCCTGCATGTTGGGCCTCTGTATGTGGCCACGCTGTGTAAAAGTCTCACACATGTGGTATCGCCGTACTCGGGAGTAATAGCAGAATGTGTTTTGGGGTGTAATTTGTGGTATGCATATGTGGTGTGTGAGAAATAACCTGCTAATATGACAATTTTGTGGGAAAAAAAAAAAGTAAAAAAAAAACCTTGATTTTGCAAAGAATTGTGGGAAAAAATGACAACTTCAAAAATCTCACCATGCATCTTTCTAAATACCTTGGAATGTCTTCTTTCCAAAAAGGTATCATTTGGGGGGTATTTGTACTTTTCTGGCATGTTAGGGTCTCAAGAAATTAGATAGGCCGTCAATACTTCAGGTGTGATCAATTTTCAGATATTCGCACCATAGCTTTTGGACTCTATAACTTTCACAAAGACCAAATAATATCCACTGATTTGGGTTAATTTTACCAAAGATATGTAGCGGTATAAATTTTGGCCAAAATATATGAAGAAAAATTACTAATTTGCAAAATATTATAACAGAAATGAAGAAAAATGCATTTTTTTACAGATTTTTCGGTCTTTTTTCTTTTACGGCGCAAAAAATAAAGAACCCAGCGGTGATTAAATACCACCAAAAGAAAGCTCCATTTGTGTGAAAAAAAGGACAAAAATTTCATATAGATACAGTGTTGCATGGCTGAGTAATTGTCATTCAAAATGTGAGAGCACCAAAAGCTGAAAATTGGTCTGGTTATTAAGGGGGTTTAAGTGCCCAGTTGTCAAGTGGTTAAAAAAGCAATATTCTATGAGACTGGTGACAAAACAGGAAGAATACTAGCCAGAGCATTGAAAGAAGCTAATTCAAAGAACAATATTGATGGGATTAGATCTCAAAAAGGAACGCTAGATGTTACAACAGAGGAAATAGCAACACACTTCCAAAAATTTTACTCACAATTATATAACCTACCCACACAACACAAACCTCACGACATAAAGGTAAACAGACAACAAGCAATACAAGATTACCTCACTGAAAGTGGGCTTCCCAAACTCAGTGACACAGAGACCTCCTCGTTGGAAGAAGAAATATCAGAATTAGAAATTAAATCAGCAATAAAGGACCTCAAAGCAGGGAAAAGTCCGGGCCCGGACGGCTTCACATCCATTTACTACAAAACATTTGACCAAATCCTAACACCCCCCCTACATAGAGCTTTAAATGCTCTATCTTCAACCTCCACTGCACCAACCGAATTCCTAGCTGCACACATTACTGTAATACCAAAAACAGGGAAAGACCCCACTGACTGCAAAAGCTACCGACCCATCTCACTATTGAATTTAGACTTGAAAATTTTAGCAAAAGTAATGGCAAATAGATTAAGGCTCATCCTACACTCCATTATAGGCCCGGAACAGGTGGGCTTCATGCCCAATAGAGAGGCAAGGGACAATGTGATCAGGGCCCTTCTACTAACACACGCAGCTGCCAGGGGGGAATGCGAGGGCCTTCTCCTGTCCACAGACGCGGAGAAGGCCTTCGATAGAGTCTCTTGGGACTATATGCTAGACACATGTAAATATGTGGGGCTAGGTCCGAAGATGATGAAATGGATCTCAGCTCTTTATGACAAACCGTCAGCTCAGTTGAAAATCAACGGTACGCTGTCAGAGAGGGTCTTGATCACAAACGGTACCAGACAGGGATGCCCATTGTCCCCTTTACTATTCATTCTTTCCTTAGAACCATTTATCAGAAAGATTAACCTAGATAACTCAATCACAGGATTTAAAGTGGCAAATAAGGAATACAAGACCGCGGCGTACGCAGATGACCTGCTATTCTTCCTGACAAACCCTCACGTAACAATCCCTAACCTGATGAAACAATTCACACACTATGGATACTTGTCAAACCTTAAAATAAACTATACAAAATCTGAAGCGATGAATCTATCCCTCACGGACGAATCCCTGACCAAAACCAAAAACAACTCCCCCTTTAGGTGGGAAACTAAATCCCTCAAATACCTGGGAATTAACTTGACACCAAAAATAACATTCCTGTTTGAACGTAACTTTCCTGCTCTATTGCAAGAAATAAAAAAGGACTTAAAAAAATGGCACAATAAATATTTTTCATGGTTTGGGAGGGCGGCAATATTGAAAATGGTCATTCTCCCCAGACTGCTTTACCTACTCAGATCACTCCCAATTAAGATCCCACAGGTGTTCTTTAGAAACTTACAATCCACCCTTATCCAATTTCTCTGGGGACACAAAAAAGCCAGAATCAAATTCCAATTACTAACAAGACCAAAAGATCAGGGAGGTATGGGTTTACCAAACTTCTATACCTACTATATGGCCTCTCACCTCACAAGGGTGATTGACTGGCATTGTCACAATGATTCCAAAGACTGGGTATTACTGGAAACCTCAATACACCAAACCCCACTGAAATTCTCCCCCTGGATACCCTGGAAGACTCAAAACCCAAAACTTAAAGACCACCCGCTGACAGGCACCACGCTCAACCTATTCCAGAAGGTAGTAAACACCACGACTTTGACCTCAGTCCCCGGCCCACTCTCACCGTTGATGGACAACCCTGACTTTCCCCCAGGAATTAATAATAAGACCTTACAGACACCTGAAGGTAAACAACCACTACTCGCCACAAATTGTATTTACAAAGGCAGCATTAAAGACATCAACTCACTAAAAGTAGACAGTGAACTGCAACAATTACCCACATGGTCATATTTCCAAATACGCAGCTACCTCACCAGTAAACCTAGAAACACGCTTTGTTTTAGGCAGTTATCAGAACTAGAAGACATTTGCCTAAAAGGCACACAACTAGATAGAGCAACCTCAATCACATATAGCTGGCTACAAAAGACAAAAGAGTTAACAGACGACAGATTTAAAGCTGACTGGTCCAAGGCCCTACAAATAGAGTTCACTGACAAACAATGGAACACAGCTTGCATTATGGCACACAAATGTTCCATAAATATCAAAACACAAGAAACGTCATACAAACTCCTGACACACTGGTACAGAACACCTGATAGGCTTTCGAAATGGTTTCCTCACTCCTCAGACAGATGCTGGAGGTGTGGGGAGGCAAAAGGCACTCTGATTCATATCTGGTGGGAGTGCCCTATTCTGAGAGAATTCTGGGACAAGGTCAGGTATCTAGTGAAGCTAATCACAGAGACCAGTTTGCAACTAGACGCACCTTGCTGTTTACTCCATATTTCAAATTTTCCGCTTCGACGGTACAAAAAATCACTGACAAAGAACTTAATCAATGCGGCTAAGACCTTAATTCCACTTTATTGGAAAAATAAGAAACCTCCTTCCATAAAAACCTGGTTAAAAAAAGTTGATGAAATTTGCCACATGGAGGACACTGTGGCGCAATAATCCACAGACAAAGCAGAAAAGTACCAAAAAACATGGTCTCCGTGGTTTACTTTCATATTCTCCAAAACATATGAAGAGCTGATGACACAATGAGAAATTCAAAATGAGGATATAACAAGGAAACATAAACCATATGTCAGTAATAACGACCACTCTTCACCAGACGAGACTTATAACATAATAAACAATCACCTAAAACAAGCAGTCTCAGACTATAATACCCCGTCCCAAAACCCTTCTCTACTTTCTAACTGTACTATCCTTTTCTAACTCACAGAATCAAAGTTGTCTATAATAGCAGAAATTACAGTGATACAATGAATATTATATGATACCAAATAAGATATTGTTATGACGTATTATAACTTAAAGACTAGACGAACCAAATAGCACACATTGGCCCAATACTATCTAGTAGTAGCGAGCTGTTACTTTCCTGCTTTAGGCCAGAAATATGTGTCCACGAAAACCTGTGATATATATCTTTTTTTATTTATGTGCTACATGACTTTGATTGTAAGCTGTATAAAACTTTTCAATAAAATCTCTTTAATGAAAAAAAAAAAAAAAGGATCTTTGAGCATCATTGGGATGTTCTAAAAACTGACAAAGTTTTGGGACCCCTGCTGCCTAAGACCCCTAAGGTGGTTTTTAGGGGTGTTCCATCCCTTAGGAATAAGTTGGCAACCAATGTCATTGATCCACCAAGAAAACCATCCTTTTTTCATGACTGGACTGGTTTCTATCCCTGTAAAAAATGTTTGGTTTGCCAGTTTAACACCTGCGGTAGAAGGGCAAGACATAGTTTTTCCTCCACTGTCACTGGCCGTACATATGCGATTAAACAATTTTGCACTTGTGCCACCACGGGGAAAGTGTACCTTCTAACTTGCCCTTGTGGCAAACAGTATGTGGGCTGTACTATTAGATCATTTACGGTACGAGTTTCGGAGCACATCAATCTCATCAAAGCAGGCAGTACCAAGCATACTGTCCCTAGGCATTATAGGGAATTTCACGATCGAAACCCTGTAGGCACTCAGTTTCTTGTCATAGATAGATATGTGGCCCCTTGGCGGGGGGGTCGACTCTTAGGGGTGTCTCCCGTTTGGAGACATACTGGATATACGAGTTGGGGTCCCATTTCCCGCAGGGTATTAACATTGAATGGGACATCAACTCTTTTATTAACCAGGCCTAGTTATCGATATGATCTCTCTTTCTTAAATTAAGCTTAGCTATGTGTGATATAACTAAGCCCAAATATTGACATGATTTTTTGTAATTTTAATATTCATGACTTATCACTTTTATGGTTTTTGAACTAAATACATGCACCTTATATGCGATTTGGGCCGCCTGGTTGCTAATTTCTTATAAATGTATGGATGCCCCTCACTGGCAGTGTCCGTTAGATCCTGTTTTTGAGTTTACAAATTGTACCAGGGAATATTGGGAGGACGCTCCCCCATATAAGCTCATTACTTTATAACTTCATATTTTCCATAGTTTCTTTTTATAAATTTAACTTTTTATCCTTAATAATTTGAGCAATTCAAGTCCCCATACATCTCGCCATCTCCGCTCTTGCTGCTGTCCACCTCTGCTGACAGTTTAGTCTTTGTGGCCGGCCCCTTACTGAGGCTTAGTTCTACTTCCTGGAGTGCAGCGGTGTCCCTATAGGACATGATGGACAGCTAGCTGAAAGTGAGGTGTGGCTTACGAGTTGGAGCACACCGCCGTCGCTCTTGAGATATGGCAATGACGTCACTGCGCTATAAGGAAGTGAGGCTTGAATTCGCGTGTGGAGCGCGGCGGCGTCGTTGCGCTCACACCTGCCGCACATAGATACTGTAAATGAAGCTTGGTTTCCGGACGGGCGAGCCGGACCAATGCCTATTAAATTATACGAAAGTGTACTATAATTTGAGATCATCAATAAATCATGAGGATTAGCAATTAAGGATTTATCCCTACAGTATATGTATATTTGAGTACAAATGTTATAGCACTGTATGACCCCTACAACCGGAAGTAATGGTCATTTGATGTGTTTCCGGTATTCAGACACTCCCAGTGGGGGTCATTATCTGTTTAAAGAGCGGTGGGGTGAGAGGGTTCCACACCCCAGATGATGACTTTTTAGTTGAAACATGTCGGGTGGACCCCTCACGACTGCCACTATATGATTTTTACGCTGTTTCATATCTTCTGAAAATGTGAGTTTGTTTTTTAATTATTTTTTAATAAATCCAAGTTTAAACGTTATCATGCTATGTGAGTATTTTTACTCCTCCCATGCAATACGAGTCATTCGCCTATGGTGGTGTATCTATTGATGTGGAAGCCGTGCTGATTTTCCTTCTTACCGAGAGGAGATGACATCTGACCAGACAAGCTACTCAGACCTGTTAGTCATCAAGCTTTTTTGACCTGTATGGCGTATGCCATTTCAGGCCATTAAACTCTGGTAAGCCTCCATATTCTCCTGGTGATGGTCCTGGCACTGATTTCAACCTTCCGTGCACCTTCGGTTTTCCCACGGTCTACTTACCTGCCAGATTGGGTCTAATCATCCCCCTGTGCGTTTGGGAGGCATTCACCCATCATTGCTTATGCACTACCACCATAGACTTTTTGATCTTTTTCACTTATCTGATATGGACTATTATATTTTTTGATGTTATTCACTAATTGTTTGAGGTGTCGTATGCACACAAGTGTTATTGCTTCCCTTATATCAGTCACTGTTATATTTGTTTATTTGGTGCACTACAGTCTCACTTAGTAGTTGTAATTAACTACATAAGGTTATTCATTTCTCATATCGTTCTGATATATTTATTCAATATACACATTTATTGAGCTTATAGCGCTACACTTTTAATCTTTTGTTGTTATTTTTACCCTGAGTCTACGGGTGTGTTGGCTGCTGCTCTGGTGCTCTCCCCTTTTTTAGCGCAGCGTTGTACTTATCCCTTCCATCAGATTTTGAATATTATTGACACCTAGTATAGCTGCAGCGCATATCACTCCATTCAATATGGATGTTTTCGATTATCGTGCATCCCGAGTAGTTAATACTGAGGGTGTATTTGTTGTCACCTCTAATGATACAGAGATTGGTGGATTATTTATGAGGCTAAGGAACGTTATGGTCTCAGAACTCCATCTGCAATGGGATCTAGCCTTCTTGGAACAATATGTCACAGAAGGTATGATCCCACGTAGTCTCAGATGGGATGTTCACCCCCAACAGGGGGAGGTTGAACTTGACTCTTGGTTTACATATTTCAACGATGCTGGTATTAATTTCCTTGACTTTCTTATCAATAGAAAGCGTATCCGTCTTTCTGCTTTAGATCAGGAGATCAGGGAATTGAAGGATAAACTTCTTACCTATAAAAATTCTGTTGAATATAATACTTTGTCCTCTAATTTTCAAGCGCACCTTGTAAAGGAGGATAAAGAACAAAAAATCAAGAAGCACAAAAAATATTCCCGAGACATTGGGGACTACAAGGCGGGTAAAGTGTTTGGATGGCAGAAATCCATCGCAGGGCCTACTTTGCAGGCCTCAATGGAGACCAATGTTCAGATTGAGGTAGCTTTGGCCTCCTCCATTGAACCTTCGGTTCGCCCTAAATCTGTTGTGGACAAAGGGCGACCTCATGGTGGAGGTCCTCCTCCACATATGGGACGTCAGCCGAGTATTCATACCCCTAAAAACCAACATAGGGGTAGAGGACATTATTCCAGAGGTAGAGGTAGAGGTGGGAATAGGGGGGATCAGCATGGTTATGATAATTATCCATACCGTGAACGGGAGAGCTCCTATCATCGGGGTTCCCCGGTTCGCCATCATGATTCCCCTCATTACCCATATTACCCTAATTCATCATACTACAGACACCCCCCAATTTCTACATACAATAGATATTCTCCATTACGTGATCATTACAATGAGAACGTTTGTCCGTTCCCCAATGCTGGGTATGACCCATCCCCCTACAAACAACCTTACCCTGATTCACGGACCACTCGAGGTTTTCACGAGGACAACCTGAACAAAAAAAGAGGCACGGAAACAAGAGAGGGTCCAGAGGAGGGAGGAGGGTCCAGAGACGAAAAACGAAAAAGAACCTAACATGTGAGGGGGTATTTAACTTCAGTGACACTGTTCTCACGCAGGATGAGAAGAGTGTTTTAAACAAAGGTCTTAAGTTTGCCCCCACATAAACTTAATAAATTCAACACGTTCATTGATATTCAAAAGTTCATTAGAAAAATCAATGTCCAAAGATAT